>OX276352.1:12510744-13727156 GCA_946251885.1 Cosmia pyralina | reverse complement strand
AACGGGCGTGGTCTTTTTCGATACAACGAAAGCGTTTGACAAAGTCTGGCACAACGGCTTAATTTATAAGTTGTACAAACTTGGAGTGCCTGACCATCTCGTGCTTATCTTACGAGACTTTTTGTCGAACTGCACTTTTCGTTACCGTATTGAAGGAGCACTCTCTGCTCCCCACCTGATTCGCGCAGGTATCCCACAGGGCTGCGTAATCTCTCCCATTATTTTTACTTTATTTACCAGCGATATCCCAAAAAGTAAAAAGGCTCAGTTGGCTCTGTTTGCAGACGATACGGCCATCTAATGTTCGGGGCGAGATCAAAACGCGATAGCTCGTAACCTCCAAACCGCAGTCGATGACCTCGGCTGTTGGTTTCGTCGGTGGAGAATCGAGGTCAATCCCGGAAGCCGATCCCTTGGGAGAAGCGAGCCAAATATCTAGGTGTGACACTCGATCAGCACCTCTCCTTCTCCGAGCACATTAAGCAGGCACGTTCACGGGCCGCTTTTGCCCTCGGTAGATTACATTACGTTTTAAATGCACGCAGCAAACTATCCCTCAAGTGCAAATTGCGCATCTACACTGCGTACATTCGTCCCATCATGACTTATGCGGGTTCGGTATTTGCACACGCCAAACCCCGCTATCTGCATCGGATGCAGACATTACAAAACCGTTTCCTCCGAAAGGTAACGGGAGCCCCCTGGTTCGTTCGGAACGCGGACCTTCACCTTGACCTTAGAATCCCCACTATCCATCAATTCTTGAAACGCAACTCGAAGCGTTTACGCCCCCTCTAAAATCAGTAAGACTCGCCGTCCGAGACATATTCTCTCCGACCCTGATCACCCCATAACCCTCTTTCAGGAGAGTAATAGGGCCACCAGTACGGTTTGCAAACGCAAACCACCTAGATTTACATTCCGACCTCGCCGGCGAGGTCGTAATCGTAACCCCCCCCCCCCCCCCCATACCCCCTACTCGGTGTAGCTGTTCCTGCTGCGGGCATAGCTGAGCCTGTAGCTCTTAACCCCCCCCCCCCATTATGATCCACTCTGGCTGGTCTCCCCTTAGCGAAGCACAGTCGCCTATACCTTAGCTTACAGCACCCACAGGAAACGCTCGGTTAAGCAGTCTCGATCTCCAATGGTCAACTGCGAGATATCATTCACCAAAACGAAAAACGAAAAACAGTTCGAGTCATTCGTGTTGTAACCGTCACCAAGTGCAAAAGCCGTAAGTGGAAACTCTGACCAATTGTAGAAAATAATAAACCAATTATAGTGCAAGTACATCGTTTGTTGTGACCATCCTGATTCCTGTGACTGATTCCTGATTCCTGTGATGACTGTGCCCACCGTTACACAGTCAGAAGTGGGATATGTCAGGCCCATATATTGATGGTATTGACGCCAAGAAAAGGAGACACTCTATAACAGAGTCGTCGGAAAGTGACGAAAACACAGATTTTTTTCTTCCGATTGCGAGGTTACCGATAGAAGATATCGTCGACAAAAAAGGCACCGTGTTACCCAAACCGATGCTGAAGTTATTCCAAAGTTCCGGCCGGATGAAAAATCAACGTCAAAGGGTGGTTGCACCAGTTTGAACAATTTGGCGATCTATATGGTTGGGACAACAAGGATCGGCAGTTCATCATGCAAATTCGTCTTCGCGGATCCGCACTTGACTGGTATAACGACTTAGAAAATTATAACCTCACTTGGAAGGAATGGAAACACGAATTTGAGACCGCCTTCCCACGTTCTACCGACTATGTTGAACTATTAGAGACTATGCTCGCTCGAAAAAAAACTGACTCTGAAACAATGACAAAACATTTTCACGACAAAGTGTTGGTTACTCAAGAAATGCAATATTATCGGTGAATCTGCGATTTCATACATTATCAAGGGTTTACCAGTGAAAATAAGAGCCAACGCAAAAGCCTATCAATGCGAAACCCCAACGCAGCTGTACTATGGATATTTATCATCCCTCGAAAACTACAAGCAAGTGGAAGTAACAGCAAGTAACTCCAAGCGGCCGACTTCAGCATGGAGGAGATGAGGCAACATTGCTCCAAATTTAAAAGAAAAGTTACTGCTGCCGAAGAAATGTTACGCCTGCAGAAGACCAGGACACGAGGCAAAGGACTGCAAGACTCCACACTGCGAGGTGTGTCAACGTCCGGGACATACTGCCACCAGCTACCGGTTTGCAGCCAGATCTTCACAGCAACAGTCTCAAATGGTTGGTAACATTATGTTTACAACCTACAATATTTTCATAGACCTGTACAAGAAGGCAGTGGTAATTAATGGACATAATCTTATTGCGTGTATCGATACCGGCAGTAAATTAAATATTCTCACAGTGTCACAAGCTAATAATTTAAGGTTAAAATCATGCCTTCTGCGGTTACAATGAAAGGTTTTGGTGGTGCATACCTAATTCTTTGGGATCAACTCACGTTGATGTTAAAATAGATAATATATTTTAAGTGGTTTTATTGAACTAACTGGTAATGATCTAGTTGATATAGACCTAATAATCGGCCAATCAATGATAAACCAGAGAAACATAAGCTTACTTCAGAGAACTGTGTTAAGTTTTTGTGTAATTTTGATTTAAATAGTGAACTAAAGTCATATGCAATTGAATGAAACAGATTTCATTTCAAAATTCCCTGTTTATTTAAAATATCATAGTGTAATACCTCAACGAAGTTCCGCTTTTGTACAAGTTTATGTTGATGTTAATCCTAACCATATTTTTCTTATGCGTTCTGTATAATTTGAGCTAGGAAGTATGTCTTATGTCATTATAGGAGGACTTATAAGGTCGAGGGATTGTTTTTTAAAAGTAGTAACCGTTGGGGATGATATTATAGAGTGGCAACCAAATAGACTAGTAGCGCGCGCGGAACTAGTTAGTGACATAAATAGTAGTACGCATACGAATATAATGACAGTTGATCAATTTTCTGATAGAGAATTACAGTTATCTGATTTGGATGTAGGCGGTTTAAAAACCAATGGTAGCAATCGATTGCTACAGCTGTTAAATAAATTCAGACACTTGTTTGCGGAAAACACCAAAGATTTAGGATGTACCTACCGACCTGCTGGAGATGCATATTCAGACAACAACCGAGCAACCTGTTTACTTCAAACCTTACCGACTTTCTTATAAGGAAAATGAGATTGTTAACGAAAAAGTTCAGGATCTTATTGATGCAGGTGTTGTAAGGGGATCTATGTCTGACTATGCAAGTCCAGTAGTTCTTGTGAAGCGGTGATTATAGATTATGCATAGATTACAGAGCACTCAACGCACGCACTGTCAAAAACCGTTATCCGTTGCCTCATATAGACGACCAGGTAACTCGTTTATCTGGAAAATCTTTATGCACTACTTTAGACCTTGCAAAAGGCTATTACCAAGTAAGAATAGCTGAAAACTCAGTTCATAAAACCGCGTTTGTAACACCTTCAGGGCATTACGAGTTTTTGAAAATGCCGTTTCGTCTGGCCAATGCGCCGGCGGTGTTCTCACGTCTCATCAAAATAGTTTTGGGTAGACTGGGCAACGACTACGCTAATACGCGCCTAAGCTACGTCGTTGCCAACGACGTAGCTTCATACTTAGATGACGTAATGCTCCCGACAATCTTGGTCGATGACGGACTCAGATTGTTGAGCGATGTCCTGCAATATTTATCAGAAGCCAATTTAAAACTGAATTTAAGTAAATGTTCGTTTTTGAAGAAAAGCGTAAATTATTTGGGACATGAGATTACCGTAGGTACAATACAACCAGGATAAGCTAAAATTCGCTGCGTAGCTGAATACAAAAAAAAACCCGTAATGTGCATGAAATCCGACAATTTATTGGTTTGACATCGTATTTTAGGAAATTTATTCGTGGATTTGCCGAAATTGTTAACAAACTCCCCACACAGTTAACAAAAAAGGATGTAAAATGGACTTGGGGTTCCTCCCAAGAAACTGCTTTTCACACTCTAAAAGAACGTCTCACTGAAAGACCGGTTTTAGGCATTTATGACAGAAAAGCACGTACTGAGCTCCATACCGACGCCAGTAAGGTAGGACTAGGCGGTATACTATTGCAATACCAAACCGATGGTGTCCTGAAACCGATTGTGTATTTTAGTAGGGTCACAAGTAAAGAAGAACAGTTTTATCATAGTTATGAGCTGGAGACATTAGCAGTCGTAGAATCTCTCAAACTATTTCGAATTTATCTCGTAAGTATTCCTGTTACTGTAGTGACAGATTGTGCCGCGTTGCGAACTACCTTAATTAAAAAGGATCTGATCCCTCGCATAGCCCGTTGGTGGCTTTCAATTCAAGCCTACGATCTGCAAATCGAGTATCGATCTGGTGATTGTATGAGACATGTAGATGCTATGAGCAGGAATCCAGTACAGAGTCCTGTGTTATTAATTGACGATTCCGATTGGCTGGTAACGTTACAGTTGCAGGACGAAAATATTCAGTCGATCCTGACCTAGTTGCGTAATGGCACAAGCAATAATGATATAACTAATAATTACGTAATAAAAGACGACCTTCTCTATAGAAAAACAATCCACGGATATCGTTTTGTTATACCCAAATTAGCAAATGGGGCTTACTACAAAAATTCCATGATCAAATAGCTGGTTTTTAAAAGTGTGAGAAGACTATAAAGCACAATTTTGGTTTGAGGGTATGACTAGGTTTTTTATTTTATTTTTATTTTATTCATAAGGCAACTACAACAGGTAACAATCACAGTGGGTATACAACTAAATAAACATTAGGTTTCGACCTGATTATCACCCAAAGCGTAATCGCACAACATGTCCAGCAACAACAATAGTTCACAAATTACAGCTACAAGGTCATCTGCCCTCCGACACACTCCAACTTAGGCAGGGAATGTGTAGGAGACCAAACACACCAGGTAAAGTACATTACATAATAGACACAAAGTTACAATATTAAAAGAAAACAACATTTAAAACATTACAAGATTAAAAAGAAAGAGTACAAACATGTCTTTTGAAAGCAGCGGCACGGGAATCGAAGATGTCAATACTGTTATTGTCTTTTGAAATTTCATTGTAAAGTCGGCACATTCTAACGATAGGGTTGTAATAAGAGGTGTTATTTGTAAAGACCAGCAGTGCGAAAATTTTCGGTGTACGGGTGTTATACCTAGTATTAATGTTTATGAGGGACAGCAGAGCTGAAGAGTCCAGCGTAGAATGTAGGATTTTATGCAGGTTTATTAAATCTTGCTGTTTGCGACGGGCATGCAAAGGTTCCAAATTGAATTTAACAAGACGATCGGAATAGCTTTGTAGTGTTCTAGAAAAGCCGTACCGATAAGAGACCCACTTAACACATTTTCTTTGCACACTCTCAATTCTGTCAGAGTGTACTGCATAACACGGTGACCAGATTATCGAACAGTATTCCAATATACTTCTTACTAGGCTTTTATAAAGCAATAAGAAGCTTTGAGGCTTTTTAAATCCTTTGGTAGACCTAGATATAAAACCAAGAAGTTTCAAAGCTCTGTTCGTCATGTAATTGTAATGATCTCTAAATGATAGTTGTTCATCGAACAAGACGCCGAGATCTCTGGCTACGTGCTTTCGTTCTAACGATTGATCCTCGAGTCTATAGTCATAGATGATTTTTATACGTTTCTTAGTAAAGGTTATAACAAAGCATTTATTTATGTTCAATTTCATTCGATTAAGGGTACACCAGTCAGAAATGATATTTAAATCGTTCTGAAGGGATTCACTGTCGGAGGCGTTTTTTATCGACGTGAATACCTTCAGATCGTCGGCATACAACAGGCAGGGACAAGCCAATTTTGTCACGAGATCGTTAATAAAAACAATGAAAAGCAGGGGCCCTAAATGCGATCCCTGTGGAATGCCTGACGTAACATTAACCGGTAACGACAAGTATCCTCTGACAGAAACGAGTTGGCTTCTGTTTTTTAAATAAGACTGTATCCATCGGAACAGGGAACCATGTATACCGTACGATTTCAGCTTCAAAAGCAGTACTTCATGGTTAACTTTATCAAACGCTTTCCGAAAGTCTGTATAGACTGAGTCTACTTGACCACCCTTCGCGAAAGCAGTACACAGGTAGTTTTTGTACTCGAGCAGGTTTGTGAGTGTCGATTTACTCCGAACAAATCCATGCTGGGATTGGGAAAGATACGGTTTAAAGTGAGAATAAAAATGCTGATACAAAGACGCTTCAAAAAGTTTTGCCATTCCAGATAATATACTTATGGGTCTGTAATTTGCGCAATCTGACCTGTCACCATCCTTGTAAATGGGCACAACGTGCGCCTTTTTCCAGCATTTTGGAAACGTACCCAGTTTCAACGATAAATTAAACAAATAATAGAGTGGCAATGATAGTTCTTCAGCACACTTGACCAGGAAACGGGAAGGTATTCCGTCCGGACCAGCGCATTTATTATGATCCAGTTGCTTCAATGCTCGCAAAACATAGTCGTCAATATAAATCTCCGATAAAGAAGAGTGACATTCAATATCTGCGCATGCCTCAACACCGTCACCACTTGGGGGAGTACCAGACGTATCCTCAAAAACTGAACTAAAGAAGCCCGAAAATAATTCGCTAATAACTTGATTGTCAGAAGAAATCACTCCACCGAACTTCATCGTTTGTGGTAAGCCATTCGTACTTTTTCTGCTATTGACGAACTTCCAAAATGATTTGATACTATCAGTTAAACAGTCCTCTGTGGATGATATAAAGGAACCGTAACATTCTTTTGTAAGAAACTTACACCTACTACGCAACAAAGAGAAAGCATCATAATCACGGGGGTTTTTATATTTTTTGAAACGTCTGTGATATTTATTTTTCTCATTGAGACATTTTTTAAGAGCTGGTGAGTACCAGAAAGGCTGTGCAGACTCACCCAACTTGGTTGTGGGAGTATGCTTGCTGATTATAGAGTTGAGAGCCATGTAAAACTCATCCACCGCCCGGTCGATATCACTTGACAATAATAGTGTAGCCCAATCAACCTCAGCGATAGCTACCTTTACCTTCGCATAATCACACTTATTGAAATTTAGTTTATTCGTAAATATATAAAATCATGTCTTCGATGTGCTTACGGAAAAGGAGACTATGGTAAATTGCAAGGGAACTACACCCAATTCAAAAGGCGGCTGTTCCCATGCACACACTACATGTTGACCATTTAGGTCCATTCGTTAAGACTCGTAAAGGAAACTCTTATATACTCGTTGTTATAGACTCCTTTACTAAATTTGTATTTTCAAAGCCTTGTAAAAGCTGTAGTTCCATTGAAACTATAAAGCATCTGAAAGATATTATTTCTCAGTTTGGAAGTCCTAGTAGGGTCATTACGGATAGAGGAAAAGCAAGTAGGTATTTTAAAGAATTTGCTGAGGAGATGCAATTCAAACAGGTTTTAAACGCTATTGCAAGCCCCAGATCAAATGGCTAAGTAGAACGTGTAAACCGAACTTTGATTAACGGTTTAAACACTATGTCTGACAGCGAGTGCACCTGGGATGATCACTTGAGTGATATAGTTTGGGGCATAAATAATACTCCTCATGCAACAACGGGTTTTCCCCCCTTTAAGCTTTTATTCGGCCATTCCAACTCACGGTTACCGGCTTATCCGACCCCCAAGCTAACGATTTTGAAGGTCAAGCACAGGCTCTTGAGGAACGGCGATGTGCAGCTAAATTGCGTATTGATAGAAATATGACCCTCATGAAGGACATATTCGACCGATCTCATAAGCAATGCGTTAAGTACTCTGTAGGGCAATTAGTGTTATGGAAAAGAGGAATTACTCGTACTAGGGATAGTGCGAATGTAACAAGGAAACTTAACGGTTTGTACACAGGGCCCTATAAAGTATGCAAAGCTGATCACTCGTTAGATCGTTACACGACAAGTATACAAACTCATACTACGTACAATATTAGGTAAAATTACTCGGACCCGATTCACACCGAAACCGTGTGAGGGGTTAAAGTAAAGTAAAGTTTATTTATTTGCATAGATTGTAGGAACATGACATAAGGTATTAAAAACACAATTGTGATCCCTGTACAACCTACCTTAAATTAGGCATGCAAACATTAATTAATTAAAATTAAAACATTAAATTCGTAGATAATATAAAAAAGAATAGTGTCAAAATAAAAAATACAAAATTACGAATTACAGGTCAAATCAGGTACCATTAAATAAAGCAAACAATTAATTAAATTAAATAAAACAATTAAATAAGTTGGTACTCGTATGTCATTAAATTGCATATAAGTATTACAATTATCTTAAATTAGAAATTTACTTTAGAATTTATTTAAGTCATTGTCATTTAGGAAATCGTTAATCGAGTAGTAACATTTTTCAATCAATAATGCTGTCAACTTCATTTTAAAATTGCGTATTGTGTCATATTTTATTATGTCAGGTATTTTATTATATATTGTAGGTCCCATACTAATAATATTTTTTTTATGTAAAGCCGTATTGCAACTCTCAACTCGTAAAAGATTTTTGTACTGGCTTCTGATTGGTCTCTTACTACTTTTTGATACTGTAGAAAAAGATGCATGTTACGATTAACAAATAATCCCATTTCTAAAATATACATTGCTGGAAATGTTAACAGCTTCAAGGACTTAAACACTGGGACACAACTATCAGTCGTTTTCATATTTAACGTAGACCTCAAACAACGTTTTTGTGCTTTGAATACTTGTTCCCGCAGGCAAAAATTTCCCCAGAAAATTATACCGTATCTCAGAATGGAAGCTACGAGACCATGGTATGCAATCAAAGTTGTGCTGATGTTAACTTTCTTAGCCAAATTGAATAGGACATAAGCAGATATGCTCAATTTTTTACATACCTCTTCCACTTGAGGTTTCCACGTCATTTTACTGGTAATAACTATGCCTAAAAATTTTGCTTTTTGTACTTGGTCTATTTTAGTCAAACTCAAACTCAAACTCAAAGCATTTATTTCAATTAAACCAATTACAGGCACTTTTGAATTGTCAAGGGGTCGGTCAGTCAAAAAGATGAAGCTAGGCGCCCATTCCAAAGCATAGTAGGTACCTATGGAGAAGAACGGGCAAGAAACTCCACGGACACTCTTTTAAATCAAGATATGGTTACAAAATAATGGTTACATCATTCATGTTGAAATTTTACATGTGAGAACGATGCAGAACGTAAAAAGCGTCCTTAAAAAAAAAAAACAATTCAAATATTTAAATTAAATTAAAATAAGCCGTGGCCGCTAAGGTATGACCAGCCTTCACTGACAGCGCTTGTTCACGAACCTGACGCATGGATTAGCTAAATGATCCAACACGCGCCACCATCAGCGAGACATTAGAGTGAGCGTCACATACTCTCAGCCGCCAGGGCACATTCAAGTCAAACAAAGACGTACCCAGTAAATGGTAGCTTTAGAGTATGTACATAGTACTCACACATGTGCTATGCAATTATATAATACAAAGGAGATTGAGTCTATACAATGCAATGATAGTCTTACAATCTTCAGCAGCTCCAACAGTATCTTCAAATGTTAATTAATTAGTTGTGGTTGTGGAGCAGGACCGGCATTGAGCCAAGCATTTTTATCAGTTATGTAATCCCCAAACTTACTCGTATAATATGCCTGCCTGCATAGTGTGCGTTTTATACAAGTTTTGAATTTAGTCTCATTGAGTTGAAGTATGTGTGGAGGTATTTTATTGTAACATTTTAAACAGTACCCCATGAACGACGAGTCTACTTTAGCTAGTCTGAAACCTGGTTGAGCTAATAGGTCCCTTTTTCTAGTACTATAATTATGCCTTTCACCTCTTTTACTAAAAAGATGTAAATTTTTCCTTACGTACATGATATTTTCGTAGATATATTGACAAGGTACCGTCATGATTTTAATTTCCTTAAACAGTTCCCTTAGAGAATCGCGCTTGCGGAGATTATATATGGCTCTAATGGCTCTTTTCTGCAGAATAAAAATTGACTCGATGTCTGCAGCCCGTCCCCAAAGTAAAATACCGTAAGACATGATACTAGTTTTATTCAATTCAATATTAAAATTTGGTATTGATGTCCGCTGATAAAAATGTATTATGTTAGTCTTCCCTAAATTAATTACTATTTTATTGTCGTCAAGCCAATTCACAATGTCCCTGAGTGTACTATTTATGTCCTGTTCATATTTATTTGCATCAGAACAGCTGATTAATGCGGTGCTGTCATCAGCAAACAAAATCATTGGGTCTTTAATGTGCCGCGGTAAGTCGTTTATATAGAGCAGGAATAAAAGAGAACTTAGCACTCCACCCTGAGGTACGCCGTGTTTGACTTCTCTGTATTCAGAAAAGTATTTCTTTTCGCGTTTGCTTTTTATACATATCCTAGATATTTCCGTGTATTGTTCACGTTCGCTCAGATATGATTTTACAAGATTAAGGACGTTTCCTCTTATGCCATACTTGTCAAGTTTAGTCAGCAAGGTTTTATGATGGACACAGTCGAAAGCATTTGTCATATCAGTGAGAATTGCACATGTTGGTACTTTTTTGTCAACATTTTTTAAGATTACATTAAGCAAATTGTAAATAGCTAACCACCTTTTTTTTTTTTTTTTTTTTTGCACCTTTGTTTTTCCTAAAACCTTTTTGTTCATTACATAGGATATTATACTTAGACAAAAAATTATTAATTGATTCATACAAAATTTTTTCGATGACTTTAGAGAAAATTGAAATTAAGACAATGGGTCTGTAATTGGCTAAGTTTTCCCTGTCGTGTTTTTTAAAGAGTGGTTTTACGATAACTATTTTTAACGCTTTTGGAAACACTTCAGAGCTGATGCATATGTTTATAATATGACTGAGGTGTGAGGCAATATTATCCGATACAAATTTTTCTACTTTTGTGGCTATGCCATCATGTCCGAAACTGTTTTTATTTTTTAAAGTATTTATTGCTCTCATGACATCTTGAGGTGAGACAGGCGACATAAACATTGAATGTGGATTGCTCAAAATGTTAGTAGCTACAGGAGTTATCTTAGTGTTTGTCTGTATTTGATTGATAAAGAAATTATTAAAGGCGTTTGCAATATCTTCTGGTTTACTTACGATTGTATCTTGTGTTTTAATTTGAGAAATTTGCTCAGTAGTGCGTAGATTATTATTTATAATTTTCCATGAAGCTTTAGATTTGTTTGTAGACGTATTTATAAAATAATTATTTTGCGCCTTTTGCCTAATTTTATTATTTTTTAAAAATTTTTTAATTTTTAAATTTATTTTTATTTTCGTTTGAAGGTTCGCGCCTGCATACCCACAATAATTGCCGCTGTCTTTTACTGCATACTCGTATTCCACGTGAAACCCATTTTACTGTTTTATTTGTTTTGACAGATACAATCTTATTTAGAAAACAGAGATCATACAACATACGAAATTGTTCTATAAAGTATTCGTACGCTTCGTTCGCATTTTTTGTTTTGTATATTTCTGAAAAGGTAATGCATTGGAGGTGATTCCTAAATCTAACAAAATTTTCTTTTGAAATATCACATTTCTTAGTGAGCCAATAACTTATTCTGCATGTTTTATTTACCTGTGCTTCCAAAAACTGTGCGGTATGATCAGACAAAGCAAAGTCAAGTATTTCACACCTACATTTTAACTGAGAACTACAAGCAAAATTATCCAGGCAACTGTTACTGGATAACCTAGTCAGATGTTGCAATTTTAAAAGTGGTGAAGTCCTTCGACCTTATAGTTCGTCTATACCTGATGAAAGTAGTGGTAGTGACCATGAAGTCGATAGGGATGATCTGATAGACCTATTAGAAAGCTAATTTAAGTTATACTTAACTATAAGTAGAATGATTAATTTAATACAGATTAGCAAAATAAAACACTTGTTTAAATTTGATTTACAGATTTATTTATTAAAAAGTATGTTGCACTCTTCCACAAATTACAACTGCATAAAAGATTATCATAAATTAAAACTGAGAGAGATGGGGATAATTAAAGAATCATTTCATTCTGTGTGAATTAAAACTCTGTGAATTAATAAAGCTGTGTGAGTAAATAAAGCTGTGTGGGTAATTAAAGCTGTATGAGATAGGAGTATTTAAAGCTGTGTGACAAACATTTATTTCATGCAGCCTGTATGAGATGATGTCATCTCATACAGGCTGCATGAAATAAATGTCACAAATAATTGTAATAAATAATAAAAAATAAAAAAATAAAAAAAAAATAATAAAAAAATAAAATAAAAATTGTAATAATAATTGTAATAATTGTAATTTTCACATAGCTCAGTTTGTATTGTATATATGTATATACAATACAAACTGAGCTATGTGAAAATAACACAATACTAAAAAAAAAAAAATAAAAAAAAAAAAAAAAGCTGTATGATATAATATGAACTGCAATTGCTGCACCCTTACCACATCAGTTAATTAGAAGAATAAATGTACTGCCCATATTGTTTATTATTCCAGACGCCGAATACCAGCGACAGACCAGGCGCAAGTGGCATTGCTGACCGCCGTGGTGGGACACGTCAAGCACGGGATGGCCGAGTGTTAGCGACTTCCGTTCCTGCATATACCACCTCGACTTAGTAATCATTCTTAAGTAATCATTTGTTAGCGACTTCCGGTTCTGCATATACCACCTCGACTTAGTAATCATTCTTAAAGTCAATATTTTAGTATTCATTATTACGAAATTGTTTAGCCAAATGTTTGATTTATTCTTGGTGTTTAAAATAATCACAATTGTTGAATATCCATTACGGCGTGTTCAGGTTGCCAGCTTCCGGCGCACCAAGTATTAACTTTAAATTAATGATTGCTTAAGATTGTTGATCTAAGTACTTCATTTCATTTATTTCTTTGTTAATAATTGTTATTTAATTTTACTCATTATAATAAGTGTGGTGCTATCAAAATATTAAGTTATTAGTGAAATCTATAAAAGCGGATGTGTTAGGCAGTTCGAGTCAAACCCGATGACCCTATCACCCTCCTCCAGGAAAGTAGTAGGGACACTAGCACAGTCCAACACAAACACAGATCTACATTCCGGCCTCGCCGCCGAGGCCCACCGCGTTTAAGACCATCTAACGTAAATGTAAATTCATGTCCCTTGATCGGTTTAATCGAGCCAGCTGGTGGCGTAGCTGAGCCTGTAGCTTTAAACTCCCCTGATAATAATAATTCCCCTAACTTGATCCAGCCTTTTGCTTTGCCTTGTCTATCATTGGTCAATGACAACGACTCCCTAAGCCGAGGTCCGTACCCCACAGGGGGTGCCCTTAGTGCGCAGTCGTTTAGTTTATAATTTAGTTAGTATTTTATGCCCCTGGCTGGAGGCTTTTGAGTCAGTCGTGTTGTAACCGTCACCAAGTGCAAAAGCCGTAAGTGAAAACTCTGTCCAATTGTAAAAAATAATAAACCAATTATAGTGCAAGTACATCGTTTGTTGTGACCATCCTGATTCCTGACTGTGCCCACCGTTACAAGTACAATCATAGATTCCGTAAAATCAACATTAAAAATTAAAGTCATTTTCACATTATCTATTTCTTTGTTCAATATGTATTTATTGATAATACTTACCACAATACTTATAGGTTCCTACTGAACTAAAATACTAAATATCACACTGGTGCCGATTCTCTTGTGAACGCACTAAACTAAAATTAGAGAATCGCTATCTTTTACTAACAGGCAGCGCGAGAAAAGGACAGCTATAGCTATGAACTAAGTTGGAGATGTCAAACTAGTTCACGCCTTGCGCTTCACCGTGTTTTTTAGTCGACATGTTTTTACGTGTCGTCTAAATGTCAATGGAAAAATTAGTTGTAACTAATTTGACAGCTCTAATTTACTTCCGTCCCTTTCTTGTCATAATAGAGAGAAAAAGTTAGCAATAGCCTAAATTAAGTTTAGTTTGTGCACAACAGAATCGGCACCACTATCACACTAATATTATAAAGGCGAAAGTTTGTGAGTGTGTGTGTGTATGTTTGTTACTTCTTCACGCTCAAACGGCTTGACCGATTTGGATGAAATTTGCTATGTAGACAGCTTATACCCTGGATTAACACAGGCTACTTTATATCCCGAAAAAATGTAGTGTTCCCATGGGATGAACAAAGAATTCAAATATATTTGCTACTCTTTCAAACTCAACGGCTCAAACGATTTTGATGAAATTTGGTGTGGAAGTAGCTGAAACCCTGGATTAACAGATAAGCCACTTTATATCCCGAAAAAATGTAGTGTTCCCGTGGGATGAGCAAGGAATTTAAATTAATATATTTGCTACTCTTTCAAACTCAAATGGCTGGACAGATTTTGATGAAATATGGTGTAGGAGTAGCTGACACCCTGGATAGTGTTCCCGTGAGATGAGCAATTTTTTGTGAATACTTTTCTCACCGATTAAATAATACACGTTTTAGTGTATCTCATAAACGGCGGGTAATACCGCGGGGGGCGCAGCTAGTTATTAATAATCACCGGTAAATGTGATTAATTTCTTACTTTTACCTCGACTTTCGGTAATTATTATTAACGATAGACAATTATTTCTAATTTTCAATTAATCACACTTACCGTAACATATATATTCATTAACAACATACCTTTTAAAACAACTGGTGTTAGGGACGATTTGATCGTTGCTCGATGAAACATCTTAAAACTTGTATCTTTTCCACGTCACTATAAATTTTACTGTAATTATAAATTTGGTCCGTTCACAACAATATCTACAATGCCTTATTACGGTGGGAACCATAGAAATATAAAAAACAGTAGAAGTGGCATGGGGGCGTGTCTGTGTCCACGCGTTATGCGCACGCTGCGCCTTTACTCGCCAAATGGCCGTCTCCGCGAACTAGTACGCTTTCGACCGTGGTCACGATAAATTATAAAAATGCCGTGTTGTTCAGTGGTTTCCTGCAAAAACCGAAGTGATATTAAAAACTTCGTATCTCACGGAATCACTTACCATATGTAAGTAAAAGTATTTTACTGTATTTATCTATAAAATCATAAAAAACAACAAATCGTAAAATATTTCTTGCTTTTACTACGTTATTTTTGTTTTCAAATATCGCAGCGGCTGTACTATTTTTGCAGCAAATACATTGCTCCTTAACCACTACCTTAAGTATGTCGCTAAGCGACTGGACAAGCAATGTAAACATAACAAAACGATACTTTATTTACGCGGAGCGTCGCATAGTACAGCCGCTGTGTCTTGCGGCGAGATAGTGATGAGGTTAAGATCCACTAAAGTAGGCTATCGATAATAATGTCGATTGCCCAACGAATATTATATTGCTATTATAGTTTATTTTTCAATTTGTCAACCGTTTTAGCCCGGTTGGAATACTTGAAAAGATGACGTTTAAGTACGGTTGGAAAACCTTTGAGAATGTAAAATAATCTTTTTTACTATTTTTGATTATTTTACCTAGTTGAGAAATGCATAACCAACGGTCGTAAAGTAAGTTTATTAATGTTTAGGTGGAGTGTTAATTTTTGGGTTCAAATTATCGCATCTTCGTGCTATTTCCTTACTTTTTGTTGGTTTTGGTATTTTACTTCCGAAGTCTTTAACTATGCACCACAAGATTCGAATGCGTTGTAGTAATCGATATGGTTCAGATAAAATATTTGTGATTTTTGCTTAAAATAAGTCAACATATTCATGCTATTTATTTGTTATGCATGAGTATGGCATGTGTTTGTTTTCATATATTTAACTATTTCTTAACTAAGGGTTTTTTTTTTAATAACAAAAGCCTATTCGCCTGTTGCCTGCTACCTGCTTACTCATCGTGAGGTTAAGAAGTATAGACCGCGCGGAACTAGTTGACCGCGCCTTAGGTATGTGAGCGGTGGGATGGAGGAGCGGGGGCGCATTACTCAGTACGTGCGTTGCGAACCGCCGCCTCACCCCTGTCTCAGCGGCCAACTAGTTCCTAGACTATAGACTATAGCTTAAGATACGGTACTTATTATGTAAATGATAAATAAGTTCTTATAGTACCTTTTTAGCTTCCCAAAAGATACAAATACAAAAAAGAATGGATTGATGGCACAGGAAGGCCACCTAACTGGTTCCCAACAAAATATAGCACCATATGCTCAATTCACTTTAAGGCAGAAATGTTCCAGCCTCTAAAGAAAACTCGTAGGCTTTTTGAATGGGCAATCCCAAAATTAAGAGTACGTCAAGTACTGAACAAATACCTCCACTTTACAGGTCAGTGAGTAAACACATCATAACAGGGTTCAACAATTCCTATGGTTTCACAGCCTAAACCAACTTAACCGGATTGTTTTAATTTATTGATTCGTGTTTTTTTTTTAATATACATTTTTTTTTATTTAAAATATATAATACTTTCTGGACATATCATTTTTTATTTTATTTTCAGGACCCCAAATTTTTCTTGCACAGTAATAAATGGAAGTATCGATAACTTTCCGATTTAGTCAATCACTAGCGTATATGTAAAATAAATTGCTTTTTGCACAACACAATAATAGCGCCAGATGTTTTTGTGTGAGTAAGTTGTACGGTGCATGGTAAATGCACGCTGTGTGTGACGAGTTAAGGTTTATAATTGATTGTGTAGTATGTTCTGATTTATGAATTGCAAGTGTGTGCGCGACTTTGTATCTATTGCTTTTATTGAACTACATGTGTAGTAGTGGCGCGGTGGTGGGGCCAACCTAGCGACATCGGGTTCTGATACATTTTCAACTACCGGGCATATCTCCTTCTTTCATATATCTATGGTGGGAACATAGAACATATTCTTTCTTATATCTACGGGTGGGAACGTCATACTTCGCTAACGCACTGTATGCGTTTGCGGCCGGCGCGGGGGGAGTAAACGTAGTGATTATAATCTACAAGGATGACTTTTTTTACCGTCTCGAAAAAAATAGGGTAGGTATATTCGGTGAACGGAGTAGAAGCCTATGGCATATCTAGTTTTTTTTTTTTTTAATTAAAAAAATGAAAATTCAAATCATGCAGGTTGCATATGATTTGAATTTCGATATTTTTAAAGGATTTATTATTTTTCTTCAAAATTTATGTTTTTATTGTTCTAAAATTAAAAGTTTACAACGAATTTGTAGTATTTATTGATACTTAGATATTTTTTTCTGCCTAAGCTATTAAAAAAAAAAAAACTAGGTATGCCATATGCTTCTACTGCGTTCACCTAATATACCCTATTTTTTTCAAGACGGTAAAAAATGTCATCCGGTATATATAAAAGGAAAGCGTGACTGACTGACTGACTGACTGACTAATCTATCAACACACAGCTCAAACCACTGAACGGATCGTGCTGAAATTTCTTACACAGATAGCTATTACGACCTAGACATCCGCTAAGAAGGGGTTTTTGGAAATTCGACCTTTAAGGGGGTGAAAAGGGGGGATATTGTTTGTATGAAAAATCTTATTCATTGAGTTAATCAACTTGAAACTTGGCACGAAAATTTATCTAAGTAAATCATGATTTTTGTAATTTTTTGTTTTTCTAATCTACCCCTTAAAGGGGAATTGGGGGGTGTCAAAGTTTGTATGGAAAAATTTTAACGCGCAATCCGATTAACTCAAAACTCAGTACTTAAACTTAAAACCAAAAATAAAGAATAATGTGTATCAGGGTTTTTCGAAAAACTACCTCTGACGGAGTGATAAGGGGTAGTCAATTTTAGGGGATAATATAGCATAGCATAGCATAGCGTAGCATGATTAACTTGAAAATTGGTGTAAATAATCTTTGAGTCAAGCTATGGACACATCCCAAACGATTTTTTTAAATTCCACCCTTGTGGGGATGAAAACAGGAAATACAATTTACATGAAAAATCCCATTTGGTTAATTATTTTGAAACTTGGCACAAATACTTGTTTAAGTTTAAGTAAGTAATAAAGTTTGTAATCATTACTTTTGCAAAACTACCCCTCAAAGGGGGGTTTAGGGATGGTAAAGTTTGTATAGAAGAATTTTAAAGCGTAGTCTGATTAACTCGAAACTCAGTATTTATACTTTTGACATAAAAGTGACATAAATAAGATTTTGGGTTTTTTGAAAATCGACCCAGAAGGCGCAAAAAGGGGTAATTAAATTTTAAGGGGAGCATTTTACTGCGTAGTTTGATTTACTCAAAACTTTTTATAAATAATCTTTGAGTCAAGTAATGGAAACGAAATTTCATGATTCCACCCCTGTGGGGGTGAAAAGAGGGGATACTTTTTATATGAAAAATCTTATCTTTCTTCAATATTTGCCTTAGTAAATAACGAAGATTGACACTTTTAGTTTTTTAAAACAACCCCTCACAGAGGATATTTTAGGGGGTGTCAAAGTTAGCAAGGAACATTTTTAACGCGCTGTCCGATTAACTTGAAACTCAGTACTGTAAGGATTGATGCTTTGATCAAGCCTCGTTGATATAATGCTGGCTGACATTCAATCTCTATTTCAATATCTTCTTAAATTTATCTTAAATTTCCTGTCAGCTGGGAGTCTGAAAAAATGGCAGGCATTGAGTGGCTTAGATCTTTTAGGTCTAGGCATCCTGATTTGTCACTAAAAAAGCTTGAGGCATGCAGTTTGGCACGGGCTACTGCCTTCAATAGAGAAACCGTCAATACTTTTTTTTAACAATTTGAAAAATGTTATGGATCGTCACCCATCCTTTGGCAATGGCTGTAGAGTGTACAATTTAGATGAAACAGCTACAAGCACTGTTCAAAAACCACAAAAAGTCATGGCTCCTAAAGGACGCCACAGTCTAGGCAAGATTACTAGTGGTGAGAAAGGGACTTTGGTAACAACTTGTGCTATTGTATGCGCTTCAGGGCAAGCTTTACCTCCGGTTCTTGTTTTCCCGAGGAAAAATTACAAGGATTTCATGTTGACCAGTGCACCTCCAGGGTCCCTTGGACTTGCTGCCCCAAGTGGGTGGATGAATACGAAGCTATTTGTCCAAGTCATGCAGCACTTTATAAAACATACATGTGCCTCTCCAGAAAACCCTGCATTATTAATCATGGACAATCACGAATCCCACTTAATTATTGACGCTTTAGATTTGGCCAAAAAGTCTGGGGTCTGTGTTCTTACTTTGCACCTACACACAACAGCCAAAATGCAACCACTTGATGTGGGCTTAAACGGACCATTTAAGACCTATTATAACAATGCCGTAGATTCGTGGTTGCGAAGAAACCCAGGCAAACAGATGACAATCTACAATGTGGCTGAGTGTGTGGGTCAAGCATATCAGAAGGCAATGACGCCAGTAAATATTGCAGCAGCCTTTAAAAAATGTGGAATTTTTCCATACAACGCAGACATTTTCGAAGAAATAGACTTCATGCCATCAGAAGTCACCAACAGAGAACAGCCCGGACCATCCTCAGAATTGCCCGTTTATGCTTCCAAAGGAATCAACAACAGAACACAGCCCGGACCATCCTCAGAATTGCCCGTTTATGCTTCCCAAGGATTCACCAACAGAGAACAGCCCTGACCATCCTCAGAATTGCCCGTTTGTGCTTCCCGCAGAATCACCAATGGAGAACAGCCCGGACCATCCTCAGAATTGCCCGTTTGTGCTTCCCGAAGAATCACCGATGGAGAACAGCCTGGACCATCCTCAGAATGGCCAGTTTATGCTTCCCAAGGAATCACCAATAACGCACACCCTGGACCATCCTCAGAATGGCCAGTTTATGCTTCCCTAGGAATCACCGACAGAGAACAGCCTGGACCATCCTTAGAATGGCCAGTTTATCCTTCCTCTGACTACCTGCGACGTGAGTCAATAATCTTGGCAGTCCCTCGTCAGATGCAACGTACGCTGAAAGTCCCCCACCACGAGAAGCTGAAAATCCATCCTTATTGGAAATAGATGAGCGTATTTTTGAAGTCCCTATTGTTGAAAATCTTTTGCTGGAAGCTATTTTACCTTCACAGAGCTTAAATTTATTTACCATCAGGGAAATTACACTGCCTACCGACGCTTGTGTTGCCGCAAGCACTTCTTCTAGTCCCAAAGGTAATTTTAAATCACCTAAAGAGTTTATGCCACCTTTAAAGGCTGGCCCACGAACTGGATGGCGCAAGCCAAGAAAGCTCGGTAGAAGCATGATTGCCACAGACACGCCTGAAAAAAATCAAATTGCAGAAGAAAGGAAAAAAGCTCAAGAAAGAAAATCCGCAACCAAGAAAACAAAGCGACCAGTTCTGTGTGACAAAAAACGAAAAAATAAAATTAAGCAAAAAGACTAAAGCTCATGGCAATCAATCAGATGCAGAAACTAGCGAAGAAGAGGAAGATATGGTGGTATCTCAAAGTGACATAGAACTGAGTGACATAGATGAAGAAGAAGATGACTCCGATGAGGAATTACCTTTGGTAACTGAAAAATTTAAACGAATCGATAGAAAACCCCAAGAAGGTGACTACGTTATGGTTGGTTTTGAAACCAATACGGTGCTTCTTTCTTGAGAGTAAAAAACAAGACTGAGATGAAATTTTATAGCCCTGTAGAGCCAGATTTTTCAGAAATAAGACTGACAGACATAAAGATGATTCTGCCTCAGCCAAAAATTAACGGCACCAAAAGCCGAAACTCGTTCTATGTTTTCCCTCTTCGTGTATCACCAAAACTAAATTAGCGTTAAAATCTGGCTGAGTTTCGGGTTTCGGTTTTAATCATTTGATATTTTTGTTATCTGTTTATTCTTAAAATAAGAAGTTATACCTAATAATAAAGACAATGATTGTGATATTTTTAATAATGAGACTGCAACTCGTACAACATAGATTAGTTATAAGAAGAGGATAAATATTACATTGTTTTAAGTGGAAATATACTTAAGTATTTGTTTTGAAATTTTATTATTTTTAAGTTTTTAAGACCTGTTAGACAGGGACGTCGATTGTTTTTTTTTTTTTTTTTGTTAATCTTGAACCAGTATTACCTCGGCTCTGTGATTGTTAATGTTTAAGTCTGATTAAATAAGTCTGATTAATAAAGTAGGTAATAATTACTATGAATAAAAATATTATTTTCATTTAAATTTCTTTAGTTCATTGCTTAGGTACATACCTACCTAGTTGATTAAAAGCAAACAAAATACTACCTACTAATAACACTGTTTCATTGTTGATTAAAAGTGTTTCATTGTAAAATTCAGGTGTTTCATTGAATACACATATATGGACACAATGAAACTAAGTTCATTTTATAAAAAAAAGCGTTTTTATACATAAATTATGAAAGTAAAGTAAAAATTTTAAATAAGTACGAAGTGATTACCTACTAGTTCAATTATAATTATATCTTGGTGCAAAAAGTTAGGCTCTTAACTTGAGAAACGTCAGAGACAGGATGGTTTGTAATTGTGGTGTTTCATTTGTGAACAGGTGACCCTAGATGAAAAGAAATATTCGGAAGTATTCAGAAGTTTTCAAATCGAATATTACTCAGATTTATGAATAAACGCGTAGTAACATAGTCACTGGCATTAACGCCATCTAGCGGTGAGCATCAAACTTTAATAGATAAGTAATCTATGCGTGACCGAACATGTACTTAGCTCGGCGAATAATTGCGAATACTACTCAAAACTTCCGAATGCTTCCACGAATAATACGACTAAATTAATACCGTTACGATTCATAACGGTTGACGGAAAATTCTGAAAAATAGATTTAAGTATCTTACTCACCGACTTCAATCCTGTGCTAATTCTTATTACCTACCTATATTATTGTTAACAGACACAAATAGTTTTTTACCTGGTTTTCACGTAGGAAGTTAGTCAATTATAATTTAAATATAAATCAGGTATCGCACCGGCCGCCGTGAACGAGGAATGCACAGACGAAGTACCTAGTACTGAGGAATGAAAAAGTGACAGACGATTTATTTTTTTAAATCATAGACGAGAGCATGGACCCATGGACCTAATATACAAACTGGACTGAGCTCTCGTACCAAAAACACGAGCAGAGAGAGATATGTCATACAGAGGCTGTTTATCCCTTTCTAATAGGGTGACCAAACATTTTATAACAATCAGGAAAATTCGTTTTGAAAGAGAATTTGGGTCCGGTGGACATTAAGTGATTTCAATTTATTGTTTGTAATACAAAAATATTGTAATTAAGTTACTTATACAGGGTGTCCAAGAACCTGGCGTCCAACTGGATTCCCACGATGCCCCAAGTTCTAACAGTACTCAGAAAAATATTTTAAAAAATCCACCCCATGTACTTACAGAATTATACTGATTTCAAAAAAAAAGGGGAAATGAGCACCCTGTGACATACTTTTGAATGCTGTGACTGCTAATGCTGATAATTTCGATATTTCTTGGAGGTTTTGTAATCTAGGGTATTGCTGTGTCTAAATAGAATGTAAAAATAATGTACTTATTGTACCATTTTAAAATAAAATATTATTTTAACTAAAGGTGATATGGAAAACTATTGAATTTCGCAACTTTGACCGACTGTAGTGTAAAAAAAATGTACCAAAATAGTATGGCAAGTGACGTCAAATTTCGACGCGTTTATTCCTCTTTTTAAAAAGGTATAATACTTACACATTAATTTGAAAAAAAAAATTTTTGATAATATTTTTACTCAACAACCCAATTTTTACGATGTCTAACAGAATTCTTAGAAAGAAAAATTTACGACGAATTGAATCTAACCTCTAAAGAATTACTATTGTATGCTCATAAAAATAACAACAGGCCTCTCAAAAAACAGGTTAGACCGTAAGGGACGGTATGTGCATGCATCTCACCATAGTGATTCGTTATTACAACAGGAGGGAGCAAGACAGAAACTATCTTTGCGATTTGCTGGTTCTTCTTTATGGTACCCCATTATTCAGGTAAGAGTGAGGGAGAAAAAGGTTAGAGGTGCGAGTGAGATAGATAGTGACGCTATCTGGGATCGTGCTATTTAGGATAACAGTACGGTCAGTACGCGTCACTGCCTCCTGCCGTTACTACGCACCTCTCTCTTATTGTTACCATTGATCACGTACTACGATTTAAAGCTTTGTTTATTGGACTCGATTACTCTTTGTGCTCTGGACTTTGAAACGAACTCTTTACGACGACCTTTGCCTGTGTTTGGACAGTTTGTGTTTTGTGTGTGCTACCATGGCGACCTACACTCCGCAAGAATACGCAAATATGCACTACATTTATGGAGAATGTAGAGGTAATGGACGAGCTGCAGCGAGACTTTACAGAGAAAGGTATCCGAGGGCTACGCGATATCCCGACCATCGAGTTTTCATTAATGTGCACAGATCACTATGTGACGGGCGGTTCCCCAATCAAGTAGCTGGTGAAGGACGACCCGTAAATGACTTCATACGCGATGAAGTTTTAGAGGCGGTGTCGGCAAATCCAAGCATCTCTGTGCGAGGAATAGAAGCTGATACGGGGATACCGAAGAGCACAGCACACAGTATTCTCCAAAAAGAAGAATATCATCCGTACCACGTACAGCGAGTGCAAAGTCTTTTACCTCGAGACTATCCGAGCCGAGTCGCGTTTTGTGAAACAATCCTGCAAAAACATCGAGAAGACGAAAACTTTATCGACAAAATTTTGTGGTCAGATGAATCAACATTTAAGAAGGATGGCTACATGAACCTACACAACTTGCACGAGTGGCATGTGGAAAATCCGCACTTGATGCGAGAAGATAGATCCCAGTACCGGTTCAAAGTGAACATGTGGACCGGTATTCTCTGTGGGAATATTATTGGTCCATTTGAGATGCCCGAGAATTTGACTGGCGAATCATATTTAAATTTTCTTCAAAATGATTTGCCAAACTTACTAGAAGAGACCCCACCAGATATGTGGTTCCAACACGACGGCTGTCCAGCACATTTTCGCGTATCCGTTAGAGAGTTTTTGGACGAGCAATACCCGAACAGGTGGATTGGGCGATCAGGAACAATCCCGTGGCCAGCCCGCTCACCTGACTTAAATCCGCTGGATTTTTTTTTCTGGGGAACTATGAAGGAGCTCGTTTATGCGAAGCCCATTAATGACATCGCTGACCTTCGTGAGAAGATAACACAAGCAGTGCAGGTGATACGTCAAAAAAGTTACTCGCGAAACATAAAGCGGTCCTTTTTAAGGAGAGTGAGAGCTTGTATTGCCGCGGGTGGTCAACATTTTGAACATTTATTGTAATAAAATATCTTTAAACTAACATTCTTTGCTTTTATTCTACTGGGAACCCATCTACCTGTGTGTATTTCCTTCTTGCTCACTCTTGGAACCGAAGTAAATAATAGTAGTAACATAACAGTTTCTAAGATAAGAAAGGGTCCGACAGTTACCGTTAGTAGGTAGGCACTTCGTAAAAATTGGGTTGTTGAGTAAAAATATTATCAAATTTTTTTTTTCAAATTAATGTGTAAGTATTATACCTTTTTAAAAAGAGGAATAAACGCGTCAAAATTTGACGTCACTTGCCATACTATTTTGGTACATTTTTTTTACACTACAGTCGGTCAAAGTTGCGAAATTCAATAGTTTTCCATATCACCTTTAGTTAAAATAATATTTTATTTTAAAATGGTACAATAAGTACATTATTTTTACATTCTATTTAGACACAGCAATACCCTAGATTACAAAACCTCCAAGAAATATCGAAATTATCAGCATTAGCAGTCACAGCATTCAAAAGTATGTCACAGGGTGCTCATTTCCCCTTTTTTTTTGAAATCAGTATAATTCTGTAAGTACATGGGGTGGATTTTTTAAAATATTTTTCTGAGTACTGTTAGAACTTGGGGCATCGTGGGAATCCAGTTGGACGCCAGGTTCTTGGACACCCTGTATAGTGAAATAATGAAACCTTATACAATATGTTTCCGCCATCGCGACATGCCTTCATCACGCGGGTAGGGCTAGTGGCCAATAATCATAAAAATTAAAATAAGATAAAATAATTCGTAAATTGAAAAAAAAAATGAAAACAAACTAAATAATGAAATAATAACCACTATTAGGATGCAAAAGATTCATTCATGAAGCTATTATTCTATGCCATCTGGTAAAAAAAGGTCCTTGACCAGCACCGTTTTTTTATGTTCATCGTTTGTCTATTGTTCTAAACCAGCTATTATTAAGCTATTCTTGACAATTCAAAAGTACCTGTAATTGGTTTAATTGAAATAAATGGTTTGAGTTTGAGTTTATTAAGTAGCTTGATGGAAAAAAAACTCGAGTGGCGTGGCCTTTTCTTTGTCTTTCGTTTCAATTTTCATCTCTGCGCTACAGGTTGCTCCAAAATGCTATTTTAGAAAATCGTAAATAAATCAATAAATAATAACGTTTAATGAAATCAAAATATCTTTATAGAACGAAAATGCGGAACCGTATACGAGTGTTCAATTAATGTCGCCATTGCAGCAGCACGTTGGATAAAAACTATACATACCTATCGAAATACTTTTTTCGAAAGCTTCTTTTTTGAAACTGAACATTGTTGTGTTCCATGTCGGTTTTGAACCGTGTACCTAGTATCTACCCATGTTTTTGAGAAAAAAAGTTATGATAGCTAGACTACAATATTGTTGAGACAAGTCTTGTGTCGATTCATCAAATATGATCACGTACATGATACGTGGCTTATGAAGTACGCAAGGGTGCATGTAGAATCTCGTTCCGGGAACATGGCCCTTTCTTGCTCTTTGTTTCGTTTGCTATAAACAGCTGGTTTTTAGGTATTTAAGAGAAGCAAAGGGAAGTGTGTCAAAAATCAAAATGAAAAGTTATTTATTGAAACTAGGCTGAGAAACAGAATCTGATAATAGAAATTATAAAATCAATATCCTTACTACTGGAAAAAATTATGGTCCCTACATTAGCATTCAACCCTCATCGAGATTTTGCTATATAATAATCTGCCGGCTTGAAATGAAGGCTTACACACCACAGAATTTTTAGTAATTGTTTGTGATTCGGGAATTACATCCTACACACACTACTCTGTCACACTACTTAGACTCAAAATTGTTATTAAATAAAATCTTTGTTATTCGGATCCTTACCTGTGAAATGAAATGCCACACAGCATTATGATTCACTTTTACATCTCTTGATGCAACGCTTTCTCACCGTTATTTTCACTATTTAAATTGAAAAAGAACCGCCATGAAACCATTGGTGTCAGATTTCAGTGTTACCAGAGTAATTATATGATAGCTACCAAACAATCATAATAATTTAATTATTTTTACTTATGGATTTTACTTATATTATTGACTATGATGTACATATTGTAAACCTATAAATAAAATTATTTAAAACTAAGCTAAATGCTAAAAATAATTATACGTAACTTATTTTACTTGTAGTTGGTGAAATATTTTCTGCCATCTTTAACATTTTTATCTTTTGGCAATTGAGCAAAAGGACAAAGAGCCTCAGTTCGGGCTATCTCTCTCGTCTCGTTTTGCCTCAGCTAAGATATCCCATCAAAAGTAAACCTAAGGTGCAATCCTTATGGTTCATTTTTGTATGATACAATTTTTGGAGAGCTCAGTCCTGTTTATAATAGGTCTTTACCTATGAAATTGCCGTTTTGTATGAAAAAATTTAAACGAATTTTTTTCATGCATTTTTTATTTCTATTAATCGAAGTAATCACCCATGCAATCAATGCATCTTTGCCAACGCAGTGGCAGTTTATTGATGCCCTTCTTAAAGAAATCAGCTGGACGGGAGGCAACAAATTCTTCAAAGGCATTTTGTACTGCCTCCCGGGTATAGAATTTTTTTCCCGCCAAGAAGTTATCCAAATTCTGGAAAAAGTAGTAGTCTGTAGGCGCAAGGTCTGGTGAGTAGGGCGGATAACGGAGAGCTTCCAATCCCAGTTCTTGCTACTTGGAGACCGTCTGCTGTGCAGTATGAGGTCGCGCGTTGTCGTGCAGGAGCAGCGGAGACGAGCGATTGACCAATGCTGGTTGGAGATGTGCCAGCTTCTCCATCATTGTGTTCAGTTCTTCACAGTACACATCTGAAGTAATGCTCACCCCGTTTGGTAAGAAGCTGTGATGAATCACACCGGCGCTAGACCACCAAACAGTGACCATCACTTTTCTAGGGGTAAGTTTTCGTTTAGGGCATTGTTTAGGTGCTGAACCAGGATCCAACCAACTTGCTGAGCGCTTGCGGTTATCAAACAGAATCCATTTTTCATCGCAGGTAACAATGCGGTTCGAAATTCCTTCATTTGTGTGTCTGTTGAGCAGTGCAAGGCACGTCTCGACGCGTACTTCGCGCTGGCGATCATTGAGTTCGTGGGGCATCCATTTGTCAAGCTTTTTTACCTTGCCAATTTGACGCAAATGGACCAATATTGTTTTGACGCTAACGTCGAAAGCTGCTGCTAATTCAGCCGTAGATTGTGTATCATCAGCTTCCACAATCGCCTTTAATTCGTCATTGTCGACCAGTCTTCGGACGACCGCGAGGTTCATTTTTCAGGTCGAAATTTCCAGAACGGAAGCGAGCAAACCAATAACAAGTGGTGCGTTGGTTTGTAGTGTTAGCTCCGTAAACGTCGTTGATGTTGCGTGCCGCTTGTGCCGCGTTGCTGCCACGACGGTACTCATATTCCATAATTACTCGAATTTTTAACGTATCCATGATGACGAAAAAGATTGAAATGCGATGAAAATGTAACACTAATCAATAAACAAATGACTACTTTTGGAAAAAAAAATCGATGTTTTTAAAATAAAATTAATTTGAAATTAGAATTCTTAGCCAAACAAAAATTAATTTGATTTGAAATGGCCAGTACCTACTGCAGAACGGCAATTTCATATGTAAAGACCTAATATTAAGTATCATTTTGTGAGACAGAAAGTTGAGGATAAAATTGTATGTTTGAAGTATGTAAGTACCTTTAGGGGATCAGTTTGCTGATATATGTACTAAAGGACTATGTAAAGATACCTTTGTTAAGTTGAGAGAAATGTTGTTCTCTTAATTAAAGTATTAACATAAGTTTGTCATGTGTTAGTCATATAGGAGACATTTGTGAAAGTTAAGCTTTATAATTTTATTGTGAGTGATGCTCACATTGAGGAAGGGTGTTGGAGGTTGCAATGTGGCGTCACTATTATGAGTGTGTAGTCTATGGTCTTCTACATTGACTATGTGTAGTACAATGGTGGTAAAATGGACGACGTTGAATAGTCTAGAGTCTAGTTCAGTTTATTAAATAAAAGGTTTTTCCATTACAAACACTATCTTTATCTGGTGTCCCACATATATACTCTAACACTAGGTGGCCTAGTTTTTGAGATATAAATGTGGCCAAGCTGGGGAGATTCTCTCCAGATCGGCCACCTATGAACCCTTATAACTTTTGAACCAGTGACCGACAAATTCTGATATTTAGTGACAAATTTTTTATGCTATCCCTGATGGTGGCCATGCCAGTGTCAGTCATTCCCTGAAGTCAATATTGATACAGTTACTTAATCAGTGAAATTTAAAAATGTGCTCGAGCATCCGCGTGGATTTTTCCGTTCGGGGGAAACAGACCCTTTGATTTACCGATGACATGACTAGAAATACCTACCTAACGAGCCTAAAAAAAATACGAACACAGCGATGATTATGATGTAGGCATGCCCACTGCCCACCCAATAACGTAAAGATCGGAGGCTACATTCTATGTTGTTGACTTTAATTTACTTAACTTATACTTAGCAGGCACAAAAATAATCGTTAAAAACTTCGAGGAAGAGGTCAATCGCCGAATCAGACTTGGCTGGGCACTTGAGCAAGGTTGGGTGACCGCTGGCACTGGGTGGGGCGAGACGGCTACCGCACGCGGCAGTGGCTTTGAATCGATTTGGGTTTCTCAGATCGTGATACTTGCGTTATCTAGGTACTTATATCTATATCTGTGCTCGCAAGCTACCGAGGCGGCGCGCAGCGATGACGAGAGATGTCAGCGATGCGTGCGTGCGGCGAGCGGCATCTAAGTAGTTCCCCCGTGTCGCACAACCTGGCCGCCCGCTCTAGCCAGTACACATCTCTGCTCCGGTCTAGCCAGTACGCATCTCCGCACAGCTTCGGTGGATACACCCTAGTTGTGAAGCATCTCCTCTCGTCTCCGCTTTGCATATCTCCGCCCATCTCCGCTTTGGTGGAGCCCGGGCCGAAGGCTCAAAGTTGCCCAAAGGGTAATAGAGAAGATTGTGCTCTGAATTTCCTTGCGAGATCAAATCAGAAATAGAGACATTTCTGATTTAATCACGCATAGAAACGTGCCGTATTAAAATCGTGGTATACAGGCTCGGGTGCGGAGCACATTGCCCGTATTAGCGGCGCCGGCTCCTTGGGTGCTCGGGGGCTCCAGAACCAACGAGAGGTAAATAGTGGGTTCAGGGCACCCATGAGCGTGGACATTAAAAACTTTTTTACAAAAAAAATACAACCGACTTCCAAAAACAACACTACAAAGTGAAAAGAAAAATACAACCGACTTCCAAAAACAACACTACAAAGTGTAAAATAACTTTAATTTCGGAAGTCGGTGTCTAGTTAAATGTACACACATCAAAAGTGTCTAGGGATCAACATATATTTTTGCAATAACTTTTCTCCTGATTGATATTAATTAAAATTTTCTTTAAGGATTCATCAAATAAAGTGTTTTCGTTTGTCACAGTAACGATAAACCAAGTCACCTTTGCATTAATAAAGAAATTTGCCATTTTCCTAATAAAGGGATTTTTGACATTTGAACCACTAACATTAAAGTTCGAAAAAAAGACTGAAATAACAGTTTTCTTTAAAATTTTATTGGGTAACTTAAACAATTAATAATCCGTGTTTCTACCGCGAACACTAACAACACAAGAACATCGGTTTGGCATACTCAAAATGAGTTCATCCAAATCACGCTGTGGAATGGCCGCCCATGTTCGTTGCAACAACAAAAAAAGGTCTTCTTGCGACTGGATACCCTCCATATTCGGCAGAGCTCTTCTCTGTAGCATATCCCATGCATGCTCAATCGGGTTCAAGTCTGGCGACTGAGCAGGCCAGGGCAGGACATTGATGTTAGCTGCGGCGAGAGTCTGTCTTACAACTCTTGCGGTGTGCCGTCGTGCATTATCATGCATTAACTGAAATAAGGGACCGATTTGCACTTGTAGAGGAACGATGACGTCTGATACAATCGTCTCAGCATAAATTTGAGCGTTGAGGTTGCCTCTGATCCAAATCAACTCAGTTCTTCCGCCGATCCAAATATCCGCCCATACCATGATGGTTCCACCACTATAAGGATAGACTTCCTGGCAGGATTTTAATCGCTGTTGGCGTCCAGGGGTTCTCCAGTGTCGTATACGTCTTGTATCCGGTCTCATACCAAAACGAGACTCATCAGAAAAGCACACGAAACGCCATTGTTCTTCTGCCCAATTTCTGTGTTCAAGAGCCCATTGATATCGAATCCTACGATTGTGCATTGCTATAGGTGGTACCCGTAGCGGTCTTCGGGAATGAAGGTTCACTTCATGCAAGCGGTTTCTGACTGTTTGGTCGCTAATTAAGTTCCCTGAAGAGTGATGAAGCCTCACGGCTAACATCATGGCGGTTATAGTTGGAGCTCTTCGAGTTAAGATTTGAATGTATCGGTCTTGTCTCCGTGTGGTGCAGCGATACCGTCCTCCATGGCGCTCAGCCACGGTACCAGTGCTTCGGTAACGTGTCCAAAGTCGACTGATAACACTCTGACTTGTATTCAGAGCTAAAGCCACAGTACGTTGCCGGGAACCAGCTTCTATCATTCCCACGGCTCTGAGCATTTCTTCCCTGCTTAAATGACGTCGCCGCTCCATAATAACGTTGGTTTTAATCAGTAGTAGGGAAACAGTAGCACTAATAATGTCTTCAATGCGTTGTATGTTTTTATAGGGAAAATATTGACAGCTGATTTTCATCTTTTACTCGAATTTGATTCACAGTTCCTGATTCAAATTATGAAATGCACCAAAAAGGATCCATATAAATTTATAAAATCATAAATTTATTACAAAGCCACATCTCAATCTCAAGAAATCCGCATAAAAATGCTTGATCCCTAGACACTTTTGATGTGTGTATTTTCGTTTTTTGCCACCGACTTCTGAAATTAAAGTTATTTTTCACTTTGTAGTGTTGTTTTTGGAAGTCGGTTGTATTTTTTTGTAAAAAAGTTATTATTTTTCACTTTATAATTGTTGTCTTATACCACTATCTGCAAAACAAACTAGAACATCATCCATATAAAAGTGGGGAAAAAATACGTAAAGCTAACTCAAAAACTACCGAAGCAAAGTTAATCAATTTTATATGGGACAACTGTGATGTACCCTCTCGAATAAAACAAAAAAAAAAACAAATCGGTCAAGACATCTTCAAGTAATCGGGGAACATACATAAAAAAAAAAAAGGTTCCGACGAATTGAGAACCTCCTCCTTTTTGAAGTCGGTTAAAAACTGTTCTACCGATCACTCGCCGCGCGGTCTAAAGGTATGTCCAAACAGAGCGCGGAATGTGCGCGGCAGCAACAGGCGGCATACGCAGGGCACAATTTCTCCCGCGCTATGTGTAGACGTACGGAGAAATGTACGCGCTGCAGTGCTATGCGGCAAAACCGGGACATGCCGCGCATTGACTATCTCGTCCCAGAGACCTTCTCTTTTATTTTTGTTTATCATCATCATCGTTTCAGCCCAAAGACGTCCACTGCTGGACATAGGTGTTCCCTAAGCACCGCCACTTCGACCGGTTCTGTTCCTCGCATCCAGCCGCTTCCTGAGGCCTTCCGAGTGACTTTCAGCCTTCTAATGAGGCCCATGAGAGCTATGGTGGCCCAATGGTAACGGTCCTGACTTACGAGTTTATAGGTCGTGGGTTCGAATTCAGACAGGCGCTTTACTTTGTGTAAATAATTTCATCACCACTGCTCTCAAAACGGTGAAGGAAAACATCGTGAGTAAACCGGCATGTCCTAGAACCAAAAATTCGAAGACATGTGACATAGACCAACCCGCACGGGCCCTCCTGGTGGGTTACGGCCCTCTCCCTCTCACCGAGAGGAAACCTGTGTCCCAGCAGTGAGAACATTATAAGCTGATTATGAATGAGGCCTATTATGAGCGACCACGTTTCAGTGCCATAGGTCATCACTGATAAGTGACACGCGAAGATATTACGTAGCTTCCCGAAAGCTAGCAGCCGAGTCGGATTCGACGATTGACCTCTTTCTCGAAATTGGCCCTACCTAACTGGACAGTTTTTTTGTTTAGTTTAACGTAATTGTCCACAACTTCAAGCGTAGAGTCTCCGATCTTCATGAGAGTGGATGTTATATGGGCATTTGACATGACCTTCGTTTTAACCATGTTAATTTTAAGACCCACTCTTACGGAAGCACAGTAGTGCTTAGGGTGCGTAGGGTCAGTAGACCCTATACCGTCGGTAGTCGTCGGAAATTGAAGATGAGTCATGTACTTGCTATTGATGTTAATGCCTAGCCCATGCCTAGCACTTTCCAGTCCATAACCTTGAAGACATCCTCCAGTGCAGCGATAACAGTTTCGGAGAGATAACGTCTCCCTATCTCACCCTTCGCTGCAGAAGAATAGGTTGCGATGTTATTGGTTATTTTTGTTATTATTTTGACGAGAATCCTACAAATCCTTGAAGGATCCATACATTTCCAATAAACGAAGATTTCGTTAACCATTTCAAGATTACGTCCAGACATGAACAATGACGAATGATGACTGTGAATGCCGCGCGCGGCCCTCGTCCAATCAGAGCGGGGCTAGCCACGCTCGTAAGCCGAGTGGGTCTTAAAATTAACATGGTTAAAACGAAGGTCATGTCAAATGCCCATGTAACATCCACTCTCATGAAGATCGGAGACTCTACGCTCGAAGTTGTGGACAATTACGTTAAACTAAACAAAAAAACTGTCCAGTTAGGTAGGGCCAATTTCGAGAAAGAGGTCAATCGTCGAATCCGACTCGGCTGCTAGCTTTCGGGAAGCTACGTAATATCTTCGCGTGTCACTTATCAGTGATGAGCTATGGCACTGAAACGTGGTCGCTCATAATAGGCCTCATTCATAATCAGCTTATAATGTTCTCCCTGCTGGGACACAGGTTTCTTCTCGGTGAGAGGGAGTGGGCCGTAACCCACCACGAGGGCCCGTGCGGGTTGGTATATGTCACATGTCTTCGAATTTTTGGTTCTAGGACATGCCGGTTTACTCATGATGTTTTCCTTCACCGTTTTGAGAGCAGTGGTGATGAAATTATTTACACAAAGTAAAGCGCCTGTCTGAATTCGAACCCACGACCTATAACTCGTAAGTCAGGACCATTACCATTGGGCCACCATAGCTCTCATGGGCCTCATTAGAAGGCTGAAAGTCACTCGGAAGGCCTCAGGAAGCGGCTGGATGCGAGAAACAGAACCGGTCGAATTGGCGGTGCTTGGGGAACACCTATGTCCAGCAGTGGACGTCTTTGGGCTGCAACGATGATGATGATAAACAAAAATAAAAGAGAAGGTCTCTGGGACGAGATAGTCAATGCGTGGCATGTCCCGGTTTTGCCGCACAGCACTGCAGCGCGTACATTTTTCCGTACGTCTAAACATGGAGCGGGAGAAATTGTGCCCTGCGAATGCCGCCTGTTGCTGCCGCGCACCTTCCGCGCTCTGTTTGGACACACCTTTAGACCGCGCGGCGAGTGATCGGTTGATCAGTTTTAATGTCCACGCTCATGGGTGCCCTGAACCCACAATTTACCTCTCATAGGTTCTGGAGCCCCCGAGCACCCATGGAGTCGGCGCCGCTGCTACGGGCAATGTGCTCCGCACCCGATTCCAATTATTAAAATTCTGTAAAGCCATATTAGCTACGGCCGCGTCTCATATTTTAATCATCATACAACCTGACACTAACCTGCAAATTGCAAAAAAACGTAAGAAAATTTGAATTTCGCGGGCTACCTTAGCGCATCCTCCTTAACTACTTACATTATTTTCAAGCTCGTATTCGCTCGATCTGGCATCGTGGATTTTCTTAATTCTAAAGCCTTTCTGCCTTTCCGTCTAAAAAAACTTAGAAGATCTTACCTATTTTCCTACTTACATTCGTAAAATGCAATATCTTCCTTACCCTACTGCCTGTCTAGTGTCTGAGGATGGTCTAAGGCTTAACATGAATTCTACTGGGCGGATTTAGATTCGACTTTCAGGATAGAAGGCTAAGTAAGCGAAGGAAGTAGCCTTTCAAAAAAGAACAACCCAGAAATGAGCATTAGTATGAGCAGAGCACCCTCGGGGTTTTCTACAAGTCGGCGCACTTGGCCCGTAGAAATGGCTGATAAAGCTGAAGATTTGACGAAGACCTACTTCTACTTTTCCTATTCTTAGGGAAGCGTAGTAGCGTAGGTATCTCCAGCAGTAGCGACCAATAATGATTATGATGATGTTTTAACGTTCGAGCCGGCTGGTGTGCGGCAGCCCACATTGAATTGACCCAGTGACATGAGCCCGCCGCGTTCTTGTAGCTTCATACCTAAACTGCGGAGTATACCATCTGTATTAATACGTGGCAATACGTACATACATACACGTACGTACATTTTAAGAGCGCTATCACAATTTCTCTTGTATTTGAGCGTTTGACTCGAGTTTTGATATGTGATTGTGGTTTTGTTAGAGCCACAAAATTAAAAAAAAACATATGCCCAAGAAAGCTTGATTATTTCTCTTGGGAGTGTTCTAAATAAATATTTCAATTTGTTTACAAAAATCAGTAAAAACCTTGTCTCTGCAAAGGATGTTTCATAAAATTTTACTTTTGGACATGTTTTGATGCTTTGTTACATCGAAGATATAATAATTTAATCATTTAAAAAAATGTCCTTGGAACAACTGTATCTTCAGCTTTGGAGTGCTCAATTCAGTTTTTTATGTTTCATACAGTAATACACCAAAAATAATTCCGTAAACCAGAGAGTTACTGACAATTTTTCGTCCGAAATTATATTTTTTATCTACGAATATATAATCCAAATTCATACAAAATGTATTTAATAAATAAGGTTACTATGTTACCTTGCTTGATAAAAAAAATTAGTCTATTTAAAAGTAAAATAATATGTTTAATTAATTATTGTATGCAGTGCTAAAAATCAATGTAAATCTCGGGACACGCGGTCTTTAGCTTTAGACGCCGACGCATCGCATTATGTAGCAATTTAGCAGTTGTGATTACGTTTATTTTGAGTCATATAATAATTATTTTTTTGTTTATAGTGTGCAATTTCAATTTATAAAAAAATCACGGTCAGAATGTAATAGCGCCCTTAAAGAAAAGTACAATTTATCCAAAAGTATCAAAGTAAAACTAAAATTATTTGCAAACCCGAAGTGAAACTGACATAAACTATGTAAAATGACATTGATTGACCACAGAGTCCACAGACCAAGACCTAAGTACACCACCACTCAAGTCCGATAGACGCGGCGCTACTGTCTATGTCATTGCATCACATTGCATACAGAAGAATGTAGTTCCACAATTTTCCGCGGGCCAACTTTCGAGGCGCACACTTTAGTATTCAGACGGTAATCTCGCATCCCATTACGAAAAATCGATAAAAATCTGCAATCTAGATTGTGACGTTTGAACGCGTAGTGTTATGAAACAGAGTCTTTTTGCTACCATTTTGCTAGGTTTGTCGAGCCCAGAATAGTTAAGTGTAAAAACAACTCGTCATCCGTCATCAATGTCATTATGTCATTCTCATTTTGTCGGTTCAACAACGCAGTGACAGTGGATCTGGATTGGATAGAAAGGATGAAAAAACAATAAATCCTATTGTACTGTAGTACCTATGTGTAAACATTCTTTCTTTCTATTTGATAATATTTTGAACTCATGTTAGCGACTTTAAAAAAAACATTGAAATGGAATGCGACAAAATCTCCAGAAACCAAAAATACCCAGACATCCCTCTTATTGGCAGCATTTATTGGCTTACTTGAAGACGTTTTATTTTGGAGAAAAATGTGGATGTCTTTGTCATTTATGTTTATTCTTAATATAATATTTTTGTAAGTATTCACTCAATATTCATAAGCATGTATTTGTATGATAAATCTTCAGTATTTTCAATAATAATTCTGTTTGTTGTCAGTGTAAGTGTTCATCGACAAGTCAACCTTTTAGAATTCTTTTTGGGTTCATGTACCGCAGTGGTGAGCATTGATGCATTTGAGAGCTGGTTAAAACATAAACATAGAACTACATGTTTAAAACGGCTAACCAATCATGGAGACCAACTATATTCAACAGCAACACAATTGAAACTGTGGTTGCAAAGCAGATGTAATGATTTCTTGTATTTGAGAGAAAAAAATCACACCAAAGTAAGTATTTGCTAATCAAAATTTGGATAAGCTATTAAGGTACCTATATTGTATTTTTGTTAAGGTTGATCTGCTGTGGTGGCCTGCAAATTCAAATTTTCTTGTTTTTTCAATTTTCAGGTCAGTGTAAGATTGTATCTTGATCAAAATATGATTCGCGACAATAACAAATATAACCATAACAATCATCAATATATCTCTCTAAGTTAGATTTGCTCCGGATTCATCCAATTTCGGAAATATTTGAGATGAATATTATCAAAATTCCACTTGATGTCATGATTGACTGCTCAGCTCCATTTGGTATAACGTGATTATAATCATTTAAAAGGTTAAACCTGTGACTATTTGCAATATTCTAACCTTTTGGTCTGTTTAACAGACTTCAAAAAAAGGAGGTTATCAATTTGACATAGGTACATAAATAATAGATTGGAGAAAGTTTCTTCGCATTTTTTAAGAAAATTCAAAACATTTTTTTAATATACATTATTTACATTTATCTAAAGTATGTAGGTACCATTTTGTTCGATAATTTTTTGCCATCTTGTAGGTAGGGACATGATCCCATTGCTATAGAAATTTTGGGACTTCTGATCAAAATACCGCGACAAGTGGTTTTGCCAGTCCTCTCGTGATATTAACCTGACACTACCTAAAGAATTCTGAAGAGACCGAAACAGGTGAAAATCTGAAGGTGCAAGGTCAGGACTATACAGCGGATGCATTAACACCTCCCAGCCAAACTCTCTTAATTTTTGCTGAGTGGCTAAAGATGTGGGAGGTCTAGTGTTATCATGATGAAAAACCACACCCCTTCTGTTGATTAATTCCGGCCGCTTTCTCTCAACTTCTTGCTTTAATCTCATCAGTTGTTTGCAGTAGAGTTCAGAATCGATGGTCCTGCCTGGTGGTAACAGCTCATAATGAATAATGCCCTTCCAATCCCACCACACACACAGCATCACCTTGTTGCGAGTTAACCCGGGTTTCGCCACAGTCTGTGAAGCCTGACCAGCCTTTGACCACGACCTTTTTCGCACGTTCTTATCGTACGTGATCCACTTTTCATCACCAGTTATCAGCTTCTTCAAAAGTGATTCGGTTTCATTACGTCGTAATAAAGAATCACAAATGAGTACACGGTTCATTAGGTTTCTTTCAGTGAGCTTGTGAGGTACTCAAATATCGAGCTTTTTTGTGTACCCAGTTTTTTCAAATGCGCCAAAACTGTTTTGTGCTCAATTCCCAGTTCTTCAGCTACGTCGTAACTACTGATATCTTGCTCCACTTTTTCAAAAATGACATCCATTTTATCCGTAATAGGGCGACCAGAGCGATGTGCATCTTTGACACCAAAATTTCCGGATTGAAAACGCTTAAACCAAATTTGTGCTACTCTCACAGACACTGCACTGGGTCCATAAACATCGCAAATTTTTTTCGCGGCTTGCATTGCATTTTTACCTTTTTTGTAGTAAAATTTTAAAATGTATCGAATTTCTTCATTAGATTCACTCATCTTGACAGTACGAAAAACAAATGAAAATCACACATTTTCCTAATTTGAATTTGGAATTATGTTCTTTAAAATTTAAACTTTCAATGATACCAAAACCAGCCAGATACAAATAGTATAGCCAAAGAGATTTTATTTTAAGTTCATACATACTATAATGCGAAAAGACGTTTTCCCTAACCTAATAATAACCCCAAAAAAAAAATGTGATAAAATTACAAATTAACAATTTTCGGTCTTTTTCGTTTACTTGTGCTGTGAGAGTGATGTGAGACCTTGCTTCTTGCCATATTTCATGATTCTATAGGTTTTAATTTACTTTTGAGTATCAAAATGTGTCGCATAAATGGCCGTATTTTCGTATTGCATAAGCTTGATTTTCTTAGAGCTCCAAGGGACTATAGACCTACGTATTTGATATTAATTTCAACTTGATACCTCCACGCGTTCCTGAGAAAAAGGGTCTTGACAGACAGACAGACGGACAACGAAGTGATCCTATAAGGGTTCCGTTTTTTCCTTTTGAGGTACGGAACCCTAAAAAACCCGACTACTGAAAAATCACGCTCTAAAACAAGAAAATATTCTCATCTGAAATTACAGACAAATTAAAAATCCAGAGTCACACAAGTCATATGTTCGATATAAGCCCCAAACATGACTTATAACGAGCGTACTACGTGAGCTCGAAAAATGGATGTGCGATTAACGCTTGTGCAACAAAACTGTACTGCGACTCACCATAGTTCGAATGCACGATTGTGCGACACACTGAACCTCGACATCACGCTAGTGCGACATTGAAGACTCAAACTTTGTATTAATTATTATAATAATATGTATAACTAAGGTCAGAGCCCTCTAAGCCGTTGGCACTGCCAGCATACACTACCGAGAAAACAACGATACCTCATTTGTCAAATTATGATAAGTAGTTTAGAAGTTATTGAGGCAACAGATGAACATACATACATACCGGTCAAAATCATAACCCTCCTTTTTGCTTCGCCGTAGTCGGGTAAAAACTATTTTCGTTTTCGGCATTAGAATCGTACCCAGACCTCGTAGCAATTTTTTCAAAAATAAGTATTCTATGTAGGTACAGTTGACGATTTTATTATACCTATTACTTAAGTAGCTATAGATAAGCACACACGCATCACGCAACAATAAATCAACTATAAATCCATTAATACTATTTTGAAAATGGTTTCCCAAGAAGCATAGTGTGCTAAGTCACGCGGGTTTAGTCTCGAACGAGATTTCTTCCCACGAGTATGAATCTCAAGTCTCGAGATCTCGCGAGATACGAGACTGCATTCCCTAGTGTGACTATACGCAGCTGTTGTTTTGCAGCGGCCGTCAATGCCTGCCTCTACTCACCATGGTCTATCCGTAGTCTGTGCTGTAGTATTTTCTTTTCCCTGTTTGCTTGTTGGCAAGATTATGTTACCACAGATGGCAGAATTGGCGTCATCCCGTAGTGCCCCTGTATCTGATTCAGCCGGCTTCGTCTGGTTACGAATGTTGGTTCAGTTCAGACAGAGCCTGTGTTTAGTAGGGATAGGTAACTTGTGAATAAATAATTAACCAAGCCTCACCCTTTTCGTTTTGCGTGTCCATGCCCCACAGTGGGTAGTCACAGTGTGTTGGCCCCAACGACAACCTCAAATCTGCTCTCGCAATAATTGCTAACGACGCTGGCGAGGTCGTAGGGGAGGGACTCCTCCGCCTCAGATATGTAGGCCGAGGCGAAGACGATCACCAAGTCCGTTGCGCGGCACGCTGTATTAACAGCAAAATTTAAATATAATAAGATAAAGTCAAAGAATTTGCAGATAAATATGGTTACAAAAGTTCTTACAATGGTAGTAGGTATAATATATTAGGTTGGGGAAAAAGTCTTTTCGCATTATAGTATGTATGAACTTAAAATAAAATCTCTTTGGCTATACTATTTGTATCTGGCTGGTTTTGGTATCATTGAAAGTTTAAATTTTAAAGAACATAATTCCAAATTCAAATTAGGAAAATGTGTGATTTTCATTTGTTTTTCGTACTGTCAAGATGAGTGAATCTAATGAAGAAATTCGATACATTTTAAAATTTTACTACAAAAAAGGTAAAAATGCAATGCAAGCCGCGAAAAAAATTTGCGATGTTTATGGACCCAGTGCAGTGTCTGTGAGAGTAGCACAAATTTGGTTTAAGCGTTTTCAATCCGGAAATTTTGATGTCAAAGATGCACGTCGCTCTGGTCGCCCTATTACGGATAAAATAGATGCCATTTTTGAAAAAGTGGAGCAAGATCGGCATATCAGTAGTTACGACGTAGCTGAAGAACTGGGAATTGACCACAAAACAGTTTTGGCGCATTTGAAAAAAACTAGGTACACAAAAATGCTCGATATTTGGGTACCTCACGAGCTCACTGAAATAAACCTAATGAACCGTGTACTCATTTGTGATACTTTATTACGACGTAATGAAACCGAACCATTTTTGAAGAAATTGATAATTGGTGATGAAAAGTGGATCACGTACGACAAGAACGTGCGAAAAAGGTCGTGGTCAAAGGCCGGTCAGGCTTCACAGACTGTGGCGAAACCCGGGTTAACTCGCAACAAGGTGATGCTGTGTGTGTGGTGGGATTGGAAGGGCATTATTCATTATGAGCTGTTACCACCAGGCAGGACCATCGATTCTGAACTCTACTGCGAACAAGTGATGAGATTAAAGCAAGAAGTTGAGAGAAAGCGGCCGGAATTAATCAACAGAAGGGGTGTGGTTTTTCATCATGATAACGCTAGACCTCACACATCTTTAGCCACTCAGCAAAAATTAAGAGAGTTTGGCTGGGAGGTGTTAATGCATCCGCCGTATAGACCTGACCTTGCACCTTCAGATTTCCACCTGTTCTGTCTCTTCAGAATTCTTTAGGCAGTGTCAGGTTGACATCACGAGAGGACTGCCAAAACCACTTGTCGCGGTATTTTGATCAGAAGTCCCAAAATTTCTATAGCAATGGGATCATGTCCCTACCTACAAGATGGCAAAAAGTTATCGAACAAAATGGTACCTACATACTTTAGATAAATGTAAATAATGTATAGTAAAAAATGTTTTGAATTTTCTTAAAAAATGCGAAGAAACTTTTTCCCCAACCTATTATAATGGTAGTAGGTATAATAGTAGCTTAACATATAAATAATAACTAGCCAGCTAGCTAAACTTAGCTAGCTGGCTAGTTCGAACACGACACATTTTGTATAACTATACAACGTGTCGTTTTACATCTTCGTCAAATTTCAGGGTGTGATACAGAACATCAAACCGAACAACTTTCTCCATGGGACCAACATCGTAATCGCGAAAAAAATTTCCAACTGTCCCATAGAAAACTTCAATACCTACCTACTCGACACAAATGTATGGGACGGCTGATTATTTTTTCGCAATTACGATGTTGGTGCCATGGAAAAAGTTGTACGGTTTGATGGTCTATACCACACCCTTAAATTTGACGAGGATGCAAAACGACACGTATATAAATTATTATTATCTTAGATTTAAATATTGCTGTTAAGTAATGTAGGTATTGATTAAAACTTATTGTTGAACTTACTGTCAGTCTTTGAAATCGCACCACACCCGAACTCCATGTTTGATTTTATGTTATCTACTCTAATGAAACAATCATTTTAATTTACTTATTGTAGAAATTACAGAAAATTTCCATCAATAACATTTTTGGTTGACCATATTTTTTTTCTGTTCCAGGCTTTCCTATTAATCAATATCAACCTGATAATAGTTTTTCTTACTGGGAAATATATTAATGGCTATCTACTAACATACTTATTGCTAATGTTTATATGTGTTTTTTACAAAGTGATATTACCTGTAATTAAATTATGCAAGAATATGAGACAAGACTTAGGTAACTAAATATAACCTTATGTATTCGTTATGAAAGATAATTTTAACTTTGTAGCAATTTTAATTATTTATTTTTTCAGAATCTGACTTTGAATTGGAAGGTCTTATACCGGAAGTATCTGAAGTTAATATAAAGTTACTGTCCATTGAACCTGATCCTGTTCCAAGTATAGATGAGAAACAAATTTATGGTAGGAACATAATATTATATGACCTCATCCTTGGTTAAATTATTATAATTAAGGTTAAGTTATTATTAGTTTTTCTAAATGAATGCTGGGGACTTTGTTGCGCCACTTCTTCTCAGCTAAAGCACTAGGAAATGGTGAAGGGCAGGCGTTTTGGGGGACTGTCTTACGTAATTTTGATGTTCAAAAAGTGCTGATTCTCAGCCTAGTTTGAATAAATGACTTGATTTTGAATAAAAAAATGATGATTTTGAATGAATAAAGAAACTTGCTGATGACTGCTTTTAAGTACAAAGGAGAGGAATTAGCACTTTAGTTGTAAGGACAGAAAACCACTCATGATGAGATTAACGTGGTTACTCAATGGATCCAAACAATACAAAGATTTATATTATTTAAATAATAATATATGTTTGATCTTATCATTCATGTTTCATGATTGTATCCAGAGTAGTGATTGTATCATGAAAACATTTTGGGGTAAAATAAATTATTAAATATGTTTCATATAATAATAGGGGTTTAAATATGAAATTGGCGTTTAACGTGGGTACTGCACACTTTGAATTAAAATAAAACCTGCATGGTGTGAGATTCCAGAGTGAACCTTTTCACACGATAACTATATTATAAATTTATTATAATTTAACATTATAAATTTGAAAAATGCCACATTCGATTGTTTGACTTGCAAATTGTGTTTTCATTCAGCCAATCCTCTTGCACTGGTATATACCGCTCGAGATAAGTACCTACAACAACGGGCCTATTCCGTTTGGCCACCCTAGGATGGATATTCGGAAACGCGAGTTCAACGGTCCACCCGAGACGGGGTGGATAATCGGAATTTGTCTTCCGATTTTCCCCCTCGGCTGTGTACAGTCATTTAGAGAAACATTATACAGGATTTTTCAACAAGAACTTTGTTTTCTAAAACAAAGAATTTAGAGGAACATGAATAAAATTTTTATTGTATTACAAAGAGAAATTTTTGGCAATTATGAATGAAAAATGATATCTGACAAATGTCCACCACGACCTCGCTGATAGATGTTGATTCTTTCATCAAAATTTTTAATTACTTTTTGGCAAAACTCAAAATCCGTGATGTCATTAACGAAATAGACCCTCTATTTCGTTAATGATATCACGGATTTTGAGTTTTAAGGCTGCAATCGATTCGATTGGCTCCGTATAGACTCTGTCTTTAACATAGCCCCACAAAAAATAATCCAGTGGTGTTAAATCACACGACTGGCTGGCTAGTGTGATTTAACACCACTGGATTATTTTTTAAGTGGCCACTTAACAGCTAAATTTCGCGAAATTATGCGAACGGGAAATTTGGTTTGCAATAAATTGATCGTTTCATTGGCTGTGTGACATGTGGCACCATCCTGTTGAAACCACATATAGTAGGCCAAAATTTAGTGGTTAACATCTCGCGATAGCGTGGTCCATTGACTGTTACCGCATTTCCAGCCTCATCTTCGAAAAAAAACTGCCCAATCACGCCTCCAGATCACATAGCGCACCACACAGTGACACGTTGAGCATGCGAAGGCTTCTCGATAATTGCTTTAGGATTTTCAGAAGCCCAAATGCGGCAATTTTGCTTGTTGACGTACCCTGACAAATGAAAATGGGCTTCGTATGAAAAAATGTTTTTTTCAGAAAAACCAGCAGGTTGTTCCTGAATGAACTGAGCGAATCTACGGCGATTTGAATGATCGGTCAGCTTCAATTCCTGCAGCAGTTGAATCTTGTAAGGCTTCAAAGCCAAATCCTTTCGCAAAATTTGCCATGTTGTGCTTTTGGATAACCCTAATTGTTGAGAACGTCGTGAAATTGACAAATTTTGATCTTCTTCAACACTGTAGCTCACGGCGGCGATGTTTTCTGTTGAACGACCCGGTCGAACACGTGTTGGTGTTGGCACATTTTGTACCGAGCCTGTCGACTCAAATTTCGCGACCAAATTCTTAATAGCTGTCTCAGAAGGACGATTATGTTGTCCGAAAATATCACGAATTTTACGAAATGTATATTTAACAGAACGACCATTTTCATAGTGGATTTGAATTATTTTAATGCGATTTTTGAGCGAAATTGAATTCATTGTAACAATTGCCACGAATACCGCCAAAAACTAAATGTCAAAACTATCACGTTCTTGGTGTTGCCCCAATTAAAAAACATAGTTCTTGTTGAAATATCCTTTACATACGGGCTCAAGATACCTATAAAATATCATTAGCTTTGTATGTATTTTTATAGGTACCTATATTTTATAAGTATCTTGGGCCAGTTTCTATCATGTTTCTCTAAATGATTGTACACAGCCGAGGGAGAAAATCGGAAGAAAAATAATATGCGAATGGGGATTGTTTAAAATTTTTGACCATTAGATTTTATTTAATTTTTTGAAAATTTAGAGCATTTTGAGAAACTATTTTGATGATTGGCTCAATAGTTATTTTTTATTGAATTTTAAAATATTTTGAATTTTCAAGGTAGGTGACGTCATCAGTGGCACAAAAGATTGTGCCGTTGCCCCACTAGTACATAATTAAAAATTTAAATCTGTCAACACAACGTCATCCATCTCAAATCTGTCAGTGCCAATAGATGTCATACGTAATCGAATCCTATCCTAACCTATTTACAACTTATTTTTCGAAATTTTGACCGAAACGGTAGCTTTTAAACGCAAAGTGGTTTTTAAGGTGCAAGACTACGTTAATAATCGAGGCGACGACATTTTTGTTCATTTCCCTGAACCACAATGAGCGATACTTTTGTTAAAGCCGACTCGCGCAAGTTTCTGAAATACTTACATCAAAGTGATCTTCGCAACAATACATTGTATAAACCTTGCAATATTCCACGCCTACATCATGACACCACTTGTCTCGCAAATCTTCTCTAATACGAACAAAAATTTTGTTTGGATTATTATTACTATTATTGCTGCAAGTTGGAACAAAGCCCATCCTCCATTCCTGTATTCCATAACTCTTCCAATATAGTAAATTTGTCGAGTGTTGACATAATGTAATGAGATTTACAAGTATATGAGATTATGAGGCAAGTCGCAGGAATAATAATTGTAAAAACTTTATACTTATGAGGATATGTTTATATTATAATTTGACACTTGACAGATTGTAGACAATACTTGCCATTTACTTTTTATTTTTTGAGGCAACGATACAAAACTGTACGGCCAAAGCTGACGTAATTTGAAGGGCAAACAAGGTCAATCGTATTTTATCAAAAAAAAAACAATAAAATATAAATATTTTTCAAGATTAATTAGTCCGTAATGATCAGTAACGCTATTCCTCGAAATGGTTTTTCAATTACAACATATTAAAAAATATGAACAATGCCCATTCCGATTACCCACTCAGTCTGAGGTGGACAGATGAACTCGCATTCCCGAATATCTACCCTAGGGTGTGATTCTGGATGAAAAATTCACGTTCGAGGCACACAGATCAAATCACCATGAACGTCAAGATGACGGGAGAGCCATAAAATGATGCTTGGCATAAAATGAAACTTTTTCTTCAACCGCTTTTCTGATGTAAATATAATAAACACTTTTTTTATTGAAATTACCGTTTTAAAAGTATAATAATGATTCAAACGTAGTCGTACTAAATCGTATTAAAATTTGGTGTGTTCAGTTTAATATCACGCCATGTGGTTTTTCATTAATTGAATAGTGGTCCCTCCATTTTGATATTAATAGCGGGACCACTTTCTTTGTAGAATATTTTGAAATTTTATGAGTGTAGAATTTTATTATGAAAGTATGAAATATTAGAAATATTGTATTAAATCCTATTCATATGATATTCGAAAGACCTGGCGGGGTCCCGTCATCTTGACGTTTATAAATCACCAGTAAAGCCTACAAGTCCCTCGGATACGTAATTCGTAACAGTCAACCGTTCAATAGCCTTCTTTATATTACTGTTACATAAAGAGCATACTGGAATCAGCAAGTGTTATATGACGACCTTTTTATAAGAAATACATTGACAAAATCGAGGCAATACAATGCAAAATTAGGCACCTAAATTATAACTAAAGTTGACATACCAAATTACCAGGATACCTGTCGATACAACAAATTTAATACTCTGGAAGAGTGACGACAGTTAAATGACAAAACGGGCGGCAATTTGATTTTTACACCCCAGATATTATTGACTTAACACATTTTCATCTTTAGCAATTCCTGTTTATCGTGATAAGGATTTTTTCAGAAGCACATTTTAATAAATTACATTGATTAATAGATTATTGGAAACCTGAAGATGTTCCACTAGCTGAGTGCAGTGACAGCTCTGACAACAGCAGCTCATTAGTTACAAATTTCTCCATGGATAAAATGCAAACTCTGGAAAAAGATGTAGATTCTTCTGACACCAGTGAAGATGAATATATACCTCTAGGCAAGTTCTATGAGTGATTATTTTGTAGATGAAGAAAATGCAAAACTGTAAGATACTGACACAATTTCAGCATGTTTTGAAACAAATACTACAACTTGATATTTATTTCACAACAAATAAAAGGCAGTTCCAAGCGAATGCTACCTATATTAAAAACTAGCTGACCCGACAGACGTTGTTCTGCCCAAATTTCACTAATTCTTAATAAAATTCGCACAGAAAATGCACTTTCAGTTTTCCCGAATTTTCCAATTTCTCAAATATTTCTTTCAGAACCTGATCCGGACTAAATAATGAACATTTCAAAACAAAAATTTGCCAAATCGGTCCAGCCGTCCTGAAGTGATGCGCTTACCAACAGCACTTCATTTTTATTATATAGCTAAATAGATTTGAATTTTTGTTATTTTGTATTAATTTTATTGTTTTAGATCAACAAAAAGAGCAGGTGAAAATTAAATCTACTTTAGAGGTAGTAGAACCAGCCAGTACCTGGAGCAGCACTGCATTTAATGCATTTTGGAATATTACTGGTGCAGTTGCAAATTTGATGCAAACGGAATCAACTGAAACTAAAAGGAACCGACTATCAAGTATAGACTCATCTGATGGTTTCGAAATGATTGATCAGAACGATTTAACCTAACAAATTCACCCCTTAGTTGTAAACAGAAAAAATATCATTTTTCATAAGCAGTTATTTATTATATAATTTATAAATTAGTATTTTTATACTCTTTTCATTTTATGATGATTGAATAATTGAAACATTGAAATACATTATTAATTACTTCTTCAATAATTATCGAAATAACAAAAATATAACGTTCAAATGTAATTCAGCAACCATCATTAAATGAAGAGCTTATCTTAAACATTACAAGACATATTTTCTAACTTAGACATCATTTCCTGGTGTTGTATTTTTAATGCTTTCAAACGTATTGTGTTAAGAGTGTTTCTTGCTACAAGACCTTCTAGCATAGGCCTGGACATCTGAAAGAATACTAGATATTAGACTGTGTTTACTAAGTAGTATAAGTTTTGATTCACCCAGTGTAATAAACTAACGTTTGTTTTTTTTTATTAAATATTATAAATTAAAATATCCGTGAACCTCGAATTGTTTGTCCTTAAGGCTCAATGTTTTAGATTAAGGGGGGTGCGCTAAGGTATCCCGCGAAATTCAAATTTTCTTACGTTTTTCGCAATTTGCAGGTCAGTGTCAGGTTGTATGTTGAATATGAGACGCGGCCGTAGCTAATATGGATTTACAGAGTTATAATTAATAGAATCAGCAACTCTATAAGTTAGAATTGACCTCAAATGTGTCGATTTCATGAAATCATGAGGTTTGAGGACAATTCGGGCTACCTTAGCGCATCCTCCTTAAGGCGAAAGCGCCAGGGTAGCCCGCGAAATTCAAAATTTCTTACGTTTTTTGCAATTTGCAAGTCAGTATTAGGTTTTATGTTGATCGAAATTTGATTCGCGACCGTAACAAGTATGTATTTACAGAATTATAATCATTAAAGTCGTCCATACAACTCTTTAAGGCCAGGTAATCCTGTTGAATGACTATTTCATGAAATCATGACATTTGAGGATTGTACTAACTTAAGGAGTTGTATTACTGATTCTAATAATTATAATTCTGTAAATACATATTGGTTACGGTAGCTAATCATACTTTAATCTACATACAACCTAAGACTGACTTACAAATTGCAAAAAACGTAAGAAAATTTGAATTTCGCGGGCTGTCCTGGCGCTTCCTCCTTAACCTTGTAGATTCATGATCTACATAATAAATTAATTTAAAACAATCTAAAGCTCAATATTCTAAATACCTATCCACACACATACTTTTTCCGCAGACTGTTAGGTATAAAATACAGGCTGCTTATAATAAACATTTTACATAATATTCATTAACCCGATTCTCGTGCCAAAAATTACATGAATTTTTGATTGATTCAATAAAATCCGTAAGTAGTGGGAACTCGCATTTTTTATATAAGCCTAGCTACGGATCATAACCTCCCTGCCTCGTAAAGGTCATTTCGAATCATCCAGCATGCAGTTTGACACTGTTCTGTTTCACTATTGTTGTGAACTTGAGGTGTGTGCGTTACCACGGCAAATGTCGAATATCGTCATTTGAGTGTAATAGCTGTGGTAATAGTAATAGATAATTTGGACATCTGTGAGCCTAGAAAAAGTAACATTCGATTAACGATGACGCTAATAGAAAAGCCAAAAAATGTATGGAGTTGACATAAGCTATCGAAATGTCACGTGAATCAAGTAATCATGTCAATATCCCTTTGAAGCTGTAGCGATTGTAGAAAAAGATTCGCTCCGAAGCGATTACCATTTGTCTAGGCCCTCAGCTTCTGTAATTGTTGCCAGTGGCGTGCACTCCATACATGCAAATAAGCTCTGCATGCCCTGTAGTCCCATACATACATGCCCCTCGAAATGATAAATAACTTTAACGCAAGAAAAATCATGGTAATAACTATATTAATCTAAAAAAAATTGCTATTCAAAAAAAATTTCAGACTAAATTCTTTAAAAGTTTAAATGTTGGTGAAAACCACATCAAAATCCAGTTTGTAGTTTAGAAGAATTAAGCGGTCACAGACAGACACGGAAAGCGACTGTGTTTTATACTTTAAACGAGAGGGAAGTTGAAGTGGGCCCAAGGGGAAGTACCCAAGTACCTACCCTAATTATTAATGCTTCCAATTTTTACTCAAACGAAATATTCGATCATTTTCAAAAGTAAGTAAAACTTTATCCCAACATTTTTTTTTAAATTCGCTTGCCTAAACCGGAAATCGGCCCGCCACAAAACTTGTTTTTTAACCGACGAAAAAAAAGGAGGAGGTTCTCAATTCGAAACGTATATTTTTTTTTTTTTTTTTTTATATGTATGACCACGCATAACTTTTTACAGAGTCGTCCGATTTGAAAAATTTTTATTTTATTCGAGAGGGTATACATCAAAGTTGGTCCCATATAAAATTGATTAACTTTGAATGGGTAGTTTTTGAGTTAGCTTCAATAATACGTATTTTTTCCCACTTTTATATGGATGATGTTCTAGTTGTTTTGCAGGTAGTGGTATTAGAATTTGTGTGGGGTAGGTACCACGACTAAAAAGTGAAAAATAAAAACTTTTTTACAAAAAAAAATACAACCGACTTCCAAAAACAACACTACAAAGTGTAAAATAACTTTAATTTCGGAAGTCGGTGGCAAAAACGAAAATACATTTAGCCAGACACCGACTTCCGAAATTAAAGTTATTTTTCACTTTGTAGTGTTGTTTTTGGAAGTCGGTTGTATTTTTTTGTAAAAAAGTTTTTATCTTAGGATCAAACTGACCTCTAAAATAAATGTAATAAATATTTATAATTGGTTTTTGGTAATCTACGTGCTCGGATCGTCATCGAAACCTAATATTATGGCAAAATCATGATTTTCATTACCTATGTCGAGATAAATATGTGTAACCAAAAAACAAAAAAGTAATCATGAAAAGGTTCAGCTTTCCTACAAGGTCGGAAAGGTTCACATTAGTGGTTGGAACCCTAAAAATGTTTTGATGCAGTTTTACTTTAGGTACTTACCTTTGTAAATTCGAATGTTTCCTTTGAGCAAAAATTGGTACTTAGTAAGTATCAATACCAATACACATATGGCCTTTTTCCTATCATGCGGAATTGTGTCCGCGTGCGAGTCTAGCCCATATGCGCGCCGCCCGCATCCTATCGTTTCGTACATACTTTTCCTGCCATGCATGCCACAAACAGAACAGATCAAATGTGTCTGTTCTGTAATGCCACACGCATGCGGTGCGCGTGACAGAAGCAAGGCCTTTAGGGTATTTCCCCTCCAGGGCCAGCTTCAACTTTCCACACTAAATTATGTACAGATTTGTGGCATGTAAAGGCGCTCATCACCGCATGACATCATCACATGGTGTAACAATCCAAGATTCGATTAAGCATTACATTGCAATACTGCCTCACTGACTGACGAGCATTCGCCTGTAATGTAACAATCCAACATTCGATAAGATTCTCATTCATGTTACAAATTCTATCACGGGTTCTCCCACTCACCACTATTACATTACAGGTGAATGGTCCCGGTGAATGTAATGTTATAAATTGTATCATTGCAGGTTGCGCACTGTAATGCTCAGTTCTCTTCACTCACTGATGTAATGCTGGAATCACCTTTAGATTTAGATTTCTTGCATCTCCTTCAGTACGTAATTTATTGTTTTACTACTTAAGTATAAGATAAATGTTACCTTATCAACAATGTGGCCAATTGCAATAGTTCTAACTGCTGCATTATGTTGCTTGTTTATTATATCATCAGTTTCGTCTGGCCCAGCCTCATTATTGTAAGCTTCATCTTCTTCCTCTTTTAATATTGCAGGCAATTGAGTTAAAGTCTTAAAATTAAATTAAGTAAGTAGGTACATTAGAACATTAATTAATTACATTAAAAATGAATTACACCCGAAGCTAATATTTTTTTCATAGAAAAACTTTCCAGCCCTTGATTTATGTTAAGGTTTGGCATTGTAAAAAACTATGATGATAAAATTGCAATACAATCAAACGGTTGTTATCAAAAAACAACAAAAAATAGTATAATCATAATCTGTACTTACCTCAAAATTGTTTGACAATAAAGAGTCGTTATTATTTAATATTTCCATTTCAACTTCTTTCCTGCTCTGACTTGAACCATCATTTATAGATTGAAAACAAGTAATTTGAATCTGGAAATAGGTAACATTACAATTATACACCATTTACAATAAGATTAGACATAAACAAACTTTTTTTACAGTTCATTCAACCGATTTTGACTTCTATTGCATAGGTGGCATGGCAAATGGCAGCTGCAGTAAACAGTTGGTATTGTTACCACTTTTTTTTGCCTTTAATGCCATCCTTAACCCTAGGGAATAGAAGTCAAAATCGGTTGAACAGACTGTAAACAAGGTTTGTTTAAATGTCTAATCTTATTGTAAATGGACTCATTGAAGTGCAATATGTTACATTTTTTTTTCGAGGTTTTATGGGCTTCAGACACGAGGCTAGTTTGTGATTCAGTTCAGTTGATAGTTATCATGTCAGTTGTACATGAGGATGTACAACTACAAATACATATTGAGACAGTTCCAAGTACCTGCACTGGCTTTGTGTAATGATTCGTAAACTGGACTTGTAGTGGAGCCCATTAATATACAGGATGCCTGGTAATTAATGGATAACTTAGAAATGGCCTTTGCAAAAAATACATATTTTTTTTATGTGAAAGTAATAACACTAATAACTAGTCATACAGCCTATCCATCGGCACTTTTAATGTAACATCTAACAACAAAAGACCAATCAAAGTGTCAATTGTCTATTTATTTTTATATAACTTACTTATTATGTTCTTTTTAATTGCCTTAAAAGATTGCCTATAATCTATTGCAAGGTCATCCATGAATTACTGGATACCCTGTATGAATGCTTTATGCCATAATATTCGTCAGATATAAGGAAAATTTGGGTTTACCGAAGGAGCTTTTGTTGTCTGATCTGTAAGGAATACTGCAAATATAATTCCAACAAAGCTTGTGTCCATTCTTTGATACATGGACTGAGTAGCAAGATCTGAAAAATGTATTCATTATAATATTATACTATAATAATTAAAAAATCTAAATTTTATAAAATAATTAGAGACACGTTTTTTATGATAAGACAAAACTTCGAGATTTATTTATTATATATATAAGCAATCTGCCTATGCCTAGCGTTTTCCCAACTATGTTGGGATCAGCTTCCAGTCTAACCGGATGCAGCTGAATACCAGTATTTTACATGGAGTGACTGCCTATCTGACCTCCACATGCCAGTAACTGGGTAATACAATACCCCTTTGTAAGACTGGTTGTCAGACTTTCAGACTTCTGACGACTTGTAATGGCTGTCAAAGATCCACAAATGCCAGCCGGCACCATGCAATGGCTTAACATGCTTTCCGAGACACAGAGGGGTCTTGGTATGTAAAGATGGTTACCCATTCACGGACCGACCCCGGCAAGCGTAGCTTAACCTGATGGATCGACCCGTGCGGCTGTTATTACTTAGCCACGAGCTCCAGCTCATAAACGCGATATAGCAGAATAAATTATTTAAATGACGGTAGAACCTGCATAAAACTTAGTCAGACAGACACATAAGCGAAATGAATATATTATAGGTATGTGTAGATATAAAGAAAATTACTAAAGATCTTAATTTTAGTATAACCTACCGACATGTGAGGGCCACACAGTGATATGAGGATGAGAATGGTACCATCCAACGACTCGCAGCGGTCTGTTGACTTCCGCCGCTAACTCTTCAGCACGCAATGTCGCTTGTACTAACTGCTCTTCAGATATTTCAACACGATCTGGTTTTTTATCTAAGCGTCGTAGTATTACGGAAGACACTATTGAAACCAAAGTACCATTGTTATGGACCTGTTAAAGATTCGGTGATTTTTAATCAATAAGTAAATACTTAAAAACAATTATTAATAGAATTTACTAAATAAGTACCTCTCCAATTAGGAGGCCCATAATTTCTTCTTTTTCTGTAGATAGCGCATGTTGGACACAAACCAACGCAACATCGGAAGAAAGTAAAACCTTATCTAACATATTTTTCAATAAGTCTAACTGAAATAAGTAACTATATTGTTAACAATACAAAATAGCCCTGAAAACTTATAATAACAGAAAACTTAATATTTCATAACAATAACACCCCAATAGTAGAATGACACAGTAGGTAGAGTGACAATGACAATCCGCAATCGCACAGACGAAGTAGTATCGTAACAGACAGTGCAGTGTCACAGTGACATTTAACAATAACATTAGTAATTTTATTACTAATATAATCTATACTCTAGCCCCCTGTGGTGTGAGAACGTGCCCTTAAGCGCGGCAATGGGAGTATACCTTAGATTAGAGCATTATACACTAGCCCGCCAGTGGACGAACTAACGCGGGAGCGTACGTACTACGTCACGCTCGTGTAACGCTCGCTAAAGTTTTAAATAGTTTTTTTTTTCCTTTTTTACCTATTTGTGCCCTTTTACTGAGTTTTACATTCATTATACACCATTTACTGTTAACGTGCGTTCGAACTCATATAATAGTCCCAACATACACACCCTGAGAATAACTTCCCTACCGATAACGATAAGATAACGTTTATATGAATTTTATCTTCACTATCACTGGGGTTTAAGACCAGTGAAGTCCAAAAAGTGGGTAAAATAAAATCCATAGGTACTAATATTATAAATTCAAAAGTAACTGTCTGTCTGTTACCTTTTCACGCCTAAACCACTGAACGGAATTCGATAAAATTTGGCAAGTCTATAGATGGCATCCTGGGAAAGGACATAGGCTACTTTTTCTTTCAAAATAACCCTACAGGGGATGAAAGATTGTATGGAAAACCCAGCATTTCTTAAGTTAAGGATATGAAAATTAAAATTTATGCTTTTAGTAGGAAATAAAGGAATATGTGGTTCAGCATTTTTGGAAAATCATCCCCTTACGGGGTAAAATAGGGGTTGATTTTAAAATTCACAAAATTGCACGGATATCGATGAAATTTGGTAAGTCTATAGATGATATACTGGGGTAGGACATAGCCTACTTTTTGTCTTAAAAAAATATCCTACAGGGGGTGATATAGGGGATAAAAGTTTGTATGGGAAACCCAGCATTTCTTAACTTAGGATATGAAAATTCAAATTGATGCTTTTGGTAGGAAATAAAGGAATATGTGATTCAGCGTTTTTGGAAAATCATCCCGTAAGGGGGTAAAATAGGGGTTGATTTTAAAATTCACAAAATTGCACATATATCGATAAAATTTGCTAAGGCTATAGATGGTATCCTGGGGAAGGACATAGAATACTTTTGTCTTAAAAAATATCCTATAGGGCACATAGGGGACATAGGGGATGAAAGTTTGTATGGGAAACCCAGCATTTCTTAAATTAGGGATATAAAAATTCAAATTTATGCTTTTAGTAAGAAATATGTGGTCCAGCGTTTTTGAAAAATCATCGCCTAAGGGGGTAAAATAAGGGATGATTTTAAATTCACAAAACTGCACGGATATCGATAAGATCTGACAAGGCTATAGGTGGCATCTTGGGAAAGGACATAGCCTACTTTTTGTCTTAAAAACAATGCTACAGGGGGTGATATAGGGGATGATTTTTCTTTCTTTCTTTTCTTCTTTCTATGAAAGTTTGTATGGGAAACCCAGCATTTCTTAACTTAGGGATATGAAAATTCAAATTTATGCTTTTGATTTATGAAAACATCATCCCCTAAGGGGGTAAACTAGGGGTTGATTTTAAAATACACAAATAATATAAAAAAAATTGTGTAGGTACCTCTTTCTAAGAGTAGTAGTCGTACTTCGTATTTTGAAGTAACATTTAGCCTTAAATATATTTTTTTAATTCCCACGGGATGGGGAATAAAGAGGACTATCGCTTTTCAAAGGCATGCAAGTTGGTAATTTTCCGTTCCGTACTATTGTTAGGTTTTAGGATTTATTATCCTCCAGCAATCATACATATATATCAATTCGCGCGCCGCTCCTCAGATACTATAAATAAGCAGTGCGAGAAGACATTGTTCACCTGGATTACTACTTAAGGTACAGACGCCAGCACATCAAGCCACCCGAATCTGTCAAATTTTCCCAATCAACCTTGATCCTAATGCTTTCGCGATAAAGATGAAAATCTATTAAAGAAATTTGACAGATTATAGTAGCTTGATGTGCTGGCGTCTGTACTTTTAATCCCGGTAGTACGTTCCCGTGGGATATTTTCCGACATCCACGCGGGCGAAGCCGCGGGCAAAAGCTAGTGCATATTAATTATGGATTTTTATTTTAAGGTTTTATTTAATTTTCGTCTTTAACTTTATTTATTTATATATTAGGGATAACAGCATAAAAATTGTAGATTATTTACATTTGCTATGTGAATTACAGATTACCCAATAACAGTTACCCACTACTAAGAATATAAAAGAAAACAAAAACTACTAAACTACTCATGCGTCAATGAAAATATGTATACTAATTAAACTAGGTACTTATATGCGTATTTTCGTTCCGGAATATAGAAAAGCTCCAAACAGGGGTGATCACTGTATTTTTAATTACTGTAATATTGTAACTCGTCACCGTTTAGTTATCGGATAATATTAAAGTAAGTAGTACACGTGAGTTTAACTGGCGTTGCTTGGAATATACAAGTACAATTATTGTTTTGTAGATGTTGTTTAAGTACCTAGTCTGGTACTTAAACAACATCTATAAAACAATAATTGGGATGACTTAATAAATCATTGTACTAAAGTTCACCAATTTAATGCCACACAGTTTACAGATACTTGCAATATTTTAAAAAATGCCGTTAATTCGAGACTTTCTTTCGACACAATAAATGGATTAACTGATGATGAGCTACAGTTTTGGGTTCGGTTTAAAATAATGCTCAATTTAATCAGATATTAGAGGAAACACCGTCACTGATCGAAGAAAATAATCGTCCTCGTACAATTCTTGGTATCTACGAGGGGGGATCAAAAAGTAGTGAGAATGAGATAGATTATAATGACTATTGTTAACTTAATAATTTATTTTTCTACATAGTCTCCGAGTCTCTCTACACACCGAGTCCTGCGCTTTTCCAAGACTTCAATCCCTTTCAAAAAAAAAGTTTTGTCTTGGTCCTGCAAAAAGCTCTCCACGGCATCCATCACCTCGTTATCGTCTTCGTACCTGTTTCCCCTTAAGTATTCTTTCAATTTGGGGAACAGGTAAAAATTGCTAGGCGCCTGATCTGGTGAATAAGGGGGGTGGTCAACCAATTCGAAGTCAGCTTGCTGAATGGCAGCCATCGCAACTGCCGACCTGTGCGCGGGTGCGTTGTCGTGATGAAACAGCACGCCCCTCCGAAGTTTCCCTCTCCTTTTCTCTTTGATGGCATTCCTCAACTTAGGAATTAAAGCTGTATCATATTGGCCTGTAATAGTGGTTCCACGCTCCAGGTAATCAATCAACAATATCCCTTCTGAGTCCCAAAATATTGAGGCCATAACCTTGCCAGCCGATGCCACGGCACGAAACTTCTTCGGGGTCGGTGATGATGGCCGTTTCCATTGCGAAGATTGCTGTTTTGTCTCGGGATCAAAATGATGGACCCATGTTTCGTCCATTGTTACGAAACGAGACAAAAAGTTTTCAGAATCTTCTTGAAACTTGTCCAACAATATCTTCGAAATGTCAAGTCGATTTTGTTTCTGACTGTCGGTTAACATTCTCGGCACCCATCTTGCGGAGACTTTTCTCATATTCAAACATTGTTTCAATATGAATTGAATACTTCCATATGAAATGCCCGTTTCTTGAATTAAGTATCGGATGGTAACTCTTCGATCGCTCAATACAATTTTCTCGACTTTCGCAACATTTTCTTGGTGACTGACGACGATGGACGGCCGCAACGATGTTCGTCTTTCGTGCTCGTTCTCCCTACTCAAAATTGAGAAGCCCACCTTGCGACAGTGGAATGGCGGAGCAGACTCTCCTAATGTTGCCTCCAAATCGCAATGAATCTCTTGCGTCGTTAACTTTTTTTAAACAGAGGTATTTAATAACGGCTCGCACTTCGTTTTTCTCCATTTTCGAGAACACGTTCCGACACGAAGCAAACAAATGACTACATTCAGAAAAAAACAAAAGAGATTCGAAGATTTTTTTCTTTATTAATATTACAAATATGTATCTGAGCTACGCCTGCCAGTATTTATTTTTTTTCTTACCAAGGAGTATGTCGTTCTCACTACTTTTTGATCCCCCCTCGTATTTGTCAAAATTACGATCAGGATTAGGATTAGGGGAGGATTATTATATCAAGTGAATCAAATGAACGACTGACAACTTTATTTTAATATGTCTCGTCGCACATTAGAGCGAAAACTATCAATCGCAAGAGAATCTTGAATCATGGGCTTTGGCTACATATCAGGTGACAGCATACTGGAAAGGAATTTACGTAAACCTACTATAAAGCTTTTTTAGGAATAATAAGTTCACAAAGGCGGTTATGATTTGTGAAATATATGTAATACTAGCTGCGCCCCGCGGTTTCACCCGCGTAGACCGGGATAAAAAGTAGCGGTATGAAAAATAGATGTTAGCCGATTCTCAGACCTACTCAATATGCTCACAAAATTTCATGAGAATCGGTCAAGCCGTTTCGGAGGAGTACGGGAACGAACATTGTGACACGAGAATTTTATATATAACATTTACATTGAAAAATGTTCTAATTTCCTTTTTCAGCGTTTTACGTATAGTTTACACGTATAAAAACCTTTTAAAACCATTCTTGGTGGTGTGTAGTGATGGATATATAATATACTGGCTTTTGCCCGCGGCTTCGCCACCGTGGATGTCGGGAAATATCCAACGGGAATGTACTACCGGGATTTCCTTCCTTAGTCCTTGTCTACTTGTTAAAATTTCAGCTTTCTAGGTCCAAGGATTAGGACTGGGCGTTGATGAGTCAGTCAATCAGTCAGTCAGTCAGGACTTCTCTTTTTATTTATATAGATAGATAGCTTCTGCCAAAATTCTGAAATTCCTTGCTGCTGATGCATTGCCTGCCCACGCTTTTTGCTCGGCACCTAAGAGTCCTAGAGTAATGTTAAATATGCCTATAGCCTTCTTTAATGCCGGTTGCAGACCAAGAGCTAAGCTAAGTTAGTTTAACTTAGCCCGTATAGCTGGGCTAATTTTTCATAATTTGTTCATAGTTTGCGGTCTGCACACATATATGAAAAACTACGCCAGCTATGTGAGCTAAGCTAAACTAACTTAGCTTAGCATTTGGTCTGCAACCGGCTTAAGAATTACGCTATCAAATGTAAAAATAATTATTAAAGTCCGCCTGGTAGTTCCAGAGATTAGCGCGTTCAACCAAACAAAAAAAGTGTGTGTGTCAGCTCTGACGCAGATTAGAGTTTACTCCTGTTTTTTATGCCGACTTTCTATTTTTCGGTCATTTCTGTCGGGCAGGGTTTCTTCAATGCATCAATGCTATACAAAAAGCAACTTTAAGGTATAAAGGCACTCGTCGTCATCCCTCCCCGTCTCCCTCTAAGCACCCTCTCTCCCATCCTCCTGTCCCTTTAATCCTCCTCTCACCCCCTCCCCTTCCCTTCCCTCTCACCCTCCTATATCATCACCCTCACCGCCCCCTTTCACCCCCTCACCCACCCCATCCCCTCCTTCTCACCCCCTCACCACATCCCCTTCCCGCTAACCTCCCCCTCCCCTTTTTACCCCCTCTCAACTCTACTCCTCTCTAAACCTCTGCTCACCCCCTTCGCCTTCCCTCCCCTCTCACCCTCCTCTATCATCCCCCTAACCGCCCCCTCTCACCCCCTCAACCACCCCATCCCCTCTCCCTCTCACCCCTTCACCACATCCCCTTCCCGCTAACCTCCTCCTCCCCATTTTACCACCTCTCACACCCCCTTCACCGCTTTCCCCTCCCATCTACCCTCGCCAACTCCTCCTCCAATCTCACCCCTCCCCACTCACTACACCCTCCCCCTCACTACAACCTCCTATCCCTCTCCATCTCTTCCCGCTCTCTAATCAATCAGTCAAAGTCTCAACTCGATCTCTCTTCAATGAATCAGTGCTATACAAAAAGCAACTTTAAGGTGTAAAGGCACTCGTCGCCACTCACCCCACCTCTCACCCCTCCCCCTCTCACCCTTCCTCCTCTCCCTCTATCCCCCTCTCACCCATCTCTCCTTCCCACCTCCCACCATCCCCTCTCACCCCTCTCATTCCCTCACCACCCTCTCACACCCTCCCCATCCCCCTCTCCCTCTTACCTCCTCACCACATGCCCTTCCCGCTAACCTCCCCCTTCATCGGTTTCCTCTAGTTGGTCATCGCTACACCCCATCATGGGGGTGCGATTGGCGGTGCCGGGGCGTGGCCCCCTCTCCGCAGCAGCTATACGTTGGCCCGTCAATACGGGCCCCTCATTGGCTCGGCCTACTGCGGCCTAAGGATGGTGGGACGCGGATATGCGCGTCCCTGTGAATGATTGCTATATCTGTGTCTGTAGGCACGCCACGACGCTGCTAATCAGCGCCGCTTTCTTCACCGTATCCCGGCGGTCAACCCCTACCAGGTGGAACCCCCACCTACATGGGGGAAGCCCAGCAGAAGGCGACCTGCGACAGAGATACGGACTCGACGTTCCTACAGAAGGGGTGAGTGGCTCCTGCCCGCCCCACTTTCAGAGCTAGCCGAGCCTGGCACGGGTTAGGGAGACCGTGTAATGGGTGTGTGGGTGACATTGTGTTGTGTGACGTCACCCGGTGTCTACGTGAATCGCGCGCCCGCGCTGCGTCTTCACGCGTGTATTTATGCGCCTGTATAGAGGTGAATGTCTACTGTTTGCTGCGCGACACGCCTAAATTATCCTAGCACGCATCACGCAACAGATGTATGTTATGTGTGGAGTCTATTGTCACAAGTGAGCCGCGTGTAAGCTGAGAGCGACTCACTCGGAAGTCCAGTCCGGTGTGGAGTCACACGTCCGCGAGCAGGTCGCGGGGCAAGGGTCTCCTCGCGTCAGGGGGGCGCGTATGCCAGGGCGCAATCTGCTTAATGTGTGGCAAAGCAGACGCGCCGGCACGCGCGAACATCCCCTTCGCGAGGCGCCGCACAAACTCATCCAGGCCCTCAATCCCGAGGTCCCGCTGGATGACATCGTTCCTCACGAAGCGAGGGGCAGCGACGATAGTGCGCAACGCGGCACTTTGCTGCGTGCGCAGGAGCCTACGGTTGGTCTCGCTCGTGAGGGCGAACCATGCAGGGGCGGCGTACGTCAGAAGCGGGCGTACGTACAGCTTGTACACGCCCAGCTTGACGCGCGCCGGGATGCTGGATGAGAGCACTGGTCGCAGGAGGTTGCGGGCGACCCTACCACGCGCGGCGACCGCGCGGACATGTGCCTCCATTGAGAGCCGACGATCTATGGTGACCCCCAGGTACTTGACCCGGGGCGACCACGCGATGTCGGCTCCCTGCAGCTTCAAGGGTGGTGGGAGAGGCGCGGCGCCGGTGACCATCGCCTGCGTCTTACCCACGTTGACGGACAGCCGCCACTTAGACAGCCACTCGGGGAGCAGGTTCAGCGCGCGCTGCATCTTCACCGCCGCGTACTTCGCATTAAGCGAGGTGGTAATGTACGCGGCGTCATCGGCGTACAGCGCGAGCATGGCTTCAGCGGTTGTGGGGATGTCGTCGGTGTAGCGTGAGTAACACGCCGGCGAAACGCAGCTTCCCTGCGGCACACCGGCGCGCACCGGCCGAGCGCCGGAGAGCGCTCCGTCGACCACCACCCTGAAAGTCCTGTGGGACAGAAAAGCAGAGACCACTTTTACAACGCGACGGGGCGCGTCTGATGTGGCTAACTTATAAATGAGGCCTTCGTGCCACACACGGTCGAAGGCCTTCTCCATGTCGAGGAATACTGCCACCGAGTATTCCTTCTTGTTTAGTGCGGCTGCGAGGTGGTGCAGTACCCTCGACAGCTGAAGCGTCGTGCTATGCTCCGACCGAAAACCGAACTGTTCGGGTCGTGGCGCAACGTGTGGTAGGAGGTGTCGCAGCAGGAGCGCCTCGAACACCTTGGAGACGGTCGACAGCAACGTGATCGGCCGATAGCTCTCCGGCTTCAGAATATTCTTCCCCGCCTTGGGCAGCATAACGACGCGCCTCTCCTTCCACGAGGCGGGAAAGGCCCCTGTGCGCAGTATCCCCGTAAACAGGCGCGCCAGCGCCGCTACCATACGGAACGGCAGGTGGCGCAGCGCTGTGTTGGAGATACCGTCCGCCCCGGGGGCCTTCCTAGGCTTCGTCCTTAGGATGGCGCGTCTCACTGCGCCCGGCGAGAAGAAGACGGGGTCCTCTTCGGGAGCTATCGGCGTAGCGAAGTAGTCTCCAAGGTATTTCTCAACTGCCGCGACATGCTCGTGGTCGTTGGTCGGATTCGGTCGGAACTGACGCTCCAGGTGTTCGGCGAAGACCTCCGCCCGGTCCTCCGATACATACTTAAGCGCCCCGTCGCTGCTTCGTAGCGGGCGCACCGGGGTTGGGGTATTCATCAGTTGGCTGCAGAGTTTGTGTACCGACGGCCAACTATCCGTAGCGGCGTCGATACGTTCCTCCCAACCCGCGGCGGTGTACGCCTTTAGCTCGGCCTTCACCTTCTCCGCGAGACGGTTGAGCTGCGTCTTGAGCGTCGGACATCTCAGCTGTTGCCACTGCTTGCGTATGCGCCTCTTCGCGGCGATCATCGCTCTCAGGTGTGATGGCAGGGGCGGCAATAGCCCTCTCCCCTGCGGTTGCGTTGTAGTCGTCGCCGCTTCTAAGGCGCCCTGTATACAAGCAGTGACTTCGTCCGTCAGTAGGTCTACGTCCGCGGCGGTGGTAATAGGCCGAGTCGGCGTAGTGGTCTCTACTTTATCTGTGTAGGCTTTCCAGTCCGTTGATCGACGTGGCGCCAGAGGCTTCAATCGGGTCGGCAACCCCGATATGACGACGAGTACAGGATGGTGGTCCGACTGCAACTCGTCGTCAATGACTTGCTGCGTGATCTGGCGGTGTAGCCCTCGGTAGACTACGACGTCCAGCACGTCTGGCATCGAGGCAATGTTCTCAGGATAGTGGGTGGGCGTGTCCGGGCCGGACACCGTGTACCCGAAGGCCTCCGCGTCCGCGAAGAGCCGCCTACCCCCGGTATTCATGACGCTGCTGTTCCACGCTGGGTGTTTACAGTTAAGGTCCCCGGCGAGGATGGTGGCACGTGAAGTGTGGTTCAGCAAGGCCCGCAACTCTGACAGGTCCAGAGGAGTCACGGGCGGCTTGTAGCAGGCGTACAAGTTTATATCCTCGCCGGCTAAGTGCAGCTGGACACCCAGCGCGCTAAAGGTGGTGAGTGACGGCGGGGGGAGCTCCTGGTGTACGACTCTTCGCTTCACAAGTACCGCCAGACCACGGTACCTCCTGTGCGTTGCCGACTGCTCTTCTTTACGATAAGCGAGATATCCCGGGAACCTGATCCTGTCCTCAGGTCCCAGGAACGTCTCGCTTATGAGCGCCACGTCGATGTTTTGTTCCCTCAGGAGATGGCGGAGGAGTGCGACCTTTCCCCGAAGGCCGCGGGCGTTCCAATGGATCACCCTCAATGAGCTAGCCATGATACAGCGTAAGCAGTGTGGCCAGGCCATCGAGGATGACCGTCTCCACATCCTGTCCCTGCCTGATGGCCTTGATTAGGTCCATCAACAATTGTATGGCGCAGGCTGTGAATTCTCCCTTCTGTAGCGGCTGCCTACCAGTGGCGCCACCCGTCGGTTTGGGGAACTTCTGTAGTTCCCCCAGTTGCCGCTGCACCGAAGTGGCGCTGGCGTCGATCGCGCTGCCACTCTTGTGTGTGGCGGCCTCCTTTCCCTTCCGCTGCGCATTGGTGGCGCTAGTGGTAGGTTCCTCTTTGGTCGGCGGCTGTTTCACAGCCCGCGCTGAGGCAGGGACGGCGGCCTCGGGAAGTACTCCCTGTGTCGCCGCGGGGGTTTCGGGCTTCTTCCCTCTTCCTTTCCCCCCGCGCCTCTTCTTCCTCCGCCTCGAGGAGGTGGCTTCATTCCTTTGCGTGGGCCCGTTGGCTGCCGCCATCAGTGACGCGCCTTGAGCCTCTAGTGTCTCGGCTCCTGTCAGCCTCTCGGTAGCCTCGCGTGGCCGGCGTGCGGCGGCCGTGATGGCGACAGTCCCCGCTCGCTTATTCCTTATTTCCGTCTGGAAGACGGGGCACTTAATGTTGCACGCGGGGTGCGCGCCACCGCAGTTCGCGCAGGTGGCTGGCTCCTCCCGCGGGCGCGGGCAGTCTCTAGCTGCGTGCCCCTCCCCGCATCGCACACAAGCGAGCGGGCGGTGGCACTGGTGCGAGCTGTGCCTGAAACGCTGGCACCGGTGGCACTGAGCGGGCCCACGTTTCCCTCGCCAAGCCTCGATTTTGACACCCCGCATATATAAGAATACGGTGGTGTCAAATATCGCCCGGACGTCAGGGGTCTTCTTAATGATGGCGTGGAATACACAGCCGGGACGTCCTTGTGCGCCTTTAATATGGCGCACGTACTCCGGCTGGTAACCCAACGCCCGGAGTTCCTCCTCGATCTTCTGGGGGGGCGTATCCGCCGGCAACCCCTTGATGGCGACCTTAAAGCTTCGGTCCGCTGGTAGGGAGTAGGCAAACCAGGAGACTCCCTCCTCTTTTTCCAGGCGGGTCAGGTATCGCTGAACCAGCCTGTATTCTTCCTCGGTGTCGGGGGTGAACTTCACCCCCGTCCCAAAGGGCCTGGCATTTGGTGGCCGGCCCAGCTTCTCCCTAAGGGCCCTAAAATGGGAGGCCCAGTTCGGCAGCCTCTCCACTACCAACGGCGGGTATCTAAGTTTCTTCCCCGGCTTCGCTGCCGTCGACGTCGTCGCCGTCGCTGCGGCGCCGGGGGTGGCCGTAGTAGGGGGCACATCACATACAATGGGGGCAGGGGGTAAATTAGCCACACAGGAACTTACCCCTGGCGGCGGAGTACGCGCCATGTCCGCGAAGGTGGGCGACTCTGGTCCTCCCAGGTCAAACCGCTTCGCCTCTTGCGTCGCTCCGAAGGAATCCCTCCCGCGTCGCTTCCGCTGGGATCTTGGTTCGACGAGTTCAAACTCGTAGTCGAACCCCAGCGGAGCTTCTTCCTCTCCCACGATGGGCCGCGGCCCGGATCGCGGCGTCGTATCCGCGGACACGTCGCCGCGACCGGACCCGGCCGAGCCCACCGAAGCCAGCGACATGCTCGATCCCGCGCGTGATGAGCATGCCGATAGCATGGCGGGTGAGTCGCAGGCCGAGATGCGGGGGGGCGCCGGTGAGTCGGGCGCCCTTGTCGTCACTGATTTCACTGGCACTCTCACTGACTTCACTTGCACTGCACTTTCACTGCATTGCCGCTCTCGCTCAGCCAGCGCCGAACCCGCCAGCGAGAGACGGGGATCGGGTGCACCGGTGCGCACAGTGGCTGGAGCGGGCGGCGACGCGAAGCGCGGCGGCGGCGCGACGGAGCGCGCGGGGGGTGCACGCGTGTGCACGGATGACCCGGTTGTAGGTGCGCGCGGCGCGGCGGCACGCGTAGCGGACGACGCGGGCGCCGGGGCGCGCGCGGGCGCAGCCCCGCGCACTGTAGGCACTGAGGCGCGCGCTGATGGCGCACGGCTTGGGTTCGACGCGGGACCCGAAGGTGCGATGGGCACTGGGCGAAACGCGGCGGGGCGGATCGGGACCGCCTGTTGACGGCTCGACGACGGCGCCGGCGCAACGCGCGCAGGCGCCGATGACGTCGGCGGGCCGGCAGCTGCAGCGGCATCTTCACCACTCCCCTTTCTCCCCGCTTCGCTCGTCCTCTTCTTCCCGCTGTGCTGGGATGGTCCGGCCGTCGGCGGACCGGATGACGCGTCGCCGATGTTCGGCATCGACATCGACGTCGCCCGGTCCAACGCCGGACGGGCTTCAGGTGACCCGGCAACGCGACCCAGCGAGTCGCGCTTGCCGGGTTTCGGCATCTTCTCTGGGCGTGGCCCCCGCGACCGCGGCAGTGAGCAAGCTCACCGAGCAGCCCGGTGGCTCCCCCCTGTGCTCACGCAGATGCCGGTTAAGTTACCTGCGCGAACACAGAGAGAAACTATTAAAATTTGCGGTCCGCGCGAGTAGGCAACTGGGCGTAACTTGTGACCAGCTGCTTCCGGCCACGGGCTAATCCTCATCGGTTTCCCCTCACCGTCTACCCACAACAACTCCTCTTCTCCCCCTTTTCCCCCTCTCCACCTCCTTCCCCCTCACACCCTCCTATCCCTCTCCCCCTCCCTTGATCATCCTCCCCTTCTCCCTCCTCATCACACCCTCCCCTTTCTCCTTGCCCTCCTCAGTACGCCCTCTTCTTCCCCCTTTCCCTCCTCACCACCCCCTCCCCCGGTCTCCTTACCCTCTACCCTTCTGTTCCGTTACCGCAACGTTTTTCTAGACGTATCCATAGTTCAATTTCTCGCAAGATGGCAGCACCGGAAGCAGCCTAACTAGCTGCCATTGCACACACGCATTCGTTAATTTTGGAGCGAAGGCAAAGGTCGTGTGGGTGAAAGCCTGGCGCGCGCGCGTGTTCTAAATCGGTCGATATCCTAAGGGAGATCGAAGCATCCCCTATTTCACGTGTGCTAAACACGAAAGCGTGAAACCCTGAAGCTAGCTGAAGGACAATCGAAGGTGGAAGCTCAACGAACGCCGGAGCAGACCAAGGTACGTGAGTGCATTTTGTCCGTTGCGGCTTGTGTCGAGTTTTTGAACATCGGAATATACGAAAAACGTTATTTTCCCAGTGTAGTGTCAAAGCCACCCCTATTTCGGTTTGGTGCGTATGCTACATCTTTATGGTGCCGAAACCAGGGAACTTCCATCTTACTTCAAGTCCATCATTTTGCGTATGGTATTTCTGGTCAAAACCTTTCTGTTTTAATTTGGAATACATAAATCCATCGTTAATAACATTCTACTGCATTCTAAGTTATTGCATCATCTTGTAATCTTACAAATATCGGACCTATCATACCTACATGTTGCAACGGCGTCCATAAGTAATCACCATTGAACAGGGTTTTAATTCAAATATTCATTTCACACGAATCGGGAGTTATTGTGAGATCTAGTTATGCAATCACTAACAATCATCGGTGCTTAATTCCATCGGCTTGCAATAATTCTATTATTCAAATCATCAATCACATTCATAATCGTTTCTTGTAACTAAATATCTAGCATACCTAAGTAAATTCATCTAGTAAAATCGTAAAATTGCAAATGTACAAAACTTTTCTCAATAAAAAATATTGTACGGTAGACGCGTGAACCAACGCCCAAGCGGGCGAACGTACCCATCGGTTTGCTGTAGGTATAGTTTTACCGCGCAAGTTATATAAGTAAATTACGTAACGAGGTGAACAATCCTTATCGCTGTAGAAATAAGATCGTAAATTCTGTGCGCGTTCTTTCCATTCAGTGAACGAGATCGAAGTTATAAGTTCTATCATTTTATTGTGTTATCAACATATCATTATAAAATTATTTAGGTACATTTTTAACTTTAATCTTAACTATCCTGACACATTTTACACTACAAGACATTAACTTATAGGGAAGAATGTCACCTATAGGTGGATATTCCACTAAACTAAGTGGTAAAAGAGCCATGCTAAAGAAATCAAAATCTAAATCTGTTAACGATGAGTTCACGGTTATGGACTTGCCGTCCTTGCGCAGAAAGCGAACTATTGCGTATAAACGCTTAGCTAAGGCGTTAGAGATAGGTGCCTCAGCGTCAAGTGATACTAGTCAGCGCGACTTGTTTTTATCGTATCATCAAGACTTAAAGCAAATTGCATCGGGTTTTGAGGACGCGCATTTCACGATTCTAGGACTCATCACCGACCCTAGTAGTGAAGATGATCAAATACAAGAAAATTTTGATGACATGTACTATCGAGTGTTATCAATTCACCGTAGTTTAGTAAACAATGAATCGATTAAATCGCACAACGTCTCGTCATCGAATGATATTCGGCTACCGAAAATCGTACTACCAACTTTCGCTGGAAATATTAAATTATGGCCAGAGTATTTTGATACTTTTAACGCGTTAATACACAACTCCACTTTTATTACCGATACGGAGAAGTTTCATTATCTGATATCTTCTCTCAGCGGCGATGCGTTATCAGTAGTCAAAGCGTTTCCTATGACCCACGAATATTATGATGACGCGTACCAAGCGCTCGTTGCTCGCTACAAGAGTAAACGCACCCTAGCTTTCACATGTTGGCGGGACATTTTAAACATCGAATTTCAAAGTAATAATGCGCACGAGTTTCAAAAATCGCTTGACCTTTTCGAAGAGAATTTGAGTATATTAAAAACAATCGACTTGCCGATCGCACACTGGGATTTTGTTTTAGTTTATCACATTTTATCGAAACTTAACAAAGATTTACGCCGCGGGTTTGAGGAAAGTTACTCAAATGTCGAGTTACCGTCTTACGAACAACTCAAGGGTTTTCTAAGGTCTAAATGCGAAGCGTTATTACGTGATTCTCACTTTTCCGAGTCGTCCAAGGCAACTAAGCCTGCCACCAATCCTGTGCCCAAGCGTTCAAACAATCCGCACACACTGGTAGCTGCAACCGAAAATGAAGCTCCCGCTGCAAGTGTCAATGATAATAAAATCGGTTCCTACTCGAGTAAATGTTCCCATTGTAACGAGTCACATTCGATAACATCGTGTGAAGATTTTCTTAAAAAATCGATTGACGAGCGAATGACAATCGCTAAAGATAAAAATTGGTGCTTTAACTGTTTGAAGCCATCACATCAACTGAAGAATTGCAATTCAATATTTTCGTGCCGCACATGCAAACGTAAACATCATACCTTACTCCATCGCGATAATTCTAATAACGCATCAAATCAAATCGGATCGTCGTTGGTTTCAAGGTCTCAATCGAACGTTACCGTGTTGCTGGCAACTGCGATCGTGCAAATTCAGGATGCTTCAGGCAATATGCAATCGTTTCGCGCTTTATTTGACACCGGAAGTCAAAGCAATTTCATCACTGCTTCCGCAGTAAAGCGTTTGAATCTTAAACCAGCTACAACAAATTCCAACGTTAGCGGACTAGGAGAAGCTGCCGCTCCGATCATCGGTGACGTCACTTGCTCCGTTGGCACAAATAATCGGATTTTATACAAACTCGACATGCACGTCATAGCTAAAATATGTGGCGATCAACCCCTTGCGCAATTAAACACATCGGGATGGTCACATATTGAATCACTACCGTTGGCGGACCCTGGCTTCGACATTCCAGGTCCGATCGATCTATTATTCGCTGCAGATGTCTTCGCCGACTCTGTACTCAATCATTATATTAAAGGAGGTGCCAACCAACCTACCGCGTTTAATTCAACATTCGGTTGGCTTCTCTTAGGCAAAACTTGCCTCTCGGCTAGTGCTTTATTGCATACGCTGCCCGACATCGACAATGAGTTAAACTCTTTGGTTCAACGCTTCTGGGAATTAGATTCTTTACCGAATTCATCGAGGTTGACTCCAGATGAATTTCTATGCGAGCAAAAGTTCTGTACCGATCATTATCGCGATCAATCTGGACGATACGTAGTTCGCATTCCCTTCAAAGACGAATCAGAACCCACCTTCGAAGGCTCGCGCGACCTCGCGTTACGAAGGTTCCACGCTACCGAACGAAGGCTGACACGTGACTCATCTTTACAAAGCCAATACGTAGACTTCATGAATGACTATATCGAAAGCGGCCACATGTCCTTGGTTCCTATAGACGAGATGAGCACGGGTAAATACTATATTCCACATCACTGCGTATTACGCCCTGACTCTGCAAGCACGCGTCTACGCGTTGTTTTTGATGGATCAGCAAAGGATTTAAGCTCTCGATCACTTAACGATACGCAACTTATCGGACCAAAATTACAACCCAATATTTTGGAAATTCTCTTGCGTTTTCGTGAACACAATATCGTATTCATGGCTGATGTTCGTCAGATGTACCGTCAAATTCTAATAGCACCCGAACATCGTGACTATCAGCGCATTTTCTGGAGGACCTCGCCCAGCGAGCCCCTTCAAGAATATCGCCTGAACACCGTAACTTATGGCTTGGCCTCGAGTGCATATCTCGCTTGTCGTGCTCTGAAACGGCTTGCTGAAGACGAAGGAGACTCTTATCCACTTGCCAAACAAATTCTCCTATCGGACGTGTATATCGATGACGTCACCACCGGCTTTCCATCCTTAGAAGTCGCCCAGGAAGCTAAATCGCAAACTATAGCTCTTTTCGACCGCGGATGTTTCCAACTCAGAAAGTGGGCTAGTAACAATCCTCAGCTATTGACCGACCTTCCCCGCGAACATTGTCTAACAGGTTCTGTATCGCTCGACAATACCGAGACACAAACTTTGAAAGTTCTAGGACTCAAGTGGGATCCTACCTCAGATGCGTTCCTATTCGAAATCAAGTCATCAGAGCGGGCATGTACTAAACGCTCCATACTAAGCGAGATTGCTAGAATATTCGATCCTTTAGGGCTACTTTCCGCCATCACAATTCAAGCGAAGTGCTTAATCCAAAAACTTTGGATACTCGGTGTTGGTTGGGATCAGACCCCCCCTGATGAGGTCATCCGTACATGGAACACTTACCAAGAACAATTACCGTCAGTGACTGAACTAAGAATACCTCGGCAACTTACATGCAAAAATACGTATCGTACGTACGAAATACACGGATTCTGCGATAGTTCGGAAATCGCGTTCGGCGCAGTGATTTATCTGCGCGCTGTCGATTCGGAGGGTAATATCCATACCTCTCTAGTCTGCTCTAAAGCACGGGTAGTACCTCTTAAACGTACCTCTCTGCCTCGACTCGAACTATGCGCTGCTGTGCTTCTATCGGACTTGTACAAATTTGTGCGCGATACTTACCTCTCTCGTATCAAAATCGACGCTGTTTATTTGTGGTCAGACTCCACCGTGGTCCTTTCATGGTTAAGGTCTCACTCCTCTCGTTGGGCTACGTTTGTTGCGAACCGTGTCAGCCACATACAAGACATTGCACCTACCGAATGTTGGCATCATGTTTCTTCAGGCGATAACCCTGCTGATATTTGCAGTCGTGGTCTGTTCCCCAGTGAAATCGTTCACAATACGCTATGGTGGGCGGGGCCATGCTGGCTATCTGAAGATCGTGAATCTTGGCCTATAAGTTCAGCAAACCTATCGCACGAGGAGGAGGTAATCGTAGACGCCGAAGTACGGAAATCAGCAGCCTTGAACTCCACGGACGCTAACAAAACCGAACCCACCATTTTCGAAAATCTAATTAATCGTTTCTCGTCATTGTCAAAGATCGTAAACGTATTAAGCCACATTTATCGTTTCATAAACAACTGTCGCAATCGGAATCAAGCTAATCGTAACAAGTATCTCAACAATGTTGAAAGACACAACTCATTGATGCAAATCGTAAAAAACGTACAAAGCCGTGCTTTCGCTGAGGAACTTAGTAATCTAAAATCAAACAAACCGCTAACGAAACCGTTCCGCAAACTCAACCCGTTTATCGATGGTCTAGGTATCCTCAGGGTGGGCGGCAGGATCTCTCGATCAGGTTTAGAATACGAACAAAAGCACCCAGCCTTCTTGCCGTCTGAACATCCACTCACACTTTTAATCATCGACTTTATTCATCGCAGCTATTTGCATCCCGGTATCAATACCACTCACTTTCTGCTACTACAACAATTTTGGATCGTTTCTGCCAAACGCACAATTCGTCGTCGCCTTGCTAAATGCGTACAATGCTATCGGACTAATCCCCAACCATTACAACCTTTCATGAGCGATCTCCCGTCGTACCGCGTCAATCAGGTAAAGCCTTTTTCAATCGTAGGTGTGGATTTCGGCGGGCCCTTCCGTATCAAACTCGGCCCTCATCGCGGCGCTAAAATCGACAAAGCGTACCTATGCTTGTTCGTGTGTCTCACGACCAAAGCGGTTCACCTCGAAGTGGTTTCAACTCTTTCAACAGATGGATTTATCGCAGCTCTACGACGCTCCGTGGCACGTCGCGGTCGTTGCAACGAGATACACGCGGATTGTGGTACAAATTTTACGGGCGCACGGAATCAACTATCATCACTCATGCAAGAAGCTTCTAACGCGGAGAGGATTAATTTCAAATTCAACCCCCCATCGGCTCCCCATTTCGGCGGTGTGTGGGAAATCCAAATACGTGCTTCAAAATCGTTCTTACTTCATGCAGTAGGCAACCAAGTACTGACGTTCGAAGAACTCACGACACTCTTCGTACAAATCGAAGCTATTCTAAATTCGCGACCTCTCTGTCCAATCAGTTCTGATCCCAACGATCTATCAGCATTAACTCCCGGTCACTTCCTCACTTTAGAGCCCCTGACAGCCGTCCCCGATCAAGATCTATCCAATGTTAACGTAAATCGGCTTAATCGGTGGCAGCTGATACAGGCATTCCAACAGAACTTCTGGTCCAGATGGAAACACGAATATCTCAACTCTTTAACGCAACGCGCCAAATGGACCAAAGATTCGAAACCGCTGCAGATAGGCTCAATGGTGATTATCAAAGACGACAATCGCGCTCCACTTCAATGGCCCCTCGCTAGAGTCGTGGAACTTTTACCCGGTGCTGATGGGATAGCTCGGATTGCAGTAGTTAGAACCGCAATACATCATACCATTCAAAGACCGTTGGTTAAGTTATGCCCTCTCCCGCTTGAGGACTAGCTTAAATCGTATCTAATTTCCTAACGTTATTATCAAATTATTATTGTATCAAATATAAATCGTTTCAAATTTCCTATCGTTAGTATCAAATCTTTATCGTATCGTATCTAAATCTTATCAAATTTCTATCGTTAGTATCGGATCTAAATCGTATCAAACTTATCGCCAGTATCAAATCTTCATCGTATCGAATCTAAATCTTATCAAATCTTTATTGTATCGAATCTCTATCGTATTGAATCCAAATTTATTGCATCAAATCTATATCGTATCTAACCCAAGTATCACATTTTATCGTTAGCTAAGCAAATATTTATCGTACTCTACATGCATATCGATCTTTGGCCTCCAAATACCTTTATCGTTCGACCAGAAAATACCATGGGCATTTTGGTGGGCGGGATGTTCCGTTACCGCAACGTTTTTCTAGACGTATCCATAGTTCAATTTCTCGCAAGATGGCAGCACCGGAAGCAGCCTAACTAGCTGCCATTGCACACACGCATTCGTTAATTTTGGAGCGAAGGCAAAGGTCGTGTGGGTGAAAGCCTGGCGCGCGCGCGTGTTCTAAATCGGTCGATATCCTAAGGGAGATCGAAGCATCCCCTATTTCACGTGTGCTAAACACGAAAGCGTGAAACCCTGAAGCTAGCTGAAGGACAATCGAAGGTGGAAGCTCAACGAACGCCGGAGCAGACCAAGGTACGTGAGTGCATTTTGTCCGTTGCGGCTTGTGTCGAGTTTTTGAACATCGGAATATACGAAAAACGTTATTTTCCCAGTGTAGTGTCAAAGCCACCCCTATTTCGGTTTGGTGCGTATGCTACACCTTCCCTCTGGAGGAAAAACTGTGAATGACAAATTTTATTACTTGCTTAGGCAAGTATTTGTGCCAAGTTTCAAGTTAATTAACTAAATTAATAAGATATTTCATATAAACAATATTCCCTGTTTTCACCCCCACAAGGGTGGAATTTAAAAAACTGCTTGGGATGTTTCCGTAACTTGACTGAAAGATCCAATTTTTGAGCCACTAAAACTTGCCATGTAAAATTGACTACCCCTCTTCACCCCCTTAGGGGTAGATTTTCAAAAAACCCTGATACACGTTATTCTTCATTTTTGTTCACAAGTATAAATACTGAATTTCGAGTTAATCAGACCGCACGTTAAAATTACTGCATACAAACTTTGACACCCCCTATATCCCTTTTTAGGGGGTAGTTTAGGAAAACTAAAAATGACAAACTTTATAATTTACTTTTAGATTATTTACACCAATTTTCAAGTTAATCAAGCCACGCATTAAAATCGTCCCCTGTAAAATTGACTACCCCCTATCACCCCGTCAGAGGTAGATTTTCGAAAAACCCTGATACACGTTATTCTTTATTTTTGGTTTTAAGTATAAGTACTGAGTTTTGAGTTAATCGGATTGCGCGTTAAAATTTTTCCATACAAACTTTGACACCCCCCAATTCCCCTAAAGGGGATAGTTTAGAAAAACAAAAAATTACAAAAATCATAATTTACTTAGATACATATTCGTGGCAAGTTTAAAGTTTATTAACTCAAGGAATAAGATTTTTCATACAAACAATATCCCCCCTTTTCACCCCCTTAAAGGTCGAATTTCCAAAAACCCCTTCTTAGCGAATGCCTAAGTCATAATAGCTATCTGTGTACAAAATTTCAGCCCAATCCGTTCAGTGGTTTAAAGCTGTGTATTGATAGATCAGTCAGTCAGTCAGTCACGCTTTCCTTTTATATATACCTATAGATAATCGATGTACTGAGCCCGTATGCTGCCACTACCTCGGATGCGACTATTATGAATAGTCAAAGTGAAAGTCATAATATAATAATAAAGTCAGCCCGTTTCACTGGCTTTTTTTGCCAGGCGATACTTTCATTCTGGATAGAGGTTTTAGAGACAGTTAGCCATCGAAGAATGTGGCTATGAGGCTCATATAGGTACCTCCCACTAAAGCAAGGGGTTCCACTCAGCTAACAACAGAGGAAGCAATAAGTCACGCAAAGTTAGTCTAGCTATTTGTCGTTGGGTGTAAATGGGCTATAAATGGATGAATCAAACAATGTTTTAAACTACTACGTCAGCAGACGTACTTCAACAGAGCCCTTACGAATAAGTTCACAGATTTTAAGATAGCCGCTAGTTTTGTGAATGCATTTCATCCAGTGTTCATTGACAATAGTCATGCTGCTGAGTTTGTAACGATAATCCATCAGAATATGAACACGCCCAATCTATTTTAACTCTACGTAAAGTTGTAAAATCTAAATAGGCAGCGAGCAAGGACTAGAAAAAAAACTTTTTTTTTTAAGAATCGAAGGAAACGATCTGTTGTTCGATTTTCCACGTTTAATTGAGGAAGCTATTTATATTGTATGCATTAGGCAGTCATAATTTAAAGCTATCAAAATCGTACGTAGCAGAACATTTGCGCGATGGTATTTACCGTCATTGAAGTTGGTCGAGAATAACGTTACCGGAGAGTAATATTCCGAAGTATTCCCGCGTATTATTCGCGGAAGCATTCAGAAGTTTTGGGTAGAGCTAAGTACTATATGTTCAGTCACGCTTAGAGTACTTATCTATTGAAGTTTGAGTATTCACCGCTAGATGGCGTTAATGCCAGTGGATATGTTACTACGCGTTCATTCATAATCTGAGTACTGTTCGATTTGAAAACTTCCGAATAGTTCCGAATATTTCCTTTCATCTACTTAGATAAGTACTTACGTAAGTAATAAGTTTTTGGAACGAAGTTCCTTATCGCGCGTTGTGAAAGGGGGCTGGACGGAAAAAATTCTCACGAAAAGTTGTAACGACACTTTTTGCTATAGTAAGCTATTGTAAGCTGTGCGACGTGCGCATGATTCTCTCTCTCTCTCTCTCTCTCTCTCTCTCTTATAGAAAGCAAGCCAGATATAACAAAAAAAAAAAAAAACTATTGATCGAAACGAACTTCGTTCCATCCAGGTGTCCCTTGACACCTCTCAACTTTATGTATGCGGTTTAGGTGTGAAAGTGATAGAGAGGTAAATACATAGGTAGATTACTGAGTTCATAAAATAGTTTAAGTAAGTTGATATTCATTTCGGTTGTACAGACGCCAGCACATGAAGCTACTACAATCTGTCAAATTTCTTTAATAGATTTTCATCTTTAGCGCCAAAGCATTAAGTTCAAGGTTGATTGGGAGAATTTGACAGTTTGGGGTGGCTTGACCTGCTGGCGTCTGTACACTACCTAAAAAAAAAAAAAAAAAAAGGAAATAAACTTTTGGTAAAACATCGTCGTACAAAAATTAGAAACCCCTACACCCCCCTCCCCCCCTCCCCAACCCCTAATTACATGATTACAATTTTTAAAAACCAATACATAGCGCTGTCAAGTAACGTGAGGCCGCACGCACGTAATGAGGTGTAGTTTAATAATGTAGTTTGGTGTAAATGTGTGCGTGTGAGCGTGTACGCACAGAGCGAGGTGTAGTTTTGAGCATGCTTCATTGTATTGTTCGCAGCGCCATGTCTGGGTTTTTTATTTAGTCTGAGGTAGGTACCTACATCGTAAAATAAAAACATTTATACGAATAAAACTAAACTTGTACATAATGGTGCCGATTCTCTTGTCACAAATGCCTCTAAACTACGAAAAAATGCGACTAAAAATCACCAAAATTTAGTTTATTCCTGTCAAACGACGATTTCCCATTCTGAAATTGATTAAAGTGACACAACTTAACTATATTTTAGTTTGACAGCACTAAGATTGCACTGAGAGAATAATTTAGTGAAAATAGCAATTTGGGTATTCTGAATTTGACGTTTTTTCACCTAAAATTTTGATTGTCAAACTAAATCAGACTATTTTTAATCGCGATTGAAAAGGTGTGGAATAAAATTCATACCGACACTTTGACTTCAAGTGCAAAAACAGTACCAATGACTATGTTACTACGCGTTCATTCATAAATCTGAGTATTATTCGATTTGAAAACTTCCGAATATTCATTTTCATCTACTTAAGATAAGTACTTACGTAATAAGTTTTTACTAGTAGTATTCCTTCAAATCGAAGTATTCTTTTGAATATTTGCGAATTATTGCGAATACTTCCGAAGTTGTGCAACGTTTTCGTATGTAACATCTTTATAACAAATGTGTGATTACTTCGTGGACGCATCCAGACATGTGAGAGCACGAACATATTGTTACGTAGACGCCAACGCAATCTGATATCGAGTAGCAGAACTACACGATACGTCGATTCGTGACAGATTTTTCTAGATCATTCCTGTAAGCACTAGAATGTTCTCAAATTATGGTCTCGATTTTTCGAGAAGCTTACACTCGTAATATAAATAGAGGGTTGCCAGCGGTATATGGCAGTTCAGCTAGGAATGCAATACAGTGAACAACAGTGAACTAACAGTGAGCTTCTGATTACTGTATTTGTGATTACTTAAATATAATGTGTTTTTGGTGTAATTTGGCATAAATTTATTCATACCCAACCCCAGCCGTAACAATATTATTTTTATGTCTAGAGGGTGACATTGAACTGTGTGACGTCACCCGGTGTCTTACACGAATCGCCGCCCGCGCAGCGCCTTTGTGTGCGAGTTCTAGCGCCTGTTTAGAGGCGAGTGTCTGGGGTTTGTCATGTGACACGCCTAAATTATCCTAGCACGCATCACGTCACAGCCTATATATAAATAATATGTGGTGGAAGCGATGCCGATGGTGTGCGTCCACAGTGAATGCGCCACCTAGGGCCTAAGGCGGGCGCGAAGGTGGGGGCGTGCGATAGCCACAGTGACGAGCGAGCTGTTCTAGCGATTATGACGTATTTCAGGTGTTGCAAACTACTAAGGGCTATCTAGTAAAAAAAAAAAATATTTACTACGTAGCCCGTATCAACGTTTGACTACATACATCCTGAATAAAATGTCACCTAAAATCACCAGAGAAGTTACAAACTTACAAAATAAAAGTATAAACTTACTTACAACAATACAAAATGTTATTGAAATACATGTTACGGGATTAATAAAGCCATACCTGTCGGCTCAAGTTCCTTAATAAATGTAATCTATTTTTAAGCACTGAGTTAACAGAAAATGTATCAGATCTAGTAGGTACTACCGAAAGTTAGCATCACTGCCCGCCACCCGCGCATTAGCACGCTTGTTGACTAGGCCCATGGTGTGGCCATAACGCGCGGATAGGAACGTTTGAAAACTACGCGCGCTTTCTCGCTCGGCCCCTTCGCGCTAGGCGCCCGCTTTAGTCACTACACTATGGACGCAAAGGCGGTTTCATATGTTTGATATTTCGCGCCCGTCGTCGCCACCACGCTAGGCCGACAGTGTGGATGCACACACTGTCACAAGTGAGCCGCGACTGAATACCATCATGCGTAGCATAGTGATGCTACGCATGATGGTATTCAGTATTCAGTTCAGATTAGGTAGAGACCTAATCTGTGCTGAATACGGAACGCTCAGTTAGATAAGAGTAGGTATATTCTTTTGGTCCATTACTCTATGGAGCAACTGAGCCTATAGGAGCCTATCACTTCACTGCACTTCACTATCAATAATGAATATGAAGTAGTGAACTGTCAGTGTCAATCAAAGCCAAGCCAGTAGACAAAAAGTCAAAATAAAAACTTGACGAAATTATAATGACTAAAAATTGAAATTCCTGTGGTGAATGTGTTAATTATATTAATGATATTGTTTTCTGGCCGTCAGTTTGAGATATTTTATTTATTTTCTGGTGGATAAATATACTTAATTATAATTTTATTTTTGACATGACGACAAATGTTTATGAGAAATGCACAGCCAAAGATGGAGCTCGTCCTTACAAATGTTGTGACTACGCCAACAAAATTTCCTTAAACTTACATCACTTCAAAAGGGATGGAAGGTTTTGTGATATAGATTTAATATCAGGCTCAACGAGAGTTAAGGTATGATACAGAAAGTTAAGTTGAAGAGCATGCTAGTCCACCCATTTTCATAACTACAGACTGCATCTGTGACTTCGCTATCACTTTCATGTAACCCATATATTACTTTTCTATATGATGTAACTGAAACCAAACCTAACAGATAGCCCTTTATAGTATTTATTTAACCATATAATACACAAATAAATAGACAAGAAGGAACAGAAAAATATGTACAAAGGTGATGCTTATTTCTAAAGAAATCTCTTGCAGCATACCTGTGATACGACAGAGGATAAAAAGAAATGTAGACACCGTGTATAAGAGCATGTAGTAAGTGTGTGGTAATAAATTACGAGTTTCAATTTTGTGCCCATTAACTAGTCTGGTACTAAAAATACTCAGTACCCCGAACCACTTACCAGTAATTGTTAAAAATAAAATAATAATCATTAAATAGGTATTGAGTAAGTTCATTTTAAGAGTAGCTACTAATTAATACCTAATAAGGGTTGGTGTAGTTAGTAAAGCAGTCCCATTCATAATTGACTAGTTATGTATATAAAACTATTTATGTTTTAGAATAATTAATAAATATATTATTTATTTTCACTAATTTTAAAACAAGAAAAAGTTGCCTGGAAAAATCGGGAATAAGTGAAAGTGTCTACTATGTCTTTTGGCTGAAATGATAATGAACTATATCATTTCAGCCGAAAGACATAGTTAGTAGACACTTCAACTTATTCCCGATTTTTCCAGGCAACTTTTTCATTCCCTAAAGACGTAGTTCAGACTACTATGATTTCTTTTTAAATATCCAAATTGGTTGAGCCTTTCTCAAGTGAGCTTACCAACAAATAGCATTTAATTTTTATGGATAGTTAACTTTAAAAGCACATTACATAATTATTTTACACACAAGTGATAATATTTTTTAATTTCAGGCTCATCGTGTGGTGCTTGCAGCAAGTTGTGCTTATTTTGATGCAATGTTTAATGTGGGCTTGGAAGAGACTCAAAAAGGATATGTTGCCCTTCCAAGTGTCCCACCTGATATCCTACCTATGATAATAGATTTTATATACACAGGTAATAAATATAATATTCCACAAAGAAAACAAATTTAAAAGGTAAAATAGCTTTTAAAATGATACAGATGATAATATTGTCACAATCAACTATGGGAATATATTCATATTTTCTAAGATTATCATTTCATCACTAATTGCCATTTACATGATTTAATTTTTAAGCCTTTAAAATAGGTACTCTAAATTTTAAATGTTTGATTATTGAAGACCCCACTGACTATTACTCACTATTCTTTTAGTTCAAAAACTATTTTTAACTCCTGCAACATTCATAAAAAATAAAGAGTCTTATGAAAATGTACCACCTACATCTAATACTTTTTTTAAGGTGAAATTATGATTGATAAAAGTACAGTACAGCATTTATTGATTGCTGCGGACATGCTACAACTCAGAGAGCTTGTTACTGGCTGTGGTGAATTTCTGAGGAGAGAATTGCACCCCTCTAATGCACTTGGAATATTCAGGTAATTTCTAATTGTATTGTTTAGTAGTTAATTTAGTTTATATTTTACTATAAACAGTTACAAGAATCACTTAAACAGGGCTACTGAAAACCACAATCCCTTTAAGGGGTGATAGTAGAGGTCATTAGGTTCAAATCAGTCATGGGTAAAAAATGAACCATCTTCGAGATATATAATTTTTTTTTTAAATAGTGGACAAACATATTTGAATTTTTTTTAAAAAAAGCTAATGTAACTAGTGGATGTTCATGTCAATAAGAATAATTCATAAAGTAAAAGAAATCTTGTACCATACTTAAATAATGACCCCAAAATCATAACAATTTCCGGATTTTTTGTCTTTCGTAACTTTCAGCTTAGACAAGCTCTACTATAGCAAATCTGCCAGCTTATGAATGTCAGTTACGGTCGGGCCGAAAGCTCGGTCAGTTTTTGGCCGACTGTCGAAACCGAACCTTCGGTCGGATACTAGTTATTATAATGCAAACGCACAATAATTATAATAATAATTAATAATGTTTTTTTTTTTAATTTTATGTTTTTATAAAAATATTAAAAAATGTAAATACTTAATATGTTTGTAAATGAAATAAAGGAATTAATAATAATTGTTATAATGCATGCACTAGCATAGTAAAATAAATACATAGCAAGAATTTGTGTGAGATACTTATCACAGCTAAAAAATAAAAAACTATTATTACAAAAAAAAAACGGACATAAAAAAAAACGTTTGTTTTTGATTCTGGATTTTTAATTTGTCAGCCTTTTTCTAATTTTAGATGAGAATATTTTGTTGTTTCTGAATGCTTTTTAGAGCGTGATTTTTCAGTAGCCGGGGTTTTAGTTTTTAAACTTACATTATTTAAATTATTTTGGGTCTAAAACTCCGTGATAAAGTATTTGCAGAGCCACTTTACATTTCTAAAGGAGAATAATTAATTATAGGTAGGTTTGGAGAGAAAATATATTTGATTTTAAAAATTATTCCCAACTATCGGGTGCGTGCAACCAAACCCAACAATATATATTTTTGAAATGTGCTAATTAAGCCCTTTCATTTTATACCTAACACACCATCATTAAAAAACATTTATTTTTTAGTTCATAAGTTTGTTCTCTTAAGGGCGCCATATTCAATTTAATGTGACTCACATAGCGGACGGAATTTAACATGATTGATAATACAGAAGTTTCAAATTCCTAACTTGTTTAATTGTCGCGATAGAGCTCATACAAAATTGACAACTTTTTATTTTATTTATTACTTCATTTTTGAAGATAAAAAAAAAATAAAAATAAATTTGTACTCTACTCGATGAGTTCTAGACAATGACAGCCCACATGCTGGGGAAGATTTTTTTTTTTTTCAAAATGAAAAGTTTCTTGTACATTTAATTTTTAACTTTATTTTATTTTTATTATTTGTTGTTAAAGAAATACAGAATCTGTAGAAATTTCAACTGTCTACTGTCTGTTTGTCTGTTCATGAGATACAGTGACGGACGGACAGAGGAGGCTTAATGCCGTTTGGTACGGGAACCTAAAAAGCAGCTTCCTCCAAGTCTTATACACATTCCGAAGCACTAATTGGTTTTTCACTAATTTTGTCTAAATTTTTACCAGACTACGGCGAAGCAAAAAGGAGGGTTATGATTTTGGCCGGTATGTATGGTCATCTGTTCCCTCATAACTTCTAAACTTCTTATCATAATTTGACAAATGAGGTAGCGTTGGAAGCCTCTTGATCGCCCGCTGGTTATTAGGCTATGTGACGTCACATTAAATTGTTTTTGATGATGCCGTGTTCGGTATCAAATGAAAGGGCTTAATTAGCACATTTCAAATATATATATATATTGTTAGCTAGTGCTCGCGGTTTTGCTTGCATGCACCCGATAATTGGAAATAATTTCTAAAATCACGCCTCAGATGTGAGCCAAACATATTTTCTCTCCAAACCTACCTAACATACATATACAAGGTGGAGCAGGGCGATTGACATTCCTTTAAACCACGTAAAGAGTATCATGTTCTTTACCCGTATACAAAAAATCAATCAAATCCAATCAATACTTTAGCCACAGGAAATTATTTTTCATTTTCTTATGTTTCAACATGATGTAGATCTGAGTCCGTAATAATAGGTAAACATTGTGAGGTCAAGAACCTGTGCAAAACGTACGATTCTATTATCTACGTCTCAGTATGCTTGAAAGACAGAGAAAGGTGTCATACGATTCCATTCTGCTCTGACGCGTCCCACCCATTCCCACAAAAAACTACAATGAAAGAAAAAGAAATTTTTACTTACGCAAATTATGCATTAGTGGTGCATAGAAAATTTCGAATGTGTGTGTGAGCGGAATTTTTTCGGCAAAAAGTCCCGAACTCTGTATTACTCGGTAACTTTATCAGTCAGTGCATAGCGGTGCCCTTTGAGGAGAGCACAAATCTACTGTTTTTATCCCAAGACGAGCCGCGCGCGCATTGTCGTGATTTTATGAAACAGTTTTACCTAGTTGTTATTGTGACTAAAGACGATTTATGATAGTTGGATTAGTGCATAGGTTATTGTGAATTATTGTTAAGTGTTAGAGTAATATTAGTTAGTTAATTAGGCATTTAATAGTTTATAAGTTTTGTAGTTTAATTTTGCCTCAAATAAGGTACACAGCTGCCGGGTACACCGATATGGTACGTACGTACGGAGATTGTAACCAAAATGCGGCTTTAGTATTGCGTACATATCGAGAGAGAGATTTCATTTTGTGGGGGGCCGTAAAAAACGAGGTGTATGCACGAGAAGTGAATACCTACTGTGGACGATTTACAAAATAAAATAATTAATGCCTTCGACAAACTTAAAAGACTGGCAGATGGGGACTTGTTAAGACGAGTCCGTGAAAATTTAATAAGACGATGTCGCTTGTGCATAATGCACAATGGTGGACACTGAAAATTTGACTATTGATGATGTAAATTCTGATTGTGATGTGATATTATGTGATTAATTATTCAATCAGTGATCTTTTAACTATCAACGTGCAACTTAGAGAGTTTATGCCGCTGATTTGTTGTTCTCCGACTTTAGGGCCCCCACACATTTCCAGTTCGCCGGCAGGCGGTCCCTCATAAAAACAGTTTTTGACAGTTTTTATGAATGACCGCCTGCCGGTGGACTGTCATGTGGGACCCTTTTGCTACCTACCTACGCCCCCCCCAGACCCCCCCCCCCCCCCCACCTCCTGCGTCCGGCACCGCGCCGCGCAACAGGTCAGTGACGTTTCGTAGATAAAGCGTGTTTACTTTTTATGCAGTTGATTCTGCTATTTATTTTGTTTGAAAATTGCAATTTTTGAATTTTCCATTAACTACTAATCTTCGTGTTTTAAAATGTTTCGATGGACTAGTACTGTGCTCGTTTTAATTTAATGTCGTAGTTCCAGTTCCACTTTGTATAATAATTATTGTAACGTTTGACGTCCGAAGTCCATTATGAGAGTGCACGCTTCGTTCCATGAACAGCCGCTAGATGTCCATACTTACCGCCTCGTAATCGCGCCACTAGCGCCCCCAACGTCATATCTGTGAACTACTTTCAAAAAACCGCATACAAGCCGCCATGATGAAGTGCTATGTCATTGTTGCGTCGTTTTCCGAACTGTGCGCAGCTTTGCTAGATTGTCAGTTATATCGAATAAAGCGATATTTTATTTTTAAAACTTTTGAGATTAAAGTAGAAAGTTCATTAGAATAATATTTAATGACTTAAATTAACTTTTCGTCCAATATCCGTAGAGCCTTCGACGTCTTTTCAAGATAATACTTTTCGTTCGCGACAAAACAAACCTAAGCGAAACGACAAAAAAGACAACAAACGAAATTACGATTTCTCTTCAAAAAAGAAGCTGGGGCGAAAAGATAAGAACGGGAGGTGAGCAAGACATAAATGACTATTTAATACCGAGATTTTGGGGCGGCTGTCTTCAGCATTATATAGAAATATGGAATCGTTTCGACCGTCCAAAAACTATTTTAAAAATGGTATCGAGAGCTCGTACACCCTTCAATCAGGCACCGCCCTTAATTCTACCTACTTTGGACAACCTGTCAAAATTTCAAACCCCTGTTTCGGAAAAAATTACACTAGAAATTCGCAAGATGATTCAAGAACGAGTGTTAGAGCCTGCACCTTCGACCCCATCGTTCATTTCATGATCACAAAGAGCAATGGCAAAACTCGAGTGATATTCAATTTGAAAGCACTAAATTTATATATGGAGCCAAAGCATTTCCATCTTTTCCACCATCAACAAATGCCTTCGTTTCTGCAACAAGGCGACTGGATGGTCAAGTTGGACCTCAGCCAGGCCTATTATCACCTCGCAATACGTACAGAACACAGGGGCTTTTGCGCATCAGCTACGGTGGTCAACTTCTGCAGATGACATGTCTACCATTCGGCCTGGCTGCTGCTCCCAGAATGTTTGCTACTATAACAAACTGGACTGCAGAATACCTTCGCACAAAATTACTACTATTTTTTGTCCACCAGAACAATGAAGTACTCGGCACGCATCTAACTAAACATAGCTGTACGCTTCTTGTCCAGTCTGGGCTGGTGTATAAATCACGAGAAATCGATCATCAGGCCAACGAGGTCGATCGAATATCTCGGCATCTTTTGGGACACCCAAACAAATCGCAAGTCCCTACCACCAGAGAAGGTAAGAAAAATTCGACAGAACCTTTCGACCAGACTCGCAGCGGGCAGTTGGACCCTCAAGCAGGTGCAACGCCTCTTAGGGCTTCTCAACTTTGCGTCCTTCATCACCCACCGGGGAAAGATGCATTGCCGTGCGGTGCAATGTCACATCAAAGTACTGCGTCAAAATCCTCTCGGAGCAGTACAGCTGACACAAGACGTTCGCCAAGAACTCGAGTGGTGGATGGAGAATGTAGATCAAAAGACAGCAATTCACACGGATGTGTTACCCACAAACTTTGTCATCACGGATGCTTCCGACATTCTGTGGGGTGCCCTGGTCAACAGCAACAAAGTACAAGGTGCATGGCAACCCGACCAGAAAAAATGGCATTGCAATCTCAAAGAGATGTATGCTGTGATTGCTGTGTTGTCGAAGGAATTCAGATTCCTCCGGGACTCCAGGATCATTCTACAGACCGACAACAAGACAGTGGTTTCGTACATTCAGAAGGAAGGCGGCACGAAATCACACCGATTGATGAAATTGACGCGGGAATTGTTGACTCTGATAGACGACCTCAATGTTGTACTGATCCCTCACCACCTACCAGGTATGTACAACACCGAAGCCGACCACTTGTCGCGAAATCGCGCCGGCAGCGAGTGGCACCTGCAGATGGCAGCAACTTCAAAGATATTTCAGACTGGGGAAAACTGGACATAGATTTGTTCGCGTCGCAAACCGCACACGTCGTGATAAATTACGTTTCTCTAGATTCCTCAGACTCCAACGCCTGTTATCACGACGCGTTCAGCAGGTACTGGCGATACGCCCTCGCATGGGTGTTCCCACCGCCGGCGTTGCTTCCACGAGTTCTTCACCACCTCAACCCTTTTGGCGACCAGACCTGAAAAATCGATCCTTGGCACGGCCGCTGAAGATCAGAGACCTGAAGAAGACCTTGGTGGACACGGTGACCGGCCTACCACCAGCTCATGTCAAAGATCTGCAGTTGGCAGCCTGGCTCATTTCGGCTGGGACACCATGGCAAGCGATTGGTCTCCACAAGAGAAAGATCTTCTTTTATCTTGCTGGTGACCTTCAACTCTTAAAACTTACACACCTATTTGGGGTAAATGGTCTTTGTGGTGTAGTCAAAATAATGTAAATTTCCGTACACCAAATCCGACAGATGTTGCGGAATATTTAGCTTATCTAATAGGTTGGGGAAAAAGTTTCTTCGCATTTTTTAAGAAAATTCAAAACATTTTTTAATATACATTATTTACATTTATCTAAAGTATGTAGGTACCATTTTGTTCGATAACTTTTTGCCATCTTGTAGGTAGGGACATGATCTCTTTGTTATAGAAATTTTGGGACTTCTGATCAAAATACCGCGACAAGTGGTTTTGGCAGTCCTCTCGTGATGTTAAAACCTGACACTGCCTAAAGAATTCTGAAGAGACCGAAACAGGCGGAAATCTGAAGGTGCAAGGTCAGGACTATACGGCGGATGCATTAACACCTTCCAGCCAAACTCTCTTAATTTTTGCTGAGTGGCTAAAGATGTGTGAGGTCGTTATCATGATGAAAAACCACACCGCTTCTGTTGATTAATTCCGGCCGCTTTCTCTCAACTTCTTGCTTTAATCTCATCAGTTGTTCGCAGTAGAGTTCAGAATCGATGGTCCTGTCTGGTGGTAACAGCTCATAATGAATAATGCCCTTCCAATCCCACCACACACACAGCATACCTTGTTGCGAGTTAACCCGGGTTTCGCCACAGTCTGTGAAGCCTGACCGGCCTTTGACCACGACCTTTTTTGCACGTTCTTGTCGTCCGTGATCCACTTTTCATCACCAGTTATTAGCTTCTTCAAAAATGGTTCGGTTTCATTACGTCGTAATAAAGAATCACAAATGAGTACACGGTTCATTAGGTTTCTTTCAGTGAGCTCGTGAGGTAACCAAATATCGAGCTTTTTTGTGTACCCAGTTTTTTTCAAATGCGCCAAAACTGTTTTGTGGTCAATTCCCAGTTCTTCAGCTACGTCGTAACTACTGATAAGCCGATCTTGCTCCACTTTTTCAAAAATGGCATCCATTTTATCCGTAATAGGGGATCAGAGCGACGTGCATCTTTGACATCAAAATTTCCGGATTGAAAACGTTTAAACCAAATTTGTGCTACTCTCACAGACACTGCACTGGGTCCATAAATATCGCAAATTTTTTTCGCGGCTTGCGTTGCATTTTTACCTTTTTTGTAGTAAAATTTTAAAATGTATCGAATTTCTTCATTAGATTCACTCATCTTGACAGTACGAAAAACAAATGAAAATCACACATTTTCCTAATTTGAATTTGGAATTATGTTCTTTAAAATTTAAACTTTCAATGATACCAAAACCAGCCAGATACAAATAGTATAGCCAAAGAGATTTTATTTTAAGTTCATATATACTATAATGCGAAAAGACTTTTTCCCCAACCTAATATATCTTAATCAAAAGTTAGCTTACAGAACTATTCTTGTGCACAAGTCCGTAATCGAATCTATTTGTGAAACTGCTTCAAATATTATCTAGTCACATTGTTAAGCACAATTTGAAAGCAATTTCAATTGCAACGCCGTTGCCACCCAAGGTGCCCACATGGGACGCCAGGAAATTAATTACTTATTTAAAAGATAAAACTCCTTGCATCAGTAGTTTGTATGAGGTGTCTAAGCGAACGGCAACTATTTTATTATTATGTTCGGGACGTCGTGTACACGACCTTTTGCATATTGACTGTGATCATTTTGTAGATAATGGGGTGGGGATTCCATAACTTTACACCCAGTGTTCGGGTCAAAGACAGATAGTGCGACTTTCCAGCAATCCAGTTGGGTTTTGTTGGCATTCCAAGATCAAAATACAAATCCATTATATTGGCTCCGCACGTTAAAAAAATTGTCTAAGGAAAGACGGGGTTCATATAAAAATTTGTTCATAACTACTAGAGATCCTAGATCCTAGATACTAGGGCAACCACACCAACTATAATCGGTGGTTGGGTAAAACGTGTTCTATCTGATGCTGGAATACAAGCCTCTCCAGGTAGTTTTAGATCGGCTGTCAATTCCCCAATTGATTCTAAGTTTACCGATGTGTCAAATCAAATTGATTCAGGTTAAAAATTACTCATGAAGATATTGCACGATTACTTACTTATTTACGTTTTCTCTTAATATAATTATACTGCCAGTGCTTAAATGGCTAGATTTTTGTTCATATTTAAAACCTATGTATATGAAGGTACCTGAGGTATAAAATGGTGACTAAAAATTACATTGGTTTATAATTCACATTGTTGCTTTTCATTCATACACTCCACCAGGAGATAACAAACATATCTCTCATAATGGACTTCGGACGTCAAACGGAACACATAATATAAAAATTGTACCTTCAAATAAAATTTGTATTGTTTCCTAAGACTTCCGAAGTCCAGGTAAGGTCTTCCTGGTGCATACCTACCTTTGCGTCATTATGAGTCCAACAATGACATAGCACTTCATCATGGCGGCTTGTATGCGGTTTTTTGAAAGTAGTTCACAGGTATGACGTTGGGGACGCCAGTGGCGCGATTACGACGCGCTAAGTATGGACATCTAGCGGCTTTTCATGGAACGAAGCGTGCACTCTCATAATGGACTTCGGACGTCTTAGGAAACATAATACAAATTTTATTTGAAGGTAACATTTTTATATTCTTCTTTAAAAATGTAAATTGGTTTTAACATAAACGAAATTATGACCCCAAAATAATTTAAATCAAAAGTAAGTTTAAAACTAAAACCCGACTACTGAAAAATCACGCTCTAAAAAGTATGAAACAAGAAAATTTTCTCATCTGAAATATTAGAAACAGACAGACAAATTAAAAATCCGAAGTCACACGTCATGTTAGGGCATAAATCTAATAAATTACGTGTGATTCCGGATTTTTAATGTGTCTGTCTTTTTCTAATTTCAGATGAGAATATTTTCTTGTTTCATACTTTTTAGAGCGTGATTTTTCAGTAGTTGGGTTTTAGTTTTTAAACTTACTTTTTAACCGACTTCAAAAAAGGAGGTTTCTATATATATTTTTATGTGTGTTCGCGGATAACTTCGTCGTTTATGAACCGATTTTGATGATTCATTTTTTTTTTTGTTTGAAAGGAGATATCCCGAGGGTGGTCCCATGATAAGGAAACCAGGATCGAGGGGAACCTTCAAATTTTATAGGCGTCTATAGCGATTTGGGTATTTTTTATAGTAACTGGTGCATTTGCTCCCGGAAAGCACCATTTGGTAAAGTGGAACTGATGAGGAAGACCACAGATGACCATCTGAACTACTCAATGATACGTATTTCTTGGGTTGCGATTCGATTATTGCTAAGCAATTTATGAACTGGAACTGATGGTGACTTCACCATCAGTTCCAGTTCTCCTGGTTCATTTCTGGGAGAACGCCTCAACATTTAACGTCCTTGTATCGGGAAAAGCAATATTTTGTAAAAAGCTGATGAGCAGTTGACATTAGGCTATTGTAACTTAGATAAATTACAGACTGACCCACTAAAACGTGAAAAATAAAAACTTTTTTACAAAAAGAAAAAAAAAAAAAACAACCGACTTCCAAAAAAATACTACAAAGTGAAAAATAACTTTAATTTCGGAAGTCTGTGGCAAAAACTAAAATACAGATCCAAAGACCGATTTCCGAAATTAAAGTTATTTTTCACTTTGTAGTATTTTTTTGGAAGTCGGTTTTTTTTTTTTTGTAAAAAAGTTTTTATACCTACTTTTTACGTATACCTACTTTACTTAGATTATAATAGCATAAGTACTGCATATTACACTAATGCATCTATTCTTACTTTCATTATATTAGGTTTGCAGAAGCTCACAACTGCGTTGAGTTGGTAAAAGAGGCACTAGAGCATGTTCAAGCAAACTGGAATATAGTATCTAATGGCGATGAGCTTTTAGAATTGCCATTACCACAGCTAATAACTTTGCTTTCATCAGAACAACTGAAAGTTGACAGTGAAGCTCAGGTATGTTATCAAACAACAAGCACAATCACGAGCAATGAAATGTATACGTTGCCAAGTTTTCGAATTAATGTCTACACAATACATTGCTCCATACATTACACTTTACATTGCACTAGCTTTACATTAAAATTATGTAATCGTCACATTTTATCAAATCAAAACTATGTAAATGTTACGGTAAGTGTGATTAATTGAAAATAATTAGTAATTATCCATCATTATTAATAATTACCCCATGATTTGGTAAATGTGGATATAAAATTGAAATTCATCAAAAAACGAAAATACATTTAACTAGACACCGACTTCCTAAATTAAAGTTATTTTTCACTTTGTAGTGTTGTTTTTGGAAGTCGGTTGTATTTTTTTGTAAAAAAGTTTTTATTTTTATACTGTCAAAGACTATATTGAAGACAAAAAGGCTTGGGATGGAGCTGCTCCAATAAAACACAATTAATGTTGATTTAATTATTTAGCAAATAATTTTTTTTTGCTAATTAAATACGTTTTTACATATATTATACAACGACATGAATATTGACTTTGTTAAGTATTATATTATTTTGAACTAGCTTTTGCCAGCGGCTTCGCCCGCGTGGATCTCGGAAAATATCCCACGGGAACGTACTACCGGGAATTCCTTCCTTATTCCTTGTCTACATTATAAAGGGAACCTCTATGAAAAATTTCAGCTTTCTAGGTTCAAGGGTTTGGGCTGGGCATTGATGAGTCAGTCAGTCAGTCAGTCAGGACTTCTCTTTTTATTTATATAGATTATTGTGAATGTGAAGACTACGTGGGTCATTGTTTTCTTTTTTATCCTTTTCTCAGTTAGTTTTTGATCATAGTCTGGCAGTTTGAGTAATTTATGCGGCCTACCCAAATGTCTATTCTTTGGTATTGTTCGTCGAATCGTTGAGCTCCTTAAGTTTTGAGTTGAGCTGCACGATTACTGACAAATGCGTGCACTGACTGGACAGGTCCACTCAATCTGTGTGGTTCTTTCCTCAAAGGATCATTTTAGACACCAAGCTACATGGTCTTCACATGATCTGACCAAGATTATGTCTGGACTTTAAAAGAGGCTGTGCCCTCTGAGTTTGTTTCGGCCTTTCTTCCAGAGTAGTCAGATAGGAAACGCTGACCTCATCTAGTTTTTATAAAAATATGATTTACGTGTAAAAGTGTTTGTGCAAACCATGGAACTAATAAAAAACTTTGAAAATATTACATTTATCGGTACTAAGATCACATTATTAATAATCACCGGTAAATGTGATTAATTTCTTACTTTTACCTCGACTTTCGGTAATTATTAATAATGATAGACAATTATTAATAATTTTCAATTAATCACACTTACCGTAACATATAAAAGTCAATGCGATTTGCGTTCTAAATACAAAAATATTGAGTTTTTTAGGCAGTGCCTTTCCTTAAAAATGTGAAGGCATGGCGTACGAAAAAATAAAATCCGCAAGTCATTTACTTAAGAAAATTGTATTATGTCTATGAAATTGTATTTATTTTTTCCTTGCAAGTGTGTTCAGTGTATTGAAAAACGTCGTATGAAGCGCGTGAGCATTTGTCATTTGCATTTTTTTAAAAATCATAATGTAGGGTAATAATGTATTAGGGTAATGTGTAGGGTGTGTAATGTATTATGATTTTATGATGCATTATGGTATGTTTACCCAACTGCGTGCGACGGAAAAATCAGGGTTTTGTTTTTCCACATAAGATGCAAAGATATGTGTAAAATATTTTTACGTGGGATTCATATCTACCCTCGAAGCATCATAGCAGCTTGATGGATTTAATACAAGAGGTGTCCAATCCAGCTGTCCATGGACTCTAGGTTTTGTTTTTATAAAATCAAAATGTTTTAGGTAGGCACGTTTATTAGACGTCAAAAAGTAGGTCGTTTTGAAAACTAAAATAGTAGCTTGACCATGTGCGGTATCAAAATAAAGGGCTTGGGAAGAGGATTCCACAAAATATACCTAACATCCTTCGATCAATAATAGCACTAGATACAGGATCAGGAACAAAAATAAGTCGCTGTAGTGGCCACGTTTACACACACATAAACATTTACATTTGTTACTACGAAATATAGAAAAAAGTTTTATAATATTAACAACTTCAATTCATTATAAACCTTAACAATCAAACATAAAGTTTAATTATGATTGCAAAATATTTATATTTAAGTCCTTCTATCATCGGAGAAAGGTAAATGCAATAAATTAAAAATGTCGCTTGAAAATAAAAAGTCATTTTTATAATAAGTACAAAAATATTTATTCTAAAATGAAACTTAAATCTTGAGCACTAAGGTTAAAAACATTTTGTTGACAATTTCGTGCTTACTCTATTTTGGAACTAGACATACGAGGGTCATTCAATAAATACTTAGCCTACAAAAAGTAAACGAAAATTTTGGAAAAGTGGCAATTTATTTTTCAACATAGTCTCCTTTTAGTTCGATACACTTAGCCCAGCGATGCTCCAACTTTTTTTAACCCGTCCGAAAAATAGTTTTTGTCAAACTCTGCAAAATAGGCCTCCGTGGCGGCGATGATCTCCTCATTCGATCCATATCTATTCCCGGCGAGTGATTTTTTCAGATTAGGAAACAGAAAGAAGTCACAAGGGGCCAAATCTGGAGAATATGGTGGATGGGGCAGCAATTTGTAGCGTAATTCGACCAATTTGGCCATGGCAACGGCAGACGTGTGAACCGGTGCGTTGTCGTGGTGAAACAGCACTTTTTTCTTCGCAGATGGGGTCGTTTTTTCTTTAATTCGGCGTCGAATCGGCCCAATAAATCGGCATAGTAAAGCCCTGTAATTGTTTTACCCTTCTCGAGGTAATCGATGTAGATCACACCTTGTGAATCCCAGAAAACGGTGGCCATAACTTTTCCGGCCGATTTTACAGTTTTCGCCTTCTTTGGAGCACGTTCCCCGGTCTGGATCCATTGTTTTGATTGCTCCTTGGTCTCTGGTGTGTACCAGTGGATCCAGGTTTCATCGACGGTCACAAAACGACGCAAAAACTCCGCTGGATTCCGCTTAAACAGCGCCAAACACGTCTCCGATGTGGTCTCACGGTTGCGCTTGTTTTCTGGTGTGAGTAAACGCGGCACCCATCGCGCCGACAGCTTTCTCATGCCGAGTTCCTCGTGAAGAATATGATGCACTGTTCCTTCTGAAATGCCTACAGTCTCAGCTAGCTCCCGAACCTTCAATCGGCGATCTGCCAATACGAGATCATGGATTTTTTTAATGTTTTCCTCCGTAGCAGCTGTTTTCGGTGCACCTGGACGTGGTTCATCAAAAACGAACGTACGGCCACGTGCAAACTCGATGAACCAATTCTTGACGGTGGCCATCGATGGAGAAGAGTCACCGTACACAGCATCCAAGCGCTCTTTGATTTCGATGCGCGTTTTCCCTTCCAAAAATAGGAATCGAATCACCGAACGATATTGCTCTTTTTCCATTTTTGTAAAACCGATCGACACGTTCGCTTCCATAAGTTGTCAAATTAAAACAAAAGAAGGGATTGGAATGAAAATTTAAAAAAAGAATTAAAAAAGAATGTGCTACACTGTGGTAAAACTCTTTTGAAACTACAGCGCCCTCTGGCGATGAGGCTAGGTACTTATTGAATGCACCTCGTAGTTCTTGGTATTTACATTTCAATGCTCAGAACACAGTAAGTAGTGACAGACGTAGAGTAGCAGAATAATAATATATTTTTTAGGCCATGGTTCGTTTTATATGGTAGCAAATATTTTTGACCGATTTATAAACGTAGAAGGACTAAATTAGTACAATAGTTATTTTATTAAGACATTGCTATTAACTGTCAGCGGGTTGGCTCATTGTAATCAACCCGTATTAAAAAATGGGTGCGTCTACTTTTGTACGCGATTTTGAAGTTATAAAAAATATTTGTATTATATCATATACTTTTTTAGGGTTCCGTACCCAAAGGGTGAAACGGGACCCTAATACTAAGACTCCGCTGTCCGTCCGTCTGTCAACAGGCTGTATCTCATGAACCGTGATAGTTAGACAGTTAAAAATTTCACAAATGATGTATTTCTGTTGCCGCTATAACAACAAATACTAAAAAACAGAATAAAATAAATATTTAAGGGGGCTCCCATACAACAAACGTGTTTTTTTTTTGCTCGTTTTTGCTGGATATTGGTAACGGCAACAGGTAGACGCTTGAAATATTAACAATATTTTTTTTGTATTGTTTTGCCACCACTCATGCGAAGACAATTGCGTATAACTCGTTCGGTTTTCATGCATACGTCGAACACGTCGTTTGAAGCATAACATAAACCACCCATGTCTCTTAAATCGATTAATTTATGAAACCATAATTTTTGTTTAGCCCGTAGATCATTTTACAGTCCTCGCAATTAATTTTCTTAACAAGGCTACTGACTACAAAACCAGAAATGTAACCTACTATTTGCGTAACAATATCTGAAGTTGGATTATGATCTAGTTTTTCACTCAGTTCAGTGCAGTTTGTCTGGTATTTATCGAAATTTTGTTCTATAGATTTATTTTTTTAAATTTCTGCAGAACTTAAATTTTTCGCCTCGGTTTCTTCAAAACGGTAACCTATCGACAAGTTATTAATTTTGTTTAGAGATGATGATCCGGATAAAATTGGTATGTTCTCTCCATCTGCCTAGCCTTTTCCCAGCTACGTTGGGGTCGGCTTCCAGTCTAACCGGATGCAGCTGAATACCAGTATTTTACATGGAGCGACTGCAATTTCCGGTAAATTTGGAGCCCAGTTCCAAATGAGACGGCAGCTTTTTAAAACTGGCTTTAAATTGTCTAGTGTTGGGATTATTATTATGTCCACTTTGACTCCGTATGTTCCCAAAAAATAGCTCGACGTGGTCTTGGCTGAGTTTATATGTTAATAAGAAAGCAAGTATATCACTAGGAAATCTACAAACAAAAATAACATATAAAGTAACAATACTACTCCATGCATTTCCCTGTTCCAGAACAGTCGATGTTTGAAATAAGACCACAAAAGTATTTGTGTTTTTATTTTTCGGGCCGTTTTTGAAGCACTTATCGGGAATCTAGTACTATTATTGATCGAAGCTAACATCAAAAGGTTGAAAAAAAAAACACGATCCTGCACCTTGTTCAAAACAAGTTCACTCTTGTAAATAATCTAAATAGCGATATTCGTATAGTCAGTGGCATTTGCTAAAACAGTGGCTGTTTTACAAGCTTTGATTAAGGGGGAAGCGCCAGGACAGCCCGCGAAATTCAAATTTTCTTACGTTTTTGGCAATTTGTAAGTCAGTCTTAGGTTGTATGTTGATTAAAGTATGATTCGCTACCGTAATAAATATGTATTTACAGAATTATAATCATTCGAATCAATAATACAACTCCTTAAGTTAGTACAACCCTCAAATGTCAAGATTTCATGAAATAGTCATTCAACAGGATTACCTGGTCTTAAAGAGTTGTATTGATGACTTTAATGATTATAATTCTGTAAATACATACTTGTTACGGTCGCGAATCAAATTTTGATCAACATAAAACCTAATACTGACTTGCAAATTGCAAAAAACGTAAGAAATTTTGAATTTCGCGGGCTACCCTGGCGGTTTCGCCTTAACTTAGAAAGACTGAAAAACTATTTTTTTTCCCGTCGCGTATCTATTTCGCTATAACAGTAGTCTACATTGTTGCAAAGTAGATCAAGGTGCAGCAAATATTATTTACCGTGCCAAAAGCCAAAATTATCAAGGTTTTTCAACTACATGTAAGACTTAGGTTGGAAATGGTACCTACTTTATTCTCAACAAAAAACACTATTTTCAGGTTTTATATGCAGCTCTACGATGGTTAGAGCACGATCCAGCATGTCGTAGACGTCATTGTTTCGAAGTATTGAGTCATGTTAGACTGCCACTCATCTCGCCACAAGTTTTAGATCAAGCCATCAAAAATGTACAAGATCCATCTATAGCTGTAGCTCTAAAAACAGTTAGAGTTGACATGGTAAGAGATATAATTATTCATTTCCATTATTATTAGTCTGATAATATTAATAACTACAGGATTATTGTAACTTAACATACCTAGCTACTTCAAGTTAACCTAGTAGGGAGGAACGAACCGATTCGATTTGAATTTCAAATTCCGTTTTGATATCGATTAAAATAATAGTTTCCGCCGTTAGGTCATCGTCATCAACTCACCATTATGATAGTCTATACAATAGTCTTACTACATGCTTTATTTTTTTTTTGTTTTTTTTTTTTAGAAAACACGTCGTGGTGCTTTAGTTTCGTTGTTGGTGGAGCCCCGTCAACGCGCGCGTCGTATATTACTTTTAGCTGGAGGGTCATGCCGCGACAAAGCGGCGCATCAACCATTATCAACACACTATAATCAAGACAATATCCTCTCTTCAGTGCTAAAATTCGATCTTCATAAACGGTAATTTGTTATTTCACTCTAAATACTAAAATGTTTACATATTTCATTTTGTCTACTTTCATCATAGATTGGAACTATTTGAAGTCGCTGTCATGTGACATGCCCCTGTTTTTAGGGTTCCGTAGTTAACAAGGAACCCTTATAGTTTCGCTATGCCTGTCCGTCTATCCGTCTGCAGCTTAGCTCAGAGAGTCTTAGTACTAGAAATCTATAATTTGGCATGGATATACATATTCATCACGCCGACAAAGAGGTAAATAGAATCATGAAAAAAAAAAATTTTTTAGGGTACATTCTGTACACGTAAAGTGGCGATGTTTTTTTGTGTGTCTTTCCAAAATATTGCGGGTTTTTGAAAACAATTTTTCGATTTAGGGATCATCCGTTTCTGAATAAGTTTTAGTGCTAATTTTTGTTAGAGCCAAGAGTCTCCCCCTTGCCAGCTAAACGGTTACTTTTGGATGGGTGAAAAAATTCACGGTAGTAGCAGAGCCCGAGCTGCTTACGTAGTTCGCCAAACTTCGTAATCAGCTCGGGCTTCGTCGGACGACTGTATAATGGTACTGTGGTAGTAGTATATATAAAGAAGTTAAAAGGAAAACTATCACAGCTAAGTAGGCTTTTCAAGTTTACGAGTAATAGTCAACCAACTACGGAACCCTTCATTGTGCGTGGTCCGACACGCACTTGGCCGGTTTTTTATATATCAGGGAGTGATAACTGATAATTACTATAAAACCCTTGCAAAGACAAAGACCAAAACTACAAAAATTAACACTATTTCAGTTTGAAGGCATATCATTATTGTAACGTGATGAAGCATATTGTATATTGCTAGCTTCTGCCCGTGGCTTCACCCGCGTGGATGTCGAATTTCATGGTTTCTTGCGCGGAACCCTAATTATTTTTCTAAAATAAAAGCAGCCCAAGTTACTCCTTATAACATCAGCTATCTGCCAGTGATTATGCCGTCAAAATCGGTCCTAGTCTCGTCGCTGAGCTATTACCTAACCTTGAATGAGGGTACAACTTATATTTCATGATTGATTTTAGTATTGTATGATATACTGAACCATAATCCGTGGGGTGCCAAGGTGGCACCCTTGGGCAATTTAAAATATGGAAAGTCAGGTCAAAAAGCTGAACCAGGTATTTTATTACGAATTAAGGGAAATCGTTTCACCCAAATCAAATATTTGTAGTTAGTTAAAATAATATATTTATATAATTATGTATCGTATTATTATACATGCATTATATGTATATTTTTTTAAGAATGTGGTACCAACATGTTATAACAGGCAGAACCAAATGCGGAATCGCTTTTTTGCAGTGTCGAAAAACTGTAATATACAGTTACAAACATCATGATGTATCAACTAAACTTATTATATCAGATAAAACTAGAATAGTTACATCAGAGGTTCCCAGACTTTTATTCTCATAGACCACTTTCATAATTTAGCTGGTTCCGGTGGACCCCCTGCAGCTACATTTCTACCATATTTCCAAAACTCATACATCTAATCGGAGGATCCTCCCTTTTCTATGGAGGATGAGTGAACTTTACACCCTGTTCCTCATGCATCTATACTGGTGACCCCGACGTGATGAATGTCAGCGCAGCCTTCGTGCAACTCTTTCAGCGTGACGTCATGAGCATCATTTCCTCAAGCTTTCGAGCGGCGAGTCACACAGCCAGCCAGCACTTTTGGCTTCACCGGGTATCCTGACCACCAGCATGCAGCGGACGCGCATTCCTGGCCATCACCCTCAGCCTCATCAGCAACCTTGGCACAGCACACTGCACTATCGGCCGGTCAACAAGAAGAGCCCTACTCTCTCCTGGTCGAAGCCAGCAGACAGCCTCAAACCGGCGCTGTACATCTGACTCACTGGAGATTAACGCAACGCCACCCCGACTCACTGGGGAATCACCGCAGACAGTTCCGACTAACCGTGAACTATTCCGACTCACTGGAACCTCAACTGGCACTGGCAAGCATTGCAAGATACACGACTCAGCCCACTATCGACCTCCGATCTCCAGATGGGAGTGATGTGGTGGCACCTACATCGCGACATGCTAACTTCGCATCTCACTGACGTCACGAAAAATCCTGCATCGCGCAGAGTTTACCGCGCGACTCGCATATATGCAACGTCCCGACATCAACCGTCGGGCAGTAGCCCACCAGACACAACACCAGTCTGGTTGGAGGATCGTCCCTTTTCTATGGAGTATTAGTGAACGTTACACCCTGTTCCTCATGCCTCTATACCTCCACAACATTTTCAGGGTGTCATCTGGTATAGAGGCATGAGGAACAGGGTATAAAGTTCACTCATCCTCCATAGAAAAGGAAGGATCCTCCAACCAGAATGGTGTTGCGTCTGGTGGGCAACTGCCCGACGGTTGATGTCGGGACGTTGCATATATGCTAGTCGCGCGGTAAACTCTGCGTGATGCAGGATTTTTCGTGACGTCAGTGAGATGCGTAGTTAGCATGTCGCGATGTAGGTGCCACCACATCCCTCCCCTCTGGAGATCGGAGGTCGATAGTGGGCTAAGTCGTGTATCTCGCAATGCTTGCCAGTGCCAGTTGAGGTTCCAGTGAGTCGGAATAGTTCACGGTGAGTCGGAACTGTCTGCGGTGATTCCCCAGTGAGTCGGGGTAGCGTTGCGTTATGCTCCAGTGAGTCAGATGTACAGCGCCTGTTTGAGGCTGACTGCTGGCGTCGACCAGGAGAGGGTAGGGCTCTTCTTGTTGGCCGGCCGATAGTGCAGTGTGCTGTGCCAAGGTTGCTGATGAGGCTGAGGGTGATGACCAGGAATGCGCGTCCGCTGCATGCTGGTGGTCAGGATACCCGGTGAAGCCGTAAGTGCTGGTTGGCTGTGTGACTCGCCGCTCGAAAGCTTGAGGAAGTGATGATCATGACGTCACACTGAAGGAGTTGCACGAAGGCTGCGCTCACATTCATCACATTGGGATCACCAGTATAGATGCATGAGGAACAGGGTGTAAAGTTCACTCATCCTCCATAGAAAAGGGAGGATCCTCCGACCAGATGGGTGTCGTGTCTGGTGGGCAACTGCCCGACGATTGAGTTAGTTAGTTAGTTTTGTATGGCATCTCGCAGTTGACCACTGAGGGTCGAGACTGCTCAACCGGGCGTTTCCTGTGGGTGCTTTAAGCGAACTTAAAGCCCCCGGCCAGGCTTAAAGTACGGTCCGATTAAGTAGAAATGCGGGTGCTCTATTCTCCATAAAAACGCTCTCGCCTGTTTGCTTTCTGGTTAATGACCATAGAGCAATGATTTTTTACAGAAATATAAATATTAGCTACTTGTATGCCCCTATGTTTTCCTTTTTGATGGTACATTATTTTTATAAGAACTACGAGGGGGCGTTTTTATGTTCGCGGAATGGGGGGAGGGGATAACAATAGGTCATTATCGGGATGCCCACAACTTCAGCCACTCAATATTAGTATAAATACCAGGTTTTATCTTAATTGGATCATTTCCCCCCATTATGATCCAGCCTGCCCCGTCTGGCTGTCATATTATTAGCGACGCTCAGTCGACTAATAATTTACTCTAGTTTTAAGCCTGGCCGGGGGCTTTAAGTTCGCTTAAAGAACCCACAGGAAACGCCCGGTTGAGCAGTCTCGACCCTCAGTGATCAACTGCGAGATGCCATGTATAACTAACTAACTACTAACTAATTGGATCATTAGTCTGAACTATCGTCAAGCAAACAACTCAATTGGGAAGAAAGTGTGAATTATGGAAAAAATCGAGTACCGTGCCGTAATAAAGTTCCTTACCAAGCAAGGAAAGTCAGTTCAAAATATACTGGAAGAGATGGAATCCGTTTACGGGGACTCTTGCCCGGGTAAAACCATGGTTTACAAGTGGTTTACAAGTCACTTTAAACAAGGAAGGACCTCACTTGAAGACGACCCACGGCCCGGACGGTCGATCGAGGTGACTACTCCGGAAATCATTAAAAAAGTCGAAAAAATAATATTGGAAGATGCCAGACTAAAGAAGAAACAGCTTGCAGAAATGGTTGGAGTATCGGATACGACAATTTTCAAAATTCTACACGATCATCTTGGCATGACAAAGGTGCAAAAAGGTAAAAAGGTGCAGTGCAAGATGGGTGCCAAGAATGCTCACGCCGCCTCAAAAACAACACCGCGTGGAATGTTCTCGCACGTTTTTGGACCTCTGTAACGAAGATAAGGATGGACTATTAAGTCGAATTGTTACTGGAGATGAAACTTGGGTTCATCATTATGAACCTGAGTCGAAACAAGACTATGCAGTGGCACAAAAAAGGCACACCACCACCCAAGAAGTTTAAAGTGTCACAATTGGCTGGACAAATCATGGCAACAGTGTTTTGGGATTCAGAAGGGATCCTTTTGACCGATTATAAAGATAAAGGCGTTTCTTTATAGAAACGCCGGAGAATACTATGCTTCTATCCTCGAGAGGTTGAAAGAAAGCATTAAAGAAAAAAGGAGGGGTAAATTGACCAAAGGTGTCCTTCTTCTTCACGACAACGCGCCTGTTCACAAGAGCCGTGTTGCGTTGGCTGTCCTGCATAAGGTGGGCTTTGATATTTTAGACCATCCACCCTACAGCCCAGACCTGGCACCCAGTGATTATTACCTCTTCCCAAAACTGAAAAAAGAACTTCGTGGGAAGAAATTTTCAACTGATGAAGAAGTGAAGGATGCGGTTTCAGCTTATTTTTCGGACAAAGGCAAAGCATTTTTTTATGAAGGTATACATAAGCTAATTGAAAGATCTGAAAAATGTCTAAGGGTAGCAGGTGAATATATTGAAAAAGAAAAATAATTTAGTATTTTTATTTTCACTTCTCATCCTCCATTCCGCGAACTTAAGAATGTACCTACGTAGAACCCTCAAAAAATGTTTAAAATTGCCTATCCAGACCGCTGTCAACAGAGGCTTGGTATACAAATTTGACGACTATTAACGAAAAAAGAAAAACATAGGGGCATAGTATATATCCTTCTTATTTATTTTAAATTTGACCAATATTGGAGGAGGAAATAGGCGAGAGACAAACCTCGAAATATGACTTTTTACATAGGCTATTCAGTCGGATTTGCAGTTGTCCTTATCGCACGAATTTGAGGGCGGAGCGCAAGCAGAGCGACAGCAATAGTCTCTTCAAATACCTAATTTCAAAATCTCGCTGCCCGCATTTCCTCCTAAAATTCTTCCTTACAAACTTTAACATCCCTAAAACCCCCTTTGAGGGGTAGTTTTGAAAAGCTAATAATGACAAACTTTATTACTTACTTAAGCAAGTATTTATGCTAAGTTTCAAGTTAATTAACCAAATTAGTAACATTTTTCATATAAACTGTATTCCCTGTTTTCACGGCCACAGGGGTGGAATTTTAAAAAATCGTTTGGGATGTTGCCATAACTCGACTGGAAGATTATTACCAATTTTCGAGTTGATCAAGCCACGCAGTAAAATCCTCCCCTGTTAATTAAATTGACTACCTCTTTTTTTTTATTTTCCAAATCAGATGTCACTGGACGGCGGCTCACAGACCATCATTCAGATATGACAGATGATTTATTGATAAGATTAATTATAACGTGTTTTAGTTAATTATAATCCAGCTGCATCCGGTTAGACTGGAAGCCGACCCCAGCATAGTTGGGAAAAGGCTAGGCAGATTTTGTTGCTCGCATCATATATATCTTTGGTCTGAAAGTAAAGCTTTATTTATTATTTATAAATATTTCGAGTTAATCGGACCGCGTAAAAAAAATTCCGCCATAAAACTTTGACATGAGACACCCCAATCCCCTCTTAGGGGGTAGTTTAGGAAAATTAAAAATGACAAGAATTCGTGCCAAGTTTCAAGCCTATGAACTTATGGAGTAAGATTTTTCACACAAACTTTCATCCCATATTTTACCCTCAGGGGTGGATTTTCTAAAAATCCTTAGTGGATGCTTATGTGGTGGTGGATTAGGTATCTATGTGCAAAATTTCAAGTCTCTAGTTCCAGCGGTTTGGGCTGTGCGTGAGTACATAGATGTATGTTTTATGTTTTCAAGAGAATGGGAAGAACTATCACCGATGGGAATAGCACGAATCCAGCCAGGCGTGGCCACTCTAGGAGGGCGGGTCTATGCTGTCGGAGGCGAACAAGGAAGTCAAATACTCGCCAATGGAGAGGTTTACGATCCACAGGTATAGTGTTTAATCTATATTATTTTTACACCAAACTTCATAATTATGATATATTTAATCTCACTTACGAGGGGGGATCAAAAAGTAGTGAGAATGAGATAGATTATAATGACTATTGATAACTTAATAATTTATTTTTCTACATAGTCTCCGAGTTTCTCTACACACCGAGTCCAGCGCTTTTCCAAGACTTCAATCCCTTTCAAAAAAAAAGTTTTGTCTTGGTCCTGCAAAAAGCTATCCATGGCATCCATCACCTCGTTATCGTCTTCGTACCAGTTTCCCCTTAAGTATTCTTTCAATTTGGGGAACAGATAAAAATCGCTAGGCGCCAGATCTGGTGAATAAGGGGGGTGGTCAACCAATTCGAAGCCAGCTTGCTGAATGGCAGCCATCGCAACTGCCGACCTGTGCGCGGGTGCGTTGTCGTGATGAAAGAGCACGCCCCTTCGAAATTTCCCTCTCCTTTTCTCTTTGATGGCATTCCTCAACTTAGGAATTAAAGCTGCATAATATTGGCCTGTAATAATGGTTCCACGCTCCAGGTAATTAATCAACAATATCCCTTCTGAGTTCCAAAATATTGAGGCCATAACCTTGCCAGCCGATGCCACGGCACGAAACTTCTTCGGGGTCGGTGATGATGGCCGTTTCCATTGCAAAGATTGCTGTTTTGTCTCGGGATCAAAATGATGGACCCATGTTTCGTCCATTGTTACGAAACGAGACAAAAACTTTTCAGAATCTTCTTGAAACTTGTCCAACAATATCTTCGAAATGTCAAGTCGATTTTGTTTCTGACTGTCGGTTAACATTCTCGGCACCCATCTTGCGGAGACTTTTCTCATATTCAAAGATTGTTTCAATATGGATTGAATACTTCCATATGAAATACCCGTTTCTTGAATTAAGTATCGGATGGTAACTCTTCGATCGCTCAATACAATTTTCTCGACTTTCGCAACATTTTCTTGGGTGACTGACGTCGATGGACGGCCGCAACGATGTTCGTCTTCCGTGCTCGAGCTCCCTACTCAAAATTGAGAAGCCCACCTTGCGACAGTGGAATAAGGCGGAGCAGACTCTTCTAATGTTGCCTCCAAATCGCAATGAATCTCTTGCGTCGTTAACTTTTTTAAACAGAGGTATTTAATAACGGCTCGCACTTCGTTTTTCTCCATTTTCGAGAACACGTTCCGACACGAAGCAAACAAATGACTACATTCAGAAAAAAAACAAAAGAGATTCGAAATTTTTTTTCTTTATTAATATTACAAATATGTATCTGAGCTATGCCTGCCAGTATTTATTTTTTTTCTTACCAAGGAGTATGTCGTTCTCACTACTTTTTGATCCCCCCTCGTGTATACGAGAAAAAAAACAAAAACAAAAAAAAAATATTAATAATTATTAATTAGAAATTTTTCAGAAACTCTGGCTGGTATCAGCTAGAGTTTCTGAAAAATTTCTAACACTTAGACAAGTTCTATAACGCTTTGCACCTAGGGATCGAACCCATTACCCTCAGTTCAGCAGTCGCATTTGCGACCACTACTACACCAACGAAGCATCATTTAATAATATTATTTTACGTATCTTCCTGTGATTTGCCCCATGTAGAAAGAGATTATTGACACCCAGTGTGTTTTTTTTTTGGGTTCCGACCTTTTCAGAATTCCGTAGCCAAATGGAAAAAAACAGAACCCTTATGATTTCGCCATGTTTGTCTGTCCATTTTACTCGAATAAAATATGATGTTTCTAAGTGACTGCAATTTTAAGTAAATAGTTTTTGAGATATGGGATATTTTCGGTTACGACCGCAAAAATAACATTATTTTTCAGAAAATCATCATTTTTATGAAATAAAAAATTATTTATGCGGTCCATAAAATCAATACAGTCCATGCGTAAATATTCACCCGAATTACGGCAGCCTTCACTGTGATCCGACACGCACTTAACCGATTTTTTAATCATAATTAGGTTTCGATAACGCGCATACAGATTAATACAGATGGGACACTCCGCAAAATCATCTAAATAAAAAGTGACTCTTGCTACGAAAGTGCAATTCAGGTCACACAACGCTTATTACCTACAGTTATATAACCTACAAGTTGCCTCTCTTTCTATCGCGTAGCTCTTATACTTCCCGTGGTACTGAGGAGCTACTCCCCATTGACATGGCCGTTAGCCAACAGGTTCGTCATTCCCGAAAGGATCTGTCGACATGTTGGATAGATTATAAGAAGGCCTATGACTCGGTGCCACATACATGGCTCATGAGGGTGCTGGAGTTATATAAAATAGATGTAACTCTGCGCACCTTTCTGATGTCATGTATGGGGCAGTGGCGGACGGTCCTTCGCTATCCAGGATGTCGACATATCCAGAGGAATAGCGAACCGATAAGGATTGAGTGAGGTATATTTCTGGGCGATAGTTTGAGTCCACTTTGGTTCTGCTTTGCCTTGAATCCTCTAAGCACACTGCTGGAGGATTCAGGTCTAGGCTATCGATTGAGGAGAGGTGGTCAAGTAATATCTTACCTCCTCCTCCTCTCTGTCTCCTGGAGGTATTTTTTGCCCCCAACAATTTGCAACTGATTTTGCTACTGAAGGTAACCGAAACTTTCAGTAGCGCCATCAGGAAGGAATTTGGTGTGGACAAATGCGCGGTCATGCATGTAAAGCGAGGAGAGATTGTGGAATCCGTGAGAACCTAACTCTCAGAATCCATACGCCTAAGATCCCTCTCCTCACTCGAAACTTGCAAGTATTTGGGTATGTCGGAAGCGTTAAGCATCAATACTACTGACATGAAATAATCGCTGAGGGAGTGCTTCTTTGGCCGCCTGAATAAAGTTTTAAATAATCTTTCATCAGGCGGAAACAAGGTGCGTGCCGTCAATGGTTGAGTCATGCCAGTTTTGATGTACTCTTTCGGCATACTCAAATGGACTCAGACGGAACTTGACGCCCTGGATAGGAGGGTCCGCACACTGCCTATATTTTGCCTTAATTTTTATAATTTCCGTTTTAATATCTTGCGACGAACGGACTACAGGATGCGGCGCGTGCGTGAGTATTGAATTGACGTGTGACCCGGTAGCGGCGAGGCAATGAGATGGGCCCGCCGCGTACTTGTAGCTTCATATCTAAACTGCGGAGTGTCCCATCTGTATTAATCTGTGACACAGATCGCAAGTCAAAGACATTTTTTGTAAATAGATAATTATATTCATTGCGGGTCAATTCGATCATAAGAACTTTTATAGTAATAACCAGCTTTTTCCCGCGGCTTCGCCCTCGTGGATGTCGGAAAATATCCCACGGGAACAGAAGTCCTTCCTTATTCCTTGTCTACATTAAGTATAAAGGGAACCTCTGCGCAAAATTTCAGCTTTATAGGTCCAAGGGTTTGGGGTGGGCGTTTATGAATCAGTCAGTCAGTCAGTCAGGACTTTTCTATTTATAATACACAGTCTTGCCATAAATAATAGGTCTTTACCTATGAAATTGCCGTTTTGTATGAAAAAATTGAAACGAATTTTTCTCATGCATTTTTTATTTGTATTAATCGAAGTAATCACCCATGCAATCAATGCATCTTTGCCAACGCAGTGGCAGTTTATTGATGCCCTTCTTAAAGAAATCAGCTGGACGGGAGGCAACAAATTCTTCAAAGGCATTTTGTACTGCCTCTCGGGTATTGAATTTTTTTCCCGCCGAGAAGTTATCCAAATTCTGGAAAAAGTAGTAGTCTGTAGGCGCAAGGTCTGGTGAGTAGGGCGGATGACGGAGAGCTTCCAACCCCAGTTCATGCAACTTGGAGACCGTCTGCGGTGCAGTATGAGGTCGCGCGTTGTCGTGCAGGAGCAGCGGAGACGAGCGATTGACCAATGCTGGTTGGAGATGTGCCAGCTTCTCCATCATTGTGTTCAGTTCTTCACAGTACACATCTGAAGTAATGCTCACCCCGTTTGGTATGAAGCTGTGATGAATCACACCGGCGCTAGACCACCAAACAGTGACCATCACTTTTCTAGGGGTAAGTTTTCGTTTAGGGCATTGTTTAGGTGCTGAACCAGGATCCAACCAACTTGCTGAGCGCTTGCGGTTATCAAACAGAATCCACTTTTCATCGCAGGTAACAACGCGGTTCAAAATTCCTTCATTTGTGTGTCTGTTGAGCAGTACAAGGCACGTCTCGACGCGTACTTCGCGCTGGCGATCATTGAGTTCGTGGGGCACCCATTTGTCAAGCTTTTTTACCTTGCCAATTTGACGCAAATGGACCAATATTGTTTTGACGCTAACGTCGAAAGCTGCTGCTAATTCAGCCGTAGATTGTGTATCATCAGCTTCCACAATCGCCTTTAATTCGTCATTGTCGACCAAAGTCTTCGGACGACCGCGAGGTTCATTTTTCAGGTCGAAATTTCCAGAACGGAAGCGAGCAAACCAATAACAAGTGGTGCGTTGGTTTGTAGTGTTAGCTCCGTAAACGTCGTTGATGTTGCGTGCCGCTTGTGCCGCGTTGCTGCCACGACGGTACTCATATTCCATAATTACTCGAATTTTTAACGTATCCATGATGACGAAAAAGATTGAAATGCGATGAAAATGTAACACTAATCAATAAACAAATGACTACTTTTGGAAAAAAAAATCCATGTAATTAAAATAAAATTAATTTGAAATTAGAATTCTTAGCCAAACAAAAATTATTTTGATTTGAAATGGAACGGAACGAACAACGAACAGAACGGCAATTTCATAGGTAAAGACCTAATATTGTCACGAAGAAAAAATTTTTTTTTTTATTGCAAATAAAGGGTGTCCCAAGAAGAACGCAATTTTTAAATTTTAAATAAAACACAGATATGTAAAAAAAAATCATGAAACTTTATTATATCGTAAAATAGACAGAACGAGGTTATGTATGGAACAATATATCGTGCAGATGGCCGCCGCGGCTTTGCTGGCATGCACGCGATCTTTTAATGAAATTTTCAATGACCGTTTTGCATGAATGCTGCGGTATTTCATTAATGCAGCGTCCAATTTCCTCTTTTAAGGCTTGAGTCGTCGTCGGCTTATTCGCGTAAATCATCGACTTCAAAAAACCCCAAAGAAAAAAATCTAATGGTGTTAAATCGCACGATCTAGGCGGCCAATTCTGATCTCCAAAACGCGAAATAACACGACCGGGAAATGACTGATGCAGCAATTGAATTGTTTCTCTGGCTGTATGACATGTGGCGCCGTCTTGTTGGAACCACATGCCCTCCACATTCATTTCTTCAATTCTAGGCAAGAAAAAACTGGTTATCATTTCACGATACCGAACACCATTGACTGTTTGCGCTTGACCTGCCTCATTTTCATAAAAAAAAGGTCCAATGATTCCTCCAGCCCAAAAACCACACCACACAGTGACACGTTGAGAATGCATTCGCTTCTCGTGAATCACTCGAGGATTTTCCTCACCCCAAATGCGACAATTCTGCCTATTGACGAAGCCATCAAGATGAAAATGGGCCTCGTCACTGAAGATGATTTTATCGGCAAAATCAGCATTTTCATGTTGTCTCTCCAATACCCAATTAACGAACTCCCTTCGCTGTCCATGGTCAGCTGGCTTCAGTTCCTGAGTCAATTGAACTTTGTATGCATGAAGATGCAAATCTTTCGTCAAAATTCGCTGCAAAGTGGATTTGGAGACACCAATTTGCTGAGCTCGATGTCGAATTGAGGTGGATGGAGTTTGAGCGACATCATCACGTACAGCTGCGACATTTTCGGTCGAACGACCTGGTCGATGGCGCGTTGTTGTCTTTACATCACTAACAGACCCAGTTTCGGCAAATTTATCCATTAATCTCTTTACAGTTGACTCTTTTGGAGCATTATTGTGACCCCAAATTGATCGCAATTTGCGAACTGTAGCCGCAAAACTTTCACCATTTTGGTAAAACAATTTCACAATGAGAATGCGTTGTTCATTCGTGTAGCGCTCCATTTTTACTAACCTCGTACCTTCTACTAGCAAACAATAACAATTGTTCAAATGTCAAACAATGACACTTCGAAAGTTGCCAGATTTAAAAATTGCGTTCTTCTTGGGACACCCGTTATTAGGTTGGGGAAAAGTCTTTTCGTATAGTATGTATGAACTTAAAATAAAATCTCTTTGGCTATACTATTTGTATCTGGCTGGTTTTGGTATCATTGAAAGTTTAAATTTTAAAGAAAATAATTCCAAATTCAAATTAGGAAAATGTGTGATTTTAATTTGTTTTTCGTACTGTCAAGATGAGTGAATCTAATGAAGAAATTCGATACATTTTAAAATTTTACTATAAAAAAGGTAAACATGCAACGCAAGCTGCGAAAAAAATTTGCGATGTTTATGGACCCAGTGCAGTGTCTGTGAGAGTAGCACAAATTTGGTTTAAGCGTTTTCAATCCGGAAATTTTATGTTAAATATGCACGTCGCTCTGGTCGCCCTATTACGTATAAAATGGATGCCATTTTTGAAAAAGTGGAGCAAGATCGGCATATCAGTAGTTATGACGTAGCTGAAGAACTGGGAATTGACCACAAAACAGTTTTGGCGCATTTGAAAAAACTGGGTACACAAAAAAGCTCGATATTTGGGTACCTCACGAACTCACTGAAAGAAACCTAATGAACCGTGTACTCATTTGTGATTCTTTATTACGACGTATTGAAACCGAACCATTTTTGAAGAAGCTGATAACTGGTGATGAAAAGTGAATCACGTACGACAAGAACGTGCGAAAAAGGTCGTGGTCAAAGGCCGGTCAGGCTTCACAGACTGTGGCGAAACCCGGGTTAACTCGCAACAAGGTGATGCTGTGTGTGTGGTGATTATGAGCTGTTACCACCAGGCAGGACCATCGATTCTGAACTCTACTGCGAACAACTGATGAGATTGAGAGAAAGCGGCCGGAATTAATCAACAGAAGGGGTGTGGTTTTTCATCATGATAACGCTAGACCTCACACATCTTTAGCCACTCAGCAAAAATTAAGAGAGTTTGGCTGGGAGGTGTTAATGCATCCGCCGTATAGTCCTGACCTTGCACCTTCAGATTTTCACCTGTTTCGGTCTCTTCAGAATTCTTTAGGCAGTGTCAGGTTAACATCACGAGAGGACTGCCAAAACCACTTGTCGCGGTATTTTGATCAGAAGTCCCAAAATTTCTATAGCAATGGGATCATGTCCCTACCTACAAGATGGCAAAAAGTTATCGAACAAAATGGTACCTACATACTTTAGATAAATGTAAATAATGTATATTAAAAATTTTTTTGAATTTTTGCATTTTAGGCAACGGACCCAAGCTATATTTGACATTAACGCAATTTACAAGGACACTGAACTTAATAAAGTCGACGCCACAAAATTTCTAGGAATTATTATTGACTCTAAATTGAACTGGAAGGCACACATAGAATACCTAAGTAAACGGCTGAGCACCTCTGCGTACGCTTTATATAAACTGGCCCCAGAGCTAAACACAGATGCCTTAGTAACAACTTATCATGGTCTAGTAGCTTCGTTATTGCGCTACGGTATTATATTTTGGGGGAATTCCACAGACAAAGCAATAGCGTTTAAGGCCCAAAAGAGATGCATTCGTGCTATGTTCAATTTGAATTCGACCGACAGCTGTATGCCATTATTTAAAAAACACAAATTATTAACTCTACCATCGCTGTATATTTTTGAAATTGCGACATTTGTTAGGGCAAATCAATTTCTATTTCCACGACTAGCTGACACCTTCCCCCGTAACAGACGTGACAATACTCAACTGTGTTCGCATACAGCAAAGACTGCATTAATGGGTAAAAGCGTTTTCTGTATGGCTCCTAAAATTTATAATAAAATACCACAGTCATATAAAGCATTGCCGGTAAAGTTGTTTAAAAAACAGATTCGAGATTTATTAACAGACAAGTGTTATTATAATATAAAAGACTTTTTGAATGACACTATTTGACATTTTTTATTAATCCTTAAATTTTGTGACATGTTAATGATTAATTTATTTTACTGACGTATCAATGTTTATTACTGACTATTATGTACCTACCCTCTTAGATTGTCTTTAATAATTTGGTTTTTATTTTGTAATTTAGTTTTTGATTTTTTGTAAATTTTTAAATTTGTACGCCTTACGGGTGAAACATGTACCGTACAAAATATAAATTAATATTGTGACATCCTGCATGCATAATTTGCACGTATACGCATGTTTTTGACAAATAAAATGATCTTTATCTTTATCTTAAAAAATGCGAAGAAACTTTTTCCCCAACCTCTTAATATTTTTTTTTTTTACAGTTTAATACATAAATGTAAAACAATTTAAAATATAAAAAGCTTATTCGAAGTGGTCTCTATTGGCTGCAATACAGTCCTGTAAACGTTGAGGCCAGTTATCAATAGAAGCACGCACTCTTTCCATGGGAAAATTCTTCACTGCCAATCGTATGGATTGTTTTAGGGACTCCAAATTATCATGGCGTTTAGAGCAAGTCGTACTCTCTAAAACTGACCATAAATCATAATCCAGCGGATTAAGATCGGGACTAGACGATGACGGCCAGTCTTCAGCTCTAATGAAGTCCGAAACGTTCACTTCCAACCAAGACTGCGTGGACCGAGCTTTATGACCCGGCGCCGAGTCTTGTTCGAAGGACTATACTTGGTTATTGAACATGGTGTTGTTAAGGGGCTTAACTACCTTCTCAAAAATGGTATCTTGATACACTTGTGCCGATGTTTTGATACCTTTTTCACAAAAATATGGCTCAGTCACTCCTTCATAGCTAACACCCCACCAAACCATCACTGAAGTCGGATAATGCCCACGTTGCACTCTGTCGACTAATTGGGAAGCTTCCTTAGAGCTTTGAGCATAAATACGGTCATTTTGTTTGTTAAAATGTTGCTCAATTGTAAAGATTTTCTCATCCGTAAAGAAAATTTTTCTGTAACCTCCCTTTGCGTACCGCTTCAGTAGTTGTTTCGATTTTACCACCCTATTCTTTTTTAAATTATCAATTTAAAAATGACCAGTGCGTCTCTTATAGGCTGCAAGTCCTAAGTCATCTTTTAAAATACGCGACATGGTTCTGGATGCTATCTTCATCTCCCGAGATAAAATCTTTTGCTTTCGGACAGGATTTCTTCGAATTCTTTCCCTTGCTGCTTTGACCACCTTTCTCGTACGAACACTACGTGGACGGCCAGATCTTTTTCTGTCACAAACAGAGGAGGTCTCATTGTACCTATTAACGGGGGGTTATCCGAATTTTACCTGTTTTAGAATCAATTTTAAATGGTCAAATTATTGTATTAAGGTCCTGAAAAAAATATATGCCATAGATACATCCTTTCTTTAGGGAAATTAACGGTTCAAAACACAATAAGTTGTAATTTCCTCGATGAAAAAAAAATCCGAAACATAGTCGATTTGAAAACCATTTTCCGTTTCATTTCCTAATTACAGCATAAAATTATATGAAAATTGCATGTACCATGAGGTAATCGTATTTCAGAGGGAATTTAACGGTTGGATTTTTGAGTTTAATAGATTTTTTTAAAATAAACTCAAAATTAGTAAATTTGGCTAAATCCGCTCTCGGTCAGAGTCCTGCGGGACGTCATCGAGGTTGGACCTGTGTCAAAATTTTTAAAAATTATCTCTCCCTGCTGTTGTTCAAAAAAATTCAAACAAAAGACGAACACATTAAATATGAAATTGCGACAGCTAAAAAAAAATATCTCGTAATTATACAGGGTGTTTGGCAGAACGTTGAACATACGAAAATGGTGGATAGGTGGGGTCATCTGCTACTTACTCAGCCCTAATTTATTTGGCTCTGGCCCTCTGGATATTTTAAATGTTTTTTTTTTTGCTTTTTTCTAGTTTCACCACTTTCTTAACTTTAAAGTGTAATTTTTATTAAAAATGGCTAAAACAGGCAATACTTTGTTTTTTTTTTTTAATCTTTAATGTTGGTAGATTCTTCTAAAATTATTGTTTTATTCAGATGTTAGCTAGAAAAAAAGTTATGAGTCCTCAAACTTACAGAAAGGTGTAAAAAATTACTTAAATCTTAATTTGAACTTGCATTTAAAAAAAAACAAAAAATGATTGAGGAGTTCCAATTCTAGCAAAACATCCCTAGTGTGTGACCTTTCTAATGGTATGTAATTTGCTTTTATAAAAAAAAAACTTTAAGAGTTATTTCATAATTTTATCAAGTAGGAAATTTTTGACGAAACTACCTTGACGGAAAGTGAAATGTTTTGCGAAATTTAATACTGCAAGGTTCGTAAAATTTAAATGATCGACGGCTTGCCAGTAGCAGTGGTGCAAATTGACATTCACTATTCCCTTGGGATGGTTACACAAAGCAGGTAGACGATTCAACACGATGGCTGCCCAGCTCACTGGAGTCTGATTGTACGTGAACATTTGGATAATTGTTTCCCAAATTCGTGGATTGGCAGGGGAGGACCGGACCAATTCCCTGGCCTCCGCGATCGCCCGACCTCACTCAGCTCGAAATTTTAAGAACCTTGCAGTATTAAATTTCGCAAAACATTTCACTTTCCGTAAAGGTAGAGTTTCGTCAAAAATTTCCTACTTGATAAAATTATGAAATAACTCTTAAAGTTTTTTTTTTATAAAAGCAAATTACATACCATTAGAAAGGTCACACACTAGGGATGTTTTGCTAGAATTGGAACTCCTCAATCATTTTTTGTTTTTTTTAAAATGCAAGTTGAAATTAAGATTTAAGTAATTTTGTACACCTTTCTGTAAGTTTGAGGACTCATAACTTTTTTTCTAGCTAACATCTGAATAAAACAATAATTTTATAAGAATCTGCCAACATTAAAGATTAAAAAAAAAAAACAAAGTATTGCCTGTTTTACCCATTTTTAATAAAAATTACACTTTAAAGTTAAGAAAGTGGTGAAACTAGAAAAAAGCAAAAAAAAAAAAAATTTTAAATATCCAGAGGGCCAGGGCCAAATAAATTAGGGCTGAGTAAGTAGCAGATGACCCCACCTATCCACCATTTTCGTATGTTCAACGTTCTGCCAAACACCCTGTATTATAGTTTTAATTCATAATATCGTTTTCGAAAATGTGATTATTTATATGTGGTATGATGACGTTTAATTGTCATCTTACGATAGTGTTAAGACACATTGCAAATTATTATCGATAAAATTATAGTCAAGCGCGAGTAGTTTATAATTTTTTATCGTGGTATTTTATGAAGAAGTTTTAAAACACATTTTTCTAAGATTTTTTCATCAGATTCATCCATATTACTATTTCACTCTCCATCGAACTGTCTTCGCTACTACCATATCCTACATTAATTACACATAATATAAATACAATGTGTCCGGTTGTCGGTTGGATACTAATAATAATCAACTTTCACTCTGGCAACAACAGTGAAAATTAGAAAAAAATAAAAATGTGCGGTCGGGGACCACCGTCAGGAATGAAGTTCCTTATAACGTATGATTTAAAACACAAACACAAAATTTTCACATCCGCCATCTTGAATTTTCATTTTGACTTCACTACCGGCTTTGGCTCCCTCGAAAACCATAAAAACGACACCCCATGATCAGTTTTGAGTACAAAAAGTCACAGTATACGATAAAATATCGTGTTCTATACATTCGAAAAATAGCGCTTTGTGAACGTAGCCATGGTTAGGCGGTAACCGTATCACTCAGTGCCCATGTTCTAAAGCAAGTTCGTCGATGACGTATCCTATTGTTGGTTTGTAACTTTTAACATATTGATACTTGCACTTTTGTTTAGGTAAATAGTCCTATGGGACGGCAATCCCACATGAGCGGGGCCGGTTAGACAATATACTAAATTAATTTTGATGTCTTAGAATAGTAGATTCGATAAATTATAGCGTAGCAGTAGGTACATCCCTTGATAATAAAGTACGGCAATTGTTCCTTCATATGTAGTTGTCAATAATTACTGATCTTCATGAGCAGTGGTCAACATCAAAAACAAAAGAATATGTTTGCAGCATAAGCAAAACAGTACGACCATTTTTAGCCCATTCTAAAAAAATATTTTTTATTCAGTCACTAAAGGGGTTGTAGGGGATGCAAGTTAGACACACAATATACTAAAATAACAGCCACATTTTATAAAACTTTCCTTTACAGTACGTTTGTAGTTGTGGTCTCTCTCAGCAGCCAAAATACACAGAGAGTTAGGACTGGTGACGCGGGAGCTAGCGACCGACGACGAAGCAGCTTTTCGTAGCAATTTCCCACTGCTTGCGAAGTTTTTCGTTTTTAGTGGATAAATAAACAAACCCTGTTCCTGCATAGGAACGACACGAACAGGCGTAATACCTAATAGCATAACACGAATACACTGAGTGATTCTTACAGATTATTTCTGACGAACCCGGCTATCGCTAAAAAATATAACACTAGATTTCTCATTAACCTAACCATTAATATTTATTTTTATTATAAATATAGATGGTATAAGAGGCCTAAACTTCATGTTTTCTGTGTACGTTATGCGAACTATCAAATAACAGTAGGTATATAACAAAATATAAAAAAAAGAATCGAAAAAAATATAACAGTTGAGAATCAAACTTTTAACCACGGGTTTGCAAAGCAGTCGTCGAACCGTTAAGCTATTTGGTTTGATGAAAGTTTACTAAAATAGCCGTTTAAAGGTTCAATCTGTAACTATCTGATATATTCGTTTCCTACTCAGCCCAATGAAGTAATGGAATAATTCGCTTTTACATTATGTTTTAATGTCACTTATATCGTCGTAGACAACGACCGATACCGATTATCAGCATTCTCCTGCCCTTATCCCAATTTTTTTTGGGGTCGATGCAACTTGTTTTTTTCTTCCATATTTCTCTATTAGTCGTCATCTCGATAGTCATTCCCTTTCTAGCCACATCATCTTTCACACAGATCATCCATCGTTTCTTTGGTATTCCCTTACTCGTATAGTCATCCAAATTCATAATCAAAACATTCCAGACGACATTTTCTGCATTTCTCCGCATCACATGCCCATACCATGATAACCGATTTCCACACACACCGATACCGATACCGGCACGATATCTACCAGCGAAGACAGTGCGGGGTGAGAGTAGCGGGCATTCTTTCAATTGAGCAAAATTTTTCAAACTGCCGCCGACTTAGTAGTGTGGTTGTTTGTCGTGTCGCGATGGTCATCGATATTCACCAATATCATGGGGCTGATAATAATTGTACCTATTGTTATCGAATCGTGTTGGTATAGTTATCTGATAATGTGAAAACAAAACGACATTTTATGTAATAATCTTAGTTCACTCCACCGTAGACACCATAAAATGTAAACCTAAGGAAAAAAAAATCGACCTAAGAAGTTTTTCTTAATTAGTTTTAATTAAGTTGATCAACTGGAAATATTTTACACTGTAGCATAGATTTTCCGCGAAATCGTCGGCAGCGCGTCGTAAATAAACACGTCGCGCTACATTTGGGGGAGGCGGAGGTAGCGTTTCAAAGGCCTACAGGCCCGAACAACCTAGCCTTAATAGCCTGGTACACAAACATTTGACTAATACCAAGCGTATGGAGAGTTTTAAAAATTGCATTTGGCTCCATACCAACTTTGTGTAATGCAATCACAGCGATTCGGTTCTCTTTATCACCCCACTCCATTTTAATATTGCAAAATATTGTACAATGTATTGGCGCCAAAATTAGAAAACTCAATGAACAATCGTATAAAAATGACAGATTCCAAATTCAAATGTAATCTTTCTTATTTTTAATTGTAACAGTATGTATGGCCAGACTGTGTATATATTGAGATACCTTCTGCCAAAATTCTGAAATTCCTTGCTGCTGAAATTTCTTATTCCCCCGACCCACCCCGTAGCATCGCATTGCCTGCCCACGCTAATATTTCGTTTTCGCTTAGCGTTCTTTATGACTTTTCTTTTTGCTCGGCACTTAAAAGTCCTAGAGTGATGTTAAATATGCCTATAGCCTTCCTTAAGAATTGGGCTATCAAATGCAAAAATAATTATTAAAGTCTTTCTGGTAGTTCCAGAGATTGGCGCGTTCAAACAAACAAAAAAAAGTGTGTTTCAGCTCCGACGCACGACTGGAGTTTACTCCTGTTTTTTGTGCCATCCCGAGTTCCCGACTTCCTATTTTTCGGTAATTTCTGTTGGGCTGGGTTTCTTCAATGCATCGATGCTATACAAAAAGTAATTTTAAGGCAGTCGTCAGTGTAACTGCACTCGTCGCCTCCCCCTCTCACCCCCCTTCCCTCCCCTCACACCTTCCCCTATCATCGCCCTCACCGTCCCCTCTCTCTCACCCCCTCATCACATCCATTTCCCGCTAACCTCCCTCTTCCTTTTTCACCCCCTCTCACAACCTCTTCACCGCTTTCCCCTCCTACACTACCCCCGCCAACTTTTCCCCTCCCTCTCACCCCTTCTCCATACCCTCCACACTCACTACACCCTCCTAACCCTCTCCACCTCTCCCCGCTCTCCAATCAATCAGTCAAAAGTCTCAAGTCAATCTCTCTTCAATGAATCAGTGCTATACAAAAAGCAACTTTAAGGTGTAAAGGCACTGCCGTGCCGCCGGGGTCGCGGGTTGTTCGAAAGAGTTACCGTGGCCCTGGCACAGCCAACTGAAGGAACACGGGTGGGTTTTAGTCAGTAAAAGTCTGACACGCCCTCCCGCTCCGCCCAAAGCAGGAGAAGTCATTTGATGATTACTCATCCACAAAAAAAAAAAGGTGTAACGGCACTCGTATCCCCCCTAATCATCTCCCTTTCACCCCTTCCCTCCCTCTAACCACCCTCTAATCCGTCTCTCCTTCCCACCCCCCTCTCACCCCCTCAATCCCCAAACCACCCCCTCACCCTCCCCATGCCCCTCCCTCTTACCCCCCTCATCACATCCCCTTCCCGCTAACCTCCCCCTCACAACCCCTTCACCGGCTTCCCCTCCCCCTCTACCCTCCCCAACTTCTCCCGCCCCCACTCCCCCTCTTCATCTCCATCCCCCTCATTACACCCACTTATCCCTCTCCCCTCACTCCATCATCCTCCCCTTCTCCTTCCTCACCACCCCTCCCCTTTCCCCTTTCTCTCCTCAATACCCCCACCCCTTCCCATCTTCACCACCTTCTCCCCTTCCCCCTCCCCCTCTACCCTTCCCTCTGGGGGAAAAACTATTAATGACAAACTTTATTATTTGCTTAGGCAAGTATTTGTGCCAAGTTTCAAGTTAATTAACCAAATGAATAAGATTTTTCATATAAACTATATTCCCTGTTTTCACCCCCACAGAAGTGTAATTTAAAAAAACCGTTTGGGATATTTCCGCAACTTGACTGAAAGATTATTTACACCAATTTTCGAGTTAATCAAGCCCCGCAAAAAAATCTGCCCTGTAAAATTTACTACCCCTCTTCACCCCCTTAGGGGTTGATTTTCGAAACACCCTGATATTATTATTTGTTCTTCATTTTTGGTCTCAAGTATAAATACTGAATTTCGAGTTAATCGGACCGCGCGGTAAAATTCCTCTGTACAAACTTTGACCCCCCCAATCCCTCTTTAGGGGGTAGTTTAGGAAAACTAAAAATGAAAAACTTTATAATTTACTTAGAGAAATATTCGCGCCAAGTTTCAAGTGTAACTCGAGGAATAAGATTTTTCATACAAACTTTGGACCCCCGTTTCACCCCCTGAGAGGGTGAATTTTGAAAAATCCTTTCTTAGTGCACCCCTAGACCACATTAGGAACCTACGTGCAAAATTTGGAATCTCTAGACCCAGCGGTTTGGGCTGTGCGTTGATATGTCAGTCAGTTTCTTTTTTATATATTTAGATTGTCATTTATATTATAAGAACTTCGATACGGATTCTATATTATATTAGGTATTTACCTATGAAATTGCCATTCTGCAGTACTGGCCATTTCAAATCAAAATAATTTTTGTTTGGCTAAGAATTCTAATTTCAAATTAATTTTATTTTAAAAACGGATTTTTTTTCCAAAAGTAGTCATTTTGTTTATTGATTAGTGTTACATTTTCATCGCATTTCAATCTTGTTCGTCATCATGGATACGTTAAAAATTCGAGTAATTATGGAATATGAGTACCGTCGTGGCAGCAACGCGGCACAAGCTGCACGCAACATCAACGACGTTTACGGAGCTAACACTACAAACCAACGCACCACTTGTTATTGATTTGCTCGCTTCCGTTCTGGAAATTTCGACCTGAAAAATGAACCTCGCGGTCGTCCGAAGACTTTGGTCGACAATGACGAATTAAAGGCGATTGTGGAAGCTGATGATACACAATCTACGGCTGAATTAGCAGCAGCTTTCGACGTTAGCGTCAAAACAATATTGGTCCATTTGCGTCAAATTGGCAAGGTAAAAAAGCTTGACAAATGGGTGCCCCACGAACTCAATGATCGCCAGCGCGAAGTACGCGTCGAGACGTGCCTTGCACTGCTCAACAGACACACAAATGAAGGAATTTTGAACCGCATTGTTACCTGCGATGAAAAATGGATTCTGTTTGATAACCGCAAGCGCTCAGCAAGTTGGTTGGATCCTGGTTCAGCACCTAAACAATGCCCTAAACGAAAACTTACCCCTAGAAAAGTGATGGTCACTATTTGGTGGTCTAGCGCCGGTGTGATTCATCACAGCTTCTTACCAAACGGGGTGAGCATTACTTCAGATGTGTACTGTGAAGAACTGAACACAATGATGGAGAAGCTGGCACATCTCCAACCAGCATTGGTCAATCGCTCGTCTCCGCTGCTCCTGCACGACAACGCGCGAACTCATACTGCACAGCAGACGGTCTCCAAGTTGCAAGAACTGGGGTTGGAAGCTCTCCGTCATCCGCCTTACTCACCAGACCTTGCGCCTACAGACTACTACTTTTTCCAGAATTTGGGTAACTTCTTGGCGGGAAAAAAATTCAATACCCGAGAGGCAGTACAAAATGCCTTTGAAGAATTTGTTGCCTCCCGTCCAGCTGATTTCTTTAAGAAGGGCATCAATAAACTGCCACTGCGTTGGCAAAGATGCATTGATTGCATGGGTGATTACTTCGATTAATACAAATATTAAATGCATGAAAAAAATTCGTTTAAATTTTTTCATACAAAACGGCAATTTCATAGGTAAAGACCTATTATTATACTTTGGTTGCTCTCGATAGTTCGATTTAGTGTTTCGATTACACTTTTCAAGACATCGTACATTCGTTCCAAACCAACAGTTTACATTGCTGCAACATTCGTCCCCGCTCGCTGTTTTTACTAATGTTACAAACTGTCATTTCCTCATGAGCCAAGTTTAACGGCTGTCCAAGTACCGAATGTGCCGTTAGGCCACCATTTAGCAACGCGGCGGCTATTCCAAAGGAGGCTGCTGCAACAGCAACTCCTTAAGCTTTACGGATTTGAGTTAAAATCAGATTTAAAAGAAAAGTGTAACAGTACCCCCAGGCCATCCAAAAAAAAAATAAAACAAACCATCTTCATCGCTTTCGATTTTTTTATTATGAAAAACTAAATTAAATTTTAATTATTTTTGACCGAGTGGCCTGATTTTAATGAAACAAAGACTAAATGTTACCTCAAGATACGGACTATGACAATATTTCCAATCTCAGAAAAAAGAGATAGATACTTACACAAAAATTTAAATATTATTTATATAAAAAGTTTTCTTTTAGATGGATAAGTGGTCGAATATAGCACCAATGAAGGAGGCGCGTTGTGAATTTGGGCTAACAGGTTGGAATGGAAATTTATACGCCTTTGGGGGCTGGGTGGGATCAGACATGGGCTCATCAGTTGAGGTGTACGATCCAGTCGCTGATGAATGGACATTAGTGGGCAGAATGCCGGAGCCAAGGTTTGGAATGGGCGTCATCAATTTTGAAGGTATAATAGCAGTTTCAAGAAAAAGTATTTTTATTTTCAGTTTCGATTTTTAATAAGTACATTTCCTTTTTAGGACTGATATACATAGTCGGAGGATGTACTCACACATGGAGACACACCAGAGATTTATTATGTTATCATCCTGCATCTCGAAAATGGAATACGTTGACACCGATGCATCATGCTCGTAGTCAAGCTGCAGCAGTCGTTCTTGACAACTACCTGTATGTCATCGGTGGGAATGCGCCTCGGCGGTCAGTTCTCACGTCTGTGGAACGTTACAGCTTTGACGAGGTAATACATAAAATACAAATTGATCCAAAACTTTTTATGAAAGTGATAACAAATCTGTCCAGGTTAAATTCTTACGCAATCACTCATTAAGGGGGATGCGCTGTGGCAGCCCGTGAAATTCAAATTTTCTTGTGTTTTTTGCAATTTGCAGGTCCTTATCAGATTGTATCTTAAGGACGCTGTTACAAATGGGTAGTCAAATCAATACTTTTTAAGACAAAATTATGTTTATTAAATAAAATGCTTTACATTCTTAAAATGTTTTTTGGCCAAACTGTTGATAGATATAGGTACATTTTCATTTTCTCAATAAATGTACCGAAGTAAAAATTTTCACTCCGGTACATTCATTGAGAAACTGTACCTATCTAAAATTATATTTATAGTTCAGAATCGTACCATGCACATCTATCAACAATTTGGCCAAAAAACATTTTAATAATGTAAAGCATTTTATTTAATAAACATACTTTTGCCTAAAAAAGTATTGATTTGTAACAGCGTCCTTAATCAAAATATGATAGGCAACAATAAAAAATATGTATTTAAGTACATAATTTTAACCATAAAATCATCAATACATCTTTCTAAATTAGATTTCGTCCGGATTGGTCGGATTTCGGAAATCTGACGAATCTGTGTCGTGTATGGGTCGTTAATCTAGTTATGAAATCTCAAATATTACCAATGACAGACTTTGTCCATGTGCAACTTTAGTTGTGTTGTGTAAGTGTGTTACAATTAAAAAGTTATTTTATAACACACTTTCCCCAGCAAAATAATGCTTTAAAAATAACTTTTTCCAGTAAAATACAACTCGACCAATGAGTTTTTAATTCATAGGTTTTACTTGCTGTCGACCACCGTCGACAATCAAAATAACTTAAGAGCGTTGGCTCCGTACGGCATTTCATACAAACTTTCAAGTCCTTTTTTATCGAAATGAATGAACTGATTTTAATGAAACTTCATACGCATAAGCAGGATACATAGGTATAAAAAGTTAGTTAAGAACATTTTCGAAATGGCCTATTTAAAAAAAGATAAATGGAAATCTGTGTCTATGGAATATTTCAAATCGTTCGAATTTAGCTGCAACACTATTTTTCGAAAATGTTCTTAACTAACTGTTGCGTTGGCGTATGGCGTTTCATTAAAATCGGTTCATTCATTTTGATAAAAAAGTACTTGTAAGTTTGTATGAAATGCCGTACGGAGCCAACGCTCTTAAGTGTTAGGTACTGATAATATCCCACAGGGATCGGTCCTGGGGCCACATCTGTGGGACATCGGGTACGACTGGGTGCTGCGCGCCGACCTCATAGCGGCGTCAGCGTTGTATGTTACGCTGACGGCACGCTGGTCCTGGCGCAAGGGAGGTCGCACCAGGCGGCGGCCGAACTAGCGACACGCGGGGTTGCGACAATCGTAGAGAGGATCCGGCAGTTGGGACTCGAAGTGGCCCTGCACAAGTCCGAGGTCATGTGTTTTCATGGTCCTCGGAACGCGCCACCGTCGGGTTCCCAAATAACGGAGGAGGGGTTCACATCGGAGTTGGTCGACGATGAAGTACCTGGGACTCGTCGAACTTCCAAACGCTCCAGATTGGAGCGGGCCGGGGCTGCCTTGAAGCGGCTCCTGCCCAATCTGGGGGTCCAAACGCCTCCTGCCGGAGGCTTTACGCGGGGTTCGTGCGGTCCATGGCCCTTTACGGAGCACCGGTGTGGGCGCGTTCCCTAAGGCTGCGACCAGCCCGCCGGTTGATCGCGTCCCAGAGGGTCACGGCCATCCGGCTAGTCCGGGGATACCGCACGGTCTCCTGTGAGGCGGCGAGCCTCCTTGCCGGATTACCGCCATGGGATCTGGAGGCAAAAGTCCTCGCGCACGTGTGGGAGTGGCGCGAGGAGGCGAAACGCTGGGGTGTAACTCCGCTGCCGCGAGAAATCACGGTACAGCGGACAGAGCTCCGGCGGGATCTCATGGCGACATGGAGAGTGTGATTGTCGCAACACAGCGCTGGGCTCGCCACAATTGCGGCGATAAGTCCCCTCTTTGAGGAGTGGTTGGAGAGGAGCCTCGGCGTCCTCACCTTCCGCCTGACGCAGGTCCTCACCGGACACGGTTGTTTCGGGAGATTCCTGTTTCGGATAAGGCGGGAGGAAACGCCCGGGTGTCACCATTGTGTGGATCGCCCGGAGGACACGGTGGAGCATACAGTGGAGGTCTGCCCGGCTTGGGCGGAGCGCCGCCGTGTTCTCACGGAGGCGATCGGCGGCGGCGATCTCCCGCGTCCAAACCTGGTCCAGGCCATGGTGCGGAGCGAGAGTGTATGGGAGGCCGTCACCTCCTTCTGCGAAGCAGTAATGGTCGCGAAGGAGGAGGCGGAACGCGTGAGGGAGAGACAACAGCCGCGCCCTCGCGCCCCTAGCCGCCGTAGGAGACGCCCTGAGCGGCAGGAATCTATCGCCGATTCCCGGCCACCGTAGGCGCAGGCTTGCGAACGACGAGTAATGGGCAGCTCGCCGTCCGGTAAGGACCAGGCCCGGGTCGACGGCGCGTTGTGTTCCACGCGCGCCTCAAAGAGATGTCAGCAGTGACGGGGTCCAATAGGGCCGATACCGCCGGGGTCGCGGATAGTTCGAAAGAGATACCGTGGCCCTGGCACGGGCAACTGAAGGAACACGGGTGGGTTTTAGTCAGTAAAAGTCTGACACGCTCTCCCGCTCCGCCCAAAGCAGGAGAAGTCATTTGATGATTTCCCATCCACAAAAAAAAAGGTACTGATAATATAGTGCAATAATAATAATTTAGATGAATTTAATAATTAGATAAACCAAAAATAATAAAAACAACTGTATGTACTTGGTCAAGTTCAAAATTTGAGAATAATGTGTAAATTAGATTCGCTCAACCGCTGAATTTACATTGTCTGTGGCTGTAATGGCGACGCGGCGTCTTTCCATCGTATACAAGGCCAGAACGCAAGGGTGTGAAACTAATCGCGTGTAAATTAGAAATCACTTTTTTTACTAAGGTCTTCCAATCTATACAAGATCAGTACGCAAACACTCGCGTATACTTCGTAGTGACCTAATCAACTACCTTATTCCATAATACACAGTGCCAGTAGGTATCTAATAATAATACGTACTAATCTTGTGTATGTCGCAGCCGACTGGTTTAAACTATGGTTGAAACTGTAACCAACCACGCGCGAGCCGAATTGGTCGCAGTAACTAAGCCAGGGCTCCCCGAACAAATTGGTTAGGTTAGAACTGTGACCAACCGCGTGCGAGCCGAGCGAGCGGTGTCGCGGCAGCGGCCGGCGAGCACTACTTCCAAAGGCTAAACGGCTAATTAAACCAGTTGGCTGTGACGTATACAGGGTGTCCCAGGAAACAAGTACCAGCGAAGCTATATGGTCAGGGACACTAATACTCATCGAGTGAACCCCCATGTATGTTCCGCAATATTTTGTAGTTTTCGAGACATATATATTTTTTTTTTTTTTGTTTTATTTTCAGATTTTTTTAAATTGTAGGCGGTTTCAGTTCTAACTTTTTCTGAGCGGTGTTTTTTTGATAAATCTTTTGTCAGTATTATGGCTAGAATTTGTGGTCACCTGTTGTAAATAAATTCTAACAACTAGTAGCTCAGAATGTGATTACGAAATTAAAATTTATGTTTGAAAGAAATTTACACTTGTCAACTTGAAAAAAAAAATACTTGCAAATAATTTTGGTACTTTGTAGGGCAATTTTTACGGGAAGACGGAGTTCAATTGATACAGTCAAAAATAGTGAAATTTCAAGCATTTGAAATGACTTCTCATATTTTTGCGATTGTTACTCGATGAGGGCAATAAAGGCCGACATAGTTCCTAACGCTACAATTAACTTTGTTCTGGGTACGGTCTTACCCATTCTCCTTTGTATCTCTAAAAAATATGCTCTTCAAAAACGCTCACCTTGACCGCCTGCAATATCACGAGTATAAATATCGCATACTATGCTCCAACCGTTTGCATGGTCTTCAGGGCACGTGGGAAGAGGTAGCGAGTCTGAAGGAGGCGCGCGCGGGCTGCGCGGCGGGCGCGGCCGAGGGCGTGCTAGTGGTGGCGGGTGGCGACAGCGAGAGCGCGGGCGAGCGCGCTTTCTACCGTGCGCGCACCACGCTGGCCAGCGTCGAGACCTACGAGCCGCGCGACAACACATGGCGCGCCGCGCCGCCGCTGCCGCACTCGCGCGCCGAAGCCGGCGCCGCGCTGCTCTGACAGCTCCTACACAACACCGGACTGCTGATGCGATGCGATCACAAAGGACATTGGGCCAAAATGTATGGGGCTTGTTCCAAATGTCCACCACTAACGGGACCTATGTTACTGCATAGTCTATTAAATAAGGAGTTACTTTTATTAAGACGTCCATAAAAAAAAGATCTGTCAGTGAAAAGTTAAAGCCCAAATAAAAGTTATTAATTTTCCAATAATCTTAGCCTCATGAAAAGGACACAGTTTATGTGAAAAAATATTTTTCCATTCATCAATAAACTAGGAAATTGACCCGAACACTTTTCTAAATAAATAATAGAAATAGTAATCTTACATTTTCGAAAACTACCTTTAAGCTGAACACTGGTTTTGATTTGTTTGTATGATGTTTGTATGAAAATACGAGCGGTGCTGGTAGTGGACGCAGTGCTATATGATTTCATACAAAGCAAACCGAAATCCGTTGCGTGCCTTGCGGCCGGCGCGGACCAGTGGACGCTCACCTTAAAGGGGTTGTTGAATTTACATAAATACAATATCAAAAAACCGGTGAAACATGTTTTTAATAATGTTTTTTTGTAACGTTGTTGAAGAAAACTTCAATATACATATAGCCAGTGCCAATCATAGTGTCAAGAACTCAAGACCAATCTAATGATACCTTATTTGTTAAAATCAATCAAGCCCCATAAGCTAAAATAATTGAAGAAAAAATACTTTTTACAAGCAGATTTTTTTATGGGTGTGTTTTATTAAAAAATCATGTCGTTTTCGGTGGATATTTGGACCACTTTTGCCCGTTGTCTTTTCCAAAAACTAGTATCTAGGAAACAGGTACAAATCATTCGCACTTTTGGTAAAATAATAATACAAGTTAACACAACAGTCAACAGTGCAGCTCATGTTTCCATTTATATAACGTAGGTAATTTTTCTGACGGGACGTGTATTTACAATATGAAAGTCATTCGTCCAAATTTCTTACACAACTGTTATATCCATGACTAATATCCTATAACTTCCTACTTATTTTAGAAATGTGAAAGTGTGGATATTCAATCATATTTATTAGTTCGCGCGAGTTCTTCAACTGATCGGATTTGATTGAAATTTCGGGCACAAATATTGATGTTACTTTGTGTGACTGACACTGGCATTGCATTACAAATAAAAGTATGGTCTGGTCTATAAACAAAGTTGCGTAGTGGTGTGCCTCTTGCACACATGGCCACTGTTCACAACTCTCATCGTCCGATAGGACGGCAATGCCACACGACCGGAGAAAGATCAGGCGCAGGACCAAAGCCTTAACGTGCGCACCGAGGCACGGGGGTATCACACCGCCAACTTCCAAACGTGCTGTTACTAAGAAGTTCCTAATGCAAAAGCCCAATAACACTGCCCGACCCGGGAACTCAGGATCCCACGCTCAGCAGTCGCGCATGCGACCAGGAGACTAACGGCTACATAAGTATTGGCTTTGTTTTTCCAGACCGACTTCGGTACTTGTAAGCATTCCAGTTGTACGATAGTACTTATACTATAGTTGTCAAAAAATAAGAGGCCCGTTTTGACATGAGGGTGTCCGTCTTTGTCCCGCTATGTTTGTCTCTCTTTGGCATATGAAACAATATGGGCTGTCAAAAGGGACCTATTATTTTGTGACGAGTATAACTTCACGTTAACACGGTATGTGTTAACGTGGAACAGATATAGTTTAATAACTGGAACTGCACACTTTATGAACTCGACACCAACTTGACTGAAATTAAGGGATTGAAATAGACACAATATACTCTTTATTGCATACCAAAAAAAAAAAAAATTAAAACAAAAACATTTCCAAAATTTTTGTGGCAGTAGTTTACGACGCGTGGACCACACATGTAAAGCATCGTACACTTCACATCACTAGAATTGGTGTTCTCTTCTTAAATCTTCAATTTACTTACAGTATGCGACTTTAATATGGCACAAGTCTTGAGCGTAGTCACTGTAACTCGTAACTATGTGACAGTTTTAGGGACTAACTACACTTATTCAGCTTTTTTCCATAGAAAACACCAGTTTTGTATGGAAATGCGTACGCATCCGTTCAGACGGTTCGGACGGAAAGTTGAACGGATGCGTACGTGCATCTCCATACAAAATTGGGGTTTTCTATAGACAAAACCTGAATTGAGTTGAATAAGCGCACATTCCCACGGACGTAATAAAATCGCGGCGGAATAAAAACGCGATTTTTTCCCACCTTCAACAGAGTGTTCGAACGAGCGTTAAAAAACCACTTTCAATTGATTCTTCGTGCAGTGCAGACGTACGATTTGTTTCGTAAAATTATTAGGGGTAGCCATTTGTGAGGGCAGGAGACTACAAAAGAATCAAAGAAAATTTTGGATGCATCCCTTAATTAATTAATTATTTAAAAGGCCAATTTTTGACGCCGTACAATTGTTTAAGGAAACCCGTTTAATGTTTACTTACTTTGTTTAAGTATAATAAACACCACCCATATGGGTAGTGTTTATTATACTTAAACAAAGTACCTACCTATGCCGAAACTATTTTAGTACCTATATATCATTATTAGGTAGTAGGTACCTATTATTCGCGTACTTACGCTATCATGACGTCCGATAACTAACTCCAAATAAATTACTTATTATTCCAAAGTTCTATTTACCTACGCGTTCTTCGGCTTGGCATCGCCGTGCATGCCGCCTTGAGCATGCGGCACGTCCGCACTCTATGAGCCGGCGCACCGTACTGACCAGTCCAACAGTATAATAGAATGTACTAACGCGCGCGATTTTTTCGCGTCCGTGGGTACACAAATACAGAACTTCGTATGTCGTATTCATTCTACGCTCAACGCCGAGCGTTGAAAATCGAACACCGCGCGATATTAAATCGCGGTGGGAAAAAATCGCGGCCGTGCGAACTGATGTACAGCATTCTGTTTGTTCTATTCCAAGCGCGCCACGCGATTTTATCCCGCCGCGATTTTTTACGTCCGTGCGAACGTACACTTAAGTGTGGTTAGTCCTTCAATCAAAAACTTCGTGTGCCAATTTATTAACGCTCGGGTACTGTATTTTGTAGTGACATGATGATATTATAATAACACGAATACCATGCCATGTAGTGTGTACACGGCAGACCTTTATTATGGTAGAGGAAGAGAGGTAAAAGGCAGCTTGTGATATTACTTCATGGTCCTTACGTATGGAAAAAATGCAACGCTATACTTTATGACTATAATGTATGTAAATATACAAATAAGGTAAAATGCAACATAAATTTGCCAAAGTAGGCTATGGAAATGGGAACAGTAATTGTTTGTGGGGGAAAGGTACAAAATAGAAAAAACAGTAGAAATCGCATAGCGCTTCATTAGTATCGGAACTAGCGTACCCAAACTCACACGGTTACAGGTTAATTGTATTTGATAACACTAAAAAACCTTGGTGTGATTGGTAATTTAATATTGAATGAAATTAGGAAATATGGCAGTTGTCACTTATTTGAAAATAAACCATAGTAACATGACCACAGAGTTGTTTATTATCTACTCTTTTAAAGTATTTATTGCCTTTTCCGTTTCAAGCGCACACGAAATAATTTAATGAGTAAGTTACGCTACTCGCCTCTAGATGTCACTTTAAAAAATGCATTCAATTTAAAGCTGTACATCGTTAATAATAAGATTGATATTTCCGTAACGAGGTCATTACTATTCGTCCTCCACTAGGGATGTACCACTGTCGGTGCCTTATTTATCGACATTCCGTTTATTATCAAACAAAATACAGACAACTGCTAGAGTCGATAAATATTATTATGATTGAAATCAAGTGTTTATATAGGTAAGTTTATTATAATACTTGCTATTTACAGAAAGTTTAATTATGAATTGGAATGTTATACTACTGATCCGATTTTAAAAAAATATTTTGAAGATAGATACGCCACAGATTAAACTACACGATTAGTTACTATGGGTACACTACTTCCTACTGACATGGCAAGCCTGCACTTTCGCCTGCGGTTACACTCGGTATTATATTTAGCTTGACTAACTCCGAAACGGACTTTGATGAAACTGTTTATAGAAAGATCTTAGATGCCAGTACAATATTTAAAATTGAGTTCGAGTATTTTATATGTAAAATACAAGTCTATGAAAGCAAGTCTAACGAAATGAGTAATTTCTTTAAAGAGCCAGAATCACAGAAGAATCGCGATATAACAATATATGTTATGAAACCTTAAAAATTACCAAATTGTATACATTTGATATAGACAATTGTCCATAGGACAGCAAAGAAATAATTACATAATTATGTACCTACTTGAAAATGTATAATTTTTTGTTTGGGCACTGCTGTGTCGGCTAGGTATTTTTTTCCGCTTTTAAATAATATATCTAGTTGCACGAAGTGATCTCAGCAAATTGTACTAGTTTTTGCAGGAAACCAACTTTGCCTTTCAATTGCTTCAATCCATTCTTCTTTTCTGTCTGGATCCTTAGGAAATCAGAAGTCACAAAATAATACGACGAAACCCACTTTTTTATAGGTTCGAGACTTTGTGAATTACACTTGCTCGATTAGAATATTAGGTACGAATAGTTTACCTATATCCATGTTTTACTTATTTCGTACTTGGAAAAAGTAGAATTAGAAAAATAAGTTTGAATAATTAATGGAAATTTGTCCTATTATTATTACTGAATCACCAATAAAAAAAAACTGCGACTGCGAAATTTTTCACTATATAATTATCATAGAACATTGTAAGTTTAAACTATCGATAACCGTTATCTCTAATTGAGTAACTGACTGTGACATTTGCATAGTTGAAATCTTCGAGAACAATATGTTTGAGTTTAAAAGAAAGTAGACCTTAAGTTGAACTAGATAAAGTCCACTTCTACTTGTCTTGATTAATAAAATATAGTTTTCCAAATTTTAATCGAAATATAATTAATTAGGACTTACCGATGGTATGATATACCACCATTTGATAAATTTTTGGTTCTGCTATCAAGTTTACACTCTAAAACTGCAAAATAGGGCCATCTTTTTAATTTTTTTTTTCAAGTTTTCGTCACCGTGACGGTTTTACGAAGACTGATGTGCGTGTTGTGTGCGCGGATCAGACATTATGTGGAACTCTGCAAAACTCGGGGTACGCGGGCCCCGCCTACTTGCGATTTCTACTGTTTTTTCTGTTCTGTGGGGAAAGGTAATTATTACAGTCTATTTTTAATTCGACGGAATTCTGACAGCTGTAATTTTTTGACACTTCAGATATCGTAAACCTTTTCTGTCTTGTCCTTTTTATAAATCACTAGCTGCGCCCCGCGGTTTCACCCGCGTAGACCGGGATAAAAAGTAGCGGTATGAAAAATAGATGTTAGCCGATTCTCAGACCTACTCAATATGCTCACAAAATTTCATGAGAATCGGTCAAGCCGTTTCGGAGGAGTACGGGAACGAACATTGTGACACGAGAATTTTATATATAAGATAATATGACTAGAATGGAACTAAATGAAATGGAAATAACATGGAACTAGAATGGAGGAGCTCGTGGCTAAGTAATAACAGCCGCACAGGTCGATCCATCAGGTTAAGCTACGCTTGCCGGGGTCGGTCCGTGGATGGGTGACCATCTTTACATACCGACTCCTCCGTGCCTCGGAAAGCACGTTAAGCCGTTGGTCCCGGCTGTCACTCGTAGATCTTTGACAGTCGTTACGGGTTGTCAGAAGCGCGAAAGTCTGTGACAACGAGTCTTACCAAGGGGTATCGTATTACCCAGTTAATGGGTGGTAGAGGTTAGATAGGCAATCGCGCCATGTAAAATACTGGTATTCAGCTGCATCCGGTCAGACTGGAAGCCGACCCCAACATAGTTGGATATAAAATAACAAAAAATATGAAAGAGAATGAGATCAAGTCAACTATATGTCAATGTAAATAGTGTTTGTTCTGTGCATTCAATGCAGACTAACTAAAATATTAATTTTATATGGCTAAATGGAAAATAGAGTAAAAGAACATATTTTTTAAATTTAAATATTTATTTAGGTATCATTATCACTAATATCATCATCGTTGTATATCTGTAGTTACAAGAAGCGATGATTTTACAAACAAAAAGGTATTCCTAAAAAAGGTTTGTAATTTATGGATTAGTGGACAGGGATTCCTATGAAAGAAAAATAATTAAGTAGGTACCTTACTAATTATTTTAATTTGAAAATCTGATTAGGTACCATTTTAAAATTAATTTTTTTTTTAAGGTTTAGTTTTTCTAATTGAAACCTTAAATTCAAGACAGATTTTTTTTTATTTCGCTTAAATGTGTTCCGTTTTTAGTAGGACCGTTTTATTATTGGCAACACTTCTGAAATGTCAGAATTCCGTCGAATTAAAAATCAAACTAGCTTATGGTTATACATTTTTTTTTTATAACTGACAATCGCTATTGTACAAAAATGCAGCAGTTCTGGGCCTGTATAAATAAATCACTCTCAACTAAGTTTCATAAGTAGGTATATTGTTTATCGAGACAACAGACTAATGTTCATGATCCTTGAGAATAGTGAACATGCAAGTAATTCATAGTTTCTTCATTATTTAAATGTACATTGTATTGAAGTCGGAAATTTTTAATGCATTATTGATTTTAGCCTATTATCATTTACAGTCGATACTACATAGATGATGTCATTGATATCTACATAACTAGCTCACCCGCCAGACGTTGCCCTGTCATTTTTTTTTTGTTTTTAAACCACCCCAATAAAGAGGAGAATAAAACAAACAAACAAAATATTCAAATCGGTCAAGTCGTTTTTGAGTTTTAGCAAGACTAACGGTCAGCAATTGATTTTTATATATAAGAAGAAGATACTGCTTGCTGCACTTACAGTTTACACAAAAGCGTGCTGCAAGCCAATGATATAATATGTTAACTAAAAGCAAGCAGATTTCAAGCAGATTTACTGCTATACATAAATATATCGACATCCGGTTCCTGACCAATCATGGCGTTCAGCAGACGATGGATCATGATGCGGTTTTCGCCACCATGTAGATCAAATGTATATGGAATATGGTATGTATGGTATGGTGGTATGGTATGTATGGTATGGTATGCAGATGTCACTTTCCCGTTCGAGCTTTCATATGAGGTTTTATTAATACAGGTCTGATAATTAAGTTTGCCCCCTTGTGTCCTCTGGATTATTTTTTACTCTATTGTTCTATATTGATTAATGATGTTATGTTATTGTCTTGATATATTTTATGTAATTACGTTCCGTATATAAATTAAGTAATAATACTTCCAATACATCTTTTCCTTCTTAATTATTGTATAATGTGTTCAAATTAGAATTTACAAAGTATCTACGATATGCATAGGGTTATAAATATTATAAGCTTAACTGTTGGACTGCCGCCTGGTAGCATTATTTACATTTATAATTTAAGCTGGGTGATATTAATGATCTAATTTAAGTATGAATAAGAATTAAAACATTATTAAATATTTTTACAATGAGATATTTTTTCATTACTATTATAATGATTTAGAGAGTAAATGCTGGGAACTTAGCGTCTAACACCCGTGTTATATCTTCGGCTAAATAAAGACGCCCTACTAATCCTTCGAACAATGATGCTGGTCTGTCGGGGTGATGTAGCTCACTGCCCGAGCGCTCCACCGCACACCACTCCATAAAGCAACAAGCCTGGTACAGATAAATAGGTTTCTGAAAAATAAAAATTGATGCTGTAGTGAGTGCTCGTTCTGAGACATCAACTATTTACGTATTGTCTAATTTGCAGAATAACTCGATTTCCATTAGTCGTCAAGAATAAAAATATATTTTTGTAGAAAAAATAGTATAGTGGGCGTAGTAAAATATCGTAAGGGCTGAATTCTTCCTACGCTGCTGATGTCGCTGTCGTGTCGGTCGCGTAATAGTACATTGTGATATAAGGGTGGAAAGTAGGTTATTGCAAATGAGCTGTCATTGACAAGCCCGAGCCGAAGGCAAGGGTTTTTAATGACGAGTTTGCAATAACCTACACAACCGTGTATCACACGACGTTTTTCAATACAGATGTGGGAAATAGTAAAAAACAAATCAAAGAATTAAATATGTTTGAGAGTAGTTTTTAACATGGAATAAATTGACCACAATGTAGATGGTTTATATTTGCCACTCATTTCATGAAAATAAGCTAACAAAACATGTTCTGAAAATGACTTGGTTTTCTTTTGTATTTTCCATAAAATAAAAATATCCTAAGATCTTTCTCGAGATTTCTCGTACGCGCGACCGACATCAGCGCAGGAGAAATACAGGCCTAAGTTAAGAAGCTGGTGAACTGCTCATAAGGTTTGAAATGCTTGATTGTGTGTGCACTGTGCTAAAATTTGTATTTTATTAAAGTGTCATAGGTACCTTCGTGGCTTGATATAGTTGTATAAACGCATATGCATTTCCACTGACCCCATGACACATACTATAACCCTTAGTACATAATCCTCGGTTCCATATGATATCTCCACATTGCAACGCTATTTTCATATATTTGTCTTCTTCAAAAATCTAAAACATTTAAATGTTTATTATGAGGAAACATTAATAAATTAAAAAAAAATATATAGACTGATTCACGAACGATCACAGAGACGACAGAATGTTATTGTTAGCAGATTTATGAATACTTGCTATCCATCCTCTAATCCTCTTAACATCACCCTACTATCCTAGTTTGATTACAAAACAAAACCCTTGGTTTAGTCAGCATCATCATCATCATCTCCCTTCCCTTGCCCATATTACTTGGGTTTAGCGTAACACGTTGTCTTCTTCCATTCTCCCCTACCAATCGTCATGTTATCATTCACTCCCTTCTCTTCCTCGGCCTTCGGCCTTCCTGTCCCTCTCCATCCATCAACTTTTGCATTCATCACTCTTTTAGTCACATGCGTTTCCTCCCTCTTCATCACATGCCCATACCAAGCCTAACGATTTCCTTTCAAGTTTTCTGTCACTGGCGCCACTTTCAAACCTCCCCGTAGTACAGTCAGCAAGAGTTAGGAATGCAGCAAGCAACAATAACAACAATAATGAACTTTCTGCTACACGTATGCTTTTATTGTGTTCGTAACTCGTATTGTCAATTTTTTAACTTAAGACACGCTTGCCCGCCCTGAGCGCTGGCTAAAACTCGACTATAACTGACTATAATTTTGTGCTTGTGCCGAGTATATACTCGGCACAAGCACAAAATTATAGTTGTAACTTAATTGCCTTTAAAGCTATTTAAATTATTTTTAATTTTTTGCGCTCTATTTATTCAGCAATTACGGTTTAAATTGAATGAGCGAGTAAGCGACTGCACTGCCTGTCTGGAGCGGGTAGGGAGGGGAATGGAACGCCCGGGTGTCGACGAAAACATACGCGCAGCGGCCGCGCGGTTGTGTGTTATCTGCGAACGGCCGAGTCGCTAAGGGCCTAAACAACTACCGCCATATTTGGTAACGCGGAATAAAGCCAAATTTACCAAAACCTCTTACGTAGCTTTACTTCACGTTTAATTATACGGCCTGAGGGGACTAGATAGTAATATTTTTAATAACCTGGTAAGCCAAAATGCATAAGGGTACAAATCCCGGAGCTCCATGACACCATTGAACCAGTTTGTCTCCCGAGCCACTCCCCATGGATGATGGAAAATTGCCACTTGGAAAGCGCTGACTTAGTAACCAGTCTAAAGCTGGTTTAATAAAGTTACGTATTTCAACAACGTTGATGAATAAACGAGCCTGGAATAAAAATAAATAAAACATATAGATGGGAACACGGATGAACAAAAAAGGAAGATGGAGCGCCGCGAATATCAAAAGTGAAGCCAATAATTCCCTATAATTTGGGGAATAATATTGTAAGGGTAAGATATCATATTTAAATTTGTTTAATCGAATAGGGAAATTTTAAATCGTATCATGGCAACCCTCGCACTTTGTCACAGAGTTCGTTCGTTTAATTTTAATATTTAATTTAGTTGTTTTAGTTATTATCTTTTTATTACGGACGCTTTTTAACGTGCACGTCTTTCTACATTGTTCTCACATGTATATTTTCAACTTGAACGATGTAACCAATATTTTGTAAAAATATTATGATTTAAAAGAGTGTCCGTGGAGTTTCTTGCCCGTTCTTCTCCATAGGGATCTACTACGCTTTGGAATGGGCAACTAGCTTCATCTTTCTGACTGACTGACCCATTGACAATTCAAAAGTGCCTGTAATTGGTTTATTTGAAATAAATGCTTTGAGTTTGAGTTTGAGTTCGTTGAGGTTTTTTGTTCCAAAATTCATAGTTTATTTAACAAAAAAAAACCATGTTATTTCAAGTCTTTTCACTATGCAGGAAGGCATATTTTTTTTTTTAAACTATGTAAACTAGACGACGACTCGTCAAGTACTAAGAGCGGTGAGCGTGGTTTTAGTTTTATATGTGTGCGTGTATTTTACTCGCAGGAGCATGCAGCACTTTTGATGTTCGCGGCGCTCTATCTTCCTTTTTTTGTTGATCTGAGGGTGGGAAGCACTTAGTAGGCTAGTTGACAGGTTTTAGGAAACCGATTAAAAATGTCCCTTGTGGTCTTATTTCCTTAAAACATGCATATTTCATCAAAATATTAACAATACAAATTTTTCATTAAAACTCAATTTAATTTTCATACTCAAAAAGGGCACACTGTAATGGCGGCTCGAGTGATGTCATCATCTTTAGTCGTTAAATCTGTGACCTCTGTGACAGATTGTCTGCTGTCAAGCAAGTAAAAAAAAATTCAGTGTTTCCACCCTCCATTATTACTCTTAAATTAAATTTAATTAACCTTATCGATTATTACTCGTAAATTAAACTCGTAAATCAAATCGATTAATAGCGATTTCAAAATAAAAAGTGATAACAGTGATCTAAATGTCTAAAACGCAAGTGGAACGGGCACTCAACAGCTCGTTTTGATATTTCTAATATATCTATGTCTAATAATCTTTAAAAGCATACATTTCAATCGTATTTTTTCTGACTATTCCATAAATTAACATGCGAAATAATGCGAATGCTTTTTTTTTCTAAAAAAAATCCCCTAAATTTAGGGAAAAATATCCTGAGGTGGGAACTCTGAAACAACGTTATTTGGTCAAAGTGACATTATGACTTGATGACTGAAGATTGTGACGTGTCGCACTCTGATTCGCGTTGAATGTCACGTGACCAATGGCTAAATTACTAGCTGCGCCCCGCGGTTTCACCCGCGTAGACCGGGATAAAAAGTAGCGGTATGAAAAATAGATGTTAGCCGATTCTCAGACCTACTCAATATGCTCACAAAATTTCATGAGAATCGGTCAAGCCATTTCGGAGGAGTACGGGAACGAACATTGTGACACGAGAATTTTATATATAAGATTTCTCAAAGATCTTAATTACCTACTTACATAACATCAGGCCTGTACTGCCCGAAGGGTTAGGCAGAGGTTTACCTATAGTACAGTACACCCCACAATTCGCCAGTTCCGTTTCAAGTCCCATGTAAGAGGTAAAATCAAGTTCTATGTAAAATCTTATTAATTACAAAACTAAGTCGATTTTTGATACTTTTAGTTCACAACCATTCTACATAATAAAGTTTATTAAGTATTTTTCTTATAGTCTATTCTCGACAAAGCAATTTACCACCGTTCCATTCAGTATTAGATTCGTTTAGGAGGAACGCTGCAAAATGGTAATTTTTTATGGTAAAAAAATGTTTACGTGGTAATTATTATTATTATTTCTTGTCTTTGGCTTATCTCGGGACCCTGGGGGGTCCCGGACCTTTGGAAGGCGTACGAGGGGCCGAAACCAACTCGCAGAGGCCCCTCAGACAATTTCAAATGACGAGGAGGCACCAGCCGACGATTATCCCTGTATGCACTATGCAAGTGCACCCAAGGACAACCCCCGGGTGGTGCAGGACTATTGCAGAACATGGAAACAAAACACATTGGGCCTATGGGTTTGGGTGGCTACATGGATTGGGTACCTTGAACTATGGAAGAACTATGTCCCCTGCCTGACCAATGTTATATAATATACACAGATAAATTGGCAGGGGGTGACTTGCACACACAATAATGGGCCCCCGGAAACGGTCGCTAGCACATAGTGACGTAGCGACAAGGGGCAACATGTCCTGAGGTGCTTGAGGAGTGGAGAGGTATTCCACGGCTCTCAGAACAATCCCAGAGCCCGGAAGATGGTCAAGATCCCTACAAGCACTTACTGGAATACTTCCTTCCTCCGAGCACGTTTGCTCTTGCGAATCTCCACTCAAGCCGGCCAATAAAGGCAAGAATGAGGTGGGAGCTCTGTTCCCGTCAGTGTTCACTCCAGCCGGCCAATAAAGGCAAGCCAGAGGTGAAGAACAAGACTTCTCCCGGGAAATAGGGTCCGTGGGGTCGCTACTGCCCATCAGCTCGCCACATGCTGCCCTGCGGGTTCACGTATCTCTCTTGGTCTGGCTCCTCACCCTAGACCTGTTTCGGCAAAGTAAACTCCATCGGCACAGACCTAGAGTTCGGAGCGCGCAAGCCCCACCACGACGTCAACGTAGAGATACGGCGGTGGGGTTATTATTATTATTATTAGGTGTTTCGTTACATTACGGAAGTGCTACTATGAATTAAAAAGGAAATCAGTGGTAATTTTATAAAATAATATAATAGTTTCTTATTTCGAATAAACTTTCTTTTTTTAACCACTATATCGAAGCAGACTTCTAAACGCTACTCACAAATAAAAAAATGTTGCCAGTTCAAATCAAAATTACACAGTATTATGCAAACCACTACCTACTATCCACATCAAAAAATTAATAGGATTAGTGCACCATATTTTAATTATTTAGATTTAGGTATGTACCTAGAAAATATTTGTACCTGCAACAGCATATATAGGATTCCCGCCATTCCATGAGCAGCTCCAAAATATACTTTTTCGTGCCAGTGCCATAATAATGGGCTCGCGCACTTCATTACTGCGGAATATTGTTTTCCAGACTTCAATATGCTGCTAATCACCTGAAAGTGGCAACACTTGTGTAGTAGTTACACCAAATTTGCAGTTATTTCCGGTTGTAACTGAAAATATCCCATATCTCAAAAACTACAGGACGTATGTGGTGTGACCTTTGGACTGCCAAGTCATAGCTCTCGAGTTCGAACCCAAGGCACGCACCTCTGACTTTTCGGATTCAAATGCGTATTGTATAATTATAAATTCCTTAAAAAACGGTGAAGAAAAACAGCGTGAGGAAACCGGCATCACTGAGAGATATTACTCGACGGCATGTGAAGGCAAGTCAGAGGCCCATGGGCGGCATAAAAACTCTGACACCAGCAGGGCAATGGCAGCAATTCTCGCAATTTATCCCGCTTGGGGGCGTTGTTGTAGATGTAGACCTGTCAAATACTTTTCGTCTCAAATTATCCAGCCATTCTAGTCAATCAATAAATTAAATCTCCATGGAAACCACATACCTAGTTTCCATGGAGATTTGGTACAATACGAATAAATTGAAACGTCATGTTATAAAATTCAAAGACAAGAAACTCTTACGTAATGTAGAGTAACAGAGATGGGTATACAATTTCCGTTCATTAATTTTTGAACCGATTACGATTCTCGTAATTTATCCCGCTTGGGGGCGCTGTTGTAGATGTAGAGTGTAGACCTTTCAAATACTTATCGTTTCAAATTATCCTGCCATTGTGTAACACACTATCAACCGGAATCGGAACCGGTTTCATTTTGACAGTTTAACAACATTAATTGCGTTATTTACGTTGGCGAGCAAATTTTTCGAACATAATATAATTATGAGGCAATGGATTAGAAATTAGCTTCAAAATGATTCAGATTCCAATTGATAGTGAGTTACGCAATTATGGTGCTGGTTAGTGTAATAATTATTTTTATAAGTACCGACCTTTTCAATGTGCTTTACAGGAATTACCTCTTTCCCACTAATATGTTTGTTCACAAATAGTAAAGCATAGAGATATCCAGATTTGCCATATAAAAGCTCATCAGGTGATTCTTGTAATAAGGAAATTAGAGACATTAATCTGAAAAATTTTAATGATGCTTGAATCCGTAAAGGTGCAATTCCGAAAAACGGCAGACTGCAACAGCAGTGCCGTCCAAACGTAATCACAGTACCTACTGGTTTTTATCTGAGTAAGTACCTATTTCTATGAAAATCACTACCGTAAATGGCGACAGTGCCCCTTGCTGTTGCGGTCGAGCGGCGACTGTAGACGGCATCCCAGCAGCCAGTCAGTGTCAGTGGCTGTCACTGACAGAGCGGTAAGAATTAAGAAGACGTATTTTTTGTTTGACAAATGAGTTTCGCGAAACTGAAAAAGAGAATTGCTGCTGTGATGCTGCCGTGGTAAGTGTGACGTCGTGCTCGGAATTAAAACTACAGTGTCCTGCAGACTGCGTTGTCAACCGCAACGCCGCCGCTGTCTGCCGTCGCCTATGGAATTGTACCTTTATTTCGAGTGTCAAAATCATTTCTCATTTGGATACCCACTGTGCTACTAGCGTGAATCTACTCCTTTTTTCTGAGCGTGTAAACCCTCGTACCTTAACTTGGAAAATGGGTAGTATCTTGAATTCTAGTAGGTAATGATTAATGTAAGATTATTTTTTTAAGGTAGCATTTTATAGCACTATACCTTTGAGCTAAAGTTTTGTGATCCGGCAGCGTTTTATCAGCATGTCTATTACCTAGTTTATATGATATTACAGTTGCAAGAGCAAGTGGCCCTGCATCTCCACACATAAAGCTAATTCTGCGTCCTTTTAGATTTTCAATGTTTATGTATTCCAATGCAGTCTGTAAACAAAAAGTATAAATCTACTAAGCATCAAATTAATTTTATATGTATAATGTGTAATGTGAGTGCATGAGAGGCGAGGGTATGTATGATGAATGTGTTTCATAGGGACATTATAGGTACACAAGCGTCAGTGTGTGCGTAAACACAGGTGCACTCAATGATTTATAAAACGTCATTGGATGCACTCCCACGACAGGTAGAGATTAGGCAGAGGTCCAACTGCTTTACGAGAAGAAGAATACCTAGTAGGTAAGTAATCTGTGCAAGGGGGTGTCACTGTCACACCGCCAACTGCGTGCTGCTACTGAGAAATTCCTCACAGAAAAACCTGCAAATAAAATATGTGAAGAAACGCAACTCATAATATTAAAGTCGCTTCGATTTTGGATTTATCGAATCACACTCTAACAATGAGAATGAGACACTCGCACTCCTTTTAACCGACGAAGGAGGAGGTTTTCTAGTCGAGGCGTTGGTATATAATAGGTATTTACCTATGAAATTGCCGTTTTGTATGAAAAAATTGAAACGAATTTTTCTCATGCATTTTTTATTTGTATTAATCGAAGTAATCACCCATGCAATCAATGCATCTTTGCCAACGCAGTGGCAGTTTATTGATGCCCTTCTTAAAGAAATCAGCTGGACGGGAGGCAACAAATTCTTCAAAGGCATTTTGTACTGCCTCTCGGGTATTGATTTTTTTTCCCACCAAGAAGTTATCCAAATTCTGGAAAAAGTAGTAGTCTGTAGGCGCAAGGTCTGGTGAGTAGGGCGGATGACGGAGAGCTTCCAACCCCAGTTCTTACAACTTGGAGACCGTCTGCTGTGCAGTATGAGGTCGCGCGTTGTCGTGCAGGAGCAGCGGAGACGAGCGATTGACCAATGCTGGTTGGAGATGTGCCAGCTTCTCCATCATTGTGTTCAGTTCTTCACAGTACACATCTGAAGTAATGCTCACCCCGTTTGGTAAGAAGCTGTGAGGAATCACACCAGCGCTAGACCACCAAACAGTGACCATCACTTTTCTAGGGGTAAGTTTTCGTTTAGGGCATTGTTTAGGTGCTGAACTAGGATCCAACCAACTTGCTGAGCGCTTGCGGTTATCAAACAGAATCCATTTTTCATTGCAGGTAACAATGCGGTTCAAAATTCCTTCATTTGTGTGTCTGTTGAGCAGTGCAAGGCACGTCTCGCCGCGTACTTCGCGCTGGCGATCATTGAGTTCGTGGGGCACCCATTTGTCAAGCTTTTTTACCTTGCCAATTTGACGCAAATGGACCAATATTGTTTTGTCGCTAACGTCGAAAGCTGCTGCTAATTCAGCCGTAGATTGTGTATCATCAGCTTCCACAATCGCCTTTAATTCGTCATTGTCGACCAAAGTCTTCGGAGGACCGCGAGGTTCATTTTTCAAGTCGAAATTTCCAGAACGGAAGCGAGCAAACCAATAACAAGTGGTGCGTTGGTTTGTAGTGTTAGCTCCGTAAACGTCGTTGATGTTGCGTGCCGCTTGTGCCGCGTTGCTGCCACGACGGTACTCATATTCCATAATTACTCCAATTTTTAACGTATCCATGATGACGAAAAAGATTGAAATGCGATGAAAATGTAACACCAATCAATAAACAAATGACTACTTTTGGAAAAAAAAAATCCATGTTTTTAAAATAAAATTAATTTGAAATTAGAATTCTTAGCCAAACAAAAATTATTTTGATTTGAAATGGCCAGTACTGCAGAACGGCAATTTCATAGGTAAAGACCTAATATTAGGTTGGGGAAAAAGTCTTTTCGCATTATACGAGTAGTATGTATGAACTTAAAATAAAATCTTTTTGGCTATACTATTTGTATCTGGCTGGTTTTGGTATCATTGAAAGTTTAAATTTTAAAAAACATAATTCCAAATTCAAATTAGGATAATGTGTGATTTTCATTTGTTTTTCGTACTGTCAAGATGAGTGAATCTAATGAAGAAATTCGATACATTTAAAAATTTTACTACAAAAAAGGTAAAAATGCAAAGCAAGCCGCGAAAAAAATTTGCGATGTTTATGGACCCAATGCAGTGTCTGTGAGAGTAGCACAAATTTGATTTAAGCATTTTCAATCCAGAAATTTTGATGTCAAAGATGCACGTTGCTCTGGTCGCCCTATTACGGATAAAACGGATGCCATTTTTGAAAAAGTGGAGCAAGATCGGCATATCAGTAGTTACGGCGTAGCTGAAGAACTGGGAATTGACCACAAAACAGTTTTGGCGCATTTGAAAAAAACTGGGTACACAAAAAAGCTCGATATTTGGGTACCTCACGAGCTCACTGAAAGAAACCTAATGAACCGTGTACTCATTTGTGATTATTACGACGTAATGAAACCGAACCATTTTTGAAGAAGCTGATAACTGGTGATGAAAAGTGGATCACGTATGACAAGAACGTGCGAAAAAGGTCGTGGTCAAAGGCCGGTCAGGCTTCACAGACTGTGGCGAAACCCGGGTTAACTCGCAACAAGGTGATGCTGTGTGTGGTGGGATTAGAAGGGCATTATTCATTATGAGCTGTTACTACCAGGCAGGACCATCGATTCTGAACTCTATTGCGAATAACTGATGAGATTGAGAGAAAGCGGCCGGAATTAATCATCAGAAGGGGTGTGGTTTTTCATCATGATAACGCTAGACCTCACACATCTTTAGCCACTCAGCAAAAATTAAGAGAGTTTGGCTGGGAGGTGTTAATGCATCCGCCGTATAGTCCTGACCTTGCACCTTCAGATTTCCACCTGTTTCGGTCTCTTCAGGATTCTTTAGGCAGTGTCAGGTTAACATCACGAGAGGACTGCCAAAACCACTTGTCGCGGTATTTTGATCAGAAGTCCCAAAGTTTCTATAGCAATGGGATCATGTCCCTACCTACAAGATGGCAAAAAGTTATCGACCAAAATGGTACCTACATACTTTAGTACAATGTTAACAATGTATATTAAAAAATGTTTTGAATTTTCCCCAACCCCCCAACAATGTTACTGTAAAAGCCCGAACTGCGGTAAATCCTAAGATTTAGCAAGTCTCACCGGTAAAATCCCGAATTGTTCTATATTTTTTTATTTCGGACTTTTACCGACATTCAGTCGGTAAATCCTAGGTTTTACCGCAGACACCGGTAAATGTCCGAAACCAAAGATTGAAATTAATATACTAATAGTCGTGTCAACACGTGTCTCGCTCGAAACCCGCTCGGCTAGCGGGTAATGTATGATCCCCCGACCCCCTGCTAAAATCCTTTTTTACTCCTTTTACTCGTATTAATAAGAACGTTTAGCTTACTCGGACCTAGCCAAAGTAGGTGTAATATTGAAAAGTTTTATTTTTCTAAATCATATTTTATGACTTGACCAATATGGAGATAATAATGATTGTAGCGAATAACGAAATGGTTATCTAAAGACTGTTTAGCTTACTTAGCCAAAGTAGGTGTTATAGAGGGTGATTGGAAGATGGGTGCAAAGCTTTAAGGCGAAGATAGTACAGACAATTTAGAACCATTTAAACCATGGTTGTCTCAGACGAAGTCTTACCAATTTTTTTTTAACCTAAGTTTTATGTTTTTTTTTTGGAAATTCCCAAAATTTTATGTAAACTGCATAATTATGGCCAAATTGAATGATAAATGAATTCATTTTTTATTTATTTAATTAAAGTAATGTGTAAGCTATCAAGTTAACCATCTTTTAGACTTCTGTATCATTAGATATTTTTTTTACAGACATTTAAAGTTAAAAAAAAAAAAAAAATTGTATCGATACGTTTTTTAAACCTTAATTTAAAAATAAACGGAGGGAGCTTTTTTTGTTCAAACCTTTTTGAACACATGCTTGATAATCGCTCTTTCTTTTGAGGTATCATTTATGCGGATATCTTACATATTATTGAAATTAGGACCTACAAACCAATTTGAGGGAGAAATTTAAAATTTTAGGCAGACTAATTAAAACAACATTTGAATTAAAATTATTTATTTTTCATGTTCAAAATGACGCCCGTGATTCCTAATACAAGCACGGCCCCGTCTTCTAACTTATGTAGTCGTTATTTTCAACATCATCTCCTGCTTCATTGTTTCAAACGCTGAATTAATTCTGTCTATCAATGCTTCTCTAGTGTTTATTTCTTCATTATTATACACCAGTTCCTTGGCCCGGCCCCACACGAAAAAGTCCAACGGTGTCAGATCTGGGGAGCGAGCGGGCCAAGGGATGGGTCCATCCCTGCCGATCCAGCTGTCAGGAAAACAATTGTTAAGATGTTCCCTTACATTTAACGTCCAATGCGCTGGACAGCCGTCTTGCTGAAAGATGACTGTTCGGTCTCTTTCGAAGATTGGGACACCTGATTTCTCTATCAGCAGTGGTAAATCGATTTGCAGAAATTGCAAATAATTTTCACCATTCAAAGGATGCGTCAAAAAGTGGGGCCCAATCAATGTCCTGCCAATTACTCCAGCCCATACATTCACAGAGAATTTCATCTGAAACGACACCTGCTTCTTAAAATGTGGATTGTTTTCTGCGTCGGCCCATTCATGGATGTTGTGAAAGTTTGTAATACCCTCCCTTGAAAATTTGCTTTCATCCGTCCACAAGATTGATTTCAGGAACCACGCATCTTCGATGTCTCTGTTGAGGAGGAAACGGCAGAACTGTATTCTTCTTTGAGGATCTTGCTCTACTAGACCTTGCACACTCCTGCCATGGAACGGATACTTATCATTTTGGTGCATTGTATGCCACACCTTCCATTGAGAAATGTTTAAATTTTGAGCAAATTTCAATAATTTGTAAGATATCCGCGTAAATGATACCTCAAAAGAAAGAGCGATTATCAAGTATGTCTTCAAAAAGGTTTGAACAGAAAAAGCACCCTCCGTTTATTTTTAAAATAAGGTTTAAAAAACGTATTGATAAGTACAATTTTTTTTTTTTTTTTTTTTTTAACTTTAAATGTCTGTAAAAAAAATGTCTAATGACACAGAAACCTAAAACATGGTTTACTTGATTGCTTACACATTACTTTAATTAAATAAATAAAAAATGAATTCATTTATCATTCAATTTGCCCATAATTATGCAGTTTACCTACATAAAATTTTGGGAATTTCCAAAAAAAAACTTAAAACTTAGGTTTAAAAAAAAATGGTAAGACTTCGTCTGAGACAACCATGGCTTAAATGGTTCTAAATTGTCTGTACTATCTTCGCCTCAACGCTTTGCACACATCTTCCAATCACCCTGTATACCAACTAGTGAGAAGTAATTTTTATTTGTTTGTGTTATTTTTTGCATTTCATTTTTCTAAAGCATGTTAAACATGTTTTAAGACTTGACTAATAACAATAATAATGAGAGTAATGTTGAATAAATAGTTTCTGATTAATAACTGCATTGTTTTACTCTGAAAACTAACATCTGTGGAAAAACCTAAGATTTACCGACTGAGTAAAAGTCTGAAATTGATGATAATTATAGAACAATTCGGACTTTTACCGGTGAGGTTTTTACAGTAACATATACCTATACCTGATGATTTTTTTTACCGTCTTGAAAAAAATAGGGTAAATGAACGAAGTAGAAGCCTATGGAATAGTTTTTTTTTTTTTCAATTACATAGAAAGAAATTGATCTATGAATGATACTAGAACAATAAAAACAATAATTTTTTAAAAATATCTAAATTCTGATCATACGAGGGTGCGTAGTGCGTAGGTACATAATTATGATCTAAATTACGATATTTAAAAAAAAAATCATGACCACGCATAACTACACAGAGTAGTCCGATTTGAACGATTCTTGTTTTATTCGAGAGGGTACCTACCTATACTTCGAAGTTGGTCCCGTATAGGTAATATTTATAAACTTTGTTTGGGTAGTTTTTGAGTTAGCTTCAAAAAAAAAAGTTTTTTTAGCATTATTTGTTAGAGATAAAGTGATATAATATGATTGCATTTAATTTTTTAAATTTCGGTATTGTGTCTATAAAGTATGTGAATAAGCGAGTGTAGTTTTGAAGTTTATAATTCGAACTTTACGGTATGAGTCTAAAAACAAAAATTAATTGTTGTTCTGTATTTAAACAGAATGTTAATGTTTGTGTTAAGGACGCTGTTACAAATGGGTAGTCAAATCATGACTTTTTTACACAAAAGTATGTTTATTAAATAAAATGCTTTGCATTCTTAAAATGTTTTATGGCCGAATTGTTGATAGATGTGCATGGTACGATTCTGAACTATAAATATAATTTTAGATAGGTACAGTTTCTCAAAAAAGGTACCGAAATGAAAATTTTTACTTCGGTACCGTTATTGAGAAACTGTACCTATCTAAAATTATATTTATAGTTCAGAATCGTACCATGCACATCTATCAACAATTCGGCCTTAACATTTTAAGAATGCAAAGCATTTTATTTAATAAACATACTTTTGTGTAAAAAAGTAATGATTTGACTACCCATTAGTAACAGTGTCCTTAACTACAAACAAATAGGTACTTAGATATAAATAATACACTTCTGGACACATCTATTGGCCCACCTTAGAGTTTAGGTTTCGATGGCCCCTACCGAAATATGATTGCTAGATTGAACAAAACTGTTGATCCAGTTTTAAACCTGAAACATTTTACCATCTTTTTCGATCGTATTGTTTAAAATTTGAATTCAGAATACCATACGACATGGAGCTACGCCTAACAAGTCGGATATGCGCCTTGTTAAAGGCAAATGATTTTTGAATAAAAAACATGTTTTATCAAATAAAGGTTTAATTTAATAACGCGTGTTGCCTCCATGGGCATCTACCACAGCTCTCATACGATTAGGCATAGAGTTTATCAACCGCTCTATGAAATTTTGAGGGATCATCTCCCATTCCTCTTCTATGGCAGTTTTCAACTCCTGCATCGTCTGGGCAACTGGCTGACGAGCCCTAACACGTCTTTTTAGCTCGTCCCACATGTGCTCAATGGGGTTCATGTCTGGGCTTCTGGCTGGCCAGTCCATAACTGTGATGTTCACATCCCGAAGATATTCCCTGACGATGCCGGCCGCATGGGCTCTTGCTTTATCATGCATAAAAAGGAAATTTGGGCCCACATAGTCCGCGTATGGTATCACGTGAGGTTCTAAGCACTCACGAATGTACCTTTCAGCATTTAATGTTGGCAGCCGTGGTCCTGTAACAACCTGAAGTTGAGTTTTGCCGCTCGCGGATATACCGCCCCAGACAGTCCATGAGCCACCGCCATAAGCAACCCTCTCTTCAAAGCAGCATTGTGCGAAACGCTCTCCCTTACGTCGGTAGACCTTCTTCCTTCCATCATTGCCATGTAACACAATTTTAGACTCATCAGAAAAGAGTACACGGCTCCAATCTTGCTGTGTCCAATTTAAATGACTGCGTGCGAAATGAAGGCGCGCTGTTCGGTGGGCTCGCGTTAGTTTGGGGCCATTAGCTGGCTTGTGTGGTACCATATCGCGTTCTTTTAACCTTCTCCGAACAGTCCGAGCGCTCACAGATACTCCGTGGAAGTCGCGAAGTTGGTTTTGTATCTCAATGGAGGTAAGGTGACGATTTCTCAAGCTGGTCGTCACGATGAATCGATCCTGCCTTTCAGTTGTGACCCGAGATCGTGGCCTTCCTTGACGACGAACAAAGCCGCCAGTCTCTAGGTACCTCCGATAAACATTTCGGACCGCAGATCGACTTAAATTAAGTTGAGCACTCACGTTTCTTTGGCTGTGTCCGGCCTGAATAAGTGCCACAGCTTGGGCGGCGACTTCAGGTGAAGTATCCATAGATTATTGATGGAACCTCACCTTAATGTTGAGAATAAGTAATGTTTGTTGCAAAACCAAAGATATCAATCACTTTTTCAAGAATTAAATCCAAGTAAACCAATAAAGCCAAGTTTTCTTAGTATTCGATTGTTTGATATCAACAAACAGGCTCCAAATTGTCTTTTGTTTCTTTAAATTCTGTGTTCGAAATTCAAAAAAAGACTATTGAATGAAATTGTGAATGTGCCAGGTTCAAAACTGCATAAAAACTTTTTGCTCGACCTAATATAAAATTTTAGCTAGGACCAAACGAAACTGAAAATACAAGGTGGGCCAAAAGATGTGTCCAGAAGTGTACTATGAGCTACACGGTCGTTTACTTTAAGTTTATAATACTTCTATTACCTATACTCCATTTACAATAAGATGAGACATATTTTACAGTCCGTTCAACCGATTTTGACTTCTATTGCGTTGGCGGCATGACATATGGCAGCCGTAGTCAACAGTTGGTATTGTAACCACTTTATTGCCTTAGAATTCTATTAAATTACTAGACACTAACCTTTAGTGTTTCAGGGTTATTATCATTTTTCAAAGCATTCATAAAATAAAACAGTGCAAGACCAGCTGAACCAGTGTATACTGTGCCATCAAAGAATATGTTGCTTTCCATTTTCCACTTAAGAATTTGTAATTTTTCAGTTTTAAACTTTAGCAATTTTGTTTCAAATTTTTCCGATATCTGTAAAAGAAGAGCATTAAATAATAAAGCTTTCGAATCCGAAAACAGGAGAATTTGTTATCAAATATCTTTTAATTAACCATTTCGCCCCTTTAATCAATCAAGCTGCCTAGCCTTTTCCCCAACTATGTTGGGGTCGGCTTCCAGTCTAACCGGATGCAGCTGAATACCAGTATTTTACATGGAGCGACTGCCTATCTGACCTCCACAACCCAGTAAATGGGTAATATGATAACCCCTTGGTAAGACTGGTTGTCAGACTTTCGGGCTTCTGACGACCCGTAACGACTGTCAAAGATCCACGAATGACAGCCGGGACCAACGGCTTAACGTGCTTTCCGAGGCACGGAGGAGTCTCGGTATGTAAAGATGGTCACCCATCCACTGACCAACCCCGGCAAGCGTAGCTTAACCTGATGGATCGACCCGTGCGGCTGTTATTACTTAGCCACGAGCTACTCCTCATTTTGTCGTAATTACAGAAACAATTAAAAAGCCATTGTCTCGCGTAGATCTGCGTTCGATATGAAGGGTTAATACAGTTTTTACTTACACCCGGTTTCTAGAACAAAAATGATATCAGTGTCAAAATAAAAAGCAATTAGTCCTTTTGATAATTCAGTCAACCTCTCAGTTGATGCGTTTTTGACCAATTGTTACCTTTTTGTGTTGGATTTTCGTTACAGGAACCAGGTGTTAGTACTTTATTTATTTTTAGGCAGTGTACATAGAGTGCCACAAGCGGTATTGAATCACAATAGGTCAATAGGTTATAGTGCCAAGCCCCTAGACTGCCGTAAAGAGAACGCACGGCAAATAATGCGACCATTTAAAATGCCTTATTAAGCAGTTGTGGAAGCATAATAAACGTAACACAGGAACAATGAAAAAAGTAAATAATGTATGTTCACATAAATTAGCCAAATTGTAATCCAGAAATGCAATAAGTACTATGTAGAGTACCTGTAACGTTTGCGTGTTCAAGAGGTGGTCGACAATTTAAGAGCGGGCCTAAAGCAAAATCTTCAATCTTTGTATAGATTTTCACAGTAGTAAATCATGCTCAAATTGAAAAAAAAAAATATGTCAGGAAACTTCATTGTATAAGTAAAGATCGGCCCTGACGAAAAACATAGTAGGATAAAATTTTATCGATAGAAAACCATCACAAAGTTACCTCTAATTTTCAACATTTTTGGTTTGTATTCTATTTTGGTGCATATTATTGAACCATAAATTAGATAAATATTATCACTCGTGTATAACCTAGTCCTGAGCCTGAGCGATTTTAAAAATATTGTCTATTTTAAAAGATATCAGAATACAAAGCATTAGGCGCTTACTACATTTTTAATCCGCGAAATACGCTGTCTTCCGTCTCGCGCGACACGAGCTTGCGACATCAGTTTGTTTCAGCGATCAGTCGCCCTCGCTCTGTTGAGACGGGTAGTCCATGTCAGATTCCTCCGCGCCTAGCCGCCATTATTATTATCAATAAATATCTAAATATTTGTTGCGTAATATTGTTTTAATCATTTAAGTAATGTAGGTATCTAAAATAGGCGCATAGTATACGCAAAATAAAGAGATGATTCATTTGACGCTGCGATCGTGTATTGTTTTCGTGCGAAATTATTATATTTACATATATTATAAATAACAAATATATGCTAGTTATAAGTTAAAGGAAGAAATGCAAAAGTATTGTGATCGCCCTCTCTTCACCCCGTTTCTTTGTTTGTTTGTTACCTTTTTAGAACTAGTCAAGTGAAGTAAATTACGTAGTCTGCAGACGGTGGATTGAAAAAAAAACCAAAGTTACTTTAAACTAATTTAATTAAAAGGAAAATACTACAGCTACAATTGGTGAAACCTATTCGATGTCAGAATATGGAATGCCTAAAAAAACATATTAAAATAATTAAAACGAATGTTGAATTCTGCTGCGTCGGCGGCTCGTGGCTGGACGGATGTCGTCGCTGCAGTTTCTGTGCGCTCGGCGTAAATTGAAGGAAATGCGAGGTCGGCGATATCCATTAGGGATCCGTACTTAACACCTCCACCCGCAGATCAGCAACTATTTGATCATGTTGAGAGAAAATGTTGCTGGGACTTCATCTCGTTCTCTGGTAGCTCCGGTCACATCTTCATATGTATGTATCTGAAGAGTTTGCTGCTTCTCCTTATGGTTTGCTCGAATGTTCCAGCATTTGTATCTGCGACTTATTACCAAGATAATAAATATGGTTGCGCATAGTACAACGATGTAAAATGGTATGGTTGTATGGTACAGGACAACCGGCTGAGTCTTGTCGATCTGAATAGGATTTTCCATTAATATCCTGTTCTGGATTCTATGAAGTTCTTCCAGAATTGAAACCAATGATGTGTGTGGAGTTAAAGGTTTGGTTCATCTTGTTATAAGGAATCTTTGATAATTTTAATGGCTGTCCTTTTATCTCGTTGTTGTCGTTGATTATTGTGAATTCTGTTGTTTGCAGATAGCAGTCCTTGGGGATCGTGACAAGATAGCTTCCTTGTAAGATATTAAAGTCTTTTCTGCCGCAGGCTAATTGTACTTTGGTCGGTTGGGGTAATGAAAGAACGTAGTGTTGGTCATCTAGTTGTTCTACTGCTTCTTTTGAGAGTGAAATCTTGGTGAATGGGCAGGTGTCTTCTAAACCTTGGTTGATGATGAGTTCTTGAATACAATCAGGCTTCGTCCGGATCTGACGACTTGTCTTCTTTTCACAGAGATGGATGCTACTGTACTTCGGGCATTCAGCCTCTATGTACACGAATGATTTCTCGTTTGTTGCTATGTAGGGAGTGGGAGGAATAAGGGCGAGTTGTTTCTTATTAGGTACAATTGATAATTTGTATAACTCATAAAGGTCTTTAGAGACTATAGGAAAACTGTATACTATTACTATTCTCTTGTCAATAAAGTAGGAACCTGGTTTTATTAAATTATAATATTCTCTTAACTCTAAATTTAGAATTTGATCTTGATTGTATATTGATTTTAACCTAGATATCATTGAACTTAATACGTCTATATCAATCATAGAATGATGTGTGCTAGACGCACGTATAAAAGCCATTATATTTTCTAACCTAATTATTTCTAACATTAAATCTTCTACATTATTAGTTATGATTCCTAAAATCTGGGCAAACTTTGCAAATTTTATTAAGCTGTAATCTCTATAAGCATTTCTTTCTGCAAGTAATTCTAACATTGCATTAATTTTTTCTTGATTTTTTGTTAATTGGTCTAAAATAGTACTATGTTGGGCCATCCATTCTTTACTAAGGCTTATATGGTTATTGAGTTCTGAAACTATTTTATTTTCGTTATTTTGTAAAGTTTTAATAGCCTCGTCGTATTTTAAGGCATCCAGATAATCTAAGATACCAGTAACACTTTTTATTACTGATCCAAGGCTATCTACAAGACCTCTTTTGACTCTAACAGGTTCCAAAGACTTTACTTGTTGTAGTACCTTACTAAGTTTGTCTGTAAGATAATCAATCTGATATTCGTAAAGCATGTAAGTCTCATTACTAAGTTTAGTTCTAAAAGTCTTAAGTTGCGTCTGTACAGAATTTATTTTATCTTCAATGTCGGTTATTTGTATATACTGTATGAATGAGTGGTAATGTGTGGTTAGTCTGGTCAGTCCCAATTTGTACGGTAACAGTCCTGGTCCATCGGCTAAAGTCTCAAGTCTTATCTCTTGAGGGTGTGTCGCATGGATTGTCAGTAGTAGCAGGATCCTGTAACAATTGGCTGGCTCTAGGAACACGTTTCAGCCTTGATTTGGCTACAGGGCCACGTTTCTTCGAGGTATATATATGTATAGGTAGATCAGCAAGTACTGTATCGTGCGTATAGCGTGGTGCAGCTTTCTGTCGACTGGCGAAAGGGTTCTTAATAAAAACTTGTTGCTGTGGGGCATATTCTACTTCAGACTCGCGAGTTTTATTCCTATTATCAATAAGGGCTGTACGATTTGCAAGAGATGATTCGTTAATGATTTCATAAACCTGTTTCATTTGTTCTTTATGATTTTGCGCATATTGCTGTAAAATGTGCTCAGTCAGATCTATGTCGATTGGGTCCCTAGGGTCAAAGTGTCCGGTTAATAAGTCAAATGGTCTGCACTTAGTAAAACTATGGATAGAGCTGTTATATGTTATAATGGCGTATTGCATAAGATTTACTATTGGTTCGTCTTTATTTTGCAGCTTAAGAATTCTAATGTGTTCCAACAACGTTGAGTGAAAACGTTCGATGTTACCATTGTCATTTGGACTATGAGGTAGAATTTTATGGTGAATTATCTTATGAAGACGTGTAAATTCGGAGAAAAGTTGATTTGTAAATTCAGTACCGTTGTCAGTGATGATAGTCATAGGTAGTCCATGATGAGTACAAAAACGTAGCAGTGCTTGTATAATGCTAATAGCGGTACCGTCTCGCAAATGATACGCTTGACCATATTTCGTGAAGACGTCAGTGAAGGTTACATACTTTTCATTCTGAACCGTGAAAAGGTCCATGTGAATGATTTCAAGTGGTTTGGTAGCTGGGGGAACTATGTTAAATTTGGGTCTAATTGGGTTCCTGTCGTATTTAGCTTGACCGCAAATGGTACACTCGTTAATAAACTTGGTGATTTGTTCTTTCATCTTTGGCCAGTAATACTTTCGTGAGAGGGCTAGATGACATTCATTTATCCCACGGTGGTTCGTCTTTCCATCATGATAGTGTCGAATGATGTCTTGTTGTCGGAGATATTCTTTAACATTCTCGATTTCTGTTTTAGCTAATACTAGGTTAAGTGAGGAACTTCTGAATTTGTCTTGTATGATAGGTACTATTGAATACATGGCTAAAGGTGGATTGATTAATATAGCCGTTTTGATCTTAGGATTGATGTATTCCTTAATAGCATTGATAATGTCATTTTCCAGGTTTGATTCTGAAATTTGGACTCCAATTCGCGTATGATTCTCAAATGGTTTAGTTACTGTCGGTCGGCGTTTTATGTCACCAACTACGGTAATGTAAATCTGTCGATGAAATTTATTGAGGGGTTCATCTGTAATGGGGATTTCTAGTATAGGATGTTCATTGCTGGTATGTACAGTCTCAGTCGAGGAGTTGTTTAGTGGAGGTGGTGTCTCCGATGGGTTATTAATCATTGATCTGAGATCTTTAATATTTTCGATCAATGAGTTGATCTCATCCGTTTCCTCATTATGAATTTCTACACGAGAGAGAGCATCAGCATTGGTGTTAAACTTTCCTTTCTTATACACTACAGTAAAGTCATATTCACTTAGTCTTAGTCGCCATCTGGTCAGTCGTGAATTGGGTTCTCTCAAGTTCATCATCCATTGTAAGGGTTTGTGGTCAGTCAGAACCTTAAATTTCCTACCAAAGAGATAAGGTCTAAAATACTTCGTGGCCCAGACTATGGCAAGCAACTCTTTCTCGATAGTACTATAATTTAGCTCACTTTCATTAAGTGTACGAGAAGCGTAACAGACGGGTTTGTCGGAACCTATTGGTCCTTGAGACAACACTGCTCCAATAGCGACATTCGAAGCGTCTGTTGTGAGATTAAATTCCTTTTCGAAGTCTGGGTATTGTAGAATAGGGTCATTAGTTAACAAGGTCTTACAACTTTCGAAGGCATTGACATATTCAGGGCTAAGAGTAATTTTACTGCCTTTCTTTAAGCATAAGGTAAGAGGTTTAGTGATGCGAGCAAAGTCGGGGATGAATTTCCGGTAATAACCTAGAAGGCCTAGAAATTGTTTGATCTCCTTAGGGGACTTTGGAATTGGATATTTTCTGATTGCTGATATTTTATCGGGATTCGGCTTGATACCGTCTCTACTAATGATATGACCCAGATAAGCAGTTTCGAGCTTCAGAAATTCGGACTTGTCCATCTGGATTTTAAAGTTGGACTCTCTAAGTCTTTGGAAAACTTTTTCCAGATTATCCATGTGCTCTTGAAGAGAGGTACTATAGACAATAATGTCATCTAAATACACCAGGCATGTATTATTTTGAAGTCCTCTTAGAACATTGTCCATAACTCGTTGGAAAGTGGACGGTGAATTTTTAAGTCCCATGGGCATCCGAAGGAATTCAAAATGCCCGTGTTCCACATTAAATGCGGTTTTTGGTATGTCCTGAGGGTCCATCTCAACTTGATAAAAGCCACTTGCCAAATCTAAAGTCGTAAAGTACTGGCACTTTCCTAATTTGTCGAGGACGTCACTAATGTTGGGTATGGGATATTTGTCATCAATCGTTTTTTCGTTCAACTTGCGAAAATCGACTACGAGACGCCATTTCTGCTTCCCAGAAGCGTCAATCTTTTTTGGCACAACCCAAATGGGCGAGCTCCATGCAGAATCGGAAGGTCTTATTATATTTTGCTGTAACATTTTGGAAATTTGGTCCCTAACTTCTTCCCGATGAACGAAAGGGTATCGATAGCTTTTAGTATATGCGGGAATTTCATCTGTTGTCCTTATACGATGTTTTATCTGGTTAGTGAATGTCAATGGTTCTCCATCAACGTAAAATACATCCGAATAGCGAGAGCAAAGAGTTAGAAGATTAGCTTTTTCCTCTTCATTAAGATGGTCCGTGCGCAAACGCGATAATACGTCCTCTACACGATTCGATTGTTTGACTTGTGTGCACTTAACATTGAACAGTTCTGCACGAGTTGGCTGGTCCAACGAAAATATGACGTCATTTGGTGTTGGATTTTCTAATTCTACATATCCACGACTTTTAGCCACAGTGGTAAGGCACTCGTGTATAATACAATTACAAATAACTTGTTCGGTTACTAAAACATCACCGTCCGGGGCATTAATAGGTATTCTAACTAATTTAGAACTGTTAGCAGGGATAATATCCTCATACAGGTTGACGTTGCGTGAATTATATACCTTTATCTGATTTTTAGCAGTCCGCGTTATTAATTGAAAATCTTTTAAATCTATTTTAGCCTCCCATTTGGATAATAAGTCTAAACCTATTAAGCCATCAAAGTAATCATGAAAACGGTATACGAATAATTTTATACTGTCGGCCTCATTGAATTCGTTAAAACACGGTAACGTTATAGAATAATCATTTTTACTAGCACCATGTACATTTGTAACTTCGAAAGGGTCATAATTGAGCGGATAATCATAGAAAAACTTTTGCACAGCCTCTGGGCTAATAAACGACTGGTTAGCGCCAGTATCAATTAAGAATTTTAAAGGAGGGCAGGCGATTTCTATGTATGGCAACTGTCTTTGGGTTTGTAAATTAAGATCTATTTTTGCCCTTTGGAAGTCTTGTCCGACTGAAAATCCTGTTTCTGATCTGCATGGCTGGGGCCTGGTTGAGGCTCTGTCTTATTTGTTACCTGATTATCGCAAGTTGCATTACAGTCAGTCACATTAGTATTATAATCACAGTCATAAAAATAATTGTAATAATCATTACAGTCCACGTAGTAATCATAACCTGGCTCATAGCAATAGTCAGCAGAATAATAAGAACTGTCAGGCAAAGCAAGTTCATTGAGGTTTAACTCACGCATTTTAAAATAATTATTCGGTGGTGGGTTCCCGTATCTTTGCCAATCATGCCCTGTCATCATAGGTTTCGGATTGAAATGCTGAACGCCGCTCATGGGTTTCGGATCTAAATTTTGTGGTGGATTATTCCTAGGTGGTAATTTAAATACGCGACTTTGAGGATGATAATTTGGTAATGGTGCACGGAACATTTGCTGTGTTCGGGTAGGCATGCGATTCTGGTACTGGTTAGGCATATTGAATTTAAAGGCCTGAGGCTGGGGTTGCAGGCCACGTTGTCCTACTGGAGCAGGCCAATTAGGTACTGGGGGTCGCGGAACATTTAATGCGTTAGTCGACATAGCAGGCACAAATATTTTAGGTGCGCTCTGAGCAGTTTGAGCTCTTGGACCATCATTACGTTGCTGCAGGTATATAATATTTAATTCCTCCTGCACGAACTCTAGGGCTTTCTCTATGGTTTCCGGACGCATGCACCGTATACGAGAGCCTAATGGTTCCTTTAGTCCACGTACGTAAGCCTGCATGGTAACTTTCTTATAAAGAGTCCGCTTCGCGTCAATAGTCGTTTGTAAAGTCTCGTGTAACGTAACATAAGTCATAATTGTACTAAACAACGTTTGGCATTGATCGTAAAATTCCTGAGGTGTTTTATTACCCTGCGTAGCCAACGAGAGGTCATTGTATAAAGCTGTTTCGTCTCTCTGGTCAGAAAAGTTATTAATTAGAGCTGATCTAATACCTAACCAAGTCTCAGGAATGCCATTCGAATTGATGGTAGATGCGGCAGGCCCTGTGATCTTATTCAAAATACCATTTAAAAGACACAGATTCGCCAATTCACTGCCTGCCTCGGTACTTGCGTACTGAGTTACTATCCGGTCACAGATATTAATAAACCGGGTCAATATATTGGGGTTTCCGTCAAAATCGGGCACAAGGCGTAAGGCCTTAAAAATTACTTCAGCGTCGTATGGCATTTTAGGTTCAAATAAACTACTCAAACCAAAATCAAATTCACTGTCTAAATCTCTATTAATATCTACTATATGTCGGCGCGCCTGTCGCGATGCAGGTTCCCGGGGATAAGATCCTTCGTGATGAAAAATCTTGGACATAAAAGTAACTAGGAATAGATAGGAAGCAACACGAGAAAGATTCTAGTGTACTCACATATATTTCATCTCTGGTTCTTCTCCGTGAATCGATGTCTGGATTCTCCACCCGGCTCCGCAGCTTTACTGTAGATTCAGGATACTCGTGACGTGACTTGATAGCCGCCCGGGCGACTCGCGATCGTGGTTATTAGAAGATGACTCTAACGCGCTTCGCGAACCGGCCCGCGAGTATCCTACCGACTGCGCCAATTACGTAGTCTGCAGACGGTGGATTGAAAAAAAAACCAAAGTTACTTTAAACTAATTTAATTAAAAGGAAAATACTACAGCTACAATTGGTGAAACCTATTCGATGTCAGAATATGGAATGCCTAAAAAAACATATTAAAATAATTAAAACGAATGTTGAATTCTGCTGCGTCGGCGGCTCGTGGCTGGACGGATGTCGTCGCTGCAGTTTCTGTGCGCTCGGCGTAAATTGAAGGAAATGCGAGGTCGGCGATATCCATTAGGGATCCGTACTTAACAAGTATCAAAACAAAGATTTATAAAACACCAAACACTCGTTTGTTTTAGGTATCAGCTCCCAGAAAAGGCTCGAGTGATCGAGTTTGGTGATGATTCTATCATCGGTAGTAGTATTTTTTTTTTTAATATAAATCCCGATATTCCAGAAAATGCGGGAATGCACAACTAATCGGATAAATGGTATGGAAACGACTTCTTATATTGGTTTTATAGTAGTTTTATTTATTTACTAGCTTCTGCCCGCGACTTCGTCCGCGTAAAATTTCTTGACCCCCAGCCCACCCCGTCGCATCGCATTGCATAGCCTGCGCGCTCTATTACTTCGTTTGCGCTTAGTGTCCTTTCCGAGTTTTTTTTTCTTTTTGCTCGGCTCCTAAGGGCCCTAGCGTGATATTAGGTCTTTACCTATGAAATTGCCGTTCTGCAGTACTGGCCATTTCAAATCAAAATAATTTTTGTTTAGCTAAGAATTTTAATTTCAAATTAATTTTATTTTAAAAACATGGATTTTTTTTTCCAAAAGTAGTCATTTGTTTATTGATTAGTGTTACATTTTCATCGCATTTCAATCTTTTTCGTCATCATGGATACGTTAAAAATTCGAGTAATTATGGAATATGAGTACCGTCGTGGCAGCAACGCGGCACAAGCGGCACGCAACATCAACGACGTTTACGGAGCTAACACTACAAACCAACGCACCACTTGTTATTGGTTTGCTCGCTTCCGTTCTGGAAATTTCGACCTGAAAAATGAACCTCGCGGTCGTCCGAAGACTTTGGTCGACAATGACGAATTAAAGGCGATTGTGGAAGCTGAATTAGCAGCAGCTTTCGACGTTAGCGTCAAAACAATATTGGTCCATTTGCGTCAAATTGGCAAGGAAAAAAGCTTGACAAATGGGTGCCCCACGAACTCAATGATCGCCAGCGCGAAAAATGGATTCTGTTTGATAACCGCAAGCGCTCAGCAAGTTTGTTAGATCCTGGCTCAGCACCTAAACAATGCCCTAAACGAAAACTTACCCCTAGAAAAGTGATGGTCACTGTTTGGTGGTCTAGCGCCGGTGTGATTCATCACAGCTTCTTACCAAACGGGGTGAGCATTACTTCAGATGTGTACTGTGAAGAACTGAACACAATGATGGAGAAGCTGGCACATCTCCAACCAGCATTGGTCAATCGCTCGTCTCCGCTGCTCCTGCACGACAACGCGCGACCTCATACTGCACAGCAGATGGTCTCCAAGTTGCAAGAACTGGGGTTGGAAGCTCTCCGTCATCCGCCCTACTCACCAGACCTTGCGCCTACAGACTACTACTTTTTCCAGAATTTGGATAACTTCTTGGCGGGAAAAAAATTCAATACCCGAGAGTCAGTACAAAATGTAAACTGCCACTGCATTGGCAAAGATGCATTGATTGCATGGGTGATTACTTCGATTAATACAAATAAAAAATGCATGAAAAAAAATAGTTTAATTTTTTTCATACAAAACGGCAATTTTATAGGTAAAGACCTATTATTAAATAGCAAATATCCTTCCGCAACGCCTGCCCGCGCTATTACTTCGTTTGTGCTTAGCGTTCTTTCTGTTTTTTTTTTTTCTTTTTGCTCGGCTCCTAAGGGCCCTAGCGTGATGTTAAATAGGCTATAGCTTTCCTAAAGAATTGGGCTATAAAATGCAAACAGATTTTTTCAAATCCAACTGGGGTAGTTCCAGAGATCAGCGCGATCAAACAAACTAACAGAAAAACAAACTATTCCGCTTTATTCCACCGACAATATTGAAATAATAAATCGAGAAGGGTCATCAATCCGCAGAAAATCTCGCAATTCTGAAAAATAACTTATTTGCACAACGCAATTTATGGGTAAATGGATAAAACATCCGCACTAAGCATGTTCTATGCTCACTGAGGTATGAATGAAAGTTATTTTGCGTTTTAGTAATTTTATAATATCTCCGAAACTATGACCAATTGATATACTGTAAAGGCCAAATCTTATTTCTATGATGTCCTTGTGATCATAAAATAATTTATTTTGATAAGGATTAATATTTTGTTGTTTGAATAATCATCCAAACGTAAGTATGTCAAAAAAATACTTTTTTAAAACAATAAAAGAAGTATAAAGGATAAATATAAAAAATAGAAATAGTGTCGCGGACTTTTTTGTAGAATTATTTAAGACGGACCAGGTTGCCATACATTGATTTAAATTTTAAACAACTGCTGAGGCAGCGCATGTGTAATCGCAAAGAGAATTCAAGAGGTATCTCATTCCGACTTGCTAGACACAAATTGTGATAGCGCGGCTAATATGCATGATATAAATATAATTTATAGCCCTATAATTTATAGCACTCATAATTTAGCTTTCTACCAGTGAAAAAAAATTTAGAATTGGATCATTAGTTCCGGAGTCTACCCCCTACATACAAACTTACAAACAAATTTTCCCTCTTTAAAATATTATTATTATAGAAAAATACCGGGAAATCGGGATCACATAATTATTCCGTTTGTTACATGTGGTCCCCGCGAGAAATAAACAGCTGCCGAATTAAAATGGTTGTCCCTGGAAGGTACTGTTACAATATCGGTGGGGTTGCTTTCATGGTTTTCGAGGGTGTTAAAAGCCGATAGTGACATTAAAATGTGAATCCAAGATGGTGGCTGCGAACACTTTTCAAAATTTTCGTCATGGATTGGGTGTCGTTTACATGATTTTCGAGGATGTTAAAGCCGATAGTAACGTTAAAATGTGAATCCAACATGGCAGCTGTGATTTTTTTTTAATTTTTCGTCATGGGTGTCGTTTTCATGGTTTTCGAGTTATTAGTAAAAAGTTAAAGCCGATAGTTATTAGTAACGTTAAAATGTAAGGCGGCTACGAAAATTTTAAAATTTTCTCGTTTTCATGGTTTTCGAGGGTGCTAAAGCCGATAGTGACGTTAAAATGTAAATCCAAGATGGCGACTGCGAATATTTTCAAAACTTTCGTCATGGGTGTCGTTTTCATGGTTTTCGCGGGTGTTAAAGCCGTCATATGTGACGATAGGGACGTTAAAATGTGAATCCAACATGGCGGCTGCGAAACTTTTCGTCATGGGTGTCGTTTTCATGGTTTTGGAGGGTGTTAAAGCCGATAGTGACATTAAAATGTAAAAGCAAGATAGCGGCTTCTTTTAAAAAGTTGATGGTTTTTTTAATTACTATCACACGTGTTTTCGGGTTTTAACGCGGTACGGCGCGCTGGCGCAGGGTTAATTAACTAGCCAGCCGAGCGTCACTTATTTTGACTGCACTATCGGTTTTTAGCACTCCAAAACCATGAAAACGATACCCAAGACGAAAAATTTAAAAATTGTCGCAGTCACCATCTTGGATTTACATTTCAATGTCACTAGCGGTTTTAACACCCTCGAAAACCATGAAAACGACACCCATGATGAAAAATTTGAAAATGTTCGCAGCCGCCATCTTGGATTTACATTTCAATGTCATTATCGGCTTTAACACCCTTGAAAACCATGGAAACGACACCCATGACGAAAGTTTTGAAAATATTCGCAGTCGCCATCTTGGATTTACATTTTAACGTCACTATCGGCTTTAACACCCTCGAAAACCATGAAAACAACACCCATGACTTGAAAATGTTCGCAGCCGCCATCTTGGTTCTACATTTTAATGCCACTATCGGCATTAGCACCCTCGAAAACCTTGAAAACGACAACCATGACGAAAAATCTTAAAATGTTCGCAGCCGTCATCTTGGATTTACATTTTAATGTCGGGATTAACTCTGAAATCACGAAAAAAAATCTGATGTTTCATACAAAACTTAAATACCTACTCGACCAAAATGTATGAAATAGCAGATATTTTTTTCGTGATTTCAGAGTTGAACCCCTATTGAAGTTGTTCATGAGGTGAACACCCTGTGAAAATTTAGCTAGTGATAAAAAAATTGCCCTATATATAATAGTCAAAAAATACTTAATTTATCAATTCCGAAATCGCGAGATTTTGACGATCGATACAAAAGTGCATTCCATATTAGCCAAAATCTAAACGTAAGTAAATATACATTCGATTCTATAACCAGAACTCTAAATTTGTGAATCCCGGAATCCCGGGATTTTTTTGATACAAAAGTGCAATCCATATTTGCCAACACCTGAACGATACATTCGATTTTATAAAATCGAATGTGAATTTTGACTGCTGATTATAATCAGCAGTCAAAATTAACCGATCCCGGAATTCTGGGATTTTTCATCCCAAAAGCCCATTTACTTAGCCAACACCTAAACTTTAGGCATCCGATTATCCGATCTCTACACATATTATTAACCTTATGAACGCCAGAGCGTAAACGCATCGGCGCCCCTTCCACGCCAAGCCACAAATTCAGCGAAAATACCTACAAAAAAAATAGGGATTCCAACATCTTGTCGACAAGTTATCGAAAACCTATTAACCTTTTGAACGCCACGGTCGTGTATAGCCGACAAATGAAAACGTGCCCAAAACGCCACCGTCGTGTATAGACGACAAGAAAACGACATTTTTAATCATTGCTTTTCGTTCCATATTTTTAAATAAAATATTACTCGTTGCATTATTCTTTTATTTATTTTACCCTATTTAGTATCATACTATCATTAAACACCGGTTACAAAGTTCTAAACAACCTAAAAGCAGACATTAGAACTACAAACGAATAAATCAAATAATAATAAGGTACAGCACTAAGCTCGTTCATGACGTCATCCGCTGTCGGGAAGAGCCGACTGTGGCGTGGCTGGCAAGACTTTTGACAACTTCCTCGCATGCGAGTAGGGATGTGACATTGTGGGACATAATAAATTATTATTATTTATGTAACTCAAAATCTACTAGCATTTGTCGGCAAAGTAGTGTCAACATCGTAGGTTTCCATTTAGTAAAATATTTAGTTTCACTTGTCACCGCGTCAGACTCTTTTTTGCCAAGCTGTACCTTTTTAATATGTTATGTTCTCGCTTTTGTTTCTCTAACGTATCGTTTAATATTAAACAAAAACTACATACCTATCTAAATGAAAAGTTTGATCAAAAATAAAACTGACCTCTAAATCATCCTCGTATAGAGATATTGTTTCGGAAAATTCATCGTCCTCTTCTACATCTCCTAACACACGAAGGAGTTCTTCAGTAGTCATTTGACTGCTAGCCATTTTTATTATCCACTCGCACAATAATAATGCCGTTAACTATTACCACCGATCATAATAATAAGTGTAGGAAATCACTAGCAGTCTCCTGTAGCGCTAATGACGTCACCGCTTGACGTCTATTCCCGACTGTGGCGTACAGGTCACTGTTTATGCACTTTTGCGTAGGAATGCGCGAGAGTGGACAGTAAATTATCAATCGATAGATATCAATTAGGATGTTTTACACAATTCTATAAAAATTATGCATTAGGAATGTTCAGATACGATTAATTGTCATTAAAAAATAATTGTCAAAGTAATAGTAAGCTACTTTTAATAAAATATTTCATATATTTAAAATTTAAGTTACCTTACTTACCCATCACTAGCTGTCGTGTCTTGCCGACTGTGGCGTGAGGAAGAACACTTTTTTACGGATTTCGATTAACAATTTTTAATGATTGTTTTTTCTAGTGAAATGTAACCAATAAATATATGTTTGTGCCATTTTACAATATTTCATTAATGTAGTTTTAAATAATAGGAAAAACAAACACAGAAAACTTAATTTAGTATATTTATTTTGTACTTTAAAAATGTCGTTTTCTTGTCGTCTATACACGACGGTGGCGTTTTGGGCACGTTTTCATTTGTCGGCTATACACGACCGTGGCGTTCAAAAGGTTAAAAAAATATTAATTTAAAAAAATTAAGATGAAATGGAGTTTATGGAGTACACAAAACTTTTATTTCACAACATATCCTACCACACATAATACAAGACAATAAGTACACTATTAATATAAATATATTTTGCGAATTGATGATTCTGTGAAACCGATAACATACGCGCATCATAATATCCATTCTCACAGTACTGTTTTAAAAGTCTGGTTTTATCTAATTGTGTTGCATAAACTACGCCCTAGATATGAGCGCCGATGGCCAAATCCACGGCGGCGGCGTGGCCTGTTAATTTCCACAGCGGCGGCGGCGTCGCGGCGGCGTGGCGTGGCCGGTCGTGGGCCTGAGTTTTTTTTTATCGGGGAGAGTTTTCTTAAAAATAACATAAAGAAAACCATATTGTTATTACCAAAAAAAGCTTTATAAAGGAACGTATTTATTAATTACTCTTCCCCTGCGGCCCCACCGCGTCCGCCATCAAACGGTGGCGGCCCCGTCAAGGCCGCGGAAGGTAGGGAGAGCGGCGCACCGCAATACCGGCACTCCTCTCCCGCCGCGGCCTCCAATCCTCAGCCGCGATGCCTCCCATAAGACACCGCGGCCCGCCTCAGTTGCGGTGTCGCCGATACGGCCACCGCAACCTACCCGCTGCTGGCCGCTACGTCGTCGGCTTATCGGCAAAAGCCCTGACGAGCGGCCCCCTCCTCGGGTTCCTCTTCGCTTCACCGTGGGTGACCAAGCCACGGCTACTGAGCCCCCCCGCCTCGACAATGCGGGAACCCTCCGGAGGGGAACCCTCCGGGGGGTCACACAGTTCTAACCTAACTTAACCTAACCCATTCGGTCGGAATGCCCCAGCCGGCACTAAAAGCCGACGTTCTCACGGAGGTAAAAATATCGCGGCGGGATTTTACCGCGCACTGGATTTGCAACTCTCGGTGTTGAGCCGAGCACTGAGAATCCAACCTAACAACAACAGAGTGCATCCCAGCGCGTCGAAAACACACTGTTGGATTTTCAACTCTCGGCGCTAAGCAGTGTTGAAAATAAGAAAGTGCGCGAAAAAAATTGCCGCTATATTTTTACGTCCGTGCGAAACTGATCGATATCTGATACAATGTTACCGCTTGGGACAAAAAATTACACATTGCACCTCTTAAGTTACCATTAAAATACGGAATATGTTAATATGCGAGTTACCTAGGTAATAATCTGCAAATTACTGGGTACAATATATTAAAGTGTCAAATTTTACTTAAAATAGCAGATATCTGCACTTTACCCGCTAACCTGCATATTAAGGGATGCTACATGTTGTGTAATTCAAAATGTCACCAATTTTTAGATTGCACTAATCTCTATCTAATCCTGTTTTTTCTATGTGGAATATTTCATAGAGCTGTGAGAATAATTAGGATTGATTCTGTTACAATTTCATTACTTTACAGTTTACGCACCTATAAGCTTGTTACTGTCAGACCGTTTTTAGTTACTTTTGTTGAATTTATTGAAGTATAGTTCCTTTAGCTAATTGCCTATTTTGATTGGTTATTCCATACGCAAAATACGCGCATTGTCGTGGAGTTGCGGATACCAGCCCATATTACCTATTACCTATTGATTATTTCAGTGGAGTAACATATTGTGAGTTAAATTTTAATTACGTGCTGATTTACTATGTTTATGCGTTTAACAAATTAAATAAATAATTAAATTGAATTTGAAAGTTTTATTCTATCAAAGACAGGCCTTTTTAATTAACTTAACCATATGCTTAGTCGTTAGTCTGCAGATTATCTAGTTAATGTGAGAACTGAAACAATTTTTCCACTATAACAGACTCAACCAGATTATCCACCAGTTAACCAGAGAGGATAATCTGCATTCTAACAGATTTACGCACATTAGCGGTAACTTAAATACCAATTACACGTGTACACGATATTCACATAAAACAAAGCAACCATCGTACGTAAATTATATCAATGATTGGATATACTGATCTAAAATTATTGGAAATACTTTCAAGAGGACGAATACAATAAACTAAAATATGAAAACATACCCCATCTCGAGAATTGTTAAGAATATTGACTGTACCGTCAGGTGAATAGTCATTATATTGATTTTCAAAAGAACCTTTTGGGGCCATTATTTTAGTGATTACACCACAGGGTTACACACAATTTATTATTTTTATTTACTCGTTTATTTTTATTTGGTTACTGACATGACATTTCATAACAATAGACAAAACAACTGTCAAATGTCAATGGTGGCGATTCTCTTGTACAGTCCTACCAACTAATCTGTGAACTGAAAGAGGATGACACCGTCGATGCGTCGACACAATCGAATGACATGCGTCGGCACAATCGAAGACATTTCAACATGACGGCCGTAGTTCCAATTTTCGCCATTTCACAGATAAGTTGGTAGACCGTGTTGGTAGTTGGTGGTTGGTACAACGAACTAAACTAACTAAACTATCACTAAAATTCCTTACTTTTGGCTACGAGAATCTTAGAGCTATTCTGCAAAAAAAAACCCTAAATTTAAAAACAATTTTGACACAACTAAAATCGAGTTTGACAATCGTGACTCCGCGTGGTATAGTGCCCGTATTATAATATGATCGTAGTATGATATGGCTTTAATTGGAACTAACGAAATCACTATGAAACGTGACAAGGTTTGTCATATTTTGTTCACCGAGCAGGGAGAGGGTAGCTTCAACGTGTTTTTTATGGATTTTTTTTGGTACCTACATGTTGAGGTTTAGGGGTTTAAGTGTTTTATACAGGGGGGCAAATTTTCATTATTTTTGCGATAGGACACACCGTTTTCGAGATATAAGCAAAAGAAAAAAAAAATACAGTACTGTTTTTACACTTGAAGTCAAGGTGTTGGTGTGAATTTTAGTTCATGACAACCAATTTTATTCTACACATTTTTAATCGCGATTAAAAATAGTCTGATTTAGTTTGACAATTAAAATTTTAGGTGAAAACAGTGAAATTCAGAATAGCAAAATTGCCATTTTCACTAAACTAATAACTCGGTACAATCTTAGTGCTGGCAAACTAAAATATACTTAATTTCAGAATGGGAAATCGTCGTTTGACAGGAATAAATTAAATTTTGGTGATTTTTACAGACCAGAGAATCGGCACCATTGTCATGTCAAACTAACTAAAATATTAATTTTATTTTATATGGCTAAGGGCTGATTTTTCAATAGTCAGATAACTTTTATCTGAAGAATAAATATGACAGTTTGACATATTTTCTATACAAAAGCTATTAAACCACCATATTTACTCCATAAATAAAAGTTATCTGACGATTGAAAAATTAGCCCTAAATGGAAAATAAACTAAATTATTAAAAAAAAAAAACAAAAAACAGTAACAATATCGACTGAAAAGCGAAAAACAAGGTCTATAATCTATAGAAAATTGTAAGAGCAATGTAAGTAATGTACCATGCAATTATTTTTTGTTCGATACCTCATTAACAAATAATACAATATATACTATTATTTAAATATAACTTAAATATTGGAAAAGGTATTCCAGGCAAGCGAATTAGTCCAAATGTTACTTTTTTTCAAGAAATATGTTTTTTCGTTCATTGCTTGTCTTGTTCATTGTTCGTTGATTGCCTGCAATACCTTTTTAACCGACTTCAAAAAAAGGAGGAGGTTCTCAATTCGGTTGTATGTTTTCCAATATTTAGGTTATAAATAAATAATAATATAAATTGTATTATTTGTTAACGAGTTATCAAACAAAAAATACAATCATGGTGCATTGCATTATTATTATTATTACTTCTATGGACATTGCTCTTACAATTTTTTATAGACTATAGAAGCTTGTTTTTCACTTTTCAGTTGATATTTTACTGCAGTCGGGTTTTTTGTTTATTTTTTAAATAATTTTTAGTTTATGTCACACTTTTTAGTTTTTATTAATTAAATCTGATATTACAATATGTTTAGAGGCATGAGGAACAGGGTGTAAAGTTCACTCATCCTCTATTGAAAAGGGAGGATCCTCTGACCAGACGGGTGTAGTGTCTGGTGGGCAACTGCCCGACGGTTGATGTCGGGACGTTGTATAATATGCTAGATGCGCGGTAAACTCTAATTGCGCGATGCAGGATTGCGTGACGTCAGTGTGACGCGTAGTAACGTAGTTCGTATATGGCGATGTAGATGCCGCCACATATGTATTCTTAATTTAATATACCTAGGTAGTACGTATTCGTGAATTATTGAAGAGATAACACTGCTTTTGTTAATGGTTTTGTACATACTACTTCCATGCACAACGGATATAAATAATTATGTTGCCAGTCTTCAAAACAACAAAGAACTGTCAAACTTAATTCTATTTTTTCTCGATTTCCAATGTGGGTAACATAGAGAAACAGCGCATTTAGCGCATGCGTCTGACAATTTTCGGCCATATTGTTATGACGCATACAAGATCATAGGTCTCCGCCAGTGACGAGTCTTCTCGCAGTTGACGTGGCTACTACGTACCATCCCGTTCGCCCACTCCGGACGCAGCATAGACGGTGACGAGGAATACGTAACTGGTGAGTGCTTGTGAAGACAAACCTTGCGACCTGTCATGGTTACTTATATTTGGATTCGCTAATAATGTATGATCCATAAGATATTGGAATCCTCAAATCTAGTAAATAACGTAAAAATATGTTGCGTATGTATTAGACGCAATAGGAAATTCCGCGTCCCGTCTATGACGCGATGATTCCGTTTTAGGATTTCCAAGCCAACAAGAAACTTGTCAGAAAACCAGAGAGTGTTTATGTTCAACGAAAGATATTGCCTTGAGCATGTCTGAAGATCAAGGAATGCACAGAAAGTTGACCTTGAATTTTAGGTGACCTTAGTGGGCATGGATGGAATGGTGGAAGAGAATGGCACTTCAAGCGGTGCTGGCCCCACGGATCCGCTGGGCAGTGCGAGCTCCTCGGCGGGCGCGTCTGCTCCTCACGTAGTAGCAGTCACTAGCATTGTGCAACTTACTTTACCTACTCAAGCTCCATCTGCACAGGTGTTTATTTTGATCTTTATTTATTTTCATTGGTTCTCTTGTACTGTTTACAACAATTTGTGATTACAATAGTAACCCATAACCTACATATTGGTTGGTTGTTTATATAATATCAACCAAGATCAAAGTTAATGAAATAATCTAATGTTTAAGTGATAGATGCCTGCATGTTTATATTTTGTGCAATCATATCAGTAGGTAACCTAATCAGTTTAGATAAAATCTACTACAGCCTACAGTTTATTATCATCAATACTAAGTGTTTTATTGATATGTTTACATTTTTGGTTATAAAAAATAACAGTTCTTGTGACTAAATGGTAAGAAACTTAGAGACATTTATATTTTCAGGTACAATCAGTAATACAACCAAACCAACAATCTGTTATACAAACAGCATCCAATATACAGTCTGTGCAGTTACCAAAAGGGAATGTGATTCTTGTCAGCAAACCAAGTTCTGTAATTCACACAACCCAAGGGACGTTGCAAACATTGCAGGTAAGATTTATAAATTAAATAATATTAAATATTGAAGGTCAATTTATAACTGATGTACTTTACTTTATTACAATTACTTGAAGTGATTTTTACTTCAAAATTTTCCAATTTTTGCATTCCTTTATATTACCTTAGATAAATGATATTATCTGCTAATGTATAAAGCTACCAATTTATATTAGAACTTAAAGGTCCTTACTACATGTCTATAATATTGACTGTAAATCAATGAAAGAAATACTTCAGTAAACAAGTAATATCATCTAAGGGAAATGGGTTGTTGTGCAGTTTGAATGCAATGCAGTAGCTCCCTTGCACACCCATTGATTTACTATATTCTTGTACACAATGAGTGGCTTAGAATGGTGCCAGCATTTGAGTTTTATGTAAGTATACAACATGCTTTCACAGTTACTAAGGCTAAAAATAAGTAGGTACTTACATTTTAAGGTAATAATAATATGAAATAGTATTCATAATATGTAAGTTTGACAACTTTCGTTTTTACAAGACTACCCAAAAAATGGAGTATTGTTTTCTTATATTCTAATGCCGAGACAAGCCATTTGCTTATGCTGATTATTTTATAGAGGTAGCTGAAAACAAGAAAATTGTGTACAATCAAGTATGTATCTAATATCATGAAATATTTATGACAACTCCAAAAACTACCATCTAAACTAGCCAATGTTTCAGTGAAGTTGAAGATGAGAAGTTATAGGTATTTTATTCATAGTAGTTCTAAGCATCAACATTTCAGGTCAAGACTTAGCTTTAGAAATTATTTTAATTTAATTAATCACTTTTGAATTTGTAGATTAAACCTGAACCTAACACATTAATCAGCACCCAAGGCCAATCATGCAGTGATGACAGTTGTAGTGGTGACGAGAGTCCAAAGCGGAAGTACAGGGAAATGCTGACCAGGCGTCCTTCATACCGCAAAATCTTGAATGACCTTGGTGGTGCTGAAATTGCTGGTGAGTCCATAACACAGCCTTGTTAATACAACAAATGTGTCACAAATTAAATGAATGAACAATAATACAATATTAAATCTTGATATAAAGATTGTGCTGTGATTACATTACTATAATCTTGAAGATCAAACATAATTCAACCATAGAACCTTGCATTGGTGGTTGTGTACCTTCTTATGATCAAAAGCAATAAAAATTAACTAAATTATCTGAAGCAGAAGTCATGAAGTTATGTAATATGAAAAACATAGTAAAATAATTCATAATTTCGGAAATTATGTAGATTCGAAATTTTTTTAACGCTTTTAAAAGAAATTGTCACCACAACACTTAGATTCCCGAATGTTGGTTTAATAAATGCGTTGCACGAACAAGCGCACTTTACACGTCAGTGTTAACACTTGAACTGCGAAAAACGCCCTTAAAGCTACGATATAAAGGAGCTGTCAATGAAAAATTGTTACCATGGACGTGAGGTTGACTGTACTAGAAACTAGCAAAAACGACGACCTCACGCTATACATTTCCAGTATAAGCCGACCTCGCTATAATAGAGGCTTTCCGTATATTGAGAGGGCAACTTACATTGTATAGCTTGATATGTCGCGCGTACCTAAAATCTTAATAACAAAATGATAAAACCCGTCTAAACAGAATTTAATAATAAAGTGTTCACACATTAATTAAATCATACAATAATAACAAGTAATTTTCCTCTTCAATTACCTAAGGGTGACTATTACATGACCGAAAAGGGTCATGTAGGTTTAGGATACCATAAATATTGTTCAAATGGCAGGTCTTGAACATCATAAAAAGGTTGAACAGATTTAACCAAAATACTCATAAGTATAAGAACCTGATGATATTGCAGAAAATCGCATGGGGTCTAAACCAGGAAGCGAGAACGAAGTGTCGCTGTCATCTTCTTTATCATTTGCGCCAGGTCAGTTATATGTGCCGCCGATGACACTCTTTGTTTCTGTGTGCAACATGTGTCACTAACCTGTTACAACGCATCATACATTCTCGTAACTTTAATGTAAATTGTGTTAGTACACAGCTCATAACCACTAGCTTCAGGACTCTACCATTGTCATTTGTCTTCCATCACATAAAGATTGGCTTTAGGAATTCCTACATTAAGTTTTGAATATGAGACTAAATCTCACTATAATAATATTATTAATATTAATATTATTAATATCATTTAGGGTAGATTAGATTTGTTGGCTACCAGTCTTATGATTCATTGAACTTCTTGTCTTGATAACCAACTGCAAAAAAGGAGGCGGTTATAATAATCTTCGTCTGTATGTATGTTCATCAATATTTTCTTCAATTGTCGACCAAATAGAAAATTTATTTTGGTAGAGGAAGCTTGCGCGGTGGTCCCATATAATTTTTATTAACTTTGCTTGGGTAGTTTTTGAGTTAGCTTCGATAATATGTATTTCAAGATACACTAAGTGGATTCACTTTGTGTATCTTGATGATGTTATTAGGTTGGGGAAAAAGTCTTTTCGCATTATAGTATGTATGAACTTAAAATAAAATCTCTTTGGCTATACTATTTGTATCTGGCTGGTTTTGGTATCATTGAAAGTTTAAATTTTAAAGAACATAATTCCAATTTCAAATTAGGAAAATGTGTGATTTTCATTTGTTTTTCGTACTGTCAAGATGAGTGAATCTAATGAAGAAATTCGATACATTTTAAAATTTTACTACAAAAAAGGTAAAAATGCAACGCAAGCCGCGAAAAAAATTTGCAATGTTTATGGACCCAGTGCAGTGTCTGTGAGAGTAGCACAAATTTGGTTTAAGCGTTTTCAATCCGGAAATTTTGATGTCAAAGATGCACGTCGCTCTGGTCGCCCTATTACGGATAAAATGGGTGCCATTTTTGAAAAAGTGGAGCAAGATCGGCATATCGGTAGTTACGACATAGCTGAAGAACTGGAAATTGACCACAAAACAGTTTTGGCGCATTTGAAAAAAACTGAGTACACAAAAAAGCTCGATATTTGGGTACCTCACGAGCTCACTGAAAGAAACCTAATGAACCGTGTACTCATTTGTGATTCTTTATTACGACGTAATGAAACCGAGCCATTTTTGAAGAAGCTGATAACTGGTGATGAAAAGTGGATCACGTACGACAAGAACGTGCGAAAAAGATCGTGGTCAAAGGCCGGTCAGGCTTCACAGACTGTGGCGAAACCCGGGTTAACTCGCAACAAGGTGATGCTGTGTGTGTGGTGGGATTGGAAGGGCATTATTCATTTTGAGCTGTTACCACCAGGCAGGACCATCGATTTTGAACTCTACTACGAACAACTGATGAGATTAAAGCAAGAAGTTGAGAGGAAGCGGCCGGAATTAATCAACAGAAGGGGTGTGGTTTTTCATCATGATAACGCTAGACCTCACACATCTTTAGCCACTCAGCAAAAATTAAGAGAGTTTGGCTGGGAGGTGTTAATGCATCCGCCGTATAGTCCTGACCTTGCTCCTTCAGATTTCCACCTGTTTCGGTCTCTTCAGAATTCTTTAGGCAGTATCAGGTTAACGTCGCGAGAGGACTGCCAAAATCACTTGTCGCGGTATTTTGAACAGAAGTCCCAAAATTTCTATAGCAATGGGATCATGTCCCTACCTACAAGATGGCAAAAAGTTATCGAACAAAATGGTACCTAAATACTTTACATAAATGTAAATAATGTAAATTAAAAAATGTTTTGAATTTTCTTAAAAAATGCGAAGAAACTTTTTCCCCAACCTATTATAATACTTCCTGTCACTGTTGTTACGAATTGGTGTAGGATAGATACCATAGCTAAAAAGAGAAAAATAAAAAAAAAACAAGTGCGAGTCGGACTCACGCACGAAGGGTTCCATACCATTATCTATAAAAACGGCAAAAAATCACGTTTGTTATATGGGAGCCCCCCTAAAATTTTTGCTTTATTTTAATTTAATTATTTCTTTTTAAAGTGAATATATAACTAAATATTCTGTGAATATTTCAAGCGTCTACCTGTTGCCGTTATCAATATCGAGCAAAAACTAGCAAAAAAATCACGTTTGTTGTATGGGAGCCCCCTTAAATATTTATTTTATTCTGTTTTTTAGTGTTTGTTGTTATAGCGGCAACAGAAATGCATCATCTGTGAAAATTTCAACTGTCTAACTATCACGGTTCATGAGATACAGCCTGGTGATAGACGGACGGACAGCGGAGTCTCAGTAATAGGGTCCCGTTTTACCCTTTGGGTACGGAACCCTAAAAACACTACAAAGTGAAAATTAACTTTAATTTCGGAAGTCGGTGGCAGAAAACTAAAATACAGATCCAAAGACACCGACTTTCGAAATTAAAGCTAGGTATTTTTCACTTTGTTTTTTTGGAAGTTGGTTGTTTTTTTTTTAATATTATCTTTCCATTGACACTACTAACAGCTATTAAACATTGAAGAAATGCATCTTAATATTCGAATTCTCACCACATGGTTAAACTATTTCATCAATGGGTGATGGATGTTAAATCAGTACCTAAGTCAATGTTGTCATAGGTATAATGTATAGAAAATGCAATTACTTATTTCTTCAATTGATTCCGTGTCGCTCAAATTGTTAATTTTATATTGTTTCAATATTCGAGCAGTAAGAGAAAATAAACTTAGCCACACGAGCGCGACTAGTCGCGACTTTTACGTCGAATAAACTTGTGATGAGATTTCAGGTAGAACTCTTGTCTAGCTCACTACATCCGTGGCTCTTCTTTTATTTTAAATTTAGTATTTGAGGACTTAAAATATCTTTTCTGGAATATTTTTGTGACGACATGGCTCTAAGGGATTACAATTATTCACCTCAATTCAGCTTTTTCCCATAGAAAACACCAGTTTTGTATGGATATGCTGAAACTTGAAAGGTTGAAAGATTGAAAACTGGTGTTTCTTACGGACAAAAGCTGAATTGAGCTGAATAAGTGTAGTTTTTTTCCCTAAAGCAGTACAAAAAGTAACTTCTTAAGTATGAAACAAATAAAATACATAGGTATCTCGGAACGTTGTAAAGTGTAGACAACAATAAAGTTCAGGCCACAAAACAAGTCTGCGGTACCTTACTTTCATCATAAACAAAAATCGGCCAAGTGCGTAGTCGGGATGACTAATTTACTCACGCACAATGCTGATTTTTATCTACAACGAAAATAAGTTTGTACATTTCATAATATTTCTCAAAGAAACTGAAAAACTAAGTTATTTAACCGAAATATAGCATGTCTCGAAAACGACACCAATTTTCGATGAGTGTTTTTTAACTTTTACCACCATTTTATTCAAAATTTTCCACCTACAAAGATAGAGAGGAGCACATTTTTTACGACTGCAGAAACGGATCACTTTTTTAATTATGGGATCCAACCATAATCCGTACTCGTCATTTGCACTGATTTTTCTTTTCATCCCTCGGCTACACGTATAAAGTAACTAATTATAGTTTTAAGATCATCACACTTTTTAAGACGAAGTAAACAGTACGTAAACTCATATTTTTACATACAAGTACCTAATGTAAATAAAACTTAAGGCATAATGTTTTTGTAAGGTTGTATTTAAGTTTCCTTCTTGATCTCTAAACATGTTTATATCTACTTATTTTAAATGTTAGCTATAAATCTGTAGTTATAGGTACAAATTCCAACAACAATGACGTCATCACTGGTGAGACCTGATTAATATTCTACCCGGTGACGTAATCCGCGGTGAGAAGGCATGATGACGGCATACTACACCAACCTACTTTGCTTATTCATAATTATTTCAGTTTCGCGTTTAAATATTATGGTCTTTTTATATAACATAACATTACGCCTTGTTTCCCCGAAGGGTTGGGCAGAGGTGTACCTATAGTCATTTCTGTCTTTTGATATGTCTCAAATCATTTATTATTATTATATGGTTATGCTAACCTCACTACTGGGTGAATTCGCCATAGGTAGGACTCATTTGCTTATTTTAGATTGTGGATACTTATAAATCTAAAGTTGGTTAGTCAAGGTAACTAGTTATTTTTGTTGATCTTGCTACGTTGTATGCTGTAAAAGAAAGGAAAAGTAAACTGTTTAGCTTTTGTAATTATTATTTTGGCAATTATCATGAAATTAATAGGTAATCTATACTGTACCATATTGTGACCGCATCAACGCTTAACATTAGGTGAAAAGCGGTCGAGCCATAGATTAGTAGGTACTACAGTTCAGTTCTGGTACACATTCTACAGGATCTACAGATCTATTGTACAGACAACAGCACATCGGGTTATACCGAATTGTCAAATTTCTCCAAATTATTTTAAACGTTAAAATGTTGGTGGTTAAGTTCAAAATCGAATGAGAAAATGTGACAGTTTGTAATAACTTGACCTGCTGCTGTGTGTGCATAATGTTCAGCATTCAATGTGATCGAATATGAGGATAATGTCTTTTCAGAAGGAAAATAAAAAAATAAAGGTTATACAACGTGCCGCCGCTATAGCGACATTAATTAAAGACACAGGTATGGCTAGTGGTCAGTAATGATAAAAATTATAATAAATTGAAAAAAAAAATAATTTCAAACAAACTAAATACTTAATAACCAAAATTAGGATCACTATGCAAACGACTAATTCATGAAGCTATTGTTCTATCTCAGTTGGTCATAGGTTGTTGATCGACACCTTTTTTTTTTATTCATCGTTTGTATATTGTTCTGACCCAGCTGTAGTTCCATGAATGAATTTTTTGCAAAACGCTCAGAAAAAGCTGGAGTGGCGTGACCTTTTTTCCTCGTTCATTTTAATTTCATCTCTGCGCTATAGGTTGCTCCAGGATGCTATTTTAGAAAATTGTAAATATATCAATAAATAACGTTTAATGAAATTAAAATATCTTTATAAAACGAAAACGCGAAACCGTATACGCGTGTCAAGTTAATGTCGTGATTGGAGCGGCACGTTATATACACTCACGCCTTTTTCATGGAGGCAGGCAGACAGTACAGAATGCCACCTGCTACGATCTTTACAATACTCCTTTTACTTTGTTTACGTTTTTACACGTCTGCCTATCAAAAGGAGTATTATGTTTTCAGGGTTCATGTATGTATGTATGTACTTACGTTGTGTGATAGTTTCTTTATTCAACGATAACTTGTAAACACCTGAACCGATTTTGATATATGCGGTATCGTTGAAATCCTCAGGCCAAATTAAAGAAAAATGTAAGAAAAAAATGGCAGTGGCATAAAATAAATACCAAATATGTTTTTTTTTTTAATCTGATGAATTGATGATGTTTGTGATCATTGTCTAAATATAAAAGTGGATGAGTAGATTCCAAAATTACGACACTATTCTTCAATAATCCGTCGTTCACAAAAATATCCGTCCCAAAAGTCGCCGTTGCCGATTAATATTTACATTTAGATACACGCAACGACATCTATTGAGTGAGCCGAAATGGGCTTATTCTTCTTAGCGTGTCGAGTGCAATCTAAATTGAGTCGGCCCAAAATATGGCTACCTAACTAGCAGAAATCAGGACACGTTGGACACGATATCAAGTGTCCCATCGTTTGTGGGACAGCACCACATTTACTCTCCAGGATATAAGTAATCATCTGTGAATCTTGTTTTTTTTTTTCATCATTTCTCGATATACGATCGTTTTAGGTGCAAAAAAACCGACCAAGAGTGTGTCGGATCACGGAAAAATTTCCGTAGTTGGGATAAATATTTACGCATGCACAGTATCGATTTTATCGGAATCAAAGTTATTTGATGCTGTTTTGTATCTGAAAACATCCCATAATTCAAAAATGTTTCAAAGTCATTTAGAAACATCGTAATCTTTTTAATTAGGGATGGGATCCAGCATTACACTGATACGCTTTTGTGCGCTGTTTTTTTTTCTTCCCTTTTTTACATGGAGTGGCACCACTTATTACTTTTTCGTAATTTCACTACATCGTTGTTTATCGGTGCACAACATACACCTTTCCAGTTTTTATCGACATGATGCTTACGACCTCCGAGTTAAATGGCTGGGTGACATTCGGACAAATGGATTTGACGAAATTATAAGGGTTTTGTTTTTCCCATTTGGCTACGAAACCCTAAAAATATTTTACATACCGTGTTAAGAGATGAATTGTTGATCTGCTGTTTCTGACCATGCCACGATTTCTCTGTTATTAATTTTGTTTCTCTCGAACTTCGAACTACACAGAGCTACTGTATTTATATTTTCAAAACGGAGCACAATCTTTATATAATATTTTATGCATAATTATTGTAAACATCATCTACTGGTATTTCGTATGTATTTTCAAAATACGCTGCCAAGAGTACCTCGATTAAGCACAGCATGGACCTTGTCAGGACCTCTCATTGAAAATTCTCTTTGGTTTAATATACCCGTCATTTTTTCATTCATCATATTGTGTGGCATTTAAAACTTCTCTCATTTTTGTGGAAATTGGATTAACTTTTTTAAATTATCTAATTTATTTTTAGTCATTCCAGCTGGAGCTCTCCAAACAGAGAGTGGTTTACATACGCTGTCTGTGTCAGGAGGGGGGGCAGGCGGTGCGATTGTGCAGTATGCTACAAATCAAGATGAACATTTTTACGTCCCTGGTTGGTATTCAGTCAGAATTATTCTATTGTATTATCTAATTCAAATAAATTGATAAATCAGCAAATGTTACAACACTTGCAGGTCCAATGCTAGAAGATCAAACTCGCAAACGTGAACTACGGCTGTTGAAAAATCGTGAAGCAGCAAGGGAATGTCGTCGTAAGAAAAAAGAATACATTAAATGTCTAGAGAACAGAGTTGCAGTGCTTGAGAACCAAAACAAAGCACTTATAGAAGAATTAAAGTCCCTAAAAGAATTATATTGTCAGCAAAAGACAGAATGAGGTCCAGCTGGCTAACGGGTGTGCCGCTGCCTGCCAGAGAGCCTAGAGGCACTCATTGTTACGGTACTGTCTGTGCTAAAGTGCTACATTCAGATTGCATCATTTGCTAAAGTGCTACATTCAGATTGCATCATTTGGCTCTCGACTTCACAAGGATTGCAATTTTGTAATTCATATTTAGCAGTTGATGAAGTCAAATTGTTCATGCATGGGTTGATCAATCCATATTTTCTTAAAGTATTGTTAGATTTGATGTATTGAATTGTTAATGTGTTTTGTAATTTTCTATTGTTGTTTTAATATCATTTGTGATTTTATGCTGTATAATAACAACAGACTCGACCCCATAATAGTAGCTGTTTACATCACTGTTTGATTTTAAATATACTAAACTGTTAAAAAGTACCATAAAGTTGAATAGAATGAAAACTTCAGTCATAGCTTAACATACCATTCCAAAATGTTTTTATTGCATACATTTCAAGCAATTTCGACTTGGTGCCATGGTTGGAGTCGGAATATTATAATAATTATGTCATTATGATGAAATGATTTTTAAGAGTACTATAATTTATTTAATGCCAAGATGTTTAATTTTTATTTCTTGAAATTTCTTTTTCGTTGTATTTGTGATGTTTACAAATGTTATGGAATGTGTCAGACCACAAATGACTGATTCTGAAAATGCAAAATTTTACAAACAAACATTATGCATAAAATACCGGCTTAGGCCATGTATAATTATGTAAACGGCTAATAATTTCATTGATATATAAGTGATGATCTTATAAATTACTGACTGCTTAAGTGATTGGGACAAAGTGATTTCCAGGAATAGTATCATTATAGAAATCCATCTAGGTTTTTTAACTTTATTAAAAGAAACATTAATATTTGAATCTCACCAGATTCAACAAAGTCTGTAGTAACTTTATGAAATTGTGTCATTACAGCTAATAGCTAGGTATTTAATCGAAAAAAAAAAAAAAACCTTTTTATTGAGAATAAAGCATTAAAAAAAACCGTTTTCAGGCAGCGCGTAGCATTCCAATACAAAAAAGCCCGCTGTCACCCGCCTATATAAGATGTTAAAAAATTAACTCTTAAAAACTTTAAGGATTGCTTTAGACCATCTAACTGAATAAGTTTTACTATGCGACCAACTTTGCAATCGCGAAAAAAAAATCAGCTGTTGCATACATTAATTTATGTTCTTATAATTCGTCAAAATGTACGGAACAGCTATTTCTTTTTTTCCCCCGATTTCAAAGTTGGTCCCATAGTAAAATATATTCAGTTCAATGGTCTAAAGCACTCTAAAGTTTTTAGAGTTATTTTTTTAACACCTTATAATGGGTGTTTCATTTACAGGCACTTTTTTTCAAAAGTAAAAAAAAAATGAAAACACCAATTATCATACAAAAGGACCATTTATGACATTTCTTTTTTATAGATTATTTCTTCAGAATGCTATGCCGGCGGTAACTGCGGTTGACATGGTCCTTTCTGAAGTTCCAAGTGCGAAAGCAATTCGGTGCACAGTTAATTTCTCGTTTCGAACCGTTGAATTGGCAGCCTAGATCGCGTGATATCTCACCTCTACACTTTTTCCTTTGGGGCTATGTAAAGTCTACATGGATAACTCGGGTAAGATTGAGGAATTCGAAGTCAACATTACTCGCGATATTCGCCAAATACCACTCGAAATGTTCAATGCGTCTAGAAAATTCGAACTTCAGAATGGACCATGTTAACCGCAGTTACGGCTAAAATTTAATAAAAAATAATCTTTAGAAATAAATGCCACGAATGGTTCTCTGGTGTGATAATAAAGATAACCCGATAATTTTTTTTTTTTTTATAGTTAGTTGAAAAAAGTACTTGCCTCTAAATGAATCATTCTATATATAATATTGTGCGATGGTCCGTTTAATATTTTGTAATGCGGCGCGGCCCACCCAAATGTGCATCAAGTCTTTACGTATTATATAATTCTTGTTAAAGTAGATACATTACTAACATCGTCGTCTTTTACTTTATTCAAATGCAATTTCTATGTACCTAACTAGTACATACATTTATATTGTGATGTGAGTTCTAATATAATTTATTAGTATTTCTTTCCCAGGATTGTTTTCCTGAAACTAGATGAGTTAACTATTATTTGAATTCACTTTAAAACCCAGTAGGTACGTGTCCCGCTGCCGACGATAAGCGACCTGCAATTTAGCTAGAAGCTAGGAACGAGTCAACAGGCACATACATTTTCGAATTTTTTCTCTCATAGCTTTTAAACACATAATGTGAACAGTCTGTGATCAGCTATGGCTGACTAAATTATGTTTATGTCTATTTTATTTTTGGGGAAACTAGCGACCCGCCCCTGCTTGGTACGGTTGTTGCAATGACGACTTATCAAAACATGAGATTTTTTTGCTATAATTATATAAGTTAAATAATAATGTATTATATGCATAATTCTTCCGGGATAAATGCTCTAAATGGTGAAAACTGCATTAAAATCCATTGTGCTAGCTACTTTTTTAGGGTTCCGTAGTCAACAAGGAACCCTTATAGTTTCGCTATGTCCGTCCGTCTGTCCGTCCGCAGCTTAGCTCAGAGGCTCTTACTACTAGAAAGCTACAATTTGGCATGGATATACATATTCATCACGCCGACAAAGTGGTAAAATAAAAAAAATAAAATTTTTTTTTGGGTACTTTCTGTATTAAATTGGAGATGTTTTTTTTTCTCGTCCACCCAATGATGTGGGGGTGTTGTTGGATAGGTCTTTCAAAAATATTGTGGGTTTGTTAAAACAATTTTTCGATTTAGGGATCCGTTTCTGAAATATTAAGCTTTAAAGTGCAAATTTTTGTTAGATTCAAGTGTCGTCGTCTTCGTCCCCCTCCTGCCAGATAAACGGTTAGTTTTGGATGGGTGAAAAAATTCACGGTAATAGTATACATATAACGAAGTTAAAAGGAAAACTATCACAGCTAAGTAGGCTTTTCAAGTTAACGAGTAATAGTGAACCAACTTACATTTGCAGTTGGAATGTATGGGAACCATGTTTTTCAACTACAGTGTTAAGTTTGTTCTTGGGATAAATTCATCCCAACTACGGAACCCTTCATTCTGCGTGGTCCGACACGCACTTGGCCGGTTTTTTCTATAATAGGTATAGATCATACATTAATTTTTGCATTTTTTGAGCGAAAAAATCTTTGTCAGTCGTTCTCGTCGGGCGGCGGCGGAACAAGTGCCTTTGTCTGCCATTGATGATTGTGCTTTTCCAGAATTGGTTTTTATTTGTATAATTTTCCTCTATGTAAAATAAAATAAGGCATTCTTCGTCTAAACCTAAACAAACAGTTTGTATGTTGCTACAAGTCATTGTCATAGTGCGTCTGTGATTGAAGATACTGAAAAGTGATAGATACATTACACTGTGTAAGCTGATTATTACCTTTTACTTTTGACACCACACAGGGTGTTTATAATGGATAAGCCAAAGTTAATATTTTTAGTTGTTTTGTGCAATATCCATATTGCAATGTACAGTTATCTATTTTTCTTATACTAATAAATGATACATACCTTTAATAAATGAGAATATGAATTTTGTACATTGTGTATAGATGAAAGATATGTAAAAAATAATGTATAAAAATCTTTGTATATATTATACTAGTGTAATAATGTGGATGAAAAAGAGAATTGTTTTAATCAATGACTATCTATTTTTATGTCTCGTAACGTTCGAAAAACGTTGGGACTAACGCATGTTATTTTTCAAACGACGATATCTAGTTCTATCATCCACATAATATAATATACATACACATTGTATTTTGTTTTTGTGAATGGGTAATTTTAGCTGACTACCAGAGTTAAAAGTAAGATTTTATATATTTTATTTGCCATGATTGATATGTATATAAATATGTATTGATATATGTATGTATTGATGTATATAAACCTCTTTATGTTGACTGTGTAGTTTTTGTGACAATTAAATTGTTTATTAATGTAGTGAAGACATAGCCGAGTGAGTATATTATATGTAAAGAAGATCACTTTATAATGTACTATTTACTTGTTGTTTTTAAGAGACCATGTTACTGATATATTGATCATGGCAAATGACTTAGCATTAATGATAGACATTGTGGAAAGTGCCTTTACTTAGAATGAATAAAATTTATACCAACATAGCTCTTTATGTTAACTTAATGCTATTTATAAAATTAATAATATTAACTGTTTGATGTATTATTGTGGTCTTATTATTTCATTATAATCCTCTGATTTGAAGTGGGAACATTTTTGGGGACATTATTGTGGAGATTAAATTATTATTATTATTGATTTAATTGTTATTGTGGCTTTTAAAGTAGTCTTAGTTCAAGCATTTGTCATCTTATTGCAAAATGAGTTCTAATTTTAGGTCAAGCTTAAACCGTCTAGCCAGTTATCTTATTTTGAACTTTGTTTCGACTTAGGTATTAGGTACAAAATTGACACTAGAAGGCTAGATTATAAAGTTAGTTTTTGTATAAACAACTTTACGTTTGTGGATTAAAATTCAAAAAACTATGACTGCTCGATGGTTTGGGCTTGGACGAAAGACATTGTTCCTACTCGAGGCCTCAGACCAAATAAAAAACCAAGACATAGCGCTGCGAAACAGTGAACCTTGCTCAAAACTACACTTCGCTCTGTGCATACACTCTCACGCACACATTTACACCAGACTACACCTCACTAAGAGTGCAAGCGATATATTATATATTTGTTTACGAAACCGACCTCACGTCACTGTTGACAGCGTTTGCGTTTTTTATTACCACGTTTTTATTAAGTCACTAGTCTCACCTCGCGGCCTGTGAATCTTCTCCTAAGTCGAATGAAAATGAAAAAGGGGTCTCGAGAGCGTTGCCGGAGAGTAATATTCCGAAGTATTCGCGGCAGCATTCGAAGTTTTGAGTAGTAGGTATTCGCAATTATTCGCCGAGCTAAGTACATGTTAAAGTTTGACTATTCACCGCTAGATGGCGTTAATGCCAGTGACTATGTTACTACGCGTTCATTCATAAATCTGAGTACTATTCGATTTGAAAACTTACGAATATTTCTTTTCATGTACTTAGATAAGTACTTACGTAGTAAGTTTTTGTATGCTGTTTAGGTGTGAAAGTGATAGAGAGGTAAATACATAGGTAGATTACCGAGTTTATAAAATAGTTTTAAGTAAGTATTATAAGTATATGATATTCATTTCGGTTCTACACTACCTACTCTACAAAAGAAATGAACTTTTGGTAAAACATCATCGTAAAAAAGTAGAAACCCCTACCTACTTACTACTACGTGAGGCTGCACGTTTCGGGTTTCGTAAACATGTGTGCACGTAATGAGGTGTAGTTTGGTGTAAATGTGAGCGTGTACGCACAGAACGAGGTGTAGTTTTGAGCTTGCTTCATTGTATTATTCGCGGCATAGCGCTGCCTGGGTTTTTTTTATATAATCTGAGGTATAATAAAAAAATAATCGGCTGTTCCATATATTATGGTCGAGTAGGTATTGAAGTCTTGTATGGGACAGCTAAAATTTTTTTCTCGATTACGACGTTGGTCCCGTGGATAAAATTGTTCAATTTGATGATCTGTGCCACATCTTTCTAATACACTCTGTACCTATTTGTTTTTAGTTTAGTTAATTTTCTTTTTATGTCCAACTAGCTTTTGCCAGCAGCTTCGCCCGCGTGGATGACGGAAAATATTCCATGGGAACGTAGTACCGCGAATTCATTTCTTATTCCTTGTCTACATTATAAAGGGAACCTCTGTGCAAAATCACAGATATTTTACGGGTCTACCCTTTATAGATGTCATAATATTATTTTGCATAACAGCGGATAGCATAAACTTTATTTCGCAGAAAATTGTTGGCAAACAATCATTTATCATTACGAGCTGGGGTCCAAAAACACTATTTAAATAATCACAAATACAGTAATCAGAAACTTAATCAGAATCACTTGTAGTTCGCAGTTAGGTCTCTGTAGTTCAGTGTTGTTCATTGTATCGCATTCCTAGCACAACTGCCATAGACTAGTTGGCTATCGCTACACCCCGTCAGGGGGTGCGACTGGCGGTGCCGGGGCGTGGCCCCCTCTCCGCGGTAGCTGATACGTTGACCCGTCACTACGGGCCCCTCGTTAGGTCGGCCTACTGCGGCCTAAAAGATGATGGGACGCGGATATGCGCGTCCCTGTGAATGATTGCTATATCTGTGTCTGTAGGCACGCCACGACGCTCTGCCATAGACCTTTTTTTTTTTTTTTTGATACTGACCTTTTCGCAATTGGCTCCGGGAGCCTCTGTTGCTTAACCGGGCGTCGCGTCGGCGGGGCCAGATGGGCCTCTCGCCTTGCAAAATAATTATTAAGTAGCACAGCTAAGGGCGTCCCATAGTGGAACTCGAACCTAGGCTTAGGGCGCTACTGACTACTGAGCAAGTAGGGACTTGTAAGTGTCGGTTTTATTATTATTATTAGGGACATTATTTTTAAAACTACTCGCTCCGCGTTTGTCAAGGGTCGGGGAGGTCATTGAACTCTACTATTACGCGTTGGTACTCGCCGTCGAGTACGGTACCTAAAGGTAGGGCGTCGGTCATGTGTAGTGTTTTGGTGAGCTAGTCTGAGACTCTCTTGAAGGAGAGTGATGTCATCGTCCTTATCTAATAGGACGTGTTTAGGACGACGTGTGCGTGATATTTGGGATGGTGTGTATCTGGCAGCTGCTGCCACTAATGGGTTAGTGTGAGTGGTAGCAGAATCGAAATAGCGTTTGCTAATATTTTTTATAAAATGCTTGATGGTCGGCAATTTTAAATCGATATGTAATTGATCGTTACGAACGTACCAGGGGGCTCTGCCATAGACCGCTGGCAACCCTCTATTTATATGACGAGTGTAAGCTTCTAGAAAGTTCGAGGCCATAATTCGAGAACATTCTAGTACTTACAATCTAAAATATTCTGGAAGGATTTAGAATGTTCTAGAAAAATGTCACGAATCGACGTACCTGTAGTTCTGCTACTCGATAACAGATGGCGTTAGCTTAGCGTCTACGTAACACTGCCGCCTCCTAAGACATGCTCGTCCCGAGCATCACTGTTCACGTTATATCGTGCCAGTTTGCTGAGCATGCTGCATAGTGTCCCTCCACTCGTCAATAAGGTCCGTTCTTTGCATCCGGACAGGTAGCACTTCCCCACTTTTGATGCTCAGGCTGCTCCCATCACGGGCCTGTGAGATAGAAATCCTTGGGGCTCCATTAACACCAGTCAGCATCCGCCCCACAGTCCCGGCGTCCCCTCGTTGCCGCTGGGTGGCGACATCAGCAGCCGCCCCTCCCTCCCGGCTACGATCCTCGCCGGCAGCACCCTGCCTCGGGCAACTCGACCGGAGGCGGCCCCCTTCTCCACAAGTGCAGCATCCAGGGCCGTACCCAAAATGGTCACCCATAGGCCACGCCGCAATCTCCCCGATGCGACGGGCTCGATGCCCACACTTCACCGCCTCCACCACCAACACATGGGCCAAGGTATCCCTCAGCGTCCCACGGCGCCCAAGTCCAACAGCAGCTCCAAACTCCAGGTCCTGCACACCATTGATGAATGCTTGAATCAGAATCCCCTCGGATGAGTGCAGACGCAGACTGGTACGCCTTTCGAACCAGCCTTTCCATTTCCCGGGCCCATCGCTGCAGGTTCCCACTACTGCGATGCACACGATCCCTCAACTGGGCACGAAACACGTGTTCTAGGTGTGCTTCGCCATATCCGGCTTCCAACGCCTCAAGCAGCAGCTCGTAGGTCACACTCTTGCCGAGAGCCTCCAATATGGTTAAGGCCTGGTCGCAAAGGTCCAAAGCAAGTGCGGTCACGGCCTGCCCTTTGTTCTAGACATTTGGCCTGTTCCCCTTGTCGGCGGGCTTATTCCTCCTTGTCGCGCTGAAGCTGTTCCTCCTGTCGGCGGGCCTGTTCCTGCAGCATCACCATCCGAGCAGAAAGATCCTTGGCTGCCAGTGCTGTAGGAACTCCAGATACTTCGGAAACTGGCTGCGTCGTCGGCTGATTACCACCCGATCTGACCCATCTCCTGCTGGCGTTGCCTCCTGGTACGGATAACCTTCGTGTCTTTCTTCGGTAAAACTGGCATAATTTATCCCTTACTTCGGATACCAAATGTTACGAGCTGGGTTTCGGGATAGATAAATTTATGCCAGTTTATACCAAAAACACATTAGATTTAAATAATCACAAATAGAGTAATCAGAAACTTCAGAATCACCAGAATCACTTGCAGTTCGCAGTTAGGTCGCTGTAGTTCAGTGTTGTTCACTGTATCGCATTCCTAGCAGAACTGCCATAGACCTTTTTTTTTTTTTTTTTTTTTTTGGTACTGACCTTTTCGCAATTGGCTCCGGGAGCCTCTGTTGCTTAACCGGGCGTCGGCGGGGCCAGATGGGCCTCTCGCCTTGTCTGCCATAGACCGCTGGCAACCATCTATTTATAAGACGAGTGTAAGCTTCTAGAAAGTTCGAGGCCATAATTCGAGAACCTTCTAGTACTTACAATCTAGAACATTCTGGAAGGGTTTAGAATGTTCTAGAAAAATCTGTCACGAATCGACGTACGTGTAGTTCTGCTACTCGATAGCAGATGGCGTTAGCGTCTACGTAACATTATCATACATTCAAAACTCATAATTTTGTAAGTCAGAATCATCTTTTGACATAAATTACATACTTACCCATAATAATTAAAAGAAATTTGACAGATTGTAGTAGCTTGATGTGCTGGCGTCCGTACATTTCATATTAATAATAATTGAATGACTTCTATTACATTACATATTACACACATCACATTATATTAAGGTGTACCTATGCTTGTACGCTAACAAGCTTACACCATGCAGATATGCAAACAAGCATACACCAGGCATGCAGTATGCAAACAAACATACCTACACCATGCATGCAGCAAGCAAGCATGCAAGCGAACATGCAGCAGGCATGGAAACACTGGGAATTAAAGTGGTGTCTACGGTTGGGCCAAGTACCTGGCCGAAATCAACAGGCTTTTGTAATCACGCCACGCGAGCTTATCGTCGCAGATAGTTTTAACGCTCACCACCGCGGCTTCGGCTAGGATGGCCGGCGAGCCGGCTAGCCTCACAAAACACCTGCTCCTCAGCTCGCGGGCCGCCTCATCCCTCCGCGTCTACGCGGGCTTAAATTACACTCTAGGGGTAGGGCAGACAAGACTACGTGGAATCGGTTTTGCAGCGATTCGTTTCTATCACTAACTTTTGTAGCAGAACATATTGACTTTTTAAGACAATATTTTAATTTTATAATTTAAGGTTAAGATCCGGTTATTCGGGCCTGTGGACCTTTGAAACGCTACCTCCGCCTCCCCCAAAAGCAACGCGACGTGTTTATTTACGACGCGCCGCCGACGATTTCGCAGAAAATCCATGCTACAGTGCAAAATATTTGCAGTTGATCAACGATCCCTTTGAACGTCGCATGAACACCTGGGTGTGCATAAGGAAAAATCCTTTATATAATAGGTATATAAGCTTATATCATATATATGTAAACGTAAAAAAACATCATGCGATGGAATAAAATCATCATCAGTAGTTGTGAACCTATGGGGTTCGCAACTAACCCCCCCCCCCCTCCCCTGGGGTTTTGGGTTCATAAATTAGTACATAATTTACAGTCAAAGGGTTAATTAGTTTTTCTTAGGTCGATTTTTTTTCCTTAGGTTTACGTTTTATGGTGTCTACGGTGGAGTGAACTAAGATTATTACATTGGACATTGGACATAGGACATAGGACATTGGGAAGAAACGTCCCCACCCTCCAACAGGTTTGAAACAGGTGTCATTCGAAGCGTCTGGTCGAATAGATATTTTCTTAATATGACGACATTCCTCCTACTTGTGGGGTATTCCTGGAATATTATTTTTTATATTCAATTATAGCATTATTTTACTCAAACACTTTCTTACGCAAATGAAGCAAAAGGAGTATGCAAGGATCGTAGCAGGTGGCGTTCTGTAGTTCCTGCCTACCCCCATGGGATGAAGGCGTGTGTTTATGTACCTATGTATGTATATTTTCTTTCTAGAGTGCAATTAAGAGGAATAGAACATAGCAATCTAACTGTTGTTCTCGTTTATGATAGACAAGCTTTCTTTTACCAAGGACCATTTTTTTTTTTTCTCAGATTCCTTTGCTAGGTTAGGTTAGCCTAACCTAACTAGCTGTTGTCTTTAGATCTTTTGTACAATTACCCAATCACAAGAATACGCAAATGCTGTTCATCATTGAGGAGTTCCATGTGACCTTCGAAATCCATGATCGGTTTATCACTGTTTAGTTAGCTTAGGTTATCTAACCTGACTAGCTGATTTCTTTTAATATTTTGTAGAATTACCCAACCACAAGAATATACAAATGCTGTTCATCATTGGCCTTGTGACCGAAATCCATGATCAGTTTATCACTGTTTAATTAGCTTAGGTTAGGTTGTCTAACCTAACTAGCTGATTTCTTTTAATATTTTGTACAATTACAAACCACAAGAATACCTACGCAAATGCTGTTCATCATTGAGGAGTTCCATGTGACCTGCGAAATCCATGATCGGTTTATCACTTTAGTTAAAAGAAATCAGCTAGTTAGGTTAGACAACCTTTTTTTTTTTTTTTTTTTTTTTTTTTGTTGCCGGGGTGGAAAATCCTCATGGATGTCCCCCGCCCTGGGGTGAGCGGAGGGGTCTGTCAGACTCTTACTGACTAAAAACCACCCCGGTGTTCCCTTCCCACACCTGGACCGGGGATCATGGGAACTTGGGCGCTTTCCACGATCCCCGGCTAGTGCCGGCCCGCATTTGCGGGCCTCCTCAGGCCTGCGAGGGGAGTGAGGTGCAGGACTCCCCCCGCAACGTCCAATAGGGGCGCGCGCGGAACACTACGCGCCGCCGCCTCGGGTCCAGCTGGATGGGGGCCGGCGGACGTCCCCGAGTCCACCGTCCCTCCGGACCTGTTAACGGGGGCTGGAAGAGGGCGTTGTCCGCCCTCCGCCGACGCCCGGGCCGCCTCCTGCGGGTCGGGAGAGTCGTCTCGATCTCCCTCTCCCTTTCCGCAGCCTCCTTCCGCGAAATGACGGTTTCACAGAAGGAGATCACCGCATCCCACGACTCGGCGCTCCCGACCATCGAACGAGCGACGGCCGGCAGCGACAGGTCGGCTCCGACCTCTGCCACGAGGGCACGGCGCGGCCCCTCCCATGCGGCACACTCTGCCACTGTATGCCACGCCGTGTCCTCCCGACAGTGGACGCAGTGATGGCACCGAGCGTCCGGCTCCCTGTTTATGCGACACAGGTACTTCCCGAAGCAACCATGCCCCGAGAGCACCTGGGTCGCTCGAAACGACAGGGAGCCGTGCCTCCTTCCGACCCATTCGCCGAGCACTGGTCGGATCGCCTCGACGGTGGCGAGGCCGGCAGTAGGGCGCAGAAGCCTGTCGCGCCATTCCGTCAACAGGACCTCGCGGAGCTGTGACCGGCGATGCTCGACCTCACGCTGCATCGGTTCACCGCCCCGCGTCCGCGCCTCCTCACGCCATCGGTACAGTGACGCGAGGGCTCTCGCCTCTAGGTCCCAGGGCGGGGATCCGGCCAGTGCGCAAGTCGCCTCGTAGGAGATCGTGCGATACCCCCTGATAGCTCTGACGGCCATCGCCCTCTGCGGTTTTCGCAGTATTGCGATGCTGCCAGCCGTCAGGTCAGAAGCCCACACCGGGGCTCCGTACAGGGCCATGGATCGCACGATCCCCAAGTACAACCGCCTACAGGCGGTGCTCGGCCCCCCCAGATTGGGAAGCAGCGTTGCGAGCGCGCCCGCCGCACCCATCAACTTGGGCGTCAGCCGCCGAAAGTGGGGGCCGAAGTCCCACCGGCTGTCGAGCACCAGTCCCAAGTACTTCATGGTTGACTCGACAGCAATTCGAGCCCCTCCGACCACAATATGCAATCCCGGCGGCGGCGCTCGTCGGGGGCCATGAAATGCAATGGCCTCCGACTTGTTGAGGGCCACTTCCAGGCCCAGGCGCCGGATGCGACTCACGACCTGTGAGACCGCAGCCGTAGCCAGCAATGCTGCCTCCCTGTACGAGCTCCCCCGGGCAGTGACCAGCGTGTCGTCCGCGTAACACGTCAGGTCCACTCCCGGTTGGTGGTCGCCCCTCAGCACCCAGTCGTATCCGATGTTCCACAGTAGAGGACCCACAACCGATCCCTGTGGAACACCGCACGACATATCGCGCTGGCCCCCATCGTCGCGTCCCCTGTAGGTGACACTTCTTTCCGCCAAGTAAGCCCCAACGATGTCTTGGAGGTAGGCAGGCACCCTGTGATAACGCAGTGCCTCCCGAATACAACTCCAGGGCAGGGTATTGAACGCGTTGGAGATGTCTAAGGACACCGCCAGCATCACCCCGCCCCGGGACACCGCTTCCTCCGCCAGGACTCTTACCCGCATAATCGCGTCGACAGTGGAGCGCCCATGCCGAAAGCCGAATTGGCTGTCGTCCAGATCCGGCCCCTCTCTGCACAAGTGGCCGACGAGGCGGGCTGCAATTATCCACTCGAAAAGCTTACCCACCTCGTCTAACAGCACTATAGGCCGGTATGCGGACGGCGAGTCTGCTGGGCGCCCCACTTTCCTGAGTAGGACCAGACGACCTGTTTTCCACTGAGTAGGGAACCGGCCCTGCTCAAGGCAAGCTGAGTAGAGTCCTCTCAGCCGGGGCTCCAGCTCTCTCAGAGCCAAGGTTAGACAACCTAACCTAACTAGCTGATTTCTTTTAACATTTTGTAGAATTACCCAAACACAAGAAAACGCAAATGCTGTTCATCATTGAGGAGTTCCATAGGACCTTCAAAAGCCATGATCAGTTTATCACTGTTTAGTTAGGTTAGGTTGTCTAACCTAACTAGCTGATTTCTTTTAATATTTTGTACAATAACCCAACCACAAGAATACGCAAATGCTGTTCATCATTGAGGAGTTCCATAGGAACTTCAAAATCCATGTTCAGTTTATCACTGTTTAATTACCTAGCTTAGGTTAGGTTGTCCAACCTAACTAGCTGATTTCTTTTAATATTTTGACCAATTACAAACCACAAGAATAGGTACGCAAATACTGTTCATCATTGAGGAGTCCCATGTGACCTTCCATTAAAATCCAAGATATGTCGATCACTGTTAAATTTGACTAGGTTAGGTTAGCCTAAACCTACCTAACTAGCTGTTGTCTTTAAATGTTTTTGAATGTCAAGCAGTGAACGTCTTTCGGCTGAAACGGTGATGATGATAAACAAAAACTTTTTTACAAAGAAATACAACCGACTTCCAAAAATAACACTACAAAGTAAAAAATAACTTTAATTTCGGAAGTCGGTGTCTGGTTAAATGTATTTTCGTTTTTTGCCAATGACTTCCGAAATTAAAGTTATTTTTTACTTTGTAGTGTTGTTTTTGGAAGTCGGTTGTATTTTTTTGTAAAAAAGTTTTTATTTTTCACTTTTTAGTTGTGGTACCTACCCCACACAAATTCTAATACCACTACCTGCAAAACAAACTAGAACATCATCCATATAAAAGTGGGGAAAAAAATACGTATTATTGAAGCTATCTCAAAAACTACCCATGCAAAGTTAATCAATTTTATATGGGACCAACTTTCATGTAGGTATACCCTTTCGAATAAAACAAACATTTTTCAAATCGGGCGACTGTAAAAAGTTATGCGTGGTCATACATAAAAAAAAACATACGTGTCGAATTGAGAACCTCCTCCTTTTTTTTTCGTCGGTTAAAAATAAAAAAAGATCTCTAGGATGAGATAGTCAATGCGCGGCATGTCCCGGTTTTGCCGCACAACACTGCCGCGCGTACATTTCTCCATACGTCTAGTCTAGACATAGCGCGGGAGAAATTGTGTCCAGTAGTGCTATTCTGTAAATATCTCACCGTGAAAACAAGTGAAGTGATCTTAAAGTGAGCTGTCAATAGTGTCAACCCCTAGCATTATGTGAAATGACGGCTCACTTCACGCTCACTTCACCTGAGTTATCACGGTGAGATGTTTACAGAATAGCACTACTGCGAATGCCACTGCACACATCTTGCGCGCTCTATTTGGATACACTTTAAGACTACAAAACTAGAGGAACAAAATGTATGAAAAACTTTTTTACAAAAAAATACAACCTTCTTCCAAAAACAACACTACAAAGTGAAAAATAACTTTAATTTCGGAAGTCGGATGTGTTTTCGTTTTTTGCCACCGACTTCCGAAATTAAAGTTATTTTTCACTTTGTAGTGTTGTTTTTGGAACTCGGTTGTATTTTTTTGTAAAAAAGTTTTTATTTTTCACTTTTTAGTTGTGTACCTACCCCACACAAATTCTAATACCACTATCTGCAAAACAAACTAGAACATCTTCCATATAAAAGTGGGGAAAAAATACGTATTATTGAAGCTAACTCAAAAACTACCGAAGCAAAGTTAATCAATCAATTTTATATGGGACCAACTGTGATGTATACCCTCTCGAATAAAACAAAAAAAACCCAAATCGGTCCAGCCATCTTCGAGTAATCGGGGAACATATATAAGAAAAAAAAAAAAAAAAGGTTCCGACGAATTGAGAACCTCCTCCTTTTTGAAGTCGGTTAAAAAACTTAATTCTCTCAGACAGTAAATAAAATAGGCAAAAACGGTGACAACTCTGCGACACATCTGTGTTATTGCATAATCGTCAGTTCGTTTTTTTGTAGGATCGTCATTTGTCGGTAGGCGGCGCCAAAGTAACAAACTGTAGCACAGAGGTCAAATCTCCAAGGTCTTCGAGCAATGTAATAGCCTTAATATTTTTATTTTGAAAGTAGGTAATTCTGCGGGTGAATTGAAGATACGTGCCTTTTAATCCACTAGACTCGAAATAATTCATGTCCTTTATCAAAACTTCAAGATTGCTATTACCGGATCTAGGTTAGGGTGTTGTTCCAGACCCAGGACTTTTCATACTGGTCAAGGTCAGTTCGAATTCATCTTGAAGTGACAATGGTGCTGCTGTATCTCTTTAATAATAATAATAATAATCTTTATTACATAAGGAAGTGGTACAAATTGTGTGAAGTCCCTGACTTTTGTCCTAGGTGGTTAACCTGTTTTACAAGAGCCAGTGCCCCCTCCCGGGAGTAAATACTATTGAATACTTATGCAATAAGACTAACAATGAAAAAATAAAAAGACTAAACTAAGTAATACAAATTAAAAAAATGTTTAGAAAAAGCCTGTAGTGGTGATTGTGTGTGTATTATGTGTGGTGTGTGTGAATGTGTGTGGGTGTGTGCTTGAAGTATGTGTGTGTGTATTTAAATTGAAATTGAATGTACAGGAAAGGTTGACTGGGATGGCGAGTAAAGGGTGAAGTTGAGTGCCTCTCATAGGCTAGAATTTATATTACGAGTTTTTAGGATTTGCTCTGTTTTGTCGTAATTGAGGAACAGTAGCCAATGCTTTAGACAGTAGATACCTCAACTCTTTCGTAATATAAATTCTAGCCTATGAGAGGCATTCTACTTCTACTTTCTTCGCCCGCGTGGATGTCGGAAAATATCCCACGGGAACAAAAATCCTTCCAACATTATAAAGGGAACCTCTGTGCAAAATTTCAGCTTTTTAGGTCCAAGGGCTTGTGCTGGGCGTTGATGAGTCAGTCAGGACTTTTCTTTTTATATATTGAGATAGCTTTCACCCGCGACTTTGTCCGCGTGAAATTTTTTGTTCCCCACTCACCCCGTCGCATCGCGTTGCCTGCCCGCGCTATTACTTCGTTTTCGTTTAGCGTTCTTCCTGACTTTTTTTCGTTTTGCTCGGCACCTAAGAGACCTAGAGTGATGTTAAATATGCCTATAGCCTTCCTTAAGAATTGGGCTATCAAATGCAAAAATAATTATTAAAGTCCGACAGGTAATTCCAGAGATTAGCGCATTCGTTCACCGCATCCTCTTCCCGCTAACTTCTCCCTCACCACCCCAACCCCTCCCTCACCTCCACCTCCCCCTCACCAATCCCTCCCCTCTCTCTCTCCCCTCACCACCCTTTCGTCCTCTGCTCACCAACCCCTGCCCTTTTTCCCCCTCTCACCATCACTCTTACTCCTCACAACCCCCTCCCCTCCTCCCCCTCCTAACGACCTCCTCCCCTCCTCCCCCTCCTAACGACCCCCTCCCCTTCCCCTCCTCACCACCCTCTCCCCTTCTACCCTTCCCTCTGGGGGAAATGCTATTAGTGGCAAACTTTATTACTTGCTTAGGCAAGTATTTGTGCCAAGTTTCAAGTTAATTAACCAAATAAATAAGATTTTTCATATAAACTATATTGCCTGTTTCCCCCCACAGGGGTGGAATTCAAAAAAATAGTTTTTGAATATTTCCGTAACTTGACTTAAAGATTATTTACACCAATTTTTGAGTTAATCAAGCCCCACAGTAAAACCTGCCCTGTAAAATTGAATACCCCTTTTCACCCCCTTAGGGGTAGATTTTCGAAAAACCCTGATACACGTTATTCTTCATTTTTGGTCTCAAGTATAAATACTGACTATCGAGTTAATCGGACCGCGCGTAGTATTCTTCCATACAAACTTTGACACCCCCCAATTACCCTTTAGGGGGTAGTTTAGAAAAACAAAAATGACAAAAATCATAATTTATTTAGATAAATATTCCTGCCAAGTTTCAGGTTTATTAACTCAAGGAATAAAAATTTCCATACAAACTTCCACCCCCTATTTCACCCCTTCACGGGGTGAGTTTTCCAAAATCCTTTCTTAGCTGACGTCTCCTACTCATAATCTACCTCTGTGCTAAATTTCATCTTGGTAGGTCCAGCAGTTTTTGAGATTCCGTGTTTAATCAGCGAGTGAATGAATGAGTGACCTTTCGCTTTTATATACACACATCAACACGGTCTAGGGATATTTTTAAAAAAGCGAATTACTATCAATGTGTTAATTATTAATGTATATATTTAAAAGATACGTTATTTATTATTTTACCATTTTTTAACTCTTAAAATGTCGATTGTACACCATGTGTACAGATAACAATAGAATTTCAATTGTGTCTGCTAATTGGCGCGCGACGGGTTAATAATGGTTAAGGTACTTACTACTTAGATTAAAATTTCAGGATTTTATGGAAAAAAAATGAAGCATAGACGGAAACCGTATATGAATTAAGGCTAGGTTGTTCGGGCATGTAGGCCTTTGAAACGCTACCTCCGCCTCCCCCAAATGTAGCGCGACGTGTTTATTTACGACGCGCTGCCGACGATTTCGCGGAAAATCTATGCTACAGTGTAAAATATTTGCAGTTGATCAACTTAATTAGTTTTTCTTAGGTCGATTTTTTTTTCCTTAGGTTTACATTTTATGGTGTCTACGGTGGAGTGAACTAAGATTATTACAAAAAATGTCGTTTTGTTTTCATATTGTCAGATAACTATACCAACACGATTCGATAACAATAGGTACAATTATTATCAGCCCCATGATATTGGTGAATATCGATGACCATCGCGACACGACAAACAACCACACTACTAAGTCGGCGGCAGTTTGAAAAAGTTTGCTCAATTGAAAGAATGCCCGCTACTCTCACCCCGCACTGTCTTCGCCGGTAGATATCGTGCCGATATCGGTATCGGTGTGTGTTGAAATCGGTTATCATGGTATGGGCATGTGATGCGGAGAAATGCAGAAAATGTCGTCTGGAATGTTTTGATTATGAATCTGGATGACTATACGAGTAAGGGAATACCAAAGAAACGATGGATGATCTGTGTGAAAGATGATGTGGCTAGAAAGGGAATGACTATCGAGATGACGACTAATAGAGAAGTATGGAAGATAAAAACAAGTTTCATCGACCCCAAAAAAAAATGGGATAAGGGCAGGAGAATGCTGATAATCGGTATCGGCCGTTGTCTACGACGATATAAGTGACATTAAAACACAATGTAAAAGCGAATTATTCCATTACTTCATTGGGCTGAGTAGGAAACGAATATAGCAGATAGTTACAGATTGAACCTTTAAACGGCTATTTTAGTAAACTTTCATCAAACCAAATAGCTTAACGGTTCGACGACTGCTGTGCAAACCCGTGGTTAAAAGTTTGATTCTCAACTGTTATATTGTTTTCGATTCTTTTTTTTATAATATTATATATCGATATTTTGTTATATACCTACTGTTATTTGATAGTTCGCATAACATACACAGAAAACATGAAGTTTAGGCCTCTTATACCATCTATATTTATAATAAAAATAAATATTAATGGTTAGCTGACAGTTAATGAGAAATCCCGTGTGTACAATCTACTGTTATATTTTTTAGCGATAGCCGGGTTCGTCAGAAATAATCTGTAAGAATCACTCAGTGTATTCGTGTTATGCCATTAGGTATTACGCCTGTTCGTGTCGTTCCTGCAGAGGAACGACACGAACAGGTGTTTGTTTCTTTATCCACTAAAAACGAAAAACTTCGCAAGCAGTGGGAAATTGCTACTGAAGGCTGCGCGTTTCGACCTCAGGACAAGCTGCTTCGTCGTCAGTCGCTTGATCCCGCGTCACCAGTCCTAACTCTCTGTGTATTTTGGCTGCTGAGAGAGACCACAACTACAAACGTACTGGAAAGGAAAGTTTTATAAAATGTGGCTGTTGTTTTAGTATATTGTGTGTCTAACTTGCATCCCCTATAACCCCTTTAGTGACTGAATAAAAATTTTTTTTTTTTAGAATGGTCTAAAAATGGTCGTACTGTTTTGCTTATGCTGCAAACATATTCTTTTGTTTTTGATGTTGACCACTGCTCATGAAGATCAGTAATTATTGACAACTACATAATGAAGGAACAATTGCCGTACTTTATTATCAAGGGATGTACCTACTGCTACAGCTATAATTTATCGAATCTACTATTCTAAGACATCAAAATTAATTTAGTATATTGTCTAACCGGCCCCGCTCATGTGGGATTGCCGTCCCATAGGACTATTTACCTAAACAAAAGTGCAAGTATCAATATGTTAAAAGTTACAAACCAACAATAGGATACGTCATCGACGAACTTGCTTTAGAACATGGGCACTGACTGATACAGTTACCGCCTAACCATGGCTACGTTCACAAAGCGCTATTTTTCGAATGTATAGAACACGATATTTTATCGTATACTGTGACTTTTTGTACTCAAAACTGATCATGGGGTGTCGTTTTTATGGTTTTCGAGGGAGCCAAAGCCGGTAGTGAAGTCAAAATGAAAATTCAAGATGGCGGATGTGAAAATTTTGTGTTTGTGTTTTAAATCATACGTTATAAGGAACTTCAGTCCTGACGGTGGTCCCCGACCGCACATTTTTATTTTTTTCTAATTTTCACTGTTGTTGCCAGAGTGAAAGTTGATTTATTATTAGTATCCAACCGACAACCGGACACATTGTATTTATATTATGTGTAATTTATGTAGGATATGGTAGTAGACTAGTAGTGAAGACAGTTCGATGGAGAGTGAAAATACTAATGTGGATGAATCTGATGAAAAATCTTAGAAAAATGTGTTTTAAAACTTCTTCATAAAGGACCACGATAAAAAATTATAAACTACTCGCGCTTGACTATAATTTTATCGATAATAATTTGAAATGTGTCTTAACACTATCGTAAGATGACAATTAAACGTCATCATACCACATATAAATAATCACATTTTCGAAAACGATATTATGAATTAAAACTATAATATAATTACGAGATATTTTTTCTGAGCTGTCGCAATTTCATATCTAATGTATTCGTCTTTTGTTTGAATTTTTTTGAACAACAGCAGGGAGAGCGAATTTTTAAAAATTTTGGCACAGGTCCAACCTCGATGACGTCCCGCAGGACTCTGACCGCGAGCGGATTTAGCCAAATTTACTAATTTTGAGTTTATTTAAAAAAAATCTATTAAACTCAAAAATCCAACCGTTAAATTCCCTCTGAAATACGATTACCTCATGGTACATACAATTTTCATATAATTTTATGCTGTAATTAGGAAATGAAACGGAAAATGGTTTTGAAATCGACTATGTTTCGGATTTTTTTTTCATCGAGGAAATTACAAGTTATCGTGTTTTGAACCGTTAATTTCCCTAAAGAAAGGATGTATCTATGACATATATTTTTTTCAGGACCTTAATACAATAGTTTGACCATTTAAAATTGATTCTAAAACAGGAAAAATTCGGATAACCCCCCGTTAACTTTTAATTTGTGAGTAAAAACTGAAAAAAATAGAAAAATCATTTAATTTGTGTTTATAAACTTGAAGTTAGTGGTCTGAGAAAGCGCCCATGATGTTCATAACACATCGGCAACGATTCGGCATGCTCAGAATAATATTGGGAATATTGTCCCATGTCCTTCTGAGGTGCGCAAAAAGTTGATCTTCTGTAGCCAGATTTTCAGGAACTTCCTTCAGAGCTCTTCTTTGCAGCATATCCCACGTATGCTCAATGGGATTTAGATCTGGCGATTGAGCAGGCCAGTCTAAGGCCCTAACATTGTGTGTATGTAACCAAGCTGCTACCGTTCTCGCCGTGTGTGCCCGGGCATTGTCGTGCATGAGCAGGAAATCTTGCCCCATTTGTGTTCTGTGGGGCAAGATTACGGGCCCCAGCACCTGTTGGACGTATCGTTCTGCCGTCATATTGCCCCGCACCCAAACGAGATCCGTCCGTCCTCCAAGACGAATTCCTGCCCAAACCATAATTGTTCCTCCTTGGTATGGGTGAACTTCCTGAGGGTTCTGGAGACGGCTCCATCGTCCAGGAACTCGCCAAACACGCGTCCTTCGTGAATCTGGATGGAAGCCGAACCTGGATTCATCCGTGAACAGCACATTGGACCATTGCTCACGGCCCCAGTCCACGTGGTTCCGAACCCATTCTAATCGTCGTCCACGATTGCCTCTCCGTAAAGGTGGGACCCGGAGTGGTCTACGAGAGCGTAGATTGCTTTCATGCAGTCGCCTTCTTACAGTTTGGTCACTCACAAGCACTTGGTGTTCCACTCGCAGCCATTGGACCAATTGAGTCGCCGTTGCATTTGGTTGAGCTCGCGCAGTAATTTGCAAAAATCGGTCTTGTCTGGGGGTAGTGATGCGACTTGGCCCCCGTTGCCTCTCCGCTACTTCACCTGTGGCACGATAGCGTGTCCACAATCTTGAAATTACATTTTGGTGGGTCCCTATGGCCTCAGCAACATTACGCTGAACAGACCCAGCTTCCAGCATTCCCACAGTTCGTAACATCTCCGCCCTCGTCAAATGTCGGCGTTGCATGGCTACAATACCTCAATTTTAACTTTATCTTTCGTTTAAAAATGAAAAAAAAACTGTAACTAAACGTAATTCGTATTGTTTTCTTTGCACAAATGAAAATTCCCTCTCCTACACATCAAGACATTTTTATGCCACCGAAACAAAAGAATTTTCAAAAATTTGAATTTGGAATTAGTCTGAGATAAATTACAAACAAATCGGTGTATAAAAAATTCCAATGTGGCCAGTACTTTTCGAGTTATTTAATTGAGTATGAAATATCCCTAGACCGTGTTGATGTGTGTATATCAAGTGTATATAGATTAAGTACCTACTAGTTGTAGTTTTTGCCTACCCCCATGGGAAGAAGGCCCTTATGTATGTACCTAGTTATGTAAATTTATACTAATTAAGAGTTTGTTTAAAAACGCTAATCTCTGGAACTACCGTCAGATTTGAAAAATTCCTTTTGCATTTGATAGACCAATTCCTGAAGAAGGCTAAACTATTAGGCTAAGCTATTTCACTGTTTCACATCACAATCCTAGTGTCCTTCCTTAGGAGCTGAGCAAAAAGAACGCTAAGCGAAAAAGAAGTAACGCGGGCAGAAGCTAGCTATTAATAAAATTAATAATTTATTCGCGTTCGTCCCACCGATTTTTTGTCAGTGGGACGAACGGGAATACACCGAAACCATAGAAATATAAAAAAACAGTAGGAGCTATGACCGAACCGAAACATCTACCTACTTCGTCTGTGCGAAACGGGTAAATTGTAACATTTTAACATAATATCTATTCCACGTTAATCTACTAAATATGTTTAATGCTAGGTAATCATAAAAAATATGACATTTTCAACCATATTTTAGTGAAAAATCTAAAAAGAATGCTGAAAATACTTACATTTTTGTCGAAAAAATTAAAAATGCTCCGCAGACAGTCTTCTCTTACGCGGCGCCGATGCAAACTGGGGTAGGCCGGGGGGTTCTCGAGAGTGTCCTTATGCGATATAATGCACGATCTGGCAATGCAGCGTTTTAGAAATATCACAGTGTTTTATTGTGTACCACTGTTTCATTGTTAGACATCTGACCCTAGGTATTTGTCGGTTCATTAACCCGTCAATGGAACGTTTTCGATACAGCGACCGTCGATGTAGTGACTGTCGATATTATGAACCAGACCCGTGCGAAACATATACGCTGCATACATATGCAGCGTAATGTTTCGCACGGGTCTGGTAAATACCCATTAGACTACATGTCGAGGTCCTTGTTTTGTATGTACAAGACCACTAAGAAAATGAAGTACTTACCTAATCCTATTGGTGGGTATCGCACGCATCTTGGGTGGTAAGTTTTAAACCAAAGGTACAAAGAACCAGAACAAGAGCACTCTTGACATTCTTAAGAGGGTACCGACCGCGCAGTGGCGCCCTCATCGTTTGTTTGGGTATTTCTTTTATTTTAGAATGAAAATGCAGAAAATAAGGCGGAATAATTGTGCTCCACAAGACTACGTTAAAAAGCGCGCTACGTTAAATAGTAGCTTTATATTTTTAAGTTTTATTATAATCGTTAAATTATTCTGCATTTTCATTCTAAATTAAAATAATTAACCAAACAAACGATGAGAGCGCCACTGCGCGGTCGGATAAACCAATAAAAAAACGCTGTCCCTGTTTACGCAAATATGATAGTGATAGAACATGCATTCGCTCGTTTGGATAAATCGAATATACAGAGTGGCGACTAATTGAAATCTACGTAATTTCAATTAGTCAGGGGATCCAGAATCATGTACCAACCGGTACATGATTCTGGACGCCCCTGCATTGAAACTTTTCGTCGGTTATCAAAAAGAATCAGCTGTTCCCTACAAGTGTTTTTTTTTTAATACCCAACAAAAAATTTCAACACAGGGGGGTCCAGAACCACAATCTGCCTAGCCTTTTCCCAACTATGCTGGGGTCGCATTCCAGTCTAAACAGATGCAGCTGAATACCAGTATTTTACATGGAGTGACCGCCTATCTGACCTCCACAGTCCACAACCCAGTGACTGGGCAGGTAATACGATACCCCTTGGTAAGACTGGTTGTCAGACTATCGGGCTTCTGACGACCAGTTACGACTGTCAAAGATCCACGAATGACTGCCGGGACCAACGGCTTAACGTGCTTTCCGAGGCACGGAGTCTCGGTATGTAAAGCAATCTTTACATACCGAGACTCCTCTGTGCCCGGCAGTCATTCGTGGATGATTCTGGAGGAGCTTGTGGCTAAGAAATAATTGCTGCACGAGTTGATCCATCAGGTTAATGGTAACAGAATCATATACAGAATACGTAGTTTCAATTAATGTGATAACCTAATTGCTATTGCTACTCTGTAGTCCGAACACTCCGATAAGGCTCTATATGAGCGTGGCAAAAAGAGAACTACTTAAAATGTAAATGTAGCAGACTGGAAGATCTCCAGTAATTTTTCCCATATTCGTCATAATTATAGAAAGCCTTGTCGGGTTATAGTACCACCACCTGCAATAGAAAGGATTTTGTAATGACAGAATTAAAAAAACAAAAAATAAATATTTGAACAATAAGAAATTTTATTAGATATTGAATTATGACAAAATGTTTGAAATTCAGTGTAAAAATACATGTGAAACACAAGCAGTAAACACTAATTAATAGGCTATTGATGTAGACAACATATTAAATACATTTCTGTGTTATCTTTTTAATTTTGTCTCTTCACTTTATAGATATCCATGAAAGATAAATTTTAATCATCAAAATTCTGTGAAAGTAAGAAATTGGCTGCAAGATTCTCATTTTTTTCACAAGCAAAGTATGCTTGGATGACCATATGTTCCGGAAAGCCCAATGCTTTTAATCTTTCAATAGCCTCTTTGTCTTGTGGTGAGACTTGTGGCTGTTGTACTTGCGGAATCTCTATAGCATTCTCTTCTGCTACTGCACCAGCAGCAGATGGATTCACAGGTTCATTCAACATTCTTACAAAAGCTGATTGGTGTTGACTGATTGCCTGCAACAGCGCTGGATTAGTTTGACCAATCTGTTGAAGAACTGCATTCAACAAATTAGGGTTTTGTTGGATTACTGCACGCATTTGTTGGAATTGAGGCTGATCACGAAGAAAAGCCAGTGGGTCTTCATCAGTGCCTTCTTCAGCATCTTGTTCTTGAAGTAATTCTTCTGGGATGCCTGTTATTAAATATTCCACAGCTCTTTCACGATTATTGAATGAGGCCCGTAGTGCTTGTTCCACTTGCTGTCTATTATAGCCCATGTCCATAATGCTGTGGACGGTAGCTTCAAAGTCAAGTTCATTTGCGGTGGCCACAGGCTCAGGTTCAGCAGCGGGAGGTGGTTTGGGTGCTTCTTCAGCGGTAGGTTTGGGTTTACCGTCGCCGCTTTCCGTTGAGGCACTTTCGCCAGCTTCTGGAGCGGAAGTAGTTGATGCCGGGATTTCCGAGGATTTCGGTTTCGTTACCATGATAACAATGAATTTTTTTTCATCTATGTTGTAGGTATTTAATTTATCGTCATCCAGCAAGATTTTCCCTGCATAAATAAGTCTTTGATGATCAGCAACATAATCTTTACCTTTCTCAACTTCAATTTTCAGCTTGAGCGCTTTGACTGTTTCTTCTGGGTCGATTTCTATTTGAAAAGTTTGTTGTTGAAGTGTCTTCAACGTCACCAACATTTTGATTACTTTCTTTGTAACTTTTATATGATTGAGCAAGTTTTGTCCTAAATTAGATACCGACTGAATTCTGACTCGACAAAATTATGCAGTAAACATAACCTCACGGCTGTCCGCTGTCCTCAAGAGCGTTCGGATATGCATGCCAAAGACAATATTGTTTTTGATGGGATGGGTAATGGGTAACATGATGAGGAAGATACTAAAGCCGAAAACAGTAAAATTATCCTTTTTTTATTCACTAAATTACGTAAGTACATTTACGAATCACCTTTTAAAAATAATATCAACAATCTGTGTTATGCCGCGTACACACTACACACCAGGTAGGTACTAGTAAAAGCTATAACATAAAATGAAAATCGGCGTATTCAAATGATTCCGGTTGATTCCCTTGGCTTAGCTCATTTTTTAAATAATTTCTTTCAGGTATTTACAAAAAAAGGAAAATACGATATTTCCTGCAAAAAAATCTTAGTGAAGAATTCTAACTGTACTTATAACCACATAGACAGATATACAGGGTGTCCAAGAACCTGGCGTCCAACTGGATTCCCACGATGCCCCAAGTTCTAACAGTACTCAGAAAAATATTTTAAAAAATCCACCCCATGTACTTACAGAATTATACTGATTTCAAAAAAAAAGGGGAAATGAGCACCCTGTGACATACTTTTGAATGCTGTGACTGCTAATGCTGATAATTTCGATATTTCTTGGAGGTTTTGTAATCTAGGGTATTGCTGTGTCTAAATAGAATGTAAAAATAATGTACTTATTGTACCATTTTAAAATAAAATATTATTTTAACTAAAGGTGATATGGAAAACTATTGAATTTCGCAACTTTGACCGACTGTAGTGTAAAAAAAATGTACCAAAATAGTATGGCAAGTGACGTCAAATTTTGACGCGTTTATTCCTCTTTTTAAAAAGGTATATACTTACACATTAATTTGAAAAAAAAAATTTTTGATAATATTTTTACTCAACAACCCAATTTTTACGATGTCTAACAGAATTCTTAGAAAGAAAAATTTACGACGAATTGAATCTAACCTCTAAAGAATTACTATTGTATGCTCATAAAAATAACAACAGGCCTCTCAAAAAACAGGTTAGACCGTAAGTGCTCTGGACTTTGAAACGAACTCTTTACGACGACCTTTGCCTGTGTTTGGACAGTTTGTGTTTTGTGTGTGCTACCATGGCGACCTACACTCCGCAAGAATACGCAAATATGCACTACATTTATGGAGAATGTAGAGGTAATGGACGAGCTGCAGCGAGACTTTACAGAGAAAGGTATCCGAGGGCTACGCGATATCCCGACCATCGAGTTTTCATTAATGTGCACAGATCACTATGTGACGGGCGGTTCCCCAATCAAGTAGCTGGTGAAGGACGACCCGTAAATGACTTCATACGCGATGAAGTTTTAGAGGCGGTGTCGGCAAATCCAAGCATCTCTGTGCGAGGAATAGAAGCTGATACGGGGATACCGAAGAGCACAGCACACAGTATTCTCCAAAAAGAAGAATATCATCCGTACCACGTACAGCGAGTGCAAAGTCTTTTACCTCGAGACTATCCGAGCCGAGTCGCGTTTTGTGAAACAATCCTGCAAAAACATCGAGAAGACGAAAACTTTATCGACAAAATTTTGTGGTCAGATGAATCAACATTTAAGAAGGATGGCTACATGAACCTACACAACTTGCACGAGTGGCATGTGGAAAATCCGCACTTGATGCGAGAAGATAGATCCCAGTACCGGTTCAAAGTGAACATGTGGACCGGTATTCTCTGTGGGAATATTATTGGTCCATTTGAGATGCCCGAGAATTTGACTGGCGAATCATATTTAAATTTTCTTCAAAATGATTTGCCAAACTTACTAGAAGAGACCCCACCAGATATGTGGTTCCAACACGACGGCTGTCCAGCACATTTTCGCGTATCCGTTAGAGAGTTTTTGGACGAGCAATACCCGAACAGGTGGATTGGGCGATCAGGAACAATCCCGTGGCCAGCCCGCTCACCTGACTTAAATCCGCTGGATTTTTTTTTCTGGGGAACTATGAAGGAGCTCGTTTATGCGAAGCCCATTAATGACATCGCTGACCTTCGTGAGAAGATAACACAAGCAGTGCAGGTGATACGTCAAAAAAGTTACTCGCGAAACATAAAGCGGTCCTTTTTAAGGAGAGTGAGAGCTTGTATTGCCGCGGGTGGTCAACATTTTGAACATTTATTGTAATAAAATATCTTTAAACTAACATTCTTTGCTTTTATTCTACTGGGAACCCATCTACCTGTGTGTATTTCCTTCTTGCTCACTCTTGGAACCGAAGTAAATAATAGTAGTAACATAACAGTTTCTAAGATAAGAAAGGGTCCGACAGTTACCGTTAGTAGGTAGGCACTTCGTAAAAATTGGGTTGTTGAGTAAAAATATTATCAAAAATTTTTTTTTTCAAATTAATGTGTAAGTATTATACCTTTTTAAAAAGAGGAATAAACGCGTCAAAATTTGACGTCACTTGCCATACTATTTTGGTACATTTTTTTTACACTACAGTCGGTCAAAGTTGCGAAATTCAATAGTTTTCTATATCACCTTTAGTTAAAATAATATTTTATTTTAAAATGGTACAATAAGTACATTATTTTTACATTCTATTTAGACACAGCAATACCCTAGATTACAAAACCTCCAAGAAATATCGAAATTATCAGCATTAGCAGTCACAGCATTCAAAAGTATGTCACAGGGTGCTCATTTCCCCTTTTTTTTTGAAATCACTATAATTCTGTAAGTACATGGGATGGATTTTTTAAAATATTTTTCTGAGTACTGTTAGAACTTGGGGCATCGTGGGAATCCAGTTGGACGCCAGGTTCTTGGACACCCTGTATATTATCTGTTTATAGACTTTTGGAACCACCCACCTGTAGAAATAACATTGGGAGCAATTGGGAGACATTCGCCAACATTTAGAATGTTTATTACCTAAACGTCAACACAAACTCGACAAGGCAGTCGATGCTAGCGACATCTATGTCGACCTTTGCGTTTTTCTCCCCATTCAACGAACTCACCCGATTTGGATTTGTTCTTTGGTTCCCCGTCGAAATTCAAAAAAAAAAATGGGTGTGTTCGGAAATGGGGTTGGCATCACTGTGCGAACTGTCAATGTCATTTTGAGTTTGCGGGGGAAAATAAGTGACAGATGACGGCTGTCATTCAAGGTGCTGCTAGGTGGTGGTACTTGACCAGGACTTTGTGATTAGACAAAAACCCTCTTGCGCAGTCATTTCAATAAACATACGAGCGACGGTGGATTGAAAAGTACTCGGCCTGATACTGATCAGATCCATTAAATTCTTAAAATCAAAACTACCCACATTATTTATTTCAGTTCAGACTAGTTAACTGTGCGAAGTTCGAAACGTGTGTGTGAGTTGTGATTTTATAAATTTATTTATCAAGCAATCCGCCGTAATTTCCACAAATGGAGCAAATTCAGCAGCATGCTGTGATTAAGATGTAGCTCAGGTTGGCTGGACAAATCTTCAAAATAGCACGCATATAACTATACTCCATTTACTATAGCATTAGACAGAAGTTAAAAAAGGCTATTTTAGGGGCACACTTTGTAATAAAAGTACAACAAACATTATTACCACAGAAAAGATAATGTTCTGTGATTATTACAGTAAAGATTGACGTGGAATTAAATATAATCAATTTAAATAACAGCTCTCACACTTAATTGTACTTATCTAACCTATCTACCTTCTGAAATTACAAGGCTTTCATTTACTATTATTTATTTTTCACATAAAATATTGTCGTGTCAATGTTTAAAATCTAAAAGAAGCAGGGGCGGTCAGTACCGGGAACGTTTTTCATGTTACTATAACTCTACCAAATCTAAAATGTTACCTTTTCCCTTCATAAGTTGTGGCAGCACGTGTTATTTTATTTTGTCGGTTTATGATGTCATCCATCCGTCAAATTGCGTAATCTGCAGTTTTCAATTGTCATTCACTTGTGGATACTTTTGAATGCTACGCCTTTTCTCGTTGTTATTGCTGAATTTTCGTGGTTTAGTTGTTATTTGTTACTGTTTTTCTGTTGTTATTGTTTTTTATCGTTATTTGTGTTAGTTTTGTTTTGTTTGTACAAAACGGTACGTTTTTTGAACTATGGACAGGGACGATCCCGGTGCAGACCCGAGTGGCTTGCAAGCGCATCATGTACGCTCTGAAACAGCTGGTAACGCTGATCAGCGTCAACAGCGAAAAAACGTGGCCCCAACGTTGATCACGAGGTTAAAATATTGTCTCCCAAGAAAAATAGAATAAAGCAAACACAGCTTCGTTCTACAGAAAAAAGAACAGTGATAAATATTTATAAAGATGTTAAGGAGTCCTGGCCGAAGGTCTTACAGGTGGAAAAACAATATCAGCTCGACGGTTATTGGTAATTTTTATTGGCACGCGATGTTTTCTTAATATACACTGAAGAACAAACAGTTTCCTCACTGAAAGCACTTCGCTGTCCCTGTAAATCTGCTCTGTGGAGTATCTGTAGGGCCTGCAAAACATTACTTTCAGAACTGCCCTTTGTGCTCTCTCTAATTTAAGGAAGTAGGTCTTACAGGCTCCACCCCATGCTGGCAGGCAGTATGCAAGAAGTGATTGACAAAGTGTAGACCAACCTGAGACTATTTGTGTCAGCTGAGTAGCGTAGTTTCTTAAAAATATAAATAAGTTTCCGAGCCCTTGCAACCAAGTTGTCTACGTCGTCGTGTATTTAAAGGTTAAGATGTATTTCCAGCGGTCAAGTACCTAATCTATGCCACCGGTAACACAATTATTGATTTGCCTTTTATTTCATTTCACATGATCAACAGAAGGGTTTTAATGGATGGTGAATTAATATTTGAAGCCAAAAAGGGTGACGAAGACTACCATTCTGAAATGGATGCACACAATTTTGAAGTGGATGCACACAATTTTGAAGTGGTTCAAGTTAATATTGTCAAAAATTGAGAGTGGTGCTGTTATTGTTATGGATAATGCGCCCTATCATTCGAGGAAAGTGGAGAAGCTGCCAACTACAGCCACACGAAAGGCAGATTCAGGAGTGACTAAAAAACAAAAATATTCCTTTTGAGGAAAATGATCTTAGGGCCACTTTATTAGAAAAAGTAAAACATTTGTACCAAAAGCTTGCTGTAGATGAGACGGCTAAAGAAAAATATATATTAGTATTGTGCCTCCCACCTTACCACTGCGAGCTCAACCCAATAGAATTGGTATGGGCTCAAATGAAGGGATATGTAGCCCAAAACAATAAAAGTTTTAAATTAGAAGAAGTGAAGCGGTTGCTCCCTTCAGCACTCATAAGCATAACTGCAGAGAAATGACAATCTTGCATTGCTCATACAATTAAAGAAGAGAAAAGGTTTTGCCAACTTGATGGTATAATGGATAATGTTGTAGAAAGATTTATTATTAATGTTGGTGAAACTTCATCCTCATCATCAGAGGATGATGAATAATTATGATTGAAACATCTATCATCTCCATTATATCATTAAGGTGGCAAAACCTTTTCTCTTCTTTAATATCAATAAATCTCATCTCACACTTCTGTCTCTGGAAAATGTTTTTATAGTTGGTATTTAGCTTGCGAACGTGTATTTTTGCTAATCCTCTGGCATTCTAAATTATTATAGGTAGTTAAAATTATGACTTTTGTTACCACCAATGTCAATTAATTATTATCATTTGTGACGACTGATGGTAGCAGTGACTAAATTGTTAAGTGGTGTTTTGTGTCGTATTTATTTGGTTTGTTAAAAACATATTATGGACATGCCATTATGATAAAGTTGTTTTTAATAAACTGATTGTTACTAAAAATTGTTTAATTTTATGTACCTATCCAAGCATCGTGACGAGTAGATAGATAGAATATGCTTTCTTGTATGCCATACATTGTTACTTACAAAAAAGCACATACATTATTTATAGAAAAAATTTGAACTTAACTTGAAAATAAAAGGTTTCGTACTCCTGCTTCTGCGAGCTTCTTTTTTCTAATGTTATAATAAATGGAGTATAGGTCAATAGGGCAGTGGTGCCGATTCTCTTGTGAACGCACTAAACTAAAATTAGAGAATGGCTATCTTTTACTAACAGGCAGCGCGAGAAAAGGACGGCTATAGCTATGAACTAAGTTGGAGATGTCAAACTAGTTCACGCCTTGCGCTTCACCGTATTTTTTAGTCGACATGTTTTTACGTGTCGTCTTTTTAATTAATATAATTGAGATTGGGGTAGCTTGTTGTGCTGGCCTCTGTACATTAGGGGAATCTGCTCTATCATATTCAACCGTCAAAAAATGGATAGCAGAATTCAAGCGTGGAAGAGAGAGTGTGAAAGACGAACCCCGTACTGGAATGCCTTCGACGGTCACTACTGACGACAATATTGAAAAGTTACTTGATTTAGTTATGCAAGACCGCAGATTAATAATTAGAGAGATAGCCGAGATTATAGGCATCTCTTATGAACGAACACAAAACATCATAGACACTTGACTAACAAAAATTAGCACTTTAAAGTTTAATATTTCAGAAACGGATCCCTAAATCGAAAATTTTTGAAACCCGCAATTTTTTTGAAAGGCCTATCCAACCACACCCCACAACATGGGGCAGACGAGAAAAAAAACTTCCCCACTTTTCGTGTACAGCAGAAGCTGCCCTAAAAAAGTTTTTTTTTCATGTTTTTATTTTATCACTGTCAGCGTGATCAATATGTATGTATATCCATGCCAATAGCTTTCTAATACTAAGGCTCAATTTCACCACACATCACTAAACGCGTTTACCGCTAAACACAGTTAAAACATCATTCTATCCCTGTCATCTTCAAACGATTGAAAGAAACAGAGCGATATTTTAAATTCGTTTAACGTTAAACGCGTTTACTGATCTGTGGTGAAATTGAGCCTAAGAGTCTCTGAGCTAAGCTGCGGACGGACGGACGGACAGACGGACATAGCGAAACTTTAAGGGTTCCTTGTTGACATGAACGAATTAACCTCTGGACGCGACATATAAGCGGAAGTACCTGTACCGGTCTTATCAGTAACCAGGACATTCTAGCCTTGGTCGTTTGTTTTTGCGTCAGTCTCGAGACTTACTTGTCAACAAAACATCTCCCAAAAATGACTAAATGTTCAGTTAAATGGTGTAAAAGCTATAGTGGCGGAAGCAGCACTATTTCTTTTCACTTATTTTCACATTATTTTATTACATTTATTGTTATTTATTACAAAATTTAATCAAATGTAAAATAAAATTTCGTATTATCGAACTATCTAAAATATAGTCGATATTTCTATGTATTGTTGACATCTGACAACCACTATAAAATGGCTGGATTATACCATTCAGAACGAATGACAAAACTGTCGAGTGAGTCAATTTGACATCGACTAGTGCTTGACAATGTCGAAAAATATATCGATATTTGATGATGTTATTTGTACAATACAATAACACTTAAAATACTTATATGACATTAAATTATAATAATATTTTTTTATAATTAAATAAAAGTATCATAAATGCAAAAAATATAATTAGTATGTGTACTTAAAATATTATTTTTTTATTTTATACAACGTGTCGTTTTGCATCCTCGTAAAATTTCAGGGAGTGATACAGAACATCAAACCGAACAACTTTCTCCATCGGCGCAACATCGTATCGCGATAAAATTTTCAACTGTCCCATAGAAAACTTCATTACCTACTCGACGCAAATGTATGGGACGGCTGATTATTTTTTCGCGATTACGATGTTGGTGCCATGGAAAAATTTGTTTGGTTTGATTGTCTATACCCATACCCTTAAATTTGACGAGGATGCAAAACGACACGTATACTTTGGAATATTATTGCACTGACATTAATAATAATAAAAGATTCTATTATTTTAACACTTAAATTACACGAAATTTTAGATTTCCTAGCGACCCTTCTCGGAAGAGAAAGTGGGTAGAAAGAAGGCAGTTCATAGAGGAAACCTGGATTTCAACGAAATTATCGTACATTTTATCGACTACGTTGACTAGAAATTAGTGAATGTTTATGCATTTTGTACCTGTGTTTATAATAATGTAATAAAATCTTTGTGTGTGTTATGCTCGACTTGGTTGAACGAGTTTTCATACATTTGTATTTTATGTCGGGTCCAGTGGTTAATTCGTTCATGCTTGTTGACTACGGAACCTTAAAAACGAATGTTAAAAGCTGTTATTTGATATGGTTATTCTTATTATAGACATGTATTTATTTTATTTTATTTATTAGTCGACCAACTTAATCATCAGACCCTAGAACCAGAGTACCTGTCAAGACGAATCAAACGCGCCCTAATTCGATGGGGACGCGTCGTTTTATTACAGAGTACCCACGGCCACATTCCGGCTTCATCATCAGATCAGCTCCATTTCATAATAATATTGCATCAACATCTGATTTACATAATTATGCATGTAAAATTTCAGCTCAATCGGAAACCGGGAAATGGGTCAAATTTATCTTGCAAGATTTGATTACAGACAGACCGGGACAGGTGAAAAGCTTGTTACTAATCGCAAAATACTCATCGAGTCGTCGACCCTTCCCGCGTCTGTTTATTTGTTTAGGAAGAGTTAGCCGACGTGCGCACGTACGTAAAAATATCACGGCGGGATTTTATCGCGTACTGGATTTTTAACGCTCTGCTTAGCGCCGTGAGTTGAAAATACAACAGTGTGTTTTTTCGTCGCGCTAGAATGCACTCTGTTGTGGTTAGGATGGATTCTCAATGCTCGGCTAACACTGAGTTGAAAATCCAGTGCGCGATAAAATCCCGCCACGACATTTTTACGCCCTTGCGAACATCGGCTAATTGAAGCTCGATGTATGGATTTGGTGTTGAGCAAAAATCAAAATTATGTTTTCAGTCTAATTTATAAGTTGGCACCCAAATCAAACAGCACTTCGACATAACTTACAATATTTTAGTGGTTATCAGTCTTTATTCAGCAAAAATTCCAGTATTTATCACATTTATGAGCACCACTATAATTATATTATGTAGGTACCAACCAATAAAATACGTACATTATGATTGTATTGTGTCAAATGTATTTGGATTGAATTTAATTTGCAGAATTGATATCAAGATGTTATTATTAAAAATTTATTACTTACATACAATACGTTTGTCTTATTCTAAATACAACTAACGTAACTAAAGTTGCTAATTTATATTAGCTAACATAATATCTCACAAAAAGTATACATAATAATATTTCCCGTTAAGAGCCTTATATCTAACGAGCGTCAGCTTTATTCAGGGATATAATATTGAAGTGTGTAATAAATACAATAAATACTTTAACAGAGAACCAAAACTGACCAACTCTATTAGATACCTTCAGCTTGAAATTTAATATAAATTATTCTTTGTAATTTTCATCACATAGTTTACAATTTACAGACAGATCATAAAACAAAATATAGAAGTGAAAACAGCGAACCTTGTGTTCTATAGACCGAATTCATCACATTTTATACTTTAGACACTGTACACTAGCACTTTCATCATTGAGGCGATTCAAATAACTTTTCACGAAAGTACTTGATTTTTTGTGCAAAAAAGGCTTCAAGACCTTCAGCACATCGATAAAATTCCGAGTCCTTTGGATTAAAGTATCGACAGTTATCAAATATTTTTGTCATATCACCAATAAACTCACTTAAAGTACTATATATTTGTTCATTCACTTTTCGTTCCACAGTCTGTAAATCTGTAAAAGAAAATATATTTAGAAAGCATGTCAATTTATTATAGTGATCCATAACAAGGAAAAATAAAACATACCCATTGGTTCTTTGATTACTTTGTAGTAGGTGGGAGCTTCTCTGGGGTCTACAGGTTCCATAAAAGGCCATGCGTTTTTGTGAAGCTGTATTTGTTTCACAAGTCTCTTTAAGTTCTCAAAATCTTTAAGAGTAAGTTCCTTCATATTAGCGTAATTGACAGAATTGTTTTTTTGACAATTTGGACAAATGTACTCATCAATGTTATCTGCTTCTGATTGTAATATTCCAACACAACGGCCATGGAACCAATCCTGACAGCGATCGCAGCATATGTAAAATCTGAAAATAAAATAATTAGATCAATATTATTACTTTTTTATAGCTGCTACTAAAAGTGAAGTGGAATGAAAGTAGAAAGGCCTACACGATGAAGTGGACAGTACATGGTTATAACAGTTATTTTTAATACAAAAAATCACGGTTAAATTCCCCGACACAAACACCCAGTCGTAGGAGGCTGTACCCTCTGTAACCAGTGACAAGTCCAAGTATAAACAAGTGTAAAAGTTTTTAAAACAAGCTTTTATTAGTCTGAATATGATCTAGGACCAGAGTCCTTGTCAAGACGAATCAAACAAGCCCAAACTCGATAGGATTGCGTCATTTTTTACTGAGTTCCTGTGGCCACCTCCCGGCTTCATCATCAGATCAGCTCGATGGTACAGACGACAGCACATCAGGTTATACCAAACAGTCAAATTTCTCCAAATGATTTTAAACATTAAAATGTTGAGGGTTAAGTTGAAAATCGAATGAGAAAATTTGACAGTTTGTAGTAATTTGACTTGCTGCTGTGTGTACCAAAATATTGCATTGTCACCGCTTTTACATACGTACGAGTATGCCAAAGGAGACCATTCAGGTTTCATATAAAGTTGGGCCCAAAATCGAAAGTTTAACCTTCCAGAACACAACGATATACCAAGGCTCACAGAAGAAAATCTAACGTTGTTTAGTCTTGGTTCCTATCAATTAAAGCAAGCAAGGAGGTATTACGTTGAGCACATTGAAGCCGACGGCACATTTTCGATAGAGTTACGAGACGCTCTGCCAGAAGTACACGCAAGGGAGCTAGGAGAAAATGTTGTCGTTTTTCGAGGAAGAATTCAATTCCGGGCCCAGCACGTCACTGCGAAAAGCTATTTTGTTTATGTGGGTTTTGACAGGACATTGGAGGGTCGAAATGCAGCCAGCCACTACTATTGCACATGCAATATTGGAAAGAGGACAGTAGGATGTTGTTCACACGTAATGTGCATGTGTGGTTTTTTAACCTACGCACGGTATGCACCAAATGCGAGACGCCCTCCAGCTATAGAATTGGTAGATGTTCTAGTTCGACCTTAGAAATAGTATTAATAAAATACTTAATTGAAAATAGTATTAAGAAAATGTTCGCCACTGGTGCCGATTCTCTTGTCACAAATGCCTCTAAACTCTAGTTTAGTAAATTTTAGTGATTTTTAGTCTACTAAAAATCACTAAAATTCAGTTTATTCCTGTCAAACGACGATTTCCCATTCTGAAATTGACTAAAGTGACACAACTTAACTATATTTTAGTTTGACAGGACTAAGATTGTACAGAGTTATTAGTTTAGTGAAAATGGCAATTTTGCTATTCTGAATTTGACTGTTTTCACCTAAAATTTTAATTGTCAAACTAAATCAGACTATGTTTAATCGCGATTAAAAAGGTGTGGAATAAAATTAGTTGACATGAACTAAAATTCACACCGAGACCTTGACTTCGGATGCAAAAACAGTAGTGTATTTTTTTCTTTTCTTTTGCATATATCTCGAAAACGGTGTCCTATCGCAAAAATAATGAAAATTTGGTCCCCCTTTAAGAAACCCATAAACCCCTATGACTCAACATGTAGGTACCAAAAAAAAAGGTACCAAAAAAAAAGTACCAAAAAAAAAGGTACCTACATTCCATATAAAACACGTTGAAGCTGCCCCCTCCCTGCGCCCCTCCAGCTTTAAAAGATATTTGACCCGGTAACGACAGCGATGTCGGTGAACAAAATATGACAAGCCTCTCACTTCATAGTGATTTCGTTAGTTCCAATTAAAGCCACCGGGTCAAATATACTACAGGCTCTATACCACGCGGAGTCACGATTGTCAAACTCGATTTTAGTTGTGTCAAAATTGTTATTAAATTTAGAGGTTTTTTTTTTTTGCAGAATAGCTCTATGATTCTCATTGCAAAAAGTTAGGAATTTTAGTGATAGTTTAGTTAGTTTAGTTCGGTGTACAACAGAATCGGCACCAATGTTTTATTTGACGGAATTAAAATATTGTGTATATTAACTGATTAAAATAATACCATTGCCATTGTTATAATTGCGAGAATTAGTAAGGTAACCTTGCACAAGACATGGTACGAGGGCGGCACTGAAAATTTCGGGAATCAAGGAAGTGACACAACATTACTAATAGGTCTTTACCTATGAAATTGCCGTTTTGTATGAAAAAATTTAAACGAATTTTTTTCATGTATTTTTTATTTGTATTAATCGAAGTAATCACCCATGCAATCAATGCATCTTTGCCATCGCAGTGGCACTTTATTGATGCCCTTCTTAAAGAAATCAGCTGGACGGGAGGCAACAAATTCTTCAAAGGCATTTTGTACTGCCTCTCGGGTATTGAATTTTTTTCCCGCCAAGAAGTTATCCAAATTCTGGAAAAAGTAGTAGTCTGTAGGCGCAAGGTCTGGAGAGTAGGGCGGATGACGGAGAGCTTCCAACCCCAGTTCTTGCAATTTGGAGACCGTCTGCTGTGCAGTATGAGGTCGCGCGTTGTCGTGCAGGAGCAGCGGAGACGAGCGATTGACCAATGCTGGTTGGAGATGTGCCAGCTTCTCCATCATTGTGTTCAGTTCTTCACAGTACACATCTGAAGTAATGCTCACCCCGTTTGGTAAGAAGCTGTGATGAATCACACCGGCGCTAGACCACCAAACAGTGACCATCACTTTTCTAGGGGTAAGTTTTCGTTTAGGGCATTGTTTAGGTGCTGAACCAGGATCCAACCAACTTGCTGAGCGCTTGCGGTTATCAAACAGAATCCATTTTTCATCGCAGGTAACAATGCGGTTCAAAATTCCTTCATTTGTGTGTCTGTTGAGCAGTGCAAGGCACGTCTCGATGCGTACTTCGCGCTGGCGATCATTGAGTTCGTGGGGCACCCATTTGTCAAGCTTTTTTACCTTGCCAATTTGACGCAAATGGACCAATATTGTTTTGACGCTAACGTCGAAAGCTGCTGATTAGATTGCTTGATTGCTTGATTGCTGCGTAGATTGTGTATCATCAGCTTCCACAATCGCCTTTAATTCGTCATTGTCGACCAAAGTCTTCGGACGACCGCGAGGTTCATTTTTCAGGTCGAAATTTCCAGAACGGAAGCGAGCAAACCAATGACAAGTGGTGCGTTGGTTTGTAGTGTTAGCTCCGTAAACGTCGTTGATGTTGCGTGCCGCTTGTGCCGCGTTGCTGCCACGACTGTACTCATATTCCATAATTACTCGAATTTTTAACGTATCCATGATGACGAAAAAGATTGAAATGCGATGAAAATGTAACACTAATCAATAAACAAATGACTACTTTTGGAAAAAAAATCCATGTTTTTAAAATAAAATTAATTTGAAATTAGAATTCTTAGCCAAACAAAAATTATTTTGATTTGAAATGGCCAGTACTGCAGAACGGCAATTTCATAGGTAAAGACCTAATATATTATTTCGTTTTCTTACACCAAAAGGATGTTTCAGTAAGAACTTGAATTTTAAACATTTTAAAATATATATAAATTAAATGTTTTAGTAAAGTACAGTTTTATCTTAATACGTACAGCAGATGTAGTAATGACATTTACACATGAAACGAGATATCGTCTAATTGCCCACCGTTGCTTTGTTGGTAGGAATGTACTCTTTTGACAAGTACATTTTGCATTAAGGGCTGCTGGATTTCACGAATTTGGCATTCAGACTTTTTTTGGCAAGAATTGGACGGAATAGACCTAAAGGAGACGTGGTTTCAACAGGATGGTGCCACCTGTCACCCTGCACGCGAAACAATGACGTTATTGCAAACTAAGTTTCCAAGTCGTGTCATCTCGTTTTGGAGAAGAAAAACTGGCCGCCAAAAAGTTGCGATTATTTTTATTCTTTGGATTATTTTCTCTGGTGTTTTTGAAAAGTAAGGTCTATGGCATAGACCTTACTTTAAAAAAAAACCCATAGACTAGGTAAACCACCCAGAGACAACAGAGGAACACAAAGAAGAAATTGCACGCCAAGTTTGTGAAACCCAGCAGCGCCTTACTGCAAAATGTACTATATGCGCCACGAAAGGTGAGACTTGACACACCACGTGGTTTCACTTGCGCAGTAGATGATTTTAGGTCTCTTTAGCCGTATGAGGTCTGAGCGCGGGAGGCACGGTCAAGCTTCATTTTTCGTGTCGCGTATTGTATTGCAAAATTTCGTCAAAAGAGTGCATATTCCTGCCAACAAAGTAAAGGTGGGCATTTTTGTTTCATGTGTAAATGTCATTTCTACCTGTTTACATATTATTAAGTATATATTTTTAAGTTTTGAAAATTTAAGTTCTTACTGACCCTTTATTATAAAGGTCAATAGACGTACTGTGAATTGTCGTAAGGTTGTCGGCAGAGACAGTATAGCTCTTGTGTTTCTTCAGCACGACGACAATCTGGGCAAACATACTCTTCCATCGTCTTACTCATTTCTTCCGTGACGCCAACACAGTCGCCATGGAACCAGTTGCTACAGTGCTCGCAGCCAACATAAAACCTAAAAAAAAACAAAAAGTAATAAATTTGTGACACTACTATTCTTCAAACTTCGATTCTGCACTCTTTGGGAAATCGTCATGTTTCCACGTTATTTCCCTCAAAAATAACACATTTTGAGAGCTATATTTATGGTCAATTCGGGTAACTTTGGACCATCATGAACCACAACTAATACAAACGTTTTTGTACATTTTTTTTTTCAAAATATTGCTCTTTATTATGTTATGTATGACAGAATCTAAGGTAAAAAATAATAAGTTTCAGGGTTGAAAATTGACATCTGCCAAACGAAAGTCAGACAAAAAAAGCTGGTTATCTTAAACTGGTCCTTTGAGCGCGGGTGCAATTTAAACTAGCCATGATCCTGTTGTGTGTTGACTTTCTTGATAAGTCATTCAATTTTTGTTTATAAAATGTTGGTAACAGCGTGTTTGTTTTGCTCAAATTTGAGAGATAAAACAATAAAATATTACCAGCCTATTATTGTCCCACTAATAGCAGCAGGGCAAAGGTTTGTTCTCATAGTGAGATGGCATAAGCATTGATCACCACGCTTGCTCAAGGCGGGTTGGCGATATCAGGAAAATGGATGGGGGAATCATGGTAATGTGGTTCAGATTTTTTCGTACTCGATTGCTAAATCGATAAAATTCTCGATGCATTTTTCTGTTAATGATTTTAATAGAAAGAAGGCGTTTATTTCACCAAAAATAAAACATCCATAATTATGGAATGTTACTACATATTTTTGGAAATTATTGGTATAAAACATTTTCTTGCATGCGTTAAATGCACAAGTTGGCATTGCATGCGCTGCACATTTCGAATTCACAAAAAAACACCTTAACGGGAAGAGACACTGCCAATTTATCCCGATAGGTGTCGTGTCGTCGATGGTTGTAATTTACACCTGTGCTTACACTTAACATTTCAAACACCTTACATTTTTTACTTGATATTTAATTATTCATATTACTAGCTTCTGCCCGCGACTCAAAGCATTTAATTCAATTAAACCATTTACATGCACTTTTGAGTTCTTTTTTGAATGTATTATTGCTGCATGTTCATTTTTAGAATTTATATTAATAATAGGGGTTAAAGTACGAAATTGCCGTTTATTGTATTAGGAACTTCGAATTGACATAGAACCTTCATGGTTTGAGATTTTTGAGTGAAACTTGTTTCACATGGTACCTATGAAATTCTTCTTTTAAAAAATGTGCAACATTCGATTATCGACTTTCAGTTGTTTTTTTTTTAATCAGCTTAGACAAGAAAGATGGATACTTCGATAATTCGAGTTATTTTTGAATACGAGTTACGACGCGGAACTAACGCGGCAGAAACAGCTCGCAATATCAATGTTTCGTTTGGAGAGGGGACTGCTTTATATTATTAAGTTAAGTATGTAATATATGTTCGTAATACACGTTCTTGATAAATAAATAAAAATTGTCAAGGAAGTCGGTCAGTTAGAAATATGAAGCTAGTTGCCCATTCCAAAGTAGGTACCTATGGAGAAGAACGGTCAAGAAACTCGCATGGACAATCGCCCTAATATTATAAAGGCGAAAGTTTGGGAGTGTGTGTGTTTGTATGTTTGTTACCACGCTCAAACGACTGGATAGACTTGGGTGAAATTTGGAATGTAGATAGCTTATACCCTGGATTAACATATAGGCTACTTTTTAACCCGGTCTACGCGGGTGAAACCGCGGGGCGCAGCTAGTAATCTTTTAATTCGAAGTCGTAAGACACTAACAATATACTAAAAAAACTTCCCTGTATACTATACTATACTACATAATGGCAAAACACTGACTGATGCGTTCTTACAGATTATTCCTGACGAACGGCTATAATTAAAATAACATAACAGTACGAGGGGGGATCAAAAAGTAGTGAGAACGACATACTCCTTGGTAAGAAAAATAATAAATACTGGCATAGCTCAGATACCTACATATTTGTAATATTAATAAAGAAAAAATTTTCGATTCTCTTTGTTTTTTTCTGAATGTAGTCATTTGTTTGCTTCGTGTCGGAACGTGTTCTCGAAAATGGAGAAAAACGAAGTGCGAGCCGTTATTAAATACCTCTGTTTAAAAAAGTTAACGACGCAAGAGATTCATTGCGATTTGGAGGCAACATTAGGAGAGTCTGCTCCGCCTTATTCCACTGTCGCAAGGTGGGCTTCTCAATTTCGAGTAGGGAGAACGAGCACGGAAGACGAACATCGTTGCGGCCGTCCGTCGACGTCAGTCACCCAAGAAAATGTTGCGAAAGTCGAGAAAATTGTATTGAGCGATCGAAGAGTTACCATCCGATACTTGATTCAAGAAACGGCCATTTCATATGGAAGTATTCAATCCATATTGAAACAATCTTTGAATATGAGAAAAGTCTCCGCAAGATGAGTGCCGAGAATGTTAACCGACAGTCGGAAACAAAATCGACTTCACATTTCGAAGATATTGTTGGACAAGTTTCAAGAAGATTCTGAAAAGTTTTTGTCTCGTTTCGTAACAATGGACAAAACATGGGTTCATCATTTTGATCCCGAGACAAAACAGCAATCTTCGTAATGCAAACGGCCATCATCACCGACCCCGAAGAAGTTTCGTGCCGTGGCATCGGCTGGCAAGGTTATGGCCTCAATATTTTGGGACTCGAGAAGGGATATTGTTGATTGATTACCTGGAGCGTGGAACCACTATTACAGGCCAATATTATGCAGCTTTCATTCCTAAGTTGAGGAATGCCATCAAAGAGAAAAGAAGAGGGAAACTTCGAAGGGGCGTGCTGTTTCATCACGAAAACGCACCCGCGCACAGGTCGGCAGTTGCGATGGCTGCCATTCAGCAAGTTGGCTTTGAATTGGTTGACCACCCCCCTTATTCACCAGATCTGGCGCCTAGCGATTTTTATCTGTTCCCCAAATTGAAAGAATACTTAAGGGGAAACAGGTACGAAGACGACAACGAGGTGATGGATGCCGTGCAGAGCTTTTTGTAGGACCAAGACAAAACTTTTTTTTTTGAAAGGGATTGAAGTCTTGGAAAAGCGCTGGACTCGGTGTGTAGAGAGACTCGGAGACTGTAGAAAAATAAATTATTAAGTTATCAATAGTCATTATAATCTATCTCATTCTCACTACTTTTTGATCCCCCCTCGTAGATTATAAACAAACTGGATTTCTCACTATCAGTCACCTAACCATAGATTTTTATTGTAAAAAGAGGCCTAGACTTCATGTTTTTCTGTGTACGCTCCACAAACTATTCTATAACTTATAACAAAATAAAAAATATTACAGAAATTATCAATAGTTGGGAATCAAATTTACAACCACAGATTTTCAAAGTAGTCGTGAAACCGCTAAGCTAATTGCTTTGTTCAAAGTAGACTAAAATAGCCGTTCTTATAATGTGTCGTGATGACTGCTTATCTCCATAAAGGTATAGCGCGATGATAATCATTTAAAAGTTTGAATCGATAACTATTTGCAATATTTTAACCTTTTGGCTCTCTCTACAATTTGTGGTAAACTTAGAAGATATACATACATAAACTCACGCCTTCTTCCCATGGGGATAGGCAGAAACTACAGAACGCCGCCTGCTATGATTCTTACATACTCTTTTTGCCTCGTTTACGTTCATACATCTGAACATACACGCACGCCGGTTGGGAGTACTACGCACCTGACCTTTCTGAAGAACATCACCAATAAGGCCACATGTCTTAATAGGGCGTCCCCTTCCGGCGTTTCCACTCGCCTTGTACAGTACGATTCACAAAAGATGACCACAAATGGCGGCCGTCTGCGCACGTACACTCATGAAGAAAATACTTAAGACAAAATAATATCTTAATGTTGGTTAAATAATTTGTGTAATGTTGTAAACGCTGGTTATGCAAATAAATCAAACGTAAGTAATTTTAAATGTTTATTAAAATAAATTGAACCAAAAATATTATAAATATGTAAAACACATTTAGTCGCTATCGCTATTCTCAAGTTCCATGATTCCCTCTATCATGGAACTTGAGGGAATCATGGAACTTGAGGAACTGGGGCCGGGTTCCATATTAAAGTCTTCATCTTCCGATGATTCAGGAAAATCCTCATCTGTCGAATCTTCACTCTCGTCAGATTCTCCCACACGTATAATTAATTCCTCCGTAAGCACATCCACGATGTGGTCACTTTTTATATAGCTTTCTTCTATAGATTTTACTTTGTCACATAGTTTTTTCCATTCCTCTGGTCCCATCAGATTCACTTTTTCTTTAATTAAATCTATAACGCAGCCAATATTCCACTTTACGTTTTTACTACTCACGTAACCCTTTATAGAGGCCCAAGCCATTTCTATGGGATTTAAATCCGGATGGTACGGTGGGAGACGGAGAACATCGTGACCATTTTCCATCAAAATTTTGTCAACGGAGTATTTCTTAAAACGAGGTTTGTTATTTTTTATTATATCGTACAATTGAGGTTTCAACATATTGGAATCAAAGCTGATTCCATTTTTGGTAAGCCACTCTTGCATGTCGGATTTTCGGGAATTAGATGTGGGAGCCATATCATATTCTTTATTGTGGTATGGGGCGTTGTCTACCACAACAACGGAGTTCGGTGGGAGATTGGGTACCAATTGAGTTCGAATCCATTTCTGGTAATTTTCAAAATTCATGTCGTCATGATAATCTCCTGATTTTGTGCCCGACTTGAAAGTTAATAATGCATTGGGCACAAATCCAGCCTCTGACCCGGCATGAACGATTACGACACGTTGGCCTTTTGAGATAGGCTTTTTCAGACCTGATGTAGAACCGTCAGCCCAGCCCATGGGTTTTGCATGTGTAGCATGGACGTACGATTCGTCAGTATAAATGATTGGTCTATTTTGTCTTCGATATTCTTGGAGTTTTTTTAGGTAATTGATTCGTAACAACCGAATAGCTGACGTTTCTATTAAAATATTTCGGTTATTTTCTGTTTTTTTCCACTTAAATCCAATTCTTTTTATTAATCGACCCAAACTTGTTTTGGATCCTTTAAAGTTAATATCTTGATGTAATTTTGCTCGTAACTTCTCTAAAGTTGGCAATTCTTTTTCAGTTAAATGAAAGTTATGGATACATCTCTTAATTACCCCTTTGTCAAAGTCGTCAACGTCGGAGGCAGGGTTACGGCGCGGTCTCTTTTTACCAGGGGTTCTAAAAATCACTAAAAACGGTGAAGATTTACTTTCTTTTATAATTCTTTGTACTGTCGATACAGACGTCTTTGTTGCCGCGGCCGTTTTTTTGTAAGCTTCGAGTATTATAAAATCTTGTGAAAAATATTGAAACACGTTGTACACCAAACTTCTCGACTGTCTATTCAAAGTATTGCCTTTTCCTCGCGGCATTGTGATGGCTTAAAATAGCAAATAAGTTCAATACAATAACAAATCTCAACAAAAAACTTAACAAGCAACGAAAACTTAACAAATAAAAAACAATTTAAAACAAAGAAACACTTCTTTTCGACTGTACTCGAGAGCAGTGTGAGCGCGTCGACGCCGCGATAGACGAATAGCGACTGAGCAGCCTATCACGAGATGCGCGCGGACCAATGGCGTCGCTCCGGTCTTGACGCATTCCGCCCGCGCCTCACCTCGCACCTCCAAAGGGACCTAAAATATGCCTTCTGCGCAGTGGTCATCTTTCGTGAATCTTACTGTACCTATTGTTAGTCCCCTTTCATTCATCCTCTCAACATGATCAAACCATCTAAGCATACCTACTCTTTTCAATTTCCGTCACATCTTTTAACTCTTAAAATGTCGATTGCACACCATGTGTACAGATAACAATAGAATTTCAATTGTGTCTGCTAATTAGCGCGCGACGGGTTAAACCGCACCGTTGCCTTATCAAATCATTCCTCAGCTGGGTAATACAATACCCCTTGGTAAGGCTGGTTGTCAGACTTTTGAGCTTCTGACGACCCGTAACATCCACTGAAAGATCCACAGAATGACAGCTGGGACCAACGGCTTAACGTGCTTTTCGAGGCACGGAGGGGTCTTGGTATGTAAAGATGGTCACCCATCCACAGACCAACCGCGGTAAGCCTAGCTTAACCTGATCGATCAAGTCGTGCGATTGTTACAATAAAATATTTTTACAGGATTATATATAGTTTAATATAGTTTGGAAAAGGCTGACATGGTGGGGGAGCCCAGAGGGTTTTTGAGCAAGCATTTGCAGGGCGAAAAGTTGATAGCTGAGTAGGTGCGGCATGATGAGAGAACACCGAAAATATATTTGAAAACGTTTAAAATTACTTTGCCGCGTGTTATTACTCCCCAGAATTTGATCCTTATTAGCGACAAGCGGCAACAATATAGATAGGTGTGCTAGAACAAGACAGCGGTGCAACAATATGTGTGTTTTTATTTTTCAAAATCAACAACATCGATTCCTAGTAATCTTCAATTTAGCAATGTTATTCAACGAATTATAAAGTTGCTAAATTGAAGAGTACAACTATGTCGTAGCATGACAACTAAAGTGACAGGTATTACGATTAGTCAGTTAACCAGACACGTGGTTTTTTTGTTTACCTTTATATATCTACCTAAACTCATGGAGTATAGAGAAATTGATTTTTCAAAAATCTAATGAAGCAGTTTCAGTTTTCATCAACATCAGCCCCGAGACTCCTATAAGTATGTTTCGCTATCGTTTTTCATAATCATAAACTTTATTTGTGAAACATAGGTACACAATAGGTCTTACATATAAAATAGTACGCTATGTTTTGTCATAACTCCTATGACATACAAATATGGTAATATGCAAAGTAGCTTCAAAAAAAAAATGTCATTAATAAAAAGAAACATTCTATTATTCATTAAAAATGTCCAAATTTTTAAATGCAGAATTAATCATTATAGCTCCTCTTCATCGTTTAAAAACTCTTCTTTGTATAGTAGCCATATAGTAGCATTTGTCAAGAAGAAGTTTATGCGGTGCAACTTTAAATTTGGACAGTGGCATTATTTTTATGGAATTAGGAATCACACTAATATTATAAAGGCGAAAGTTTGTGAGTGTGTGTGTGTATGTTTGTTACTTCTTCACGTTCAAACGGCTTGACCGATTTGGATGAAATTTGGTATGTAGACAGCTTATACCCTAGATTAACACATAGGGTACTTTTTATCCCGAAAAAATGTATTCCCGTGGTATGAGCAAGGAATTCAAATATATTTGTTACTCTTTCAAACTCAAACGGCTCAACCGATTTTGATGAAATTTGGTGTGGAAGTAGCAGACACACTGTATACACATAGCACACATAGGCTACTTTACATCCTGAAAAAATGTAGTGTTCCCGTGGGATGAGCAATTTTTTTGTGAATACTTTTCTCACAGATTAAATAATACACCTTTTAGTGTATCTCTTAAACCGCGGGTAACACCGCGGGGCGCAGCTAGTGTTATTATATATTCTAGGAGCAATTCCGAAAAAGCTTTTGTACATCAAAGCAGTCTTACATTTTATGTAACATAATTGATTTTTGTACTGAGCACGCAATTCACTTTTCTTGACTGTTGAAAGTTTAATAAATAAATGCGGGTTTCTTAATACAAAAAATGCAGTTTCTAATAAATGTGTGCCGGAATGTTAACAGTTTTAATGCTTTGAAGTAAGGCATATACAACTGTCTGTGTTTTGTAGACCGCACGTAGACCTAATGCAACGCTTTTGCATCGTTCTGAATACGGTTTCTCTATCAGTTGATTGTCCCCAAAAAATAGCACGGAATCGGAGAATTGAACCTACTAAACCATGATACGCTGTCAGTAATGTTTCAATATTTATTTTTTTTGTTTTTGCCATCCATGCTGATTTGAAACATTCGCCCTGTATATACAGACGAATTGATAACATGCTTTTTATAGAAGTATCTTTCATTGAATCTAGTTAACTCGCAGCTAGCGGCCTAAGCAGAAGTGTTGAGGCTTATTTAACAAAACTCACAAAAACTAACTCATCATCATTTATCATTCTCCTGCCCTTATCCCAATATATTTGGGCTCGGCGCACCATGTCTCTTTTTTCCATACTTCTCTATTATAGTCGTCATCTCGGTAGTCACTCCCTTTCTAGACATGTCATCTTTCACACAGTCCATCCATCGTTTCTTTGGTCTTCCTCTACTCTTATAGCCATCGACAGTCATACTCAAAACTTTCCTCTCGACATTTTCGTCATTCCTCCGCATCACATGACCATGCCAACCGATTTCCGCACAACTTCTCAGTCACGGATGCCACTATCAAACTTCCTCTTATGTACTCATTTCTTATTCTATCCATTCGTGTAACACCACACATCCCTCTTAGCATTCCTTACCTTATGATGAGGATGTTTTTCAAACAATTTGTTTGCGTAGGTGACATAGTAATTTTTTCAAATAATCAACCCTGTTTATGGTATACTCCGACGATGTTCTAATTTTGCTAATTAACTTTTAATCATTACTTTCAAGTGTTCGATATTCTTAAATTTCTGAATACCGACGAATCTTCACAAAAGCTTTAAATTCAAATAGCAATCAAAGCTATTTCATTAGTTGATTTAGAGATGAATGCATAATCATGATTCATTTTAGGTACTTTCCTAAATTAATGAAATTTCGTTATATTTCCCAAAAGGCTCCATTAATCCGTCAGATATTTGTATATCTGAATTTAAGATATGTTACACTATTGCACAGAAAAACGTTTATTCGCCCTGAATATCCTTCTAAAAATTGCTCAAATCTGAGTTTTCAGTCGTCAGATTTAGGGAAAGCCCACAATTTCTTCATCAGATTTGACTATTTAAGTCACTATGCATCAGGCCGCACACGATAATACAAAGTCAAAGGCTCAGAAGATCACTTTATTTTTGGTCCATTTTGGAAATCTGAAAGTGGATCCCTGACTACGGGACTCGGTATTTGAAAAAAACCCTCTGGGCTGACCAACAGATGTAGACGTCATGAATATAAGTTGGCAGATATTAAGAACTCTTGCTTACTTGGTGTTGTCGTATGGTGTACGACATATACATAGTAATTTCTCTTTCTTTACAGATCTCTTGTTAGGTCTGGGCGTGGACGGCGCGGTCACTCCACGACGCTTGCCACCCCTAACCTCCTCCTGTTTGCTACGCTCTGCTCTCGTTCGGAGCGCCAATTCCGCAGACAGCTCTTTCTGCAACATTATGATTATATTAAATACTCTAAGCGAGAATTCTTCCCACGTGAATATATGCAGCAGTCTAGGAAGTATATAATACCTGGATCTCGACACCGAGTTCTTTCTCAAGGAGACCTCGTTTTTTAATGATATCCTTCTTAAGCATCTCTTTATGTTTGAAGAGCAGCATCTGTAGACGGGAATTGTTTGAAGCGGCTCGGCGTCGCTCGTCGATCCCTGAGGGGAGCGCAAGCGCAGTGGCCGCGACTGGCGCGGGCGGCGGCGCAGGCTGCGGGGGCGCGGGCGGCGCGCGTGTCACGGCGCGTGGCGCGGGCACGGGCGCAGGCGGCGAGGCGGGGCGACCACCGCGCGCGCGCTTGCGCGGGCTGCTTTCCACCCACTCGTCGTCGTCCTCATCGTGGCGCGCGGAAGTGGCGCGGCGCCGCGCCTGCGCCGGCGGCGTGGGCGAGCGCGCGACCACGGCGATCGCTCGCGTCTCCCTCTCCGGCTGGACCTCAGGCTTCATCCGTTTTTCCTGGTAGCGTTGAAGCTGTAGTAGTTTTTCTTCTATTTCAGGATTCAAGTTCTCTTGCTTCAGCGCACTTTTAATAGCTGCAACCATACATACAGCACCATTATTTAAATAGCGTATTTTAATATAAGGCACAGGTTAAGGCTTAGGGCGAGATGTATGAACGTTACTTAGCACATGCTTTAGCTGACATAATGTTCCCGTGTCTATGTTGCACTTGTAGTTTGACAGTCGTACGACAGTGACAGGAATAATGCTTAGCCAAAGTACGTGTTAAGTACCGTCAATCAAACTCGGCCTTAGAATAGATAGAAAACCGTATAGAAACGAAGCTTGTGCACCTTTCCTCTGTGTGTGCGTCAATGCCGCCAAAATAATTACCTTCTGCTCCGCCAATCGTCAGCAGTGCAAATTAGGGTTGTCAGTTTTGTCAAGCGTCATTAAGTACCAGGAATATAAGTACATATTTTAATTCGTAATTATTAATTTATTTTATTTTAATAATTTTAAGAAAACTTACAGCTAATACATTCAAGAAGAGATATGTAGAAGAAGGCCAATTACAATTTTCCACTTATATACTTATACCCTGGTAGGTAATAATAGATTATCCATAGAATAGCGATAGAAACCTAGTCACTAATTCAAGATAGAAATACCTAAAGCTACTCAAATTCTTGTTTTCATTACGTTATTCCAATTAAGTCGAAACGCCAGAGTAGCTCGCGAAATTCAAATTTTCTTTAGTTTTTTTTGTAATTTGCAAGACAGATTGTATGTCGATGAAAATACGATTCGCGACCGTAACAAACTTAATTCTGTACACAGTCACAGATTAAGACAGATGGGACACTCCGCAGTTAGGTATGTAGCTACAAGTACGCGGCGGGCCCATATCACTGGGCCGATTCAGTAGGCCTGCCACGCGCCGTCCGGGTCGCACGTCAATTGAACACTCACGCGCAGCGTCGCGTCGTCCGTTCGTCGCGAGATATTAAAACGAAAATGATTAAAATGAAGGCAAAACTATATTGGATCGCATTTGGCTGCATAAATAATAATAAGGATTCCAACCTCACGTTTTTTTCACTTCCAATGGACACCGAAAGGTAAAGAAATGCACGTCTAACTGTAAGTTATCAGGTAGGTACCTACACCTACCTACTAAATGTTTACGTTTGTTATACTTATTTATGTCGCCCGTGTTTACGTAGTTAGAATATGAATGATTATTATTTTAGTACTGTTAGGTATTTATAAGTTCTGTTTACAAGGTCAATTTGTTCACAAAAGTAGGGTAATATGCACTTAATTGGTAATTAAATATACAAATGAATTATTCTTTAACCCCTCGTGCGAAACACCTCGCCCTGCACTCGCGCTACGTGTGTAGGCCAAGTTCAGAACACTTTTTGGTTTTGGGTAGGCCTTCAGAAATACTGAGAAATCGGCAATTTATAGCCAATGTCATGGTATATATTATACCTTCCTGGCTTCGTTATGAGTTTACCTAACTATTTATACTATTCAATAAGCAAATAAAACTGACCTCATCTCGCAGTGATGAAATACCTTTTGTTTATGACAATTTTCTCTCACATAACCATAAAACTTTATCACAATACATCGAATTCACACACACATTCACCAAAAACCACTTCATTACGATAACACAATAATGTATAGGCAATGATAACACACATATTTCACCTAAAAATAAGGTATAACACTTCAAAAACGAATAAAAACTTTTTGTTTACGTTAAGAAAAAAAAAAAAAATGGCGCGAGGCGCGTGCCACTGTCGTACGCGCGGCGAGCGCCGAGCGATTTTGTAAAAATTATGTTCGTTCCATTTCAGTGGTGTCCCATTCAAATGTTACTAAAACTGGTCAAGTATGAATCGATTAATCGAATGATACAGCCAAATTGTGTTGCAAGTGAATAGAAACGTAAAAAATAGCATGACCAATAGGAACAGAGACGATGACGTTCTTATGTACACATGGGGTACAGAAAACATTTCGAGCCCTTTTTCTTAAGTACACTTGGTGTTCAGTTGGCATACAAGAGGTTAAAAGATGACACCCTAACGTGACCTTCTGACCAGTAGGTATAAGAGTTACGCGATAGAAAGAGAGGAAACTTGTAGGTGAATATAACTGTAGGTAATAAGCGTTGTGCGACCTGAATTGCACTTTATTATGTCGTAGCAAGAGCCTCTTTTTAATTAAATTCTGCGGAGTGTCCCATCTGTATTAATCCGAGACACGGTTTGATTTTGGTGTTAAAGTGCTTTGATCCCCTGGAACCCTACCGTTACCTCCAAATACGAATCCAGACCATCCTGTGTGGACTCTGTTGTAATCGATTTAGCGAATGATTGCTTTTTCTTAAATAATTACGAATATTCTGAGTTTGTGTGATAAACGCCTATAAAACTTCTCCCGACAAAAAAAACATGTCCACACAGGGCCACCCGATAGAGATGGTAATAGTGTTTTATATTACTACTATTCTTACTCTCCAGCTACAGGGTGTAAGTGTAAACACTGTTATCCTTTTAAGCGGTCATTGTACTCATCATTATGATCAACTTTTACTATGGAATCAAACCTGTGTGGTCCCATAGTAAAAGTTGTTCGCATAATAAGAGGATAACGGTGTTTATACTTAGGTACACTCTGTATAATCTGGAGAAAAAATCATTACCGCCTGAGCTGGGTACATTTTGAGTCTCTCCTTTATAAAATTATTTTGATTTTAAGTTTGTTTTGTGATATCTAGTTTCTATTTAAAATAATAATTTCACACAACAACAGCCATTTAAATGTGGGGTGCTGCTGGGTCATCCCAGGTTGGGTCGGCAAGACTGTTCTAAAACACAAAACAAAAAAAAAACAACTTTAAGGCTGCCTATCCACCGGAGCAGAGCGAGGCTGCGGAGCGGAGAAATATTAACCAATAGTATCTTATCTCCGCTCCAGCGTTTAGATTCTATTGGTTAATATTTCTCCGCTCCGCAGCCTCGCTCTGCTCCGGTGGATAGGCAGCCTTACACAGAGCGACAAGTGTCACCACTGCCGCGCCGGTGGTGGCGGTTGGGCATAAATATTGTTATTATACATCTTCTGCAACGTGGACTGAAAAATATGTTCTGTGTCACTATTTTTCATGTTACGAATCCCGGGTTCTCGATAACTTCTTGTTGCATTTCTAGGCACCAATTAGTACACCAAAAGTCCGCGGCAACTGCATAGGCTATTTTATAAGGGAAGGTGTTTACCAGACTACCACCAGATTAATGTTAAGATCTAGTGTCTAATAGACAATCACTTCAGTATTTTGTATTATATTTTCATAGTGTTTCCTAGCCAACACGACAGTAAAGTTCTTTTATAATTCGGTTTCATATAATTTTTTACAGACGGCTTACTAGAATAACAGTCAAACACGTTTCTAGTAGCTGGTCATGGCTTATATCAAAGTTCCCTGCTAATAAGAATGTTTTGAGTTTTGCGGACAATATCTGATACGCAATAAAAACTTTTTACAAACAAAAAACAACCAACTTTCCAAAAAAAAACACTACAAAGTGAAAAATAACTCATTTCGGAAGTAGGTGTCTTCGAATTTGTATTTTCGTTTTTTGCCACCGACTTCCGAAATTAACGTTATTTTTCACTTTTTAGTGTTTGTTTTGGAAGTTATATTTTTTGTAAAAAGTTTTTATTTTTTATTACTTTTTAGTTGTGGTACCTACCCCACACAAACTCGAGTACCCACCACCCACAACCTGCTATATAAATTACAGTGACAGGAAATTATTCTAACATCACCCACATAGACTTGTGCGTCATCTTTAAGGGGGATGCGCTGTGGTAGCCCGCGAAATTCATTTTTTTTTTGGTTTCTTTCTAAGTTAGATTTCGTGCAGATTCGTCGAATGAACGAAATCTAATGAAGCTGCACGAAATCTAACTTAGAAAGATGTATTGACGATTTTTATGGTTAAAATTATGTAAATGCTTATGTTTTACTCCCGCGTATCATATTTTGATCAATACAATACAACCGGACACGGACCTGCGAATTGCAAAAAACTCAAAAAAAAATTGAATTTCGCGGGCTACCACAGCGCATCCCCCTTAAGATTATTAAAAAATATTGGACACGTATTTTTTTTTTATGTACCTAATCAAAATATTACGGCGATACATTGAATTAAAAAGTGGCATGACGTCACTCCTTGCTAGATTCTATACGTAGTTTATTTTAGTTGTGACGTAGCGAGCCCCCACTCCCCAACTTTAATGCGTTTTATCTAAGTATTTTTTTATTAATATGATAAATCACAAAATACGTGTCTAATAATATTTTTGTTATCTGACTGATAGACTAAGTAGAATTTCTTTTTTTACCCAGGTATCATCCCTATTGTACATACCTGTCCGCCGCCTTACTAACTGAACAGTAATGCGGCTCTATAATGTAAGTTATGTAATTAGAAAATTAAATAATAGGAGATTTTGAAACATTTATGTAGTATTTTTAGGCTCGCCCCCTAATACATGGAACTTGAAACATAATTGGCGAAATGTGGGTGTGCGTACACCTTGGTGAATTTGGAGATAAACAAATGTTGTGTTCAATTTCTTCCCACCACCCTTTCCAGTGGATTACACAACTTCTTACATTTTGTGTTCTTTGAACAGTTGTTGTTGTCGCAACACGCATGTCATTTGAGGGTAAATCGCGGCCAAGGGCCAAAACAAAATGAGCCGCGCGCGCTCTATGTGTTCGGGTTCGGGCCCCGAACACACTGAGCGCACTCGGCTCATTTTTCACATTATATTTAAATTCTCCTGCGCAGCTTCGACCGGGCGTACGCCAAGCCTAGTCCTCGGCAGCGAGTAGTACACTCCTGTTTTTGGGTCCTACAATTCAGCAAACTCTGCCCACTTACATCATAATGAACTACCGTACGAAAAATACGCGCTTTGACGTGGAGTTACGGACACCAAGCCCGTGTTACCTAATTACCTATCATAATGTTTTTTCTTTTTATATTAATGTACTAATAATACTACATGTATGAACTATTAATGAGTTCTCAATTCGTAGGTTTTAGGAAAGTGCGAAACTTTAAAATTGAATATTTATATAATGTAATATTTTTAATTTATAATAAGAACTTTACGTATATTTGAGTGTAGTAAATCCTTTATCGAGTTGTTGCTAGACAATGAAATAACGCATGACGAGAATTACCTGATGTTTCGTTACAAAATTAAAGGTACAAAAAGGAAAATACTTACTTTGTTGAATATAGTCAGGGGTTAACACGAATTTATTACTTTGAAGAACATCTGGGCCCGAATTTATTATATCTGTTTTCGTGTTATTCTCTTTGATTTCTTCAGGTTTGGAAGGTGTCGCCTCTTTATGACTCGCCGCCTCTGCCACATTTTCTTCACCGTTCAAAAGTGTTTGTCTTTTTATTTGATCTTCTTCACTTACGTCCTATAAGTAAAAGGTGTAATATGTGTCAAAATATGAACCATCATCTCCTTTCCTTTTTCCTAGAAAATATTTACCTTATTGAAAATTCAAATTAAGAAATAGGGTTTCATGTAAAAAAAATAAAAACTTAAAACCATCAACATCCGTTTGTGGGAATATATCAGTTCATGTCAGTTAAAGTAATAACAATAATTTGTTTTTATAAGTAACTAAATATGTATAAACAATCCCTATTTATTAATTCAAATAATTAAATTATAGTAGCATTAAATTGCCCATACACCCCCACAAAACGTTTGCAAGAAAAAAAAAATACAAGAAATAAAAACTACATTAAAAAAAAACAGGTTGTGATTAAATAAAAGTCGATGAATATTTTAATATTTTATTCAAATGATACTAATTTACTATCAATATATTAATAAGGAATCAATTTGTAATAACTTACAGGTATAATACATGTTAACAGGTGGTGTATGAGCAATTCTTTAGACCGGTAGCTTATACTTCAGTAAATATTTGGGGGGAATTAATTCAATAGTACTAGAACTAAGATTGTATTTGATAATAATATTTTATTTTATTTAATAATCATTTTTGATCATTACAGACGTAAAAGACAGAGTTACTGACAAAAAAAAATATCAATACCAAATATGTTACTATAATCAAGAATATACACGGTGTAAGGGACATCGACGCGCAAACTGTTACCATGAATTGAGTACCTATATAATTCTAGACCCACTAGTCAAAACGTATGGAACATCAGATTTTTTTTAGTAACCAACAGATTTGTCGCTTGAAATCATATACCGAATTCATGGTAACAGTTTGCGCGTCGATGTTCCTTACACCTAGGGTTGCCAACCCTGCTATATTAAAGTAAAAGTAAAGTATCCTGCTATTTTAGAGGCCTAAATACTATAATTTCTAATAAAAAAAAAATATAGTAGCCGAAACTACTATATTTTCAATGAAAAACAAAATAACATTATTGTTTTAAAATAAGTTGAAAACGAAACGTAGCCGTTATCTGTTTTTGATTTCAGCAACCAGCAACTTCAGCTTTTACTGAGCGCATATTTTTTCAGTGATGAATACAAAATGGCAAGATGAGTGCAATATCGCCAGTATTAATCTCATAAAAGCTGAATTAATGGTATTTCGTAACCTTAATTTAGAGTGTAATAATAGTTGAGTCAACAAAAAAAAAACCTGCTAATAAAGGCTTAAAGTAACAAAAAAAAATATGCATTAAATAAATAAAAAATAAATTAATTCTTCGCCATTCGGACTTATTATATTTTTACTGGCAATACCTTCAAAAATACTATATTTGATATAAAAAAAAGTTGGCAACCCTCCTTACACAGTGTATTACTATGGGTATTGTTATATTGTTTTCATTTAAAACTTTATAACAACCGGCACTTTTTTCTGCTCCATGAATATTTCGTACAATATTGCGACACAAAATACCTATTGTAACTGTTGCAATCAAAGCATATACATGACGTGCGAAATGGGAGAGGGGCGTATTTGCCTCCAGTTACAGAAATCTATTCAATTTTATCAGTAGTCAAATTTTACATCCTATTTGTGACACTGTCACGAAGTTGTGCGCATTTTACGTTACTGTTAGGGCGAAAATACACATGCTTATAGCTGGTACAAAACTTTGCAAGTAGCAGGCATGTCGTGTGCCATAACTTCTGAATGGTCATAGGTCAATGTCACAACGGCATGCCAGCTACTTGCATAGTTTTGTACCAGCTACAGGCATGTGTATTTTCGCCCTTACTTCATGCACTTCCGTCTATGCATTTCGTACACAAACAACGCAGGTGTCGATATCTCAACTATAAAGGCAAGCACATACTAAAGCGGCATTGGACCGCAACGCATTTTATTGCAAAACAAAAAAGCCGTGTGTGGCCTGTCTTTAGTGTGCGATGATTCATATAGATCTGTATAAAATGTACGAAAGTGAAGCAAGAGGTTGTATATAATGCGTTACGTTGCGGAGTGGACCACCAAAATCTGCGCTAGCCTTAACAGTATATTAGAGAGACTTCGGTGAGGCGTATATGTTTTCGGCAAAAATATTGTTGTAGTAGCCAAGAGACTTAAACTGACTAGCATTATGTACAAAAGAGCTAATAGGAGCAGTAGAACACTATCACATCAAAAAATATTTGCAGTTTAATGTATATTTTACTTGCTTAGGGTCAGCTCAGACAGAGAGACAACTGCGTGACCATGCTCGACTAAAATTCGTTGAACATTTGCGCTACTGTTCGCGCAGAAACTCACGTGCGCTAAGAATAATAACGCCTAGAAGCCAAATCGGAACATGAAAAGTGAGGCAACTAAAATATCTTAGCCATTTAATACGAAACGAACCGTAAGTGAAAGAAAGAAAGTAAAATGTTTGTAGTAGCCAATATGACATCCTGTCGAGTGCAGCTTGCGAAAATTTATTAAAAATGACTGTTTGCAGCGTACAGAAATGTGCTAACATAGCAGGAAAGAAAAAAAAAACCGGCCAAGTGCGTGTCGGACTTCGCACATTTAGGGTTCCGTACCAAATCTGATTTACCAATATATTGGTATTTGTTAGTAAAATATAAGTAATAATAAACCATAATCACCAATTAGGTAGGGAAAAAAAAAATCTTCGGAACGAAATTTTGTAAAAGGAGCTGATTTTGGTGGCTTCTCATTCCTTGTTTTCCAATATTTTTTAAAAGAAAAAAATCAATATTTATCTACTCAATGCTCTCTAAACAACGATACCCTACTCGATGGGTAGGTCAAAGTTATTTTCTCAACTCCTTTAGCTGTTTTTAAAACATATAAAAATATTTGTTGACAAATTGTATGGCTTTGAGTCAACAAGATGCTTATACTGTGAAAATTTGAAGACTGTAGCTTCAATCGTTTGACTGTAAAACCTGTGTGACAGACGACGGACAGACGGACACGTGATAGCAATAGGGCTCCATTTGGACCCTTCGGGTACGGAACCCTAAAAATGTTAAGTAACATTCCACAAGTGAAGTCTTACATTAATGCAATATCTACATTGTACGTAAATGGAACATCATAGAAAAATCAAATGTAAACAAACAAACAGTAGTGTTACTAGTTGTGTGAAAAAAAAATACCCGCTAATAACCCAATAACCCAAAACAATTATAGTAAGTATACTATAATTGTTTTGGGCTATTAGAACACGAGTGTTTGTTTGTCACACGTGTTTTAATACCTATACTCAATTCGGGAAAATTAAAATTGGGATAAGGGCAAGAGAATGATGACATCATTCGGGAAAATTACAGAAGCATTGGCAAAATAACGATACATTTTTGTACCTACTTTGCTTATTTGAACTTGTATTGATTTGAACGACTAAAGCAGTGTAATTTCCCATTTTTCTAGGGTAAACGCTTCGTAAATAGTATTGCGACTTTGCGGAGCGTCGACACACTTAGTCACGCACACAAAGGAAATGTAGTTGCCTCACAATTAACGCTCGTGTTTTGTAATTTTGTTCGAGAAACTAGACGTGTCATTTTATAGGAATGGGTTGCTAGGCAACCCGCAAGAGCAGTCTATGCATTACGCATCAGCGAATCGGTGTCGTAACTTTAGTGGTCGCCTAGTAGCTGGTGAATTCGGGTAGAAGAAGAGCGCGAAGAGCACGAATAAGATTTAAAAGAGACGATTTTTTTAAAAAGCATGTGTAGCCTGGCATGAAAGATGTTGCAGTAACACCATACCCTGCTACGGTTTTAAGTTTAAGGGACAAGTAGCGATTATAAAACGGATTATGAACAATTTGAAAATCCTTCAGAGAAACTTTTCTCTGTGGGGTATTTATTCAGTGCTGCGGTGGCGACTGTTCACAAGCGTTGCGTACGCTCGAGCATGCTCATGGCCCGCGTGGCTGCGAGTAACATACGCACAAGCCGCGCGGAATTATACACTTCTGGACACATCTTTTGGCCCACCTTGTATTTTCAGTTTCGTTTGGTCCTAGCTAAAATTTTATATTAGGTCGAGCAAAAAGTTTTTATGCAGTTTTGAACCTGGCACATTCACAATTTCATTCAATAGTCTTTTTTTGAATTTCGAACACAGAATTTAAAGAAACAAAAGACAATTTGGAGCCTGTTTGTTGATATCAAACAATCGAATACTAAGAAAACTTGGTTTTATTGGTTTACTTGGATTTAATTCTTGAAAAAGTGATTGATATCTTTGGTTTTGCAACAAACATTACTTATTCTTAACATTAAGGTGAGGTTCTATCAATAATCTATGGATACTTCACCTGAAGTCGCCGCCCAAGCTGTGGCACTTATTCAGGCCGGACACAGCCAAAGAAACGTGAGTGCTCAACTTAATTTAAGTCGATCTGCGGTCCGAAATGTTTATCGGAGGTACCTAGAGACTGGCGGCTTTGTTCGTCGCCAAGGAAGGCCACGATCTCGGGTCACAACTGAAAGGTAGGATCGATTCATCGTGACGACCAGCTTGAGAAATCGTCACCTTACCTCCATTGAGATACAAAACCAACTTCGCGACTTCCACGGAGTATCTGTGAGCGCTCGAACTGTTCGGAGAAGGTTAAAAGAACGCGATATGGTACCACACAAGCCAGCTAATGGCCCCAAACTAACGCGAGCCCACCGAACAGCGCGCCTTCATTTCGCACGCAGTCATTTAAATTGGACACAGCAAGATTGGAGCCGTGTACTCTTTTCTGATGAGTCTAAAATTGTGTTACATGGCAATGATGGAAGGAAGAAGGTCTACCGACGTAAGGGAGAGCGTTTCGCACAATGCTGCTTTGAAGAGAGGGTTGCTTATGGCGGTGGCTCATGGACTGTCTGGGGCGGTATATCCGCGAGCGGCAAAACTCAACTTGAGGTTGTTACAGGACCACGGCTGCCAACATTAAATGCTGAAAGGTACATTCGTGAGTGCTTAGAACCTCACGTGATACCATACGCGGACTATGTGGGCCCAAATTTCCTTTTTATGCATGATAATGCAAGAGCCCATGCGGCCGGCATCGTCAGGGAATATCTTCGGGATGTGAACATCACAGTTATGGACTGGCCAGCCAGAAGCCCAGACATGAACCCCATTGAGCACATGTGGGACGAGCTAAAAAGACGTGTTAGGGCTCGTCAGCCAGTTGCCCAGACGATGCAGGAGTTGAAAACTGCCATAGAAGAGGAATGGGAGATGATCCCTCAAAATTTCATAGAGTGGTTGATAAACTCTATGCCTAATCGTATGAGAGCTGTGGTAGATGCCCATGGAGGCAACACGCGTTATTAAATTAAACCTTTATTTGATAAAACATGTTTTTTATTCAAAAATCAATTGCCTTTAACAAGGCGCATATCCGACTTGTTAGGCGTAGCTCCATGTCGTATGGTATTCTGAATTCAAATTTAAAACAATACGATCGAAAAAGATGGTAAAATGTATCAGGTTTAAAACTGCATCAACAGTTTTTGTTCAATCTAGCAATCATATTTCGGTAGGGGCCATCGAAACCTAAACTCTAAGGTGGGCCAATAGATGTGTCCAGAAGTGTAACTTGCACGCTATTTTGAACTAATCAATGAAAAAAAAATAATGACCAATTATTCAATGAAAAATGCTCGAGCATATTGCTGCTCTGTCTGCGCTGACCATAGAAATATAAAAAACAGGAGAAGTGGCATGGGGGCGTGCCTGTGTCCACGCGTTATGCGCACGCTGTGCCTTTACTCGCCAAATGGCCGTCTCCGCGAACTAGTACGCTTTCGACCGTGGTCACGATAAATTATAAAAATGCCGTGTTGTTCAGTGGTTTCATGCAAAAACCGAAGTGATATTAAAAACTTCGTATCTCACGGGATCACTTACCATATGTAAGTAAAAGTATTTTACTGTATTTATCTTTAAAATCATAAAAAACAACAAATCGTAAAATATTTCTTGCTTTTACTACGTTATTTTTGTTTTCAAATATCGCAGCGGCTGTACTATTTTTGCAGCAAATACATTTCTCCTTAACCACTACCTTAAGTATGTCGCTAAGCGACTGGACAAGCAATGTAAAAATAACAAAACGATACTTTATTTACGCGGAGCGTCGCATAGTACAGCCGCTGTGTCTTGCGGCGAGATAGTGATGAGGTTAAGATCCACTAAAGTAGGCTATCGATAATAATGTCGATTGCCCAACGAATATTATATTGCTATTATAGTTTATTTTTCAATTTGTCAACCGTTTTAGCCCGGTTGGAACACTTGAAAAGATGACGTTTAAGTACGGTTGGGAAACCTTTGAGAATGTAAAATAATCTTTTTTATTGTTTTTGATTATTTTACAGCGTACCTAGTAGAGAAATGCATAACCAACGGTCGTAAAGTAAGTTTATTAATGTTTAGGTAGAGTGTTTTTGGGTTTAAATTATCGCATCTTCGTGCTATTTCCTTACGTTTTTTTGGTTTTGGTATTTTACTTCCGCTAAAGTCTTTAACTATGCACCACAAGATTCAAATGCGTTGTAGTAATCGGTATGGTTCAGATAAAATATTAGTGATTTTAGCTTAAAATAAGTCAACATATTCATGCTATTTATTTGTTATGCATGAGTATGGTATGTGTTTGTTTTCATATATTTAACTATTTCTTAACTAAGGGTTTTTTTTTAACAACAAAAGCCTATTCGCCTGTTGCCTGCTACCTGCTTACTCATCGTGAGGTTAAGAAGTATAGACCACGCCTTAGGTATGTGAGCGGTGGGATGGAGGAGCAGGGGCGCATTACTCAGTACGTGCGTTGCGAACCGCCGCCTCACCCCTGTCTCAGCGGCCAACTAGTTCCTAGACTATAGACTATAGCTTAAGATACTTATTATGTAAATGATAAATAAGTTCTTATAGTACCTTTTTAGCTTCCCAAAAGATACAAATACAAAATAAGAATGGATTGATGCCACAGTAAGGCCACCTAACTGGTTCCTAACAAAATATAGCACCATATGCTCAATTCACTTTAAGGCAGAAATGTTCCAGCCTCTAAAGAAAACTCGCAGGCTTTTTGAATGGGCAATCCCAAAATTAAGAGTACGTCAAGTACTGAACAAATACCTCCACTTTACAGGTCAGTGAGTAAACACATCATAACAGGGTTCAACAATTCCTATGGTTTCACAGCCTAAACCAACTTAACCGGATTGTTTTAATTTATTGATTCGTGTTTTTTTTTTTAATATACTTTTTTTTTTTTATTTAAAATGTATAATACTTTCTGGACATATCATTTTTTATTTTATTTTCAGGACCCCAAATTTTTCTTGTACAGTAATAAATGGAAGTATCGATAACTTTCCGATTTAGTCAATCACTAGCGTATATGTAAAATAAATTGCTTTTTGCACAACACAATAATAACGACAGATGTTTTTGTGTGAGTAAGTTGTACGGTGCATGGTAAATGCACGCTGTGTGTGACGAGTTAAGGTTTATAATTGATTGTGTAGTATGTTCTGATTTATGAATTGCAAGTGTGTGCGCGACTTTGTATCTATTGCTTTAATTGAACTACATGTGTAGTAGTGGCGCGGTGGTGGGGCCAACCTAGCGACATCGGGTTCTGATACATTTTCAACTACCGGGCATATCTCCTTCTTTCATATATCTATGGCGCTGACCCTAACAGGGGAAACAATTGAAATTAAAAAATGGGATTATTTTTACACATGAGTGGCGCAAGCGCAACGCAGTTATTACGCTAAATAAATACATACACCGGTAAATTTAGCGGAACATAAAAAGATGTCGAAAAACTACATAGCCTGTGTGCATCTTTTATGAGTTTTTTTTTTAAATTTTATTCGAACTTACATAAACTGTTTAATATAAATGAATTTAGCAAAAATATGAACTAACTGATGACTAGGCAGCATGGTCTCTGACCCTAGCCTGTTCCATAAGGAATAAAAGAAAATAAAAATTATTCGAACTTACATCCGAATTTCCCTTAATAATCATTTCATGGTTTTGGCTTAAACGTAAAACTTTCATTAAAATTCAGCGTCATTTGTTTTTTTTTTACCTTTAAATCTTTTTAAAAGTCAAGGGCTTCATTATGCCCGACTAGAGCGAAACTGAGATTGCCAAGGCACCTGAGATGAAGAGAAATGATCAAACCTACAGAGTGATCTCAATAATTCTTCGCCGACCTGTTTCAACAAATTATCGCAGTATCAATCGAAAAAAAAAAAAAAAAAGGAGGAGGTTATTCAGGGAGTCTAAATGCTTTTGTGAGAAGACCGGGACATTGCAGAAAAAGACGTACTTAGTGATGATGTACTCAGTAGGCATGATCGTTTCGTTCAGCTTCGCGTACGTAGGAACTCACGTCTGACGGCTGCCAAAGCCAGAAATGAGCTTGAGGAAGTTCGAGGTGTCACAGTAAGTGAGCGTACGATACGAAGAAGATTCAAAGAAGCTGGTTTTGGTTCGTCCGTGCCCGCCAAGCCTCCAAAATTCGAGATACATCATCGTAAAATCAGACTAACTTTTGCTAGGGAACATCGACTTTGGACCACAAACCAATGGGGTAAAATACTGTTTAGTGTTTTGCAGAATTCTTTCAAATCAAGTTGACGGAAAGTGAAGAATATATCGACGATCAATAATGGTTTGGGGGGGATATGTTTGGGAGCTCGTACGGACCTGGTGGTGATCGATGGAGGGAGTCTGACTGCAGATCTATATATAAGAAAATGTGGTACCGTTTGCCTCCTTTATCGGTGACGACTTCGTTTTGATGCAGGATAATGCTCGGCCGCTTACTGCTCAATCAACTGAAGCATATCTTAATAATGTGAATATCACAGTTTATGGAGTGGCCGGCGAAATCACCGGATATGAATCCGATAGAACACGCCTGGGAATTGCTGAAACGAAGAGTAAAATCCAGAATCCCAGCTCCTGTCAATGTGAAACTGCGAATCACCGAAGTTGAGGAGTGACAGAGACTGTCACAGGAAACAATAGATAACATCATTCTCAGCATGTCTAGGCGGGTGGAAACTTTAATAAGAGCACGTGGAGGGAACACGTGATATTAATTTGTATATTTTTTTTAATGTTAAAAATAGTTTTTTAATTAACCTTTTCAACTTTTCTTGGTTACCTTAAAAATTCAAGAAAGTACATTTTACACAAAAAAAAAAAAATCTCGCAAAATTAATTTAAATGGATCTCATTTCAATTTTAAAAGGTGTAATTTTAAATAAGAAAAAGAAGTATACATACTAGATTTTAAAATGAAACCGTATTATATATATAATTTTTGGCCCTTTTTGTGTTCCGCTAAAAGTGTGCCGCTGTGTGTATATGTCGCAGCCAACTGGTTGAATTAGCCATTTAGTCAACCGCCTAGCCATTTTACTAAATGCCGCCATTCAATCAACGGCCTGAATTATATTCAGCAATACAACATTTGATGCACTGGCTGGCAACATTTAATGCAATAGGATATTTCAGTAGGTCATTTAGATATATTATTTCATTCCAATTTAAAATTACATTGTAAAGGTAACGCACCGTTCTTGAGAAAAACCGGCCAAGTGCGTGTCGGACCACGCACAATGAAGGGTTCCGTAGTTGGGATGAATTTATCCCAAGAACAAACTTAACATTGTAGTTGATAAACATGTTCTCCCATAATTGAGAGATTTACCATGTTATTTTAAGACTACAGACTTCTTATAGGTTTTCCTATACTCTACAAGTAAAAATCTATATTCTGTAATTTTTTTCAAAATTTTAGGCTCAGTAGTTTTGGAGATAGGCGGGGGGAATGGTCAATTTTCGTCTATTTTCTTAAATAACTTTAAAACAATACAACAAAAAATAATTGAGACCCTCATAGTAAGCTTTCATTTGATATGTCACACGGTATAGTTAGCAATTTTTTTTTTTTTCTTATTTGCCCCCAAAAGTGACCCCCATATTCAAAATTCGATTTATTTACTTTACCCGTCCGTGTTTGGGTCACAGAAATTCATATGTGTACATAATTTAAACTAAATCGGTCCATTAAATTCGGAGCAAATTGGCTGTGACAGACTGACAAACAGACAGGCAAACACACGAGTGATCCTATAAGGGTTCCGTTTTTTCCTTTTGAAGTACGGAACCCTAAAAACAAAATTATTTAACCTCGAAACACTTAGTTGCTTCTGCAATGTCTCCGGCGCTGCGGGAAGTACAACCCCTTCGCCCTTACGTAACAAAGGTTAGGCACCCATGTTTTGTTATAGCGGGCGGGGGCTGCCCTCCCTTCGCGCCTCCGGATTTTTATATTCACTAGGGGTAGCAGCTAAAAGACTAGGTGGAGTCGGGGTGCCCCGATTCGGTTCTGCGTAAACGCCTTAAAACTGTGAGAAACACCAGACATATTGTGGCTTGTCGTAAATGTTTGGGCTAGGCAAGTAGTTAAACGCTATCGATCCATGTAATTTGCCTAGCCGTTTGATTGAATGGCTGAATATCATCCAATGCATAGCGGGGTTTAGTGAAATTGTTAGGCGGTTGACCAAACTGCCAATTGGCTAGTTGGCAGCGACATATACATAGCATTGTATTTATGTGTTAATGTATTAACTTAATAATAGCACCTTTCCAATACAGTTTTGATTTTAATCACTAAAAAGCAATAGTATGTTTTTTTACACGACAAAGTAAATTACATTATTCAATGAGAAAAAACAATCAAGCTGATGTGAAAGTGGACTGGCCACGTTGCGCGAATGCACCCCAGATGGGCAAAAAACGTCATTTAAGGGTGGCGCAAAAGTAATGACCTAATGGAAAGATGCACTCAATTTTGAAATGTCGTTTTATGTTATTGCGATTTAGATACTTAGGAATTTGGCGAGTTGCGGCTTTTCTCGATTTGTCGTTTGGCGTTTCCGCTACAGAGTATTTATTGTGACCTTAAGGACGCTGTTACAAATGGGTAGTCAAATCATTACTTTTTTACAGAAAAGTATTATTATTAAATAAAATGCTTTGCATTCTTAAAATGTTTTTTGCCCGCATTGTTGGTAGATGTGCATGGTACGATTCTGAACTATAAATGTAATTTTAGATAGGTACATTTTCTCAATAAAAGTACCGAATTAAAAGTTTTGAATATTTTTAATAACTTCTATTACAAATTACACTCCTGACAGGTTAGATATTTTTGTTTATAATTATAGATTTTTTTTTGTAGCCTTTTAATGTTTCAAGTACAAGCAACTATATATCACTTTAGTATACCTATCTACCACGATGCTCAGCCTGTGTCTATGGTTAAATAATTATTATTATTATTTACTAGCTGACCCGAAAGGCGCTTACGTCTGTTTAGAATAGAACGAATTTCAAACATAGATATTTTACAAAATGAAAACATTAAGAACAAAATAATATGGTGGTCTATTCGATGTAAAATTATCTAAGACCCTTTTTGCTAAGCATCTAGAAAATATTAAATGTTGTAATTTCTGGTGGCGGCTTGAAAAATAGGGTTATTCCACAAATCCCTATTGACAATCCCCGTCAATGGGGATTTGTCAACTTTTTGTCCACAAATCCCCATTATGACCAAGACATCAATGGGGATTTGTGGAATAACCCGAAAAATATTACTTTTTCGACTAAAACAAAAAAAAATACAAGTCCAAACATATGTTATTGACGAAAAGCAGCTTAATTTTTCGTTTAAAATAGTTATTAGTTTAGAAATTTTATTAATTACTTTTGCGCTACCCAATACCCCAATACTAAACGCCTGAGGAAGGACATTGCCGTTAAGGTCGACTGCGGCGAAGGCGTGTGTGTGACGATTTGGATAGATTTGCAGGGCAGACATAGGTAGAAATTACAAACAATAGCAAAGAAAGAGATAAATAAAACGCAATATTTATTGATGTGGGCACCCTGTTGTTGTTCAGCTTAATAAGTCTCTTGAACAAGTTTATATTGAAATATTATGAAAGAATTCATACCGGTTGTAAAGATTTATAATACTGAGATAAATGCTACTTCAAGCCCCATACTCACATGTGGTTTTACTCGATCGAGCAAACACGTCGAGTAAAAATCACAGCACGGGCTTTCGTCCACACATTCAGCATATTTTATCTACCGAGCGACGCGCGACGTTCAGTATTCACCGAAATGTTCGAGCAAAAAGATGTCTGTTCAACAAAGGAAACAGTGGCCGCATTTAGAAGTCTCGCAATTCTCAAAAAATAGTAGGAGGTAGCGATCTTTTAGTCTAAAAATGCACGCCCCTCCGCTGCTTGTTGCATACATTTTTCAAATGTAGGAAAAAATTTAGTGGAGGGGCGCGGAGTTTTAGACTGAAAGATCTCTACTGGGTAAAGATTGTTTAGATCGCCGCTCTCATTAGTCATATCAACTTTATTAAAGAGCTGTGTTCCGTAGATTATAACAAAAGGGATGTTTCCTGGGTAAATAAAAAGAAATTCTATTTAGTCCATCTGTTAGATAATAAAAAAATATTAGACACGTATTTTTTGCTTTATGATATTAATAAAATTCCACGTGTGTTCGTGTATATAATAAAATTTAACATTATTTAACGTAACCTGTAATATTTGCATGCTATGATATATATATAGGCAAAACATGTATGCTCTTTAATATCTTTACACACCATGTTTTACACAAATAAATATTATTTAAAAAAAAAAAAAATACTTGGATAAAACGCATTAAAGTTGGGGAGTGGGGGGCTCGCTACGTCACAACTATAACAAACTACGTATAAAATCTGGCAAGGAGTGACGTCAGGCCACATTTTAACTCAATGTATCGCTGTTATCATTTGATTCCGTAAAAAAATAAAAAATACGTATCCAATATTTTTTAATAACCTACATAACGGATAAAAACAATTTTTTTTGTCAACATCCCTATTATTTACCGATGCTTGAAGGGCTATATGAAGAATTACTTTCTATAATTACCCCAGTAATAGAAAAAAGACGCTCGACTCGAAGGACGCGTACATACGCTCGAGTCAAGCTCGACGGCTCACTTCGAGTAAGTGCAAAGGAAATTATATTTATTTTAATTCCGCCGAGCCGGCTCGATGTGAGTTTTGCGGTCCACACGTTGATTTTCATTTGTTTCAAGTAAAACTATCGAGTAATACCGAATGTGAGTACGGAGCATAGATTATACTATTACCTATATTCAATCAGAGGAGGAGGATAAACGTGTGTAATCTAAAAATATAAATTATAATATACATGGATACTTAATATTTACAAAAATCTTTGGTGTTTTTCATGTATAACTTATAGTAGTAGTAGTAACTATTCTTCACACCATTTTAATAACATAAATATGTGCCAGTCTTATAAATTATAATACATTATTGTATGCACAGACATGTGTTGTACATAAATATTTAGGGTTTGATCATAACAAGTGCATCCGACAGAAACAGTATCGCTTTCCTCGTTTGAACTTGTATATTTATGAAATATGAATTTGCTTTTTCGAGGTATATAAAAATACAGCGCTCATTTTGATCCCACCCCAATAAGATACCGAGCAGAGCCTGTTATTAAATCCGCCATTTCTCATCTACTCAATAGTAATAATGTTGAATATATGGCGGATTTTAGGAAGGCAATAAGATAACAGTATTTCGTTAATGTATGGAATCCTCGTTTATATCCATTTACAATAAATTATGTATGTTTCAAATTATTCGATTCGCAATATACATACATACATAGTGAATAGTTGTCATTCGAGTCCAGAGCGTCATCTAATAGTAATATATTACCTGATGCGTAGGCACGGGTAGTGGTTGTAGTGACTGTATAGAGTGCAGAGCTTGCGGCGCCACCGGGGTGAGCGGCGGCGGCGCGCTAGGCGGAGGCTGCACGACCAGGTACATCTTCCTGGGACCCAGCATACCCTGCTTGCCTGTAGACTCTTGAGCTGTAAAAGTGCAGTCAATGAATGCTTGGATAACCATGAAGTTTAACCAATTAAATAAATCTCGGTATGTACTAATTTACCTTTTAGCAATTGTTGTTTCACTTGGTGCTGTACTAATGCCAGCTGTTGTGGTGTCAAAGAATATCCATGCAGTCCCTGTAGAACTATGCTAGGTCCACTACTTGTCTGCATGACCTGTAATGATGGAAAGTGTGGCTGAAACACTGGACGAAAAACGTTCATTTTCATACCTTGACGAAGTTTCCATGACAAGGTACTAACCTTGTCATGGAAACTTAAAATCACGTATTATTTGGCAGGCGGAGCAAACCTCAATAGCGATAGGATAACATACCCATAGATAACTGAAAACCTCTTTAACACATACAAATCCATACATAGCTCATATGCCATGCCGCCATACATATTGCTAGTGGAATGGTGTTTTAAAACAGTCAACAAACCGTCTGCTTTGAATATTATTTTTTATTTTATTTAAAAAAACAAGCAGCTCGTTCTGTAGTTTCTAAAAAAAAACTTACGCCGTTTATGTATATTCAGGGTTACTTGTAATTCGACGTATTCCTTGCAGAACGTCATAGTAGGGTTAAAATGCAACTAATTAAGCCACCAAATGTTCTACCGAAATTCAGATGTTTTTGTAATTTTTGAATAAGAAAAATATAAATTAAGTACGAAAAATAAAATGTTTAATAATTAGGTACATTTTCCCAATAAATGTACCGAAGTAAAAATTTCAGTCCGGTACATTTATTGACTAACTGTACCTATCTAAAATTACATTTATAGTTCAGAATCGTACCATGCACATCTATCAACAATTCGGCCAAAAAACATTTTAAGAATGTAAAGCATTTTATTTAATAAACATGCTTTTGTGTAAAAAAGTAATGATTTGACTACCCATTTGTAATAGCGTCCTTAAGTAAGAATACTTTTGTTGGGCTAATAATACAGTATTTTATTGGTTTGTGATAAAAGTGTGCTATTTAGAGACATCGTTTTATTTTTTCTGTAATCTTTACAAAAATTTCTATCACATATAATAATTTCAGATTTTTCTCTATGCAACTTCGGACACAAGGGGGCGGAAAGGTATTTTTTTTTTTACATTTAAAAAGAAAAAAAAAAATGTTTGAAAATGTGCACATAGCGCTCTTTCATATGATATCCCACTTGCCCTAGTGGCCCCACTTCGAATTTTTAAGACCCCCTTTCAATCCCTGTTGCAAAAAAATATATATTTTTATTTCTTTCTTATTTGCAAAAAAAGTAGGGCAAACGTCATCTAAAACTGTTCTAAACAATTTGGCAGCATTAGTAGTTCTTCAGATGTCCAGGACGGACAGACAGACAGACTGAATCGCACCATAAGGGTTCCTTTTACCATTTTGATACGGAACCCTAAAAACTACTTGCATATTCACTATTAAGCATTTAACTATTAGCATTAGTTTAATAGATAGTAATGCGTGGGGAAAACAGAAACATCAAGCCACTTATACAGCATTCACTTGTAATGAGCATTCTAGCGAAACAATAGTAAGTTTGCTTCCAGATTTTGCCGAGCCGAGCAATTTTGCCATTGTTCCGCCGCAGTCCCTCTCCGCCCACACATCCACTTCTATTTCTAAGACGAAACAGATTAGTTTGCCACCATCTTCTATCTTTCTTTTTATTTATTTTTTAATATAGCTTATAAGTATAAATGCGGCTCTCGCGACCGTCTAGTCTGACATCTTCGTAGAGAATACAGTTTTAACGAGCATTTCACGAGCATGATCGTGAAAATATTCGTAGCGATTGTTTGGCTCTGATCGTTCTTCAGTTCGACAAATTTAAAAACGGCGAATGTTCGATGTTCTATTACAAGTGAATGCTAAGTCTTTCAGCACCTTTTAATAGCGATACAATACCATTTTAGTTTTTACTAATTTCAAACTCATAAGCCAGAGATCGGAACAGGTAGAGTATATTTAAACATCGAGGGTGTATCATAGATTGGATAATACCTCCTCAAAAATCCTTAATTATTGATAATGACGTTTTAATCCTGGGATTTAAAAATCACTTATTATTTATTGGACTTTATAATTATAACACAGTTACAAATTATTGATTTGAAGAATCATATTACATTTTTAGGGTTCCATTAAAACCATTGGGTGTCAAATTAAAATGTTTTGTTTTAAGGACGCTGTTACAAATGGGTAGTCAAATCAATACTTTTTTACACAAAAGTATGTTTATTAAATAAAATACTTTACTTTTTATGGCCAAACTGTTGATAGATGTGCATGGTACGATTCTGAACTATAAATATAATTTTAAATAGGTACAGTTTCTCAATAAATGTACCGGAGTGAAAATTTTTACTTCGGTACATTTATTGAGAAAATGAACCTATTTAAAATTATATTTATAGTTCAGAATCGTACCATGCACATCTATCAACAATTTGGCCAAAAACATTTTAAGAATGTAAAGCATTTTATTTAATAAACATAGTTTTGTGTAAAAAAGTAATGATTTGACTACCCATTTGTAACAGCGTCCTTAAGTAGGTAAGATAAAATTAAGTTGGCTGGTTTATGTGCATAATTGTTTAAGTGGATATTAGCTAAATTAAAACATGTGCTTCAAATACATACCTACATACATTTTATTGTGCATATATACGTATTTGGTTATTTATTATCCTGCGGCGGTTGTTTCAAAATATCTTTAGTTACACAACAAAATATTTTATGGTATAATTTACTCTCTTTCACATGAGAGTTGCTATTTGCTATCTCTTTCACTCAATGGAAAAGCTGTGTGAAAGAGATAGCAACTATCATTTTCTATTGTAAAATGTGCGTGATCGCATTCCTGAATAATATTCTGTTGAGTGCGAATGTGTGTAAATCAGTGTTATGGAACCCAGAGTTTTGACCCCACCTTGATTTTAATATAATCGTATCTGCTTTACCCGACTGTTTCGGCTTGATTTTACGGACACTGATTAATTCATTTCGTTTGGATTTTAATGTTAACTGGAATTTGCAAGTGTACCAATTAATTATTGGGGAAGTTTCTTTAACAATTTAATTTAATATTCTTTTTTTTATTTTTATTATTTTATTTGTTGAACATAGGTAATATGGTACATGGTATAAAATTTGCGTTGTATCACTATGTTCTGCCTTGCAAGGCGTACAAATTAGGCGTAAAAAAAAAAACTACAAACTAAATAAAACTGTTTCAAACAAGTAACGTCGTAAACAAGATAGAAAAACAAGTAGATCGGACATTTTTTATTTAATGCTTCTATCATCTAAAAACTCATTGATAGAGTAGTAAGCCTTTTCAATCAATATTTTTTTAAGTTGCGATCTAAAATGGTTTATATTGGTCATGCTTTTTAAAGTTTTTGGTAGTTTATTATAAATCTTTGGACCCATGCCGACACAACTCTTTGAGAAAAGCGCAGTATTGTGTTTTTTTGATTTTAGTGTGCTTTGGTGACGTTTAGTATTAAGTTTTTCAAATTTAGACAGATTCTCCCTAACAAATATTATAATTTCATAAATATAGAGAGATGGAAGCGTAAGTATTTTTAAACTAACGAAAAATGGTTTGCAACTTTCGGTGGTTTTTAACAAACATATGGCTCGAAGACATTGTTTTTGGGCCTTAAATGCCATTTCTCTATTGGTAGAGTTGCCCCAAAATATTATGCCGTAACGAAGAGTTGTGGAGACATATGCATGATATGCAGTAAGGACAGTATTACGATTTGCAACCTTATTCAAATTGTGTAAAGCATAGCAAAATTGATGAATTTTTTTTATCATAGTCTCCATGTGTGTATTCCATGTCATATTTTCGTCTAGCCAAATACCTAGAAATTTGATACGTTCCGTTTTAATGATCTTATTTTGGTCATAATGAATGTCAAGAATATTAGGATTAGTTCTTTGTTTAAATGTCATTATTTGAGTTTTATTAAAATTAATCTGTAAGTTGTTATTATTTAGCCATTGAATTATTAGACTTAAGCTACTGTTTATGTCATTTTCATATGAGTCACTATTTTTACCAGAAAATACTATAGTACAGTCATCAGCAAATAGGGTCATAGGATGTGGTATGGTTTTCGGAAGGTCATTTATGTAGCATAAAAATAATAAAGGGCCAAGCACGCTTCCCTGAGGCACACCATCTCTCGATTGGTAATTAACTTCAGTTTTAGTTTGAACATCGACTGCTGAAATACTAGTTACCTGTTTTCTGCCAGTAAGGTATGACTTTATTAAGTTTAAAACTTTGCCCCTAATGCCATATTTATATAGCTTATTTAGAAGGATTCCATGGTCAACAAAATCGAAAGCCTTAGTCATATCCATAAATAAGGCTGTTACAGGTATTTTTTGGTCCATATTTGTAACTATTTCATTGATCAGTTCATAAGTGGCCATGTTTATGTTTTTACTTTTGCTTCTTCTGTGTTTTTAACAGACGATAAAAAAGGAGGTTTTCATTTCGACACGTATATATTTTTTTATGTATGACCACGCATAACTTTTGACAGTCGTCAGATTTGAAAAATAATTGTTTTGTTCGAGAGTGGTTAAAGTTGGTCCCATGTTAAATTTATTAACTTTGCTTGGGTAGTTTTTGAGTTAGCTTCAATAGCACGTATTGTTTCCCCGCTTTTTATGTGGACGATGTTCTAGTTTCTTTTGCAGGTAATGGTATTAGAATTTGTGTGGGGTAGGTACCACAACTAAAAAGTGAAAAATAAAAACTTTTTTAGAAAAAAATACAACCAACTTCCAAAAATAACACTACAAAGTGAAAAATAACTTTAATTTCGGAAGTCCGTGACAAAAAACGAAAATATATTTGACCAGACACCCGACTTCCGAAATTAAAGTTATTTTTCACTTTGTAGTGTTGTTTTTGGAAGTTGGTTGTATTTTTTTGTAAAAAAGTAACGTAGTGATGTTACTTACTCTCTCGAAATTTAGGTAAATATACTCTACCCATTTCGATCTCTGCTCATGACACACTTGAGCAGTTTAAATTTTTTGCCCTGTAGTCTTAACTTTGTATACACATATCATAGTTACCTGTGCTGTTACAGACTTTATTACAGAGCCAGGAGGTTGGCCGATCAAAAGTCGTTTCTCCAAAATCTCGTCTTCGGTAAGTTGTTGTTGTTGTTGTTGTTGCGGTTGTGGCTGAACCGGAGGTGGAGTGGGTTGCGGGGCTAGCGGGGGTGGCGCGGGGCGGGCTGCGAGCGCCGGGGAAGACACCGGCGCCGTGCTCACGACCGACGGACTTTGCCCGATGTGGGCGACTATCTGCGCTTGGTTATTTCCAGTGGGCCGTATAAGAACTTGCTGCCCGTTGACCGTCGCCAGTTGTATTTTGCCCGCGGCGATCTGCTGCACCAGCACAGGGTTATTGACGACGATCTGCTGCGCCTGCGCGGGGCGGGGGCGCGGGGTCTGCAGCGGGGGGCGAGGCGCCACGGCCGGTGTGCGAGGCGCGGCGGGGCGCTGCAGCAACTGGCCCTGCACCAGCACGGTTTGCACGGGCGCCACGCGTGGCGCGAGCCCAACGCGCGCGCCCGCCTGCACCAGCATCTGCTGCGTGGGCGCCACCACCACCTGCTGCTGCGGCTGCACGACCATCTGTTGCGCCGGCTGCACCATGATCTGCCGGTTACCTTGCACTACCACCTGCTGAACGGAGGACGCGGCCGTGCGCGGTGTTTGTCTCGGCTCTTCGATGGCGGTTTTTACTTGAGTGACTTCGGCGGGAGAGCTACCACTTTCGACTTGTTTAGTCACCGGAGAAGCCGCCACCAGCTGCCCCGTGACACCCTGTTGACCTGCCATTACTACATGTAACTTTCCATCGGGCATTTGAATTAGCTGCTGCCCCGCTAACAAACCTCTAACAGTTATTTTTCCATCGGGGGCCCGAATTATTTGAACCTTTTGTGGCCCATCTTTCTGGGGCGTTGCATTGGATTTCGAATTAACTCCATCGCTATGCGCCGATTTTGTTGGCCCCGCGATAGGCTGACTGATAACTCGGGTCGAACCATCGGCACCTTTTGTCATAATAATTCTTCTGGTGCCAATAACTGTTTTCTGACCCGTCGGAGTGGTGGCATTTGTAGTCAGTAACGACGTGAGTGTACTTTTGCCAGAGTTCTGGTTTGGAGTAGATTTCGCTTTTTCTGTAATAATAAATTTAATTTGTTTAGTTTTACAGCTAGTATTCAGTACTGTATAATACTAATGACAGGCTCAATAGTGCCTAGAAATAAATACCTTGTGACATTTCTAATGCTCTTTTCTGTTGATGGGCAGCTCTCTGTTCACGTAGCTGTTGCTCCATTTTATCTTTAAGATCGGCTGCATTAGCCGGCGGCGCGACATTGCGCTGCGGCAGCTTGCCGGTGGAGGTTCTGGTGACTGGGGTAGCGCGTTCCGTGCGCTCACCGTATTGACGCACCTCCCAAAGTTCCAGTTTATCTTCATCGACCCACTCTTCCGAGACCTTAACAAATAAATGATTGTCATTTAACACTATACTCTGTTTAAAACAAGCTTATAATATATTTTCTTTTCTTTTTTCAATTGAGAACTTTGTGTAGTTTCATTACCTGAGGTTCGGTGTTTTGAGGAGATTCGGCACGCTTCCTTTTCCTTAAACCACTACGAATTGATGTCACTTCACGAACTGTTTTGGGTAATTCGAGTGGTATTACTACCCGCCGGCGAAGATACTGCGTTCGCTCCGAAAACTGTCCTATATGTCGATGTTTCAGTAATTCGAGTGATACTATTTCTGTATCAGTAGTGAGCTGATGTTTACCATCAGCAGAAGCGGGTTTGGCTGCCATATCGTCCCAACGTAGACAAGCCCACATAATACGAAGTTGCAGAGCTGCACTTGCTAACCATTGAAGATTTACAGTGCGATATAGCCAACATGTTTTAAATAATGGCCGAGGGCAAGGATATGGCCACACTGCTTGATTAGGTTTTGCATTATGACTAAAGCCAGCCACCGAATTATGCCCAGACTGTCTGCAGAGTTTTCGCAATTCATGATGAGGTAAAACCATTATAGTTTTGGCTTTACTTCTTGTATGGAATGTTGAACACAGTGGATACTTCACAGGGGTCCTTTTCTTTTTCTTTTCCACGGCTGATGTTTGAACTCGTTTTAGATATACTTTTCCAGACGGGTTCTCTGTGGAATATACTCTTACTACATTGCCCTCAGTTTTTTCATCTTTGATAGACTTGTCCTCTCTTTTGTAGGTCTTTGCAGCACCAAATCTCCTGTTGACTATTGCTCGATATTTTGCTTTGTCGTTAGTCTTAGTTGACGTAACGGAACATTTGTAAGATGAATCCTTTGCTTCATGGTTATTTCCGACACTTTGTGTATTAGAAGATGCTTTAGATGCCCTCCCTCTTGTTATTTTCAATTTTGGGATGGGCGGTCTTTCCTTGCTATCATTAGCCGTACTAGTATTATTATCTTGTTCTGAGGATTCACAATCAGTTAACTCTTTCAGTGGACCTATTTCAACTTCATTGTCCTCATTACTGTTGCATGTTATGTCAATATCCATTTCATTCCCGACTGCTGGCACGGCGGATTCTTCAAGTGTACTCTCTGACTTAACTACACATGAGTTATCATCAGTATCATCCTTTTCACCTTTGTAATTACCATCGCTGTCATCGCCACTTAATTTCCTCTTGACATAGCAATCACTGCTTTTATTGTCGCATTCTTGAGCACACGCAACAGCCGATAAAAGGTCAGTCAATATGTTTTCGTTTGAGCTTGTACAAGATGAACTTTTACCTAATAAATATTGTTCCAATATTGACATTTTGGTATTATCTTTAGAATTTAGATTATTTGAATTTACGACTCCACCTTTTAATAAAGTTACTAATTGAGTCAAAAGTTTCCCTTTTGTAATGCAAAGTGGTGAATAACAATTAATTTTTATTCCAGAATTTTGTAAAATATTTGATGAATCGATTTTATTACAGCAATGTGAGTAACACTGATATCTTTTTGTTAACTGAGATATTTTTTGATATTCATCTCTTAGTGCATCAACGTTTTCAGTATTGCTTGCATCCGTTTGCTTGCTTCCACTGACTGTGCCACAAATTGTTGATATGTCAGGTTCTGGATCATCATTTTCTACATCAATATTCTTATCATCCTCGCTTTTAACTTCTAAATCTTCTTTTTTCACATTAGCTATCAAGCTGGCTAACTTCTTTTCCTCCATGAATTTTAAGTATGTTCGTCGAGCTAAAAACTCATCCAATTTGGACTTTTTTGCAATTTTTGGGTAATACCTTCTGGTTGAGGAGCTCAGTGCCTTTTCAACATCTATTTCTTCAAAACCATCTTCATCCTTATCAACTTTTAAATTACGCATTGATGGTGGCACTGTAATAACAAAGACATATTTTTTTTAATGGAGGAGGTGGAGGAGCTCGTGGCTAAGTAATACCAGCCGCACGGGTCGATCCATCAGGTTAAGCTACGCTTGCCGGGGTTGGTCCGTGGATGGGTGACCATCTTTACATAACGAGACTCCTTCGTGCCTCGGAAAGCACGTTAAGCCGTTGGTCCCGACTGTCATTCGTGAATTTTTGATGTTACAATCGTTACGGGTCGTCAGAAGCCCGAAAGTCTGACAACCAGTGTTACCAAGGGGTATCGTATTACCCAATTGCTGGGTTGTGGAGGTCAGATAGGCAGTCGCTCCATGTAAAAAACGGGTACTCAGCTGCATCCGGTTAAACTGGAAGCCGACCCCAACATAGTTGGGAAAAGGCTAGGCAGATTGATATATATTTTTTTGAATACATTTACATTATCATTATAATCTGCCTAGCCTTTTCCCATCTAAGTTGGGATCGACTTCCAGTCTAACCAGATGAGTTACTAGGTAACACAATATCCCTTGATAAGAGTGCTTGTCAGACTTTTAGACATCTGCCTACCCGTAACGGCAGTCAGTTCTTCGAATTACAGCAGGGACCAATGGCTTAACGTGCTTTCCGAGGCACAGAGGAATCTCGATAGATAATGGATGGTCACACATCCACAGACCGATCTCGGGAAGCATAGCTTAACCTTATATCGACCCGTGCGGGCTATTCTTAATACTTAATATTACTTAACCACAAGCCCCTCTACTTTTTGAGGAGTTTGTGGTTAAGTAATATTAAGTCATATCATAAAAAGAAAAATTAACGTAATACATACATTTTTCCATAACATCTTTATTTTCTCCTTCGTTTGAAATGAGATAGTCATAAGTTTTTGGTTCAACAGCTAAAACTTTTATGGTACTTCCTTCTCTTACTCGTACTGCTATTTTAGCAGGACCATTTAAAAGACAGGCTTTTGTGTTACCATGCTTTTTATATTTTCTGGTAGAAGAATTCCACAACCATCCCCATTGTCCGTGAATTCTGTACTCTTCTCCTTTTTGTTTCCATACCTCAAAATAATAATAATGTGTGAGAATTATACTATCAGACATAAATGACATGTAAAAAAAAATAAAAAGTAAGTAAATTTAAAAAATCTAAAGCCAGACTGGGTAAATAGTGAACTTTAAAAATATGGAAACAAGATGACCTACTTTGTCTCCAACAATCTCATGCAGTCGGAGGCAATCAATCTTTATTGTTAAATTTAAAAAGATGCCTCCGACTGCATGAGATTGTTTGGAAACAAATTGGTCATCTTGTTTCCATCTTTTTAAAGTTAAATTTTTATGCAGTTGAGTTTTTGGATTTTTTAAATTTACTTTTTTATTTTCCACGTTTTCTCTGACTGTATAGTAGCGCTATACATAACAGTCGTTAAAATTATCTTTCAAAGCAGTAAAATTCTGGGTTTGTCACTCGATTTTAAGAATTATATTGAACAACTGGCCCACCAGACGTTGTCCTGTCAAAATGTAAATTTCTTTTTTTTTTCTCTTTAACCCCACCCCATCAAAGAGGAGAATTAAACAAAAAAAAAAATTCAAATTGGTCAAACCATTCTAAAGTTATGGCTGACCAAGGGAAATAGGGATTTATTTTTATATAGATAGTTTTTAGCTCTCTTGTGTACAATACCCACTTATAATCGGGTGATAACGGCCTCTTACTCACTCGCACTCCAAAAGTTCAAGATTGTTGAAGTGAACAACTCCTTTAGGAGCATTGAGCGATTTTTAGTAGGGGGAAATCTTACGGGTTCGCGTCAGCGCGACATGCTATGCATAGTTTTACGTTTAAGTTGTCACTTCCGTCGGCAGTCCCCATGACTGCCTGTTTTTTTTTAATAATTTCTTATTCAGAATTACATTTAAACATATAATTTGTATATAGTTTTGTAATCACCTTCATTATGATAACCTTTCGATAGGTTTGGGAGAATTTTTTTTAAACAAATTTTGTCGCCAAAATTTTGATATTTTATCATTTTTAACCGACGAAAAAAAGGAGGAGGTGCTCAATTCGGCACGTAATTTTTTTTAATATACCCAGTGCCACTCGCAAAGACGAATCTAACGACATATCAATCGTCAAAATCAGTTCAGCCGTTTAGGCTATAAGAGGTCACAATGGAACGGACACACATACATGCGCGCGAAAAACATTACCCTCCTTTTGGGTCAGTCGGGTAAAAAGTACCATTGACGATTCGTCACTACTTCGAAGCTAAAGCTGGCTTTACACTGAAGCAAAGGCGAACCTTAGTGTAGAACGCTACATTATTTTGTAGCGTGCGTAGTCTTGGCTCATACTACAATGACCGACATCGTGCGTCTCACTATGCGATTTTCTCGAAAGTTTGTCAACTCGAAACACGATTTTATGTTAACACGGACTCTGATATTTGAAAATCGAGGCGATCCTCTTTTTTTGAAATGAGTGTATCGTAATTCACACCGTAATGGTAGCAGCCGGCAAGCAGTGACGCGCAGAGGCTCGATGCTACCCGTGGCTGCGCGAGGTCGCGCGCTTTGCTTCGGGTCGGTTCATATCACAGAGGAAGCGAAGCTACCGCGCAAAACTTTCGAGCCTCTCTAGCGATACTATGTATTATAGTAATGAAGACCGCTTTGCTGCCACCTTGGTGTGAATTGAATCTAAAAACTATTTACTCGGTTCAAGTTTCATTATTATATTCTTTTGATAATCTATTCGAGTCGAGAAACTATCTTCGTGTTTAGACTATGCAGCATTCAAAAAAATAAGAAAATTTCGATACACATAATTTCGACAGGGTGATCCATTGAGATAGGTCAGTATTATGCACAAATCTGAAACTATTCGAGTTAGGGGTTCTAAAGAACCATATCGAGATGGGTCATTATTATGAACAAATCTGAAACTATTAGAGGTAGGGGTTCTAAAGAACCATATCAATGATGTTAGTTTTTAGACATACCTGATGTCGCAGACCAAGAGAATATTTCACAAAATTGTAAGCTGTACGATATCGTTCTTCTTCCTCATCTCTTTCCTTTTTTTCCCTCTTATCTAGTTTTTTTCGTTCTTCCCTTTCGGTTGCAGTTGTGCGTGATAGCCTAACATGACCTAGCTGTTCATGCCACGCTGGTACCCAAACAACACTTTTAATGCATGCCTGTAAACATATATTCAAATTAGTATCAATAATCAGTTTCAACACTCTTTATTTTGGGAAAAAAAAAATACGAACCTGTAGTACACAAAGGGCTCTAGCGAAATCGCGAGGTGCTTGACAAAGTTGTACTGCTTGTACCCATGGCTTTCTCAAAAGCGACCAGTTGGGGTGCATGAATTGTAATACTATATTTGATTCCAATTGTAGTAAGGTTTGTCTAAGTGTAGCCTCCAGTAATGGTTTTGTAGCTGAAGAAGAATAAAATCGTTAGAAACAATAATATGCATTGCTGCATGAAAAAGTTAAATTATCGATTTTAGTCTTACATAAGTTTTTATAGTTACCGTTTAGCAAGCCTACCCATTTGAAGTCTTGTGCTGAAGACAAAGAAAACTTATGGGACATGTATCGTTTTTTGTCTCTTTCTTCATTTCTCTGTGGCTTGTTTAAAGCTAAAGGATTTGCAGAGTACTGGTTTATGTAATTTTTAAAACTATTTTCATTTCCTAATTTAAACAGGTAAGTTCCATTAGAGATTTGATTGGACTTTAATCTCGTCAACCTTTCTGTCACTGAAAAAAAAAAAACTGCTTATGTGGATTTCATTCATCGAGTTTGTATGTTAAAAGTGCTTCAAATTGATAGTATTTCAGAATATTATAACAAAATACAAAATGTTAATAGGGAATATACAAGTTATTAAAGACTTTTTCAATGTTTAAATAATTATGTATTGTGTTGGCGTCAAGAAACAATTCGGTGTTCTTTTTACATTTTTAATGCATTACTTATTTTCAGTAAAAATGTATTTAAACATACATTTTTACTTAAATCTATTTTTTGCTAACTGCTTGAAATCTCACTAAGTTTTATTGGAAGTGCGATTTCTGCTTGAATAAAGCACAAAAAATTTGTTAAAATATTTAATTTGAGGCAAAAAATGGAGATGTTATCAAATCAGTATTGTACATAATGACTTCACATCGTAACTGACATTTGAACTGTAGTATAAAATGTAAGAGTTTAATATTTGTTTTAAGCAACAGGCATTTTGTGTTAGTGTCTTCTATTGATATCAGTAAAAATATTAAAAAAAATTACATGCATATTCCCTATTGTTCAAGACTAGATGCTGGAAATCTATGGTCTGTTCCAAAACTATCTGATGAAAACGTCAACAAATGGTAAGAAAACGTACCTGTGGATTTGTATCAATTACAAATTGAGTGCTCTGATTTGATTATTTAAATACTTAAACCCGAAACTCTAATTTTAAATCACCTTAAAGACGTTTTTAGGGTTCCGTAACAAAATGGTAAAAAGGAACCCTTATGATGCGACTCACGTCTGTCTGTCCGTCTGGACAGCTTCTCTATCAACTTGAAATTTGGAACAGATGACGTTTGCCCAACTATTTTACAAATAAGAAAGAATTTTTTTTTTTTTGCAACAGGCACTGAATGGGGGTCTTAAAAATTCGAAGTGGGGCTACTAGCGTATGTGGGGTATCATATGAAAGAGCGCAGTTTGCACAATCTCAAACATTTTTTTTCTTTTTTTAGGCCGCATAGTTTTCGACTTTTAATGAAAAATGTAAAAAATACTCCCCTCCCCCACCCCTATCTCCAAAGTTTGCATAGAGAAAAATGTGAAATTATTCTATGTGATAGAAGTTTATGTAAGGAAAAATAAAAAGACGTCTCTAAATAGCACACTTTTTCAGAAATCGGAACGGTAACCACCCTCGCGCCGCGGTGCGCGAGTACGACTCGCTCTTGACTGGTTTTTTTATTCCACAATTATTGAGGTAAATTTTCTAACCTTAATTTCCGTTGATGATTTTTCAATTACAATCTAATAATGTTATTGAAAGAATAATTGTCGGAAAAAGTGGTGAGATATAAAGTTGAAACCCTTTAAAAATACAGATGAATGTGTTACTAATTCCTTTTAGTGAGTGATTGCGTCGGAATTTAACCTGAACAGGGTTTGTTTACACATTCATCAGATACTTTTGGAACAGACTACAATATTTTGTTTTGGATAAAAACTAATACTCTCTCAACTGGTCATAGGAAAGATTTATCGTTATAACTTTGTTCACTGTTAGCTTTAATGAAATATTTCTGGAACGCACCTTTCGAGAATGCATCTCATTCTCGAAAGTTGCGCTCCATAAATTGCTTGAATATAAAAGCGGCAACGGTGTCTCTCTTTTTCCCTTTTCTATTCTGAGGGGAGCTACAGATTCAGTCGCGCCAAAAACTTCTGAGTTACTGAGAAATCACAAGTACCTATTTTCCATATGACCTCCGCAGTGAGGTATTTGATAGAGCTTTTTTAGAGGAGTTTTGTTTAGTAAGAGTTAAATGTCGATTACAATAAATTATTAATTATTGAACCCCATATTGAAGACATCAGAGAGAAGATCAGACCGAGGTAGATAAAATCACAAAGATAAAGTAAAATGTGAAAGTCGCGACATATTACCTACCCAAAGAGAGCAAAGAACTATCAGTAGTCATGTGGAGTCTGCTGCATTACCAAGAGTGCAGCACTTTGCAAAATAAATAGTGATGCAACAAATACTACTTTTCACTACTACTACTAGTACTACAACAAATTCTACTACAGCTGCATGCAATTATTAGTCAAAGTAGGTGAAAGGAAATTAAACACGCTAAGTAATATACATATTTACACATGTAATTTAATAATTTAAAATAACTGTAGGTAAATTTTTATTTCAAAAACTAATAGTTGCAAGTTTTTTGGCGACAAACAATTTCTTTTTTCTGCCTATTTCTTTGTAACTGAACCTTTATAGCTAAATACGTGCCCACTCCTACCAACTTAGCTACAAATAAAAACTCAAAGATTGCCACAATTGCTGATCATCTGTGGATGTAAACTAAAGTTATGAAATTTTTATGATTCTATATAATATTTGTGCCTGTCAACTCGGTCGCAATGCAATATGTACAGGGTGTACCAGAAAGGTGTGCTACAGACTATTAATCTGAACAACTTTCTCCTGGGACCAACATAATAATCGCGAAAAAATAATCAGCCGTCCCATACACATGGGTCAAGTAGATACTGCAGTTTTGTATGGAACAGCTGATAATTTTTTCGCGATTACGATGTTGATGCCATGGTAAAAATTGTTCAGTTTGATAGTCTGTACCACACCCTTAAATTTGACCACACCTTTCTGTTATACCCTGTATATGTGATTTCTAGGAATAGGAAGTCACTAATTACGAATGTCATGAAAGTATTCAGCGAATACGAATATACGTATTCAATGCATCACTAAAATAAATGATTAATTGAACAAATTAATACCAAAAGAAATAATATCAATAGCTGCTACTATACCTTCTTCATGTTTTTTTTGAAGTGGTAGTTTTCCTCTACTAACTGTATTGCCTTTTGTTTTTTTATTATTATCATCATTTTCTATAGATTCATCATTGTCTTCATGGGTTGTGTCTTCACTGACCACTGTCACTTCGTTTACCACATCTCCATCATTTACAAGGGATGACACATTATCAAGCTTATCATCTTCTATTTTTAAGTCTGGATTGTGGTCTTGTTGTTTTTGCTCCTCTTTGACTTTTCGCTGTTTAACTATATTAGCGTTTTCAATCTCCAAGTATGACTTCCGATTTCCCTTGACTTGGTTTGTCAGACGTTCTGTAATGTCCATTTGTCTTAAAATTTCTTGTTTCATTTCCAATAGTTCCCGAACTAGAGGAGCTTCCATCTCATCAGAATCCAAAACATTTAATAGTTCTTCGAATTGCTGAGGTGATGAATAATACCACACATCACCATTTTCAGCTTCACTAAAAGTATAATTTTATTTTTATTTTGATGTTACTAAAGTTTGAAACAAGGTCCTAAAAAATCTTTAAAATAATCCAATTTTATGGAACATAGGATATTATTTCGATTAGGAGTCCTGCGGCTTTCGGAAATAAGAACGCCGTCAGGGTTGTCGCTTGCTTTACAAACGCATAATATGTATAATATAAATTACCGAAATATGTCTTTTTAAATAAAATTTGGCCATACATTTTTACTTTAAATACAAGATTCAAATCATATTCGTTGTGAACTTGCCACCCAACAGCCCGCGCGATAAAATGATAAGATTATTTTTAGTTTAACATTTTATGGAGTACTTACACGAATATACGTCGACCTATAAACCAATATTTTCTTCCATGCCTGTCAAAGCCCAAGTGCTCGTGTCTACACATTAACCCCTGCTTTTCAGCATCTGGGAGGCAATCTGTGACTCCCATTGTTTTATGTTGCTTGCACAGGGCACATTGCCAGTCTTCAGATGGTACGTCGCCTAATGGAGGATCCACACATTCTAAGTGAAAGACTGCGGGACATGTTTCACAACATAAAAGGTCTCCCAGACGATGGCATACTCGACAATGATCATCATAATGTATAGGAACTGTAAAGGAAGAGTCATCAATTAAAAATAATCAATTATTCGTCTTTCGAGTGAGGCAGTAAGACGACAATAGACTAAGAAACTCGGAGTGTATTATAAGAATTAAAACATAAATTTATGAAACGTGACATAATGAATTGGACATTGACATTATTTAGAACTATTCCCTATGCTAATCATTGATTTATCACGTGATGAGAGCTGGACAGCTCGTAGGCGTCGTCCTAATATAAAGCGATGGTCGCGCGAATACGCGATCGCGATCACTTTTTGTCCGGAAAACCGGAATGCGCCGTCTGTCGGCACCACCAAGCGTTCCGGTTCACCGAACAAAAAGTGATCGCGATCACGTATTCGCGCAAATGGTGACATAAGGCGAGTGTGAGAGAACATGTGCGAAAGTTCGTAGTGCCTATGTTCAGACTCGCCAAGATATTTCAGCCGTAGTCTAACAAAATTAACAGTTTGTTTGACAAGTATGAACACAAAATAGCAAAATAAAATAATATTACTTATGATTTAGGTTTTAACAAATGATTTTCAGTGGTTGCCCAATCCAAGCCCAAAAAAAAAATATAAACTTGGCAGGCTCCAGTACATATTTGATGTTAAAATAAACTATAAATTATTTTGGATTTCTGTAAGTGGCATTTTATAATTTTAATTTAATTAATCAATATTACTCTGCCAAGACTCAAGAAACTGGGTTGGGCACATGAGTCACATTCCAGAGGAGCTATGGGCTAAAATAACCACACAGAGAGTTCCAAACAGGAGCAAAAGGCAGGCCCAGGAGATTGTGGGATCATTGATAAAATCAGGGTTGGCATAAAACAAACAAGTTGTTTTAAAACACGTATTTTAAACAGTTTGAAATAACAATGTTTTTTATTAAGTGTTTAAAATCACAGTTTAAAACAAGTTTCAAACATTAAGAAAAAAACACGATTTTAACTCAAATTTTAATAACATGTGAATGTGTTATAAATGTTAAGACATGAAATAGCTCGAAAAGAAATTAAAAATGTTAGATAGTAGGCCCAACTTATTTATACACTTCGTCACCGGTCGAAACAAAGTAATTCTAAAATTGTGTAAAAATTAACTATATTAAGTTTTCTCGATTTCTGTTGATAATAAATTTGACAAATCGCCTGAAAAGAAAAAAAGAACATAAAAAAACTCTTGTTTAAAACATTTTGAACTGTTTGTTTTAAAAAATCTGTTTATTTTCCACCTGGATACAATACATTACTTGTGAAATAATTGAACTGGCCCGGCCTAGGACGGTAAGAAAAATTACAGTGAGATGGAGCTCATACACTACTGCCCATTCCCCTTACACCCAATTCCGGCTTGACGTCGACTTCTGGGTCACCCTGTATATTACATTATAAACCTTCCGGAATAAATTCTCTAAATGATAGTGTAAACTGGATCACAATCCGTTGCGTAGTTTAGAAGAACAATGCGGCCACACAGACAGACACAAAAAGTAACTTTATTTTATAATAAGTATAGATGTTTAATTTTGCTTACCTTCACTAAGCAGATCATCACGAACTGGATTAGTTATTAAAAATTGATTGCATAAGAATTGAAGAACAGCGAGACGATCGTCCACTGTTGTGAAGGGATATTCACATGCATTTAAAATTCTGACAACATTCTGATCAAATGATTTGTCACTTTCTATGTAAATTCTAAGGACTTCAGGCCATGTCATGACATCTAATAAAAACAAAGTAATATTAACACTGTCTTTATGGTCCAGTGGACCAAAGTGTGTTTGTTGAGCATCTTCTTCTCTTAGCAAAGCTTTTAGTAGCATCATATGCACTTCTACAAGTAGATTGCTCTGATCTTCACAACTTATAGCTGCACACAAATCTTCTATGCGAAATGGTGATAGTCGCACCAGATGCCTGAAGTGTCTTAACACTTCATACACACCAAAAACTTGTAAAATTAAATTCTGTGGAATTAGCAAGTCATCTGATGAAGGAGGAAGGCCTAAAGCTGGAATTTGTCGTTCCTGTTGAAGCCATAGAGGATCTGGACTAGGTGGTCTGAGTAAATTATTAATCTTACGTGGTGTACCACTAGTAGTGCTGAAGCTGCTGACCGAAAAGTCACTATCGCTCACAGCAGCGTCACCAACACTGCCATCAGAACTTTCACTGGCGCGATCTTCTTCAGCTTCAGACCTATCACTGTATTCATCACCAAAATCAGATCCGTAATGATATTCCGATTCATGATAATCTGCAGCTTGTGGGTTGTAGCCTCTTCGTGAATACGAACCTGATATTCCACCTCTTTTATTTTTATGTGTCTTTCCTCCTCTTTGTTTTCGTGTACTTCGTCTACTTATATCGCTCCCTTGAGGAGACGATGCTCTTGATGCTGAGGGTGTGCTAACCAAAGAAGCTGACCCTGCGTTTTGTTGATTTAGTAAATATTTTGGTTTTTTCAACAAATGATACTGGAATTTCCTGCTTTTCTCGAAACTCCCCGATTTTGGAGGCCTTCCGCGTTTCTTTGCCCCCCTTCCCGACATCATTGAAACAACTGTCAATTGTATACAGTCTCGCACGTGTATCGTAAAAACATAGTCTTGTTTACAAAAACAAAAAGATGGTATTGCATTTCAGTTCATCCTAAATCCAACGCAGTCATGATCCCAGCCGTCGGGATGCTTCACATCAAACGATCGTCTCATAACAATTTTAAACACAATATTCACACTCTCTTCTTAGTAATTAACTGAAAAGTCAATCAACTCACTGATATCAAAAGATTACCTACTAAATTTTATTGGAGAAAGAAGGCACCGAAACGTAATGACGCGAAATGCGAGTACATGCAATTCTGAAACGCTTGATGCTGGCTTCCTATTGGTTGATTATCAGTCCGCCATGTCGTTTTCGTAACTTGTAGGTATTGAATTTTCGGTATGACGAATTAACATGATCCTTGAAATTAACTGATACACAAGAAATAATTCATACAAGAAAATTTAACAGGTTGGGGCCGTATTGCAGAATAATTTATCGAGAGATATCACTGGCAGGAGTGGTAGATGCCGCACGGAACACATCGGCAGCCATTTTCTTTCTTTCGAAACTATTCGACCAGAAGACTCACTTTAATTTCTTTTAACAGTAATTTTAACATTTTTACATATTAACTACAGCGTTGAAAGTTAAAAATAATAAAATAATTTTGCATACAATTTCGTAAGAATTTATTCATTCTTTTTGTAGTTTCGGTACAACGTACAAAAACGATAAAACGGATATAATAGTCAACTTGGAATAGAATTTGTCTTTGGTGATCATTGATTTTGTACAACACAAAGGTTTGTACTTCCGGTTAAATACCAGACAAAAAAAAAAGAAAAAGTTACAGACACACAGCACCCATGAGGACAATGAGGTAAGGTGGGGTTTAAGGTCCGTGCAGCAGCCGTAAACCTACAATAAAATATTATATAGATAGCTGCTGTACAAGAATCTTGCGGCACGTGGCCAAAACGCAACTAACGCCGCCATTTTAATGCAAATTCACAAAGTTTACAACGCTACAAGGATATTTTGGCACATGGCCAAAATCAGAACTAACAACACCATCTTGTTTTGTCAATACACAAAAAGTTAACCTACTAGTGTATAGGTATAGCTATATCCAACAACGCTCCAATCCAACGTCAATATTATTCAGGTGCCAAAAGATCCTTGTAGCACTATCGATAACGCCCCCCTATCAATTTCATTCAAGCGCCAAAGGATTCTTGCAGCACTGTACATGCACGGTCATACCACGGGTCATACTGTACTCTGTACTACGTCTTTAAGGAGGGTTACATGATCAGTTTGTGGTTTGGCATCAGTCATTTTAGAATGACTTAGGCCACACCACAAACTGAGCGTGTGTGCAAGGACCAGTCCTTGCTTGATCGGAATTATAAGAAACTGATGGAATGATGGACGAGTTATGCGGCCAGTCCAGACTGACCAAAATTACTAAATTATTAAACTCCACCCATATAGGTACATACCTACCTATGCCGAAACCATTTCAGGATATATCTATTATAGGTAGTAAGTAGGTACGCACGGCTACAGATCAAGCTATAAATTTCCAGTATAGACTGATCTCGCATTGTATAGGATTTCCATATAATGAGAGATCTGTGTAAACTGGAAATGTATAGCTTGATGTGTAGCCGTGTGTACCTAATATTGGCGTACCTATACGCTATCGTCTATCGGCCAATGAAGTCCGATAACTAACTTACTAATTATTCCAAAGTTTTATTTACCTACCATACGGCCTTGAGCATGCGGCACGTCCACACTCTATGAGCCGGCGCCGCACAGTGGATCGAAACTGCCTTAAGAGGGACATTGTGACTTTTTTACAAATTCCATTAAAAAAAAATACTTATCGAAAGATTTACATTTTGATGAATAATTGTTAGGAAACTTTTTTCTCTAAAACTGATACTTTGCCCGGAAAAAAATATTTTCAATTATTGTTGTATGGAATGAAACAGAAACTGCTAAATTTTGGCCAAGTCTTGACAGGTCTTGCTTTAAAACTACTATATTCTTATTCTTTGGCTTGTTGGCTATAATTCTACGCTATCAGCGCGCGCCCATAGTTGCCTGTTCAATAAATATGAGGTTCAGAAAAATTAAAAAAAAAAAGTGAGTAAAAGGTACCTACTTTTTATAATGATATCATAGGTAAAATAATTAAGGAATAATTAAGGAATATTAATCATTTCAAAACATATATTTATCGAAAAAAGTGCAAGACTTGGCCAAATTTTAGCAGTTTCTGTTTCATTCCATACACCAAAAATTGAAAATATTTTTTTCCAGGCAAACTATCAGTATTAGAGAAAAAGTTTCCTAACAATTATTCATCAAAATGACAGATCCTTCGATAGGTATTTAAAATAAACCGGCCAAGTGCGTGTCGGACCACGCACAATGAAGGGTTCCGTAGTTGGGATGAATAATCTTAAGAACAAACTTAACATTGTAGTTGAAAAAGATGTTCTCCCATACATTCCAACTGTAAATGTAAGTTTGTACTCACAGTATTGATAGATTTACCATGTTATTTTAAGACCACAGACTTCTTATAGGTTTTCCTGTAATCTACAAGTAAAGATCTATATTCTGTATTTTTTTTTCAAAATTTTAGGCTCAGTAGTTTTGGAGATACGGGGGGGGGGGGGGAATGGTCAATTTTCGTCTATTTTCTTAAATAACTTTAAAACAATTTATTTTCAAATTATAAAAAAAATATATTTGAGGCCCTCATAGTAAGTCCTTTCATTTGACATGCCACATGGTGTAGTTTGCAAAACTTTTTTTTTAATTTTCTTATTTGCCGTTCGTGTTTGGGTCACAGAAATTCATATGTGTACCAAATTTCAACTTAATCGCTCCATTAGATTCGGAGCAAATTGGCTGTGACAGACGGACAGACAGGCACACGAGTGATCCTATAAGGGTTCCGTTTTTTCCTTTTGAGGTACGGAACCCTAAAAATTGAATTTCTAGAAAAAATCCCAATGGTGCCGATTCTGTTGTACACCGAACTAAACTAACTAAACTATCACTAAAATTCCTTACTTTTTGCTATGAGAATCTGTTCTGCAAAAAAAAACCTCTAAATTTAATAACAATTTTGACACAACTAAAATCGAGTTTGACAATCGTGACTCCGCGTGGTATAGTGCCTGTAGTATATTTGACCCGGTGGCTTTAATTGGAACTAACGAAATCACTATGAAGTGACAGGCTTGTCATATTTTGTTCACCGACATCGCTGTCGTTACCGGGTCAAATATCTTTTAGAGCTGGAGGGGCGCAGGGGGGGGCAGCTTCAACATGTTTTATATGGAATGTGGGTACCTTTTTTTTGGTACCTTTTTTTTTGGTACCTTTTTTTTTTGGTACTTTTTTTTTTTGGTGCCTACATGTTGAGTCATAGGGGTTCATGGCTTTCATAGAGGGGGGCCAAATTGTCATTATTTTTGCGATAGGACTCACCGTTTTCGAGATACATGCAAAAGAAAAGAAAAAAATACACTACTGTTTTTGAATCCGAAGTCAAGGTCTCGGTGTGAATTTTAGTTCAAGTCAACTAATTTTATTCCACACCTTTTTAATCGCGATTAAACATAGTCTGATTTAGTTTGACAATTAAAATTTTAGGTGAAAACCATGTGAAAACAGTCAAATTCAGAATAGCAAAATTGCCATTTTCACTAAACTAATAACTCCATACAATCTTAGTCCTGTCAAACTAAAATATAGTTAAGTTGTGTCAGTTTAGTCAATTTCAGAATGAGAAATAGTCGTTTGACAGGAATAAATTAAATTTTAGTGATTTTTAGTCTAGTTTAGAGCCATTTCTGACAAGAGAATCGGCACCAATGTCCCTCATATAGCAGTTTCGATCCATTGTGCGCCCCGCCGCGCCGTACTGACCAACGCGCGCGATTTTTTCGCGTCCGTGGGACACAAGTACGTACAGAACTCCGTATGTCGTATAAAAAAAAACACGTTTTACTGGTGTTTGTGATACAATGATTTTTTTTCATTAGCATACACCAACGATACACTTCTTTCGGCGCGTTCACGCGAGTTTTTTTTGCACGAGAGAGAGAGGCACGCGCCTCGCGTTGAAAATCGAACACCGCGCGATAAAAAATCGCGGCCGTGCGAACAGATGTACAACTTTCTGTTTGTTTCATTCCAATCGCGGCACGCGATTTTATCCCGTCGCGATTTTTTTCGTCCGTGCGAACGTGGGCTACCTGTGCTAGGAGGTCCCGCTCTTCAATGCCAAATTATACAAATGGTGAAAGTGGTATACAAAAAGGTAAATATAATTTAAACAAAAAAAAAAAAAATACAGCAAAGATAAGACTCAAACTAATAGGTTGGGGAAAAAGTTTCTTCGCATTTTTTAAGAAAATTCAAAACATTTTTTAATATACATTATTAACATTTATCTAAAGTATGTAGGTACCATTTTGTTCGATAACTTTTTGTCATCTTGTAGGTAGGGACAAGATCCCATTGCTATAGAAATTTTGGGACTTCTGATCAAAATACCGCGACAAGTGGTTTTGGCAGTCCTCTCGTGATGTTAACCTGACACTGCCTAAAGAATTCTGAAGAGACCGAAACAGGTGGAAATCTGAAGGTGCAAGGTCAGGACTATACGGCGGATGCATTAACACCTCCCAGCCAAACTCTCTTAATTTTTGCTGAGTGGCTAAAGATGTGTGAGGTCTAGCGTTATCATGATGAAAAACCACACCCCTTCTCTTGATTAATTCCGGCCGCTTTCTCTCAAGTTCTTGCTTTAATCTCATCAGTTGTTCACAGTAGAGTTCAGAATCGATGGTCCTGCCTGGTGGTAACAGCTCATAATGAATAATGCCCTTCCAATCCCACCACACACACAGCATAACTTTGTTGCGAGTTAACCCAGGTTTCGCCACAGTCTGTGAAGCCTGACCGGCCTTTGACCACGACCTTTTTCGCACGTTCTTGTCGTACGTGATCCACTTTTCATCAGCAGTTATCAGCTTCTTCAAAAATGGGTCGGTTTCATTACGTCGTAATAAAGAATCACAAATGAGTACACGATTCATTAGGTTTCTTTCAGTGAGCTCGTGAGGTACCCAAATATCCGAGCTTTTTTGAGTACCCAGTTATTTCAAATGCACCAAAACTGTTTTGTGGTCAATTCCCAGTTCTTCAGCTACGTCGTTACTACTGATATGCCGATCTTGCTCCACTTTTTCAAAAATGGCATCCATTTTATCCGTAATAGGGCGACCAGAGCGACGTGCATCTTTGACATCAAAATTTCCGGATTGAAAACGCTTAAACCTTTGTGCTACTCTCACAGACACTGCACTGGGTCAATAAACATCGCAAATTTTTTTCGCGGCTTGCATTGCATTATTACCTTTTTTGTTGTAAAATTTTAAAATGTATCGAATTTCTTCATTAGATTCACTCATCTTGACAATACGAAAAACAAATGAAAATCACACATTTTCCTATTTTGAATTTGGAATCATGTTCTATAAAATTTAAACTTTCAATGATACCAAAACCAGCCAGATACAAATAGTCTAGCCAAAGAGATTTTATTTTAAGTTCATACATACTATAATGCGAAAAGACTTTTTCCCCAACCTAATATTAACTAAATAAAATAAAAGAAAAATAAACTTGGAGATTATATCCTAAAATAGTGTGTGTCTATGTTTATGTGTGTGTGTATGTGTTTGTGTGTATGTGTTTGTGTGCATGTGAGTGTATGTGTGAATGAGGGTGTATATTTTTTCAACTCATATTGATGATGCATATTGGTCAGCGGAATTTCTATTGAATTGTCTTTTGGCACATAAGTCAGTTTTAACGAATTTTACTGGTCCACACTGTATTTTCGCCTTCTTTCCAGATGATGAGGGTCATAATAGGGCAGGATTAGGACTGCATGAAGTATTTATAATTTTCGGACTGTGAGAATACCGCTAAGGGAGTATTAGTCGACGTTCGCACGGACGTAAAAAAACCGCGGCGGGATTTTATCGCGCACTGGATTTTCAACTCTCGATGTTGAGCCGAGCGTTGAGAATCCAACTTAACAATAACAGAGTACATTCTAGCACGTCGAAAAAATACCGTTGGATTTTGCACTCTCGGCGCTAAGCAGAGCGTTGAAAATCCAATGCGCTATAAATCCCGCCGCGATTTTATTACGCACGTGCGAACGGGGGTTTAATGGAACAAGTTGTAGCCGTGTCCACCACCACCAGTACCACAGTACTGGTGGTGGTGGACACTAACTATTGAGATGATTCACTGTGGCTCACAAGCCACAGTGAATTATCTTAATAATGATTCTCACTGGCCATCCTTCGGGGACAGTGGGAATTATTTTTAAAAGTTGTGACCTTGTCCACCCGGGTGGACAAGCAGGGGGTGGACAGTGGTAATATACCATCTTGAAGCATTACTCATTACCATCTCATAACTGTCCTATACATGGACCTAATAATATAATGTTTATAGGTATATTAGGTCCATGGTCCTATACCAGTGGTAAAATTCTAAATACAAATACCTGTCACGCAAGTGTCAACTGTCAATGTGGAACAGTGGAACTCCCGCTCCCGATTCCGATTAGATAGTCCCGACTGATCGATCTCCATCTCGTTCTCGTCTTTCGTTCGAAGTCGAGTATTATAGTAATAGCTGATGTTCGAAGCTAGAAGTCGAAGTTCTCGAACTGTGATTTGTGTATAGTCTATGCTGTAATCGTAAAAATCGTAATTCAAATTTGACCGAAACGTGGCTGTCAAACTCTGTCCTGTGTATTTTTAGTGATTTTACTAATTCAGTTTGGTAAGAATATTAATAAATAAAATAGCAATCGTTTTATCATCATCTCTGCAAAATGATGTACCATATGAAGAAAATAATTGTTCATGATAAAGAAATCCTTTTGCCGAACTGCATGTATTCCGTAAAATATCGGACCGATTATAAAGAAGATGATAGCGACATCAATATCTGTAACCAGGTTATCAAGTTTCTTAAGGTTTATGTCACTGAAGTTATTAAATTATTTTATTTATACTTACGTACGTTGTCGGTCGTTGTATGACTAAAACAAACTTAACACCTATTGGGATTATTACCTATATTCTACTGCACTATGTAAGATACAACACAATGCACAATTCTATGTATACTACAGGGTTTTTAATAAACATCCAGCCATCACACCCACCACCTAGCTAACACCTATACATTCTGGACATCTAACATAACATTGAGCTTAATCAGATTGCTACCTGTTACGATCCTTACACTTACACTTTTAGATATTCGTTTTTTTTGGGGATGGTGTTATTAACACTTACAAACTGTCCCAGTGATGTGCGGTCGACTGTGGCACTAATGTTCTTATTCTTACCTATAGGTAATAAGGGCTGGTGGGAAAATCGATTATTCGACCCACCCCAGCTCAAGGAAGGCCAGCAACACCTTGATGTTACTGACAATCTCATAAAGGCTACCTGGGTTACCAAAGTACTTTGCCCTGTATGTGGGGACTAACGGGTAGTTTAGTAGCACATGAACTGCTGTCTCGTCATCCTCCATGCAGGCCCTGCACAATGGGCTGTCTGTGACTCCTAAGACAATATTCTTACATATACATGTGTATATTTATGTGTGTTTGTAATATAAAATTTGATTTACTATCTTACAGGGATCAAATAAAATGTCTGAATTGGAACAACGTCAGGAACAATTATTAAAAAAATTGGATACCCTATACGACAGAATTAAGACGATTAGTTCACATTGCAAAGAAGCCAGTATTCAAGATGTTAAAACAAGCAAACCAGGGAAATGTGTAAGATCTTTACATAATAAAAACAACAACAACAGCCTTTCATGTTTGTCTGTGTGACTGCTTAGATCTTCTAACTACACTAACAATTAATTTTAAGCAGTTTTCATCTTCATTTAGTTACGAGCGTTTATTTCCGAATGTTCCGAAGTTTACATTAAAGTTGAAACTTTAATAAAGAAATCTTGATGTTTTGTCAAGTTCCAAAAACAGTGCAAAGCAGGTGTGGGTTGCTAGTCATTTATATTTTAATAAACCTTTTAAATTGTTGGTCCTGCTTATGAAATCATAATGTATTTGACTTTGTAATTTCTTTTTTGAGGTTGTAACAGCACTCTTATAACTCGGATTCTTAACAAATCTTAGACAATCAAGTTCATGACTACATCCACTTTCACTTCAGATAGTTTTGAATTTTATACCCCCCATCTTAAAAAATACTCATCCCATATCCATTTAATCCTTATGTTCTATTTCAGTTGCCTACGCCTGAAGAAGTTGTATTGGTCCTTAGTCCAGATAGTTTACCCTGGTACTTGAATGTTATCCTAAAAGAATCGTCTGTGGCACTCAACATTTCATGGCATATTCACTCTTCAGTACCTAATGAGAAAGTGCCAAAAATTCAAAACTATGTTAAAAATATTCAAGCATCAAAAAGTAATAGTAAAATAAATTTAAGGCTGATATTCAAGTGTGGTAAGTCTCCAATTCACATTTAGTAGATAAACTTATCTGTTGAGCTTTTAACTGAAGCTTTACAAGTATGTAGTTCAAAAGTTAATAATAAGTATTATGTATTTTGTTGCCACCCGTGTGTTAGATTACAGCCCACTCCCTCTCGTAGAGAGGAGGCCTGTGTCCCAACAGTGGGAACATAATAGGCTGTTTGATGGCTTTCATGTCTGATAGGAGAGACACAAACTTGGTGCTTGAACAGCTATTCCTACCATGAAATCCTACCAGTAGGTATAGTGTGAATTTTTTTTTGCAAAATACGGAAGAAGTTTTGAATTTCGCGGTCTACTACTGCGCAATCACCTAAAATATTACCTACCACCTACCACTAACAAAATTTAGGTCTTAGGATATTTTCGAATCGAAGGAACGCAATAAAGCTAAAATGCATGTGATAATTTAAGATACTAATTAGTAGTACTTTTGTTTTTTACTATTTTACCATAGTACCTCCCGCTAAGACGCGCCAGGCGCGTCACTTGCTTCACTGGAAGCTATCTTATGATGCGCCTGGTGCAAGTGGCCACGAATCGGTTAAAGATAACAAAATCTAAGCTACATTCTCATGCTTTTGCAAACAGTGCTTCATCTGGCCCCAGATTATGCTAAGCTTTTTGTTGTGGAAGTTTTATTAATGACATTCTATTTTTATTTACAGTTTTGGCTGACACTGAATTGAAGTTGACTACTCTGGATGTTCCCATTGTAGGCAATGTAAACATATTACGATACCTTTCATATGTTTACCCAAGTGTTATTCCGTACAATCCTAACGATCATCATATTGATTACTTACTTGACCTCTGCCACGTTTTGGAAAGAACACCAGAAAAAAATAAAGAAGTAGTTGTTATGAAATTATTTTCGCAACAAAAAAACTGGATTTACGGAAATGAATTTTCTATCGTGGATTTAGCTGTTTACAATGTAATTAAGCAATGGAAGAATGTCCCAAAGTACGTTCCTAAACCTTGGTTAGACAAGTGTGACAAATTGTTTTTATAATTTTTTTGATGTAGGGGAAGTACGTACAAAATGACATACTGTTTTGTTTTTTATTCATATATCTTTAATTAACAGCATTTCAATCAGTCTTACTAATTATTAAGTCTCTTTGGTTCATTACCTTTAAGCTTCTAAGGAATCACAATCAAATAGGAACTATTAAAAAACATATTAAGCTTTAAATCAATGCAGTCGAAAAACCATTTTGTCCATACGGTATGGACAAAATAACATACGACATACGGACATTATGACATACCATATTATAATTTAAATACAAAGCTCACAAATAAAGTTTTTAGTCTTCTTGGGAACATCAGCACATGATGCATGAGCCCAAGAAGAACAAGAAACACATCGCAACCAGCATTCTCCGGGCTTGGAGCGAGAAAAAAGATCATTACAATAAATACACGGGCAGTCCTCGTCGTCGTCCACGGTGTCAATAGGGAAATCCTCATCTGAGCTATCACTTTTGTAATCCATATCTATTTTTCTACCTCTTTTTACTCGTGGTCTTTTGTTGGGTATGTTTTTGGTTTGTCTATTTTCTGTGTCTTCCTCGAATAGCATCTTCTTAACTTGTCTTTTCTTTTTTACTGGAGGACTTTTTGGTGCATTTTTTGCTTTTAATTCCTCCATGTTAGGAGTCGAAGTTAAAAGCCAATGTGACTTCTGAGCTTTTGGCTTTCTCTTGCCTTGTCCCGGAATAAATGGTCCTTGTGGAGCGGGTGAAAGAGCGTCAATGGGAAAGGGTAATGAAGCCATAGATGTACTTGGTCTCACCTCCATATTTGCAGCTGTATTTGCACTTGTATCTCCTCCACAAGGAATTGTTTCAGCGATACCATTGCTAGGGTTTTCTTGGATCAGCAAAACACTAGTTGAATCTGCAGTTGGCACATCTTCCACAAGAGAACCAGGTTCTGTATTTATAGTTTCATTGTCATTTGATGCTAACAAAGCGTTTGAGTTTGTAGTCACCGTAATTCCAGTATTCAATGAAACGTTGACAATATCAGTAGTTGCCGTAAATTCTCTTGAAGGACTTAGTCTGACATCATTAGCGTTGGAAATAGTATGCTCAATATTTTCGGAGTTTAACGGAATATTGGTTGTCTCTGCAGGTTCAAACATATAGTCTGGGAAAATATCCGGATTCACCGGCCAAAGGCCCGTGCTTTTGAAGCCATTGCATGCATTTTGTACTGTTGCAGTTTTCCCATATGCTTGGTTAAGTAAATATCCCATTTGCAAATGAGTAACCACACGACCCGGGTGATTTTTTAACCATTTAGAAATTTCCTGGTGAAAATAAGTTTTTAAAGGTCCATAAATACTCACGTCTAGTGGCTGCATACGGTGTGTACAATGAGGAGGGAGACAAAGCATATGAATGCCATTCTCTTTGGCATAAGTCACAGGTTCAATTCCTTTGTGGCTTGCGTGCCCGTCACAAATAAGTAGAACTGGATCCTCGTTACTAGATTTTGTATATGCTTGGAAATGTCGTAACCATCTCACAAAAACTTCAGTATTCATCCATCCCGATTCTTGTGCTAGTCCTAATGTGCCAGTAGGTGCGTCATCAACTAGTTCCTCTTTCATATTCTTTCGTGGGAATATCATACATGGCGGGATGTATGAACCAATGGCATTTGTGCAACACACCACAGTAATATTTGAACCTCTTTCAGCACTAGTGAGACAACCAATTTGCTTTCTGCCTTTGGTAGCTAGAATTTTTTGAGGTTTTTGAACGGTAGTTAGACCTGTTTCATCAACATTAAATATGCGATGCGGGCCAAATTTGTGAGTGTTCAAAGAGTCTTGGTACAGCTGGAAAAATTTGGTTACTTGTGGTTTATTAAATGCTTGAGCTCTAGCTGCTGAAGTATGCTCAGGAGTACGTAAAGAAATATCTTTGTTCCTGCTTAAAAAGCCCTCTAGCCATTCTTGTCCAGCACGCTTCTTTTCTCTATTAAAACAATGGGGAAAACCGTTCTTCTCTGCTAATTCAAAGGCAAGCTCTTGAACTGATCTTCGCGTCAACCCAAAGAGTCGAGTTTCTAAAAGTTTCAAGTGCTCCACTAGTTGCCTTTCGATTTCTGCAGGAAACGTTAGTTTGAATCTACCTAAACCTTTAGCGATAGGTTCTAAACTTTTGTTGGTATTCAATGCATGCCTTCTAAGTGTAGCCTGAGGGACACCAAAAGTCTTCGATGCCAATAGCCATCCCATTTTATTTTCCCGGACTGCTTCAATAGCTTTAGCCATAGACACTTGACTCCAAGATTGACGATTAGTTTGTCTTTTGTAGTTACGCGGCATGATATCTGAAATAAGAATTAAAAAAGTTATGGGTATACATACCTACTCCACAAAAAACTGTATGGACAAAATGACATACGTATGTTGTTTTGTCCAAGGTACTGGTATGTCATTTTGTACAAACATATATGGCAAGGATAATACTTTCATAATTTCTATTACAAGCGGTTATTCACAATAAAACTAACTTATTTTATAGCGTATTGCACCATTGCATCGACTAAAACAAATTTATATACGAAAACCAAAGTAAAACTTACGAAAATCAGCGAGAACTCCACGTAAATAAAAAACTTTATAGCGCAGTGAACACGTCTTATCTTGTTGCACCGAAACGAATGAGCCAATGACGTTTCTAACTTCACAGGCTTCCCAACATGGCGGACTTCACATGATAGAATGTCAGATGGCGCGCAATAGCCCGCCAATTTCGAAAAACACCCGGTGTGTCGTTTTGTCCATATATGTCATTTTGTACGTACTTCCCCTAGACCTTAAATTCAATTAAGCATAAGTACCTACTGTATGAATATTATATTATGCCAGAATAAATGACAATTTGAGTATTTTAATTCTTTTGGGTTCCCTACACATCCTTGGCTCCAATCCTGTGAATCTGTGATATTATAAACCGGCCCACAGTTATTCAGTATCTAGCAGACGAACACCCAAATGGTTTGAAAATAAAAGTAAAAAAAAAACAGTAATTAATTATTTATGCTATTTATTAAAGTAAGTAAATAAAAAATATTTATACCCTATCATACAACTACATAAGACAAAGTTGATTTAGTCTGAAATGATGGCACACCTTTAGGCCCTGTCCTAACCGAAAGTGACTGTCGCGCGAATAACCGTATAAGGTGTGTTCCCACTATTCCTACCATGAATTCCTACTAGTAGGTATAGTGTGATTTTCTTCTCAGTTTATTCTATTTAGAATCTATTATAATATTATTATTTATTATACTAACAATTAATTACTTATATAAATACATATTCAAATTAATATCTATACAAAAAAAGCTGAAGAGTTTTATGTTTATTCGAACGCGCTAATCTCTGGAACTACCAGTTAGATTTGAAATATTCTTTTTGCATTTCATAACTCTTGAAGAAGGCTATTTATCACCACGCTATGACCCTTAGGGGCCGAGCAAAATGAAAAAAGTCTGAAAGAACCCTAAGCGAAAACAAAGTGATAGCGCGGGCAGGCGATACATTGCGACAAGGTGGGTCGGGGGAACAAGAAATTTCACGCGAAGTCGCGGGCAGAAGCTAGTACATAATATATAATTAACACTGGTAGGAATAGTGGGAACAACCCCCGAATACGTAATCGTTGCGCTCGTTTGTGTTAATACGACGTACTCGCGTGATCAATCAAGTCGCGTTTGTACGTCATAATTCATGGAAACGATCGCGTATTCGCGCCAGTCGCTTTTGGTTAGGACATAGGGTTCGGCCGTATCTTAATAAATATAAGGTCCCATTAAAATAGATGGACAAACTTTTATAAATAATTCAGACCACCAATAAAAGGACAATGATAAAAAAATAATAAGAAAAACGCATTCGATACTTAAAAGAAGAAAAAAAACAGCTAACGAAAGTACACTAAAAATGTTGGTTACCCAACGTATAAACACATCCATGTCTTTATTATCTCATAATTCTGATACTACAATTTGTGCTACAAACGTGTGAGGCTGACACTGGCATGGCCACCATCAGGGATTTTAATTTTGATAACACAAAAAATTTGCCGCCAAATATCAGAATTTGTTGGTTATAAGTTAAAGTTAAAAGGGTTCATAGGTGGCCGATCTGGAGAGAATCTCCCCAGCTTGGCCACATATATCTAAAAACTAGGCCACCTAGCAAAGATCTGTTTTCTCCTAGATTTAGTCGCAAGTTTTCGCCAAGTCACAGATTAGTCGGGTCTTAGTTTAGAAGATATAATAAGTTCAATTTTTAAGTATAGTCCCAAGAGCTAGATCAAAGATTTTATCGTAAATTCATGGATCTAGCTCTTTGACTATACATAAAAATTTAACTCATTTTGTGCTTGGATATCTTTGGTTAGACGTACTGAACGCCGTGTTAAAATTTGTCCATCTATTTTAATGGGACCATATATTTATAATATAAGCGTTCGCCGCGCGAATACGCGATCGACGCGTTCCTTTTGTTCGGCGAACCCGAACGCGTCGTCGTTCGGGTTTTCGGAACAAATGAGTGACAAATTAATGCGATGATATCTTATATTAGGACACGGGGTCACGGTATATTTATTGATTATCCGGTTAACGTGGGAGGATGGCTTTTATCGACTTTTTTTTTTAATATTGGATACAGTACTATACCACACGTGTGGATATTGTAGGTAAAACTTTGTCGATTAAATGTAAAAACATTTGTAACAAAATTGAAATGCATTTATGAAAATACATTTAATCAAGACTTATTAATTAATTGGGGTATCATTACAATGAATTGACGCTGCCATTTGTATCACCATGACGTATTTGCGTCATTTACGAAAGATTTAAGTACATTCAGTATTTACAAATATTAGTAACACTAAGTCGACGTTCGCACGGACGTAAAAATATCGCGGCGATTTTTTTTCGCGCACTGGATTTTCAACACTTTGCTTAGCGCCGAGAGTTAAAAATTCAACAATGTGTTTTTTCGACGCGCTGGGATGCACTCCGTTGTTGTTAGGTTGGATTCTCAATACTCGGCTCAACACTGAGAGTTGAAATTCCAGTGCGCGAAAAATCCCGCCGCGATCTTTTTACATCCGTGCGAATGTCGGCTTAGTGGTCCAATTTTAAAATCTTTTGGTTCGTAAATTATAAAATTGGTGTAATTTTCTTAAAAATACATTGAATAATCAATATCATGAAGATATACTGTGCCGACCCCAAATAAATTGGGATAAGGGCAGCAAGATGAGTATCTGAATAAATATCATCACCAATTTGTATTTACTGTTTTTACATTCTCTTTGCTAATATTTGTATTTATAGAGGTGAAATAATAAAATATATTTGTTTAGGTTAGAAAGTCACAATCCAAATACATAATTAGATCACAGGTTATTTTTGAAGAAATTGTGCCAAAGAGTTTTCAAATACATGGATGCATTTGTAATAAAATTTTACATAATATTATTTAATTTGATATATTTACACATGTAAAGAATTAGACACTACATCTATCAGTCAATTGCATATTATAATAATTGTAATTGTAAAAATATTATAAAATGCTAAACTACGAATATTCGTACTGATCTACCAGACACGTCACTATTTACCTACTTAAATTTAACTTGAAACTGGAGTTACGACGATTACGAACTTTTCTGAGCACTAATCAATACTGATTTATCAATAAGTTTGATTAAAATAATTACGTGTAAGATAGTATGTGAAAAATTCATAATTGCAATAAATTTAGGCCCGCGTGGTGTGCACCACAAATCACTAAATGAGTTTAACGCTAAACATAGTTAAGAGCGTCGATCGCGCGCGGGCTGCTAATGTCTTATTTCTACAGGTTTTTCGGGATTATTTCATTAAATTTCTGTTTCTCAGACGAAATTGTCCTTTAATTTAAATTTCCTCTGACAAATTCTTAGATTGTTGGCATTTATAAGTATGTAATTATGCTATTTTTTGACAGTTATTTTGGTACTTAATTACTTCAAGAAAATAGAAAATAATTGACTATATGACATTTTTTAAGAGTAAATTCCAAAATATCTGTAAAAAAATAGCATACTTATTACCAAATACCAGCGATCTTAGAATTTGTCAGAAGAAATTGTCCTTTGATTTAAATTTCATTAAATTCGCCACGTCGCAACGTCGCCTTCCTAGAGGTTTTTCGTGATTACTTCATTAAATAATCAGGAAAAACCTCTAGGAAGGCGACGTTGCCAGCCCGCGCGCAATTAACTCATTCGTCTCAGTCAACTTCAAACGATTGACAGAAACAGAACAATGTTTTAAATTCGTTTAGCGCTAAACATATTCAGTGATTTGTGGTGTAAGCGGGCCTTAGTTATATACAGTATTTGTTTAATTAGATGATTATTAATTAATGAAATTACATACATGTAAACAACATTACAGTAGGTATTTATTGTTTCATGAATGCACATTATAGTAGTCGGTAATACATGCTTGCAGCACTTGTTTTGTGGAATTTTATGAAGTACAGTCATCAACAAAAATGTATGCAATCAAGCTATTGAGCCATGGGAAGATCTTTCAGTCTCATCAGTATAAAAAACATTGGCGTTGAGCTTATCATTAATTTCCAAGCGGAATACTAGGGCACAAATCATGAAATGCATTTAACGAGGTGTTTGGTGACCTCGCGCTTGCTACTTGCTTCTAGCTTGATCCAAAGAATAAACGTACAAGCAACTCAGCTCGGAGTAGTTTAGCTTGATGATTACCAACATCTTTTCTGGCACTTGATTATGTCGCCTTTTGAATTCATTCACGCTGTCAGTTTTATACAAACACACAGTGAATCTTATCAAACGTTTGTTTCACAAAACAACTTAAAATGTCACATAAGTAAATTGTTACCTAATTCATTAAAGAAATTCAAATTAACTAAACGAGATCTCCATAATATATAAGTTATGTCCAAGTTACGTACTATTATTTTAAATAGCCTACCGTCGCCATTAGTCAAGATATTTAGTAAATATTTATTATGTGCTTCTTATCGAAATTCCTAATTTGTGGTATGGCATAAAATATTGTAATTATTAATTTATTACAAGCTGATTGAATCGGAAATCCTCATATATAATTAATTTTAAAGTGCATTTTGAACTTACAACTACATGAATTAATTATTACTACTTAATACATAATCTGAAGAATCATAATTTAATTTCAGATACTTTACCAATTTAATTAAAGCTTACAAATTATATTCGATATGTACAATTGCAATAGTTGCTAACGAATTAATTAAATAATTGGGAATGGGTAGTGAATAGTTACATGTGCACGGCTTCGTGCGGCGCCGTGCCGGCGGGCTCGTGTCATACGAAGGACGAGAAGCCCGGCAGCGGCGCCCGCGAGCGCGCCATGTTGTTCATGACGATCTGCCCGCCGTTGAGACTGACCACGGCGCTGCCTTCGGGCTCCGAGTCCGTGTAGCTCGAGTAGTTCCGCACCGGCCTCTGCCGCTTCCACGATTGCCGTAACGTATCGTTAACGTTAGCGTAGTGGTTCACGAATGAATGCGGCTCCGACCTCACACTCTCGTTTTCGCTCTCAGAATTCTGTTAAAAATAAAAGTTAACTTTTATTCATCTCGAATATTGCCGAACTTTTGACGCGTTTATTTAAAAAAAAAAATGATGATAACTTATTTAGATGTATTTTCAATTTATGTAATGTACAGTCAACATCAAAAGTACTACTTTAAGTCTCAAAGGTGTTTTATCAATGACAACAATCATGCTAATATTACTTTTTCTACACTCGTATTGTAAAATTCTTTAAAATGTAAGAAAACGTTATACTTTTAGCGTTGACTGCGTACTGTATTACTATGTAATTCAAATTTAACTTACGTTAGAAAATATTTTATAAAATTTAGCGTGTGTTTTCTTATTAGTCTATTTAATAATACACAATTACACTAACACGACGCTAAGGCGCCCATCTAATATACTCAACTCAAACCAATAAAAATACAACTACGAAAGTGCTGATCTCGTCGAAAGCGTGTCCAAATGATAAAGATAGCAGTAGTGAGACCTCAGTCGTCGATATTTACCGTAACGCGCTCCAGGGAGTGGTGGAGAAAAAATAAGGGGATTTAGTGTTCGTACGCTCTGAGCGAGGGTTCAGACGACGCTGATCTTGATGGTAATCACCTGAGAGTCGGAGGAGCTCATCTCGGAGGGTTTCTCAGTGAGCGAGGAGTCGTCGGGGTTCTCGTCGTAGGCGCGCAGGCTCTCCTCGTCGCTGTGGTAGGCCACGGAGCCAGGAGCGGGGCGCGGCGGGGACTTGGCCAGCGCCGCGCCGCGCCGCAGCGTGGCCGCGCCGCCGCTGGCGCTGGAGTTCTGGCGCGAGCGATACAGCTCCATGGCCAGCGTGCCCCGCTCGTCGCTCTCTCCTGCCAGTGATTCCTCCAGAGTTTTCTGCGCCTCTTCTGGGAAAAAAGATTACCATGTTAAGGGGGCGCTAAGTTAGCCCGCGAAATTTAATATCTACGTTTCATTTTCCTACGTTTTTTTTGCAATGTTCAGATTTTTCAAGTTGTATATTGATCAAATTATGATCCGCGGTCGTAACACATTTATGTATATTTACAAAATAATAATTATTGAAATCGTATCCTCTGTAATGATGTCTGCTACAGTACTGGATTTAAATATAAAAAAGAAACTCACTTTTGTATTTATAGCTCTTGCTCTTCACACAAAGAATTGCAATGACCATAATGATGATGATGATTGAAGCAGCCGCTAGCGCGACCATGAACCACGTGCTCCTATAGAACGGTCGATACTGCAAGTATCCGTACTCCAAATACAGCTTTGAAGGCGTTACGATTACTTTTTCGCTGTACGTTGGGTTGCTGATCCCATACATGTTGTATGCTATCACCCGGAATGAGTACGCCGTCGACGGCAGAAGACTCTGGTATGATATTGTGAACTCCTCTTGCATGCCATTGCTGGTTCTGGTAATCGTTTCCCATCTTGTGTCATCTGTATGCAGAACAATAACAGAAAAACGTTCCGTAGAAAAATGGGAAGGGGCTTAATCTTATAGCATGTGATTTAGATAGTTACCAAAAATTCTACACTAAGATGTTTTTCATGATTCTGATTACCGAGGGCAAAAACAATTAATGTATTTGGGTACCGTTATGATAACGCTACGAAGTCTGCATCTAATAAGGTTACAGTGATAAACTCTAATTGAACATTAATTTAGTAAAAGGATTTTCTACAAGGTTTCAATAACGAATAAACTTACAGGCCTGCCACAACTCCTTGGCTGCATTAAAAATATAACATTCATGTATGCACGGCTACAGATCAAGCTATACATTTCCAGTATAAGCTGATCTCGCATTGTATAGGATTTCCTCACAATGAGAGGTCAGTGTTAACTGGAAATGTAATAGCTTGATATGTAGCCGTGTGTACTCGGCGACCACGAAATACGAGATAGAAAGAGCCCTATTGCTTCTGTCGACTACGTGATGTGAGGCTTAGATAGAGATGGAAGCTATTACGATATGCAAGTGATTCGGCCAGTTGTCGTATCGCTGATACTTCCTACCTTGCTATACATGGTATTTTTAATTAGTTGGCGAAATATAAACGTGATGGGTATCGGTAAACAATAGCTGATTTATATATTTTTATCAGGTTGACCCTGTGATTCTTTTTTTTTTGTTTCAAGTTTCGCCATTTAATTTAATTTGACCCTGCGCTGATACACGTATGAGTATGTATCTATCAGTAGTGACGCACCTTTCCGGCGAGCTTCAAAGTAGTATCCCTTGAGGGGCCCGCCGCCGGGAGCGGCGTTGAGCCAGCGCAGGCGCAGCGCGGCTGGCTCGGGCTGCAGCACGAGCGCGCGCGGTGCAGCGGGCGAGCCGACCTGCGGGCCCGTACGCGCGCGCGCCGTGCTGGTCGCGCCCGCGCCCCCCCCCTCAGTCACCCCGCGCACGCTGAAGCGGTACTCCACTTCTTCTTCCAGCCCGCCCACCGCTAGGCGACGCTCTGTTACCTTCTGTTTTACTTGCTTGCTGAAACCTGAGCGGTAGAGAAAGATGGATAGAAACTTTTAATAAGTGCACCATAAAAATGAATGGATACATCAAAGAAACGATGGATAGACTGTGTGAAAGATGATATGGCTAGAAAGGGGACTACCGAGATGACGACTAATATAGAAATATGGAAGACTGGCTTCTGCCCGCGGCTTCGCCCGCGTGGATTTCGAAATATACCCATGGGAACGTACATAGGGCCATCCGATACAACTGTGCAAACTCAAGTCGCTAGGATATATCGTTGCGGTGTATGGTGGGCTTAAAGCTCCCAGTCGGCATGATTTTTTCCGCCATCTTCAACAATCATCGTCATATTTCAGCCAATTTACACAAAACCTTAATGAATTATACCGTATGAAAATCCCTTCGGTAGTTTTTGAGATTATCGCATTCAAACAGACAGACACGCTGCGGGGGGACATTGTTTAGTTAAAATTTGTTATGCCAGTCACGCTCTAACAACAAATAATTTTTGACCGAGTGTCCACTCGTTCAAAAGTTATTTATGGTTATAATTTCGTCGTAAAAACGTCGAATGAAATAAAGAATAAATGTTACTCAAGATACGAACTATGACTACATTTCCAATCCCTTAAATCTCTTTAAAAGAGGTAGGTACACAAAAATTTTAATATTATTAGTGAATTTGCTGCCAAATTTTATCGAAATCCGTTCAGTGGTTTTTTAGGCGTGACGGAGTTACTTTCGAATTTATAATATTAATATGGATAAAGACATGTTGCACCGACCCCAGATAAATTGGGATAAGGTGAAGAGAATGATGATGATGTTCATCATAAAAATTACAGGTATAATGTAGAAATTTTACATAGGGTAGAGCTTTAGTTTTAGTTGTCTTATTGTATTTATTTTATTATTAATTCTGTCATACAGGCCTTGTTTGTGTACACATAGACATGGAAGAGGGAGGTCTTCTGTTACAGGTATATCTCCATACTCAAAAGAAGGCCTCTAAAAGTTATTTGTTAAAACCTTTTGATTACGAAATAAAATCTGAAATGACGCGCCCCACTACCGCATTTACCATAGTGTACGTTTACGGCGCGTCATGTCAGAGTGGACAATCTCTAACATAATGGGCAGTCTTATAGCTAAAAGCGGTTTTTGAAAGACCTGGTGAATCGATTCACATACGAAACTAACCGAGCATAACATCACGCCTGTAGTCACCGAAAAGTTAAAACAAAGATATACCCACCAAATAAACTGACCGAAATTAACAAAAAATTATCATTTGCAATGAGAACTCAACTGGAGACTAAACAATATTAGTCCGATCGAAACACGATTTTCAGCCGAAACCGAAACAGTTACCGAATATTCGGTTCCGCTTCTAATTTCGGCCGAAATCGAAACTTATTCTGAGACCCATCGTTTTTCGTAGATTTGTAACAAATAGTTTGATTGAAAGGCTGATTTGCAATTATCAGATTTCTTTAGTCCAAAGATAAAATTTATTATGATTTCTAGGAAACGAACACACGTTCATGAACTCACGTTCATCTTGTTCTATAGTCTCGTAAGTCACCAGGTAGGCCTGTATGAGTCCATTGCGTCGATAGGGCGGCTCCCACGACACGACGAGGCTGTTCATCGTGATGTCGGTGAAGGTAATGTTGCGTGGAGCTGACGGAAGGCCTTGCAGTGTGCGGACCATCACTGCGGTGGACCTAGGACCATCACCGGCAGCGTTGAATGCTAGCACCTGGACGAATTTGTTTAAACACGGATAAATTAATTGAACACAAGTAACTTTTGGTATTTCAAAGCTAATCTGTTGTCAAATTATTTGACATTAGATTATTTATTTACTAATCTAATGTCAACCCCCTTATTCATAAAAAAAAAACTAAAACTCTCTATAAACTTATTTTAGTTATAGAAGTGTTTTGTCAATTTCTTTCGAATTATGATTTGAGTTTGAAAGAAGAAGACAAAACGATCCTATAACTAAAATAGGTTTATAGAGCGTTTTAGTTTTTTTATGAATAAGGGGGCAAGGCACCAAGTCCCAATATACAAATCACAAATTACCAGGGTTGGAAAAAAACTGTTTTTTTTTTTTTTAATTTTATAAAACAAACAGTTCAAAATGTTTTAAACAAGAGTTTTCTTTGTTTTTTTTCTTTTCAGCGTTTTATCAAATTTATTATCAATACAAATCGATCAGGCGTAATATAATTCATTTCTATACTATTTTAAAATTACCCTGAGGAAACATTTACAAAAATCGATCAGAATAACATACTATAATAGTATTATTGCCATTCAACGTGGCAATGCTGCCAGTCTTCTGGGCACGTCCTTTATTTTTGTATTTATTTGTATAGTTAGTTAATTAGTCATTTACTTTAGTATCTAGTGTAAATACACATAGTGTTAACTTGTAGGTTCGATTAAATACATGCCCTAACTAAATACCTGTATACGATATTGCGTGAATTTGTCGAGAAAGACGAGCGAGTGCGAGGTAGCCGTGGCGGGTACCACCTCGATCTCTTCCTCTACGCGACGCCCGGGTTCGGGCTCCTCAGGAGAATCAGTCACTAAGTAGAAGATCTGACATGGAAAATTAATTTAAATTAAGAAGAGTTATTGGCGATGTGTCGTGATGACCCAGTCAGTTAAGCCGGCAGTGGGACAATAATAGGCTGGTATCATTGTATACCTTGTATCCCAGCAGGTCGCCATTCTGCTGCGCCTGCGTGGGCGGCGTCCAGGAGAGTGTGACCTCTGTGGGCGATAGCGCGCGCGCCGTGGTGCGCGTGGGCGGCGCCGTGGGCACGGCCTCGCCCACCCACACCACAGCTGGCGTGCCGCCCGGGCCCGCGCCCTGCGAGTTCACTGCGCACACGCTGATCTCGTAGTTGCGGTCTAGCGCGAGGTCCGTTAGGACTACTTCCTCGCTCTGAAATGAACACAGGATTTGCAAAATGTTAATGTGAAAGACAATACTTACAAGACAATACTGCAAGGCAACAATTTGACTTCGAGAGTTTGACAGCATCTTTATTTCGTAAGGGCGATGTTCGTAGATCAAGAGAATATGTGCTTATCATATGCCTTGTTACTGTTGGCTAACAAGATCGGAGCGTATGGCCCCTTTCAAGTAGTCAGCAGGATTCTACAGAGTATATGCTAACTGCTTGAAATGGTCCATACGCACTGAAATTGGAGGATAATAGCTTGTTTTTAACGCGTTTGAAATAGTAAAGCATTATTGATGCAAAGTCTGTTCCAAAAGTAAAATGAAAGTTTAAATAAACCCACCCTGTTAAGGTTAATTTCTTACGCAATCACTCACTAAACCCAATTTGTAACACATTCGTATCTAGATGGTTTCAACTGTATATCTCACCGTTTTTTCCAACAATTATGGTTTGAATAACGTTACTAACGCTTTGAAGGAAAATAAACGGCCATAGCAACTACAGCTTCTATTGTGTCTCGTTCGTGTCCTTCAAAGCTTTATATCTGACAAATCAGCGACGAAAATTGAAGTTATAAAATGATCCTCAATTGTCAAATGAAAAACCACTTCAAGGTGATTTAAATTAGAATTTCGGGATTGAGTATTCAAGTAATCCAATCAATCACTCAATTTATAAGTAGCATCCACAAGTAGAGCTTGTTTACTCTTACTTATTGTTTGAGCACTATGAGCTACTACACTTCTGGACACATCTTTTGGCCCACCTTCTATTTTCAGTTTCGTTTGGTCCTAGCTAAAATTTTATATTAGGTCGAGCAAAAAGTTTTTATGCAGTTTTGAACCTGGCACATTCACAATTTCATTCAATAGTCTTTTTTTGAATTTAGAACACAGAATTTAAAGAAACAAAAGACAATTTGGAGCCTGTTTGTTGATATCAAACAATCGAATACTAAGAAAACTTGGTTTTATTGGTTTACTTGGATTTAATTCTTGAAAAAGTGATTGATATCTTTGGTTTTGCAATAAACATTACTTATTCTTAACATTAAGGTGAGGTTCTATCAATAATCTATGGATACTTCACCTGAAGTCGCCGCCCAAGCTGTGGCACTTATTCAGGCCGGACACAGCCAAAGAAACGTGAGTGCTCAACTTAATTTAAGTCGATCTGCGGTCCGAAATGTTTATCGGAGGTACCTAGAGACTGGCGGCTTTTTTCGTCGCCAAGGAAGGCCACGATCTCGGGTCACAACTGAAACGCAGGATCGATTCATCGTGACGACCAGCTTGAGAAATCGTCACCTTACCTCCATTGAGATACAAAACCAACTTCGCGACTTCCACGGAGTATCTGTGAGCGCTCGAACTGTTCGGAGAAGGTTAAAAGAACGCGATATGGTACCACACAAGCCAGCTAATGGCCCCAAACTAACGCGAGCCCACCGAACAGCGCGCCTTCATTTCGCTCGCAGTCATTTAAATTGGACACAGCAAGATTGGAGCCGCGTACTCTTTTCTGACGAGTCTAAAATTGTGTTACATGGCAATGATGGAAGGAAGAAGGTCTACCGACGTAAGGGAGAGCGTTTCGCACAATGCTGCTTTGAAGAGAGGGTTGCTTATGGCGGTGGCTCATGGACTGTCTGGGGCGGTATATCCGCGAGCGGCAAAACTCAACTTGAGGTTGTTACAGGACCACGGCTGCCAACATTAAATGCTGAAAGGTACATTCGTGAGTGCTTAGAACCTCACGTGATACCATACGCGGACTATGTGGGCCCAAATTTCCTTTTTATGCATGATAATGCAAGAGCCCATGCGGCCGGCATCTTCAGGGAATATCTTCGGGATGTGAACATCACAGTTATGGACTGGCCAGCCAGAAGCCCAGACATGAACCCCATTGAGCACATGTGGGACGAGCTTAGAAAGACGTGTTAGGGCTCGTCAGCCAGTTGCCCAGACGATGCAGGAGTTGAAAACTGCCATAGAAGAGGAATGGGAGATGATCCCTCAAAATTTCATAGAGCGGTTGATAAACTCTATGCCTAATCGTATGAGAGCTGTGGTAGATGCCCATGGAGGCAACACGCGTTATTAAATTAAATCTTTATTTGATGTAACAAGTTTTTTATTCAAAAATCAATTGCCTTTAACAAGGCGCATATCCGACTTGTTAGGCGTAGCTCCATGTCGTATGGTATTCTGAATTCAAATTTAAAACAATACGATCGAAAAAGATGGTAAAATGTATCAGGTTTAAAACTGCATCAACAGTTTTTGTTCAATCTAGCAATCATATTTCGGTAGGGGCCATCGAAACCTAAACTCTAAGGTGGGCCAATAGATGTGTCCAGAAGTGTATTAAGCTACCTTTTACTGGGTACGTCTTTCACTGACTTGAATGTGCCCTGGCGGTTGAGAGTATGTCATGCTCACTCAAATGTCTCGTTGGTGGTGGCGTGTGTGTTGGATCATTAAGTTCCCTTCAAAATGGTTGAGCTAATTGGTGTTGATCCATGCGTCATGTTAATGAACGGACGCCTTCGGTTGGGACTGGTCGTCTCTAAGCTGCCACGGCTTATTTTTATTTTTAAATTTTGTTGTTTTAGTTTTTATCTTTTTATTACAGACGCTTTTTAACGTGCACGTCTTTCTACATTGTTCTCACATGTATATTTTCAACTTGAACGATGTAACCAATATTTTGTAAACATACTTTGATTTAAAAGAGTGTCCGTGGAGTTTCTTGCCCGTTCTTCGCCATAGGGACCTACCACGCTTTGGAATGGACAACTAGCTTCATCTTTCTGACTGACCGACCCATTGACAATTCAAAAGTGCCTGTAATTGGTTTATTCGAAATAAATGCTTTGAGTTTGACTCTGAAATGACGCGCCCCACTACCGCATTTACCGTAGTGTACGTATACAAATTTAAGTAGTGGGGCGCGTCATTTCAGAGTAGACAAGCTCTACATTTTGAGATACATTTTGTTTACGTTAACATCAGATACTTTTGGAACAGACTATAAGTACAGTAGCTACCTTGATGCCGGGCACCTCCTGCTTCATGGCCTGCTGTAGCGCGGTGGGGAAGTCGGTGAGCGGCTGGTAGCGCACGCGGTAGCCGCCAGTGCGCGTGTCTCCGCTCCAGTGCGCGTCGCCCAGTGGCGTCCAGTGAACGCGCACGCTGCTTGGCGTGATTGGAACCACGTGGAGGTTTTCGACAGCTTTACTTGGTGCTGCGAAATGGTAATTGGATGATTATTATTATTATTTATTTATTTATATAAAGGCTTACCAACTAAATCAATATTCAGAGCACTAACCCAAACCCATTTATTTGTCATAATTATACACAATGTTAATTAACGAAAGGCGTTTCCGGAAACCGGCAATAATATAGCACCCATAAATGCTAAAAAATATAAACATTCAGAAATTCGCGAAAAAAATATCAGCTGTTCCCTACTTTTTGGCGAGTTATGCGAACATAAATGCAGGGTACCTATAGCAGATTTTTTTGCTCAGCTGACTTACCAGCGGGCAGGGTACGCACAGTATCGGTTGCGTTACTGTACCGACTGGGGCCGATGTCGTTGGTCGCTCGAATTCGGAATTGATACGGCGTGTACGGCTTCAGACCCTCGGCCGTGTATGACGTCACGAAAGGATCCACACGCTCGGGAATCGTTTGCCAAGTTCCTCCATCTTCTTTTTGTTGCACAGTATAGTATCTGGTAAAAATTACAATTATAAACCTTGTGAGACGTTACTTTATCTAAAGATCTATTCTCAAGCTATAGTCAACTGCACCCATAGTAGCGATTTGACATTGACAGCGCTTTTATATCGTAGATCGTAGCATTATGCATGATTTTCATGTTCAGGAGCTACCACAGACATGCCAGAGGGGTTGGTAAGTAGGTACAGTCAACCACTGTACCTAATTACCAACCTTTCTATGGGTTCTATAGCCGAAGAGGGAAAATTGGTATTTAGGAAATTTTTCTACTCCAACAGCCGGCTCCTGACCACCGGCCAGGTGACAACCGGCACCTGAGTGGTATAATAGTAGAGGAAGACCAAAGAAACCATGGATGGATTGTGTGAAAGATGATACGGGGGTCACACTGAAAGGTTTTGGAATAGGCCAGTAAGAAAAGCAGGCGATGAAAAATTTATTTAAATTTCGAATTAGGAACTCTTTGGGAATCTGTAGATGTGTAATGAATTCGTATGTAATTTGTTTTTACAACTTGGCAGCAATTTAAAAGTGTCTGTCGTGCATCGAAATGGATTTGATTTTAGAGAACATTTTCGTTCAATGATTTATTACGACTTTCATTGCGGTCTTACTCAACAACAATGTTACGATAGACTTCAATTAGCATTTCATGACAAACCCCCATCTCGTGCCACTGTTTACAACTGGTTTAAATGAGTTTAACCGTGGTCGAAGCAAACTCACTGATGATTCGCGAGAAGGACGTCCTTCTACGGCAACAAAAGAAGATAACGTGAGTGCTGTGCGGCTAATGATAGAAGCTGATAGAAGGGCGACATATCAACAGATTCGGGCAGCTTTAGGCATTGGTATGAGTCAAGTACAAAAAGTCTTACATGGACATTTAAGCGTCAGAAAGTTTTGTACTAGATGGATACCTCATAATTTGACGGAAAAAAAAAGCGCCGCCGTCGTTTGGATTGCTGCCGCTCAATTCTTGAAAAGTATGACGGAGGTGACTCGAATGCTGTATAAGACATCGTCACAGGTGATGAAAGCTGGATATATTGTTACGAACCCGAAACCAAAAGCCAATCTGCGTTATGGATGTTTCCATTCGAAGATTTGCCGACAAAAGTAAAGAAGGACAGAAGTAAAGGAAAAAAGATGATTGCCTCATTCTTTGGACGGACGGGTAATTTCGCAACAATGTCGTAGAAGATAAAAACACTGTTACTGCAGATTGGTAATCAGTCATTGTTTACCGGTTGTTTTGGAATATGTTAGACAGCAGCGCCCAAGAAGCAGGATCTTCCTCCACCACGATAACGCTGCGGCTCACTCCGCCAGACGGACTATCGGATATTTGTCTATCGAAAGTGTGGAGTTAGTGAGTCATCTTCCTTACAGTCGTGACCTGGCACCTTGCGAATTTTATTGATTTCCAAGAATAAAAGATAAACTTAGAGGAATTCTTTTTATGAATCCTGAAGATGCCGTGGCTGCATTTGAAAAAAGCGTGGATTAAATCCCTAAAGAAGAGTGGGCCCACTGCTTCAGTGAATGGTTCCATCGCATGCAACGGTGCTTAGAAAGGAACGGAGACTACTTCGAAAAGCAATAAAACTATTAACGGGCTTCTACATCATTCCGTTTGTATTTTCTAAAAACTTTCAGTGTGACCCACGTTTGCTGGGAACTACCGAGATTACGACAAAAAGACATGTTGCGCCATTCCCAAGTAAATTGGGACAAAGACAAGAGAATGACGAGTAGTACCTGAGTGGTGCATATCCATCGTCGCCAGGGGTCCAGGAGAAGGTGATGTGATGCGGCTGCAGCAGCGAGCGCGCCACGTTGGGGCGCGGCGGTGGCGCCGGCGCAGCGCGGTTGGCCGTGCTCAGTACCAGCACGCGCGCCGTGGCACCCCAGCCAAGCCGCGTCTGCGCGCGAACGCTGAACTGATAGTAGCGCTCCGAAGATAGCTCTGTTGCCCTGTTCCAAAATAATGTAATACTTTTTCATGTGCTTCTAGCAGTAATACATCTCCTAAATACTATTGTATGCCAATATTGAATGTATCTCTAGGTCTTGGTTTCTTTATTAAATAAATTAATGAACTTCGGTAAAAACCAAGTAGAAAAATCTTACCTGAAAGTTCGGTCCGAAGGCAGGAACTCTCTAGAAAACACGTGTTGTGTGGTGCTGTTGAGGTGATACGTCACTTTATACGCCAGGATCTCCCCGTTAGGATCCTCTGGTACATCCCAAATGATGCGCGCAGTCGTGAACGTCACGTCAGGGAACGACACGTTAGATGGTGGACCGGGAGCTGAGCGCGAAATGAAAGTTAATAAATACAAGTTACATTGAATAATTATTTGGTAAAGCAGCACTGCATGTGGAGACGACAATCCTGACTAATATTATAAATGCGAAAGTAAGTTTGTTTGTTACGCTTTTCGATGAAATTTGGCACTTTTTATCCTGGTAGTACGTTCCTGTGGGATAATTTTCGACAAGCACGCGAGTGAAGCCGCTAGCGAAAGCTAGTACAATAATAAATGAAAAAAGTGACAACACTAGTACATATACGTATGTGCCAGTTTTTATTAACTGTATTACGAAACTATCAAATAAATCGTTATATCGATTTTTCAAACATTTAAAATCGTAGTGATGTTGCGACTGTTTTGCCGATCAGTCGACTTAACAATTAATATTTGATTGTTTTTTTGTACATGCTATGCAGACAAGGAACGTCATGATTTATACGAAGTTAAATTTATTGCCGTCTCCAAATATGTTAAGACCTGATACATACTGTCTTCGAAAGTCCTGACTGTAACTGGCGGGTCGCTCAAGGCTCCATCTCCTAACCTCGTATATCCCAACACCTGTATTTGATACACAACGTATTTCCTCAGCTCTGTAAGCGTTATTGTATGAGTCTGGTTCGACGGCACTGGTTGGCACTCCACTTTCTTTTGTTCGGGTCGTGGTGGTGGCACTACTGCCGCGTAGCACACTTTATATCCTTCGATCAAACCGTTTTGTTCTGGTGGTGGGACGTCCCCCCAAAGAACGACTACTGTTGTTGAAGATGTGGCATTGGCTGATACATCCGTGGGACCTCGTGACGGAACTGTAAAGTTTTAACAGAATTTGAAGCTTTTTCTAGATATAACGCGACCATTATTATTGTTTTGTTTTCTTTTAACTTTATACAAGACAAAACAAAAAAGTGTTTTCTGTTCAACACACCTGCTTCTCTTGTCCTTTCCATAGCTGTGGGACTTGCAACTGAAGTCCCTACTTCGTTGATAGCAGTCATTCGTATTTCATACACTGACCATTCTTCTAAATTAGACAGTACGTGTGAGTTTGCCGTGTGGTCCTCAATAATGCTATGTAATGTGTCGTTACTATCGCTTCTTGTGTAAGTTATGTTATATCCTTTAGGATTACCGTACCATTCGCTTTGTTGTAGAGGCTAAAATCATAGGTTGTTATTATATTATTAATACGTTACCGCGTGAGGTCATGCGACAGCTTAGTCTATTATTAAATAGTCGGGAAAATGCGAAATAAACACGTTAGAAAGCAAAATCATCAATAAGCAAGATAATATTTAAAAAATATTGACACTGAAATGTCTTACAATCCATCTGACGCGTAGATTGGTGGCGCTAACTGCACGAACAGTCACATTCTTAGGAGGGTGTTGAGGCGGCGCTTGAATAGTCTGGAACTCCTTACAAGGCTCCGAAGGTGGTGACGAGCCCACCACATTGGTAGCAATCAGTCGCAGTCTGTACGTAGTGAATGGTATTAAACCAGTCACGTGAATAGACTGGGCATCCGGAGCGTTGACTTCGAAAATTGTCACCCACGATGAATTTCGTGCGGTTTGAGCCTGTTGGAGTAAAAAACATAATATACAATGTGTCTCAGAAAGATGTGGCGAAAATTAAGGGTGTGGCACAGACCATCAAACTGAACAACTTTCGCCATGGGACCAACATCGTAATAGTGAAAAAAAATCAGTCATCCCGATCCCATACAAAACTTCAATACCTACTCAACCCAAAGGTATGGGACGACTGATAATTTTTTCGCGATTACGATGTTGGTCTTTCGTCCCATGGAGAAAGTTGTTCAGTTTAATTTTCTGAACCACACCCTTAATTTTTTACAACATCTTTCTGAGACACTTTGTATATTGGAGATAAGAATGTTGAGGGTTTTCGCATCAGAAATCCGTGTGATGTAGTCTACTAGAATAATTTTTTATCGCTATCACAACCCTAAGTAGTTTTTGGTGAGCATAATAGTAATATAAAAAATGCAAAATAAAAATACCATGCAAAATATTACCTGTACTGTCCACAGCGATATAGAAGAGTTGCCATCAAAGCCGTGTGTAAACTGTAGTAGTACAGAGAATGCTTCGATATTAGAGAGTGCGAGGTTGCGTGGAGCATCGGGAAGTACTGGTTCTACGCCGGACTGAATTACAGCAGCCCTTGCCGGTCCTTCGCCGACCGCAGTCATAGCGCATAGCCAGAACTTGTAGTGTGTACTAGCCTTAAAACGAGATAATTATACTGTTAGCACATGTTGACGTTTTGTTACTAAACTATGATTTCTTGGGAGTAGTAGAGCTCTTTGTGAAGTTGTTCGTCAGTGGAAGTTCTACTATAGTACTTAATTCTGCCGCAAAACAGCATATCACTAACAACATATGACCAACGTATCTTGGCTAGTCTGAACATAGGTTCTCCGAACTTCCGCGCATAGACCATGCGCGTAAGTCACTCACACTCGCTTCACGTCACGATTTGGTTCCTAAAAAATGTTACTGCGCAGCCTTTTGCGCGTCGTTCGGACTCGCCAAGATACACTACGGCCGAAATATCTTGGCGAGTCTGAACATAGCCTCTCCGAACTTTCGGGCATGTTCTGTCACTTACACTCGCCTCAATAGTCGGCCATTTGGTTAGTAAAAAATGTTACGTTCGGACTCGCCAAGATACGTCGGCCGTATTGAATCTGTGTTCCGGTTTAAAGGGTATGCTCGCCGGTGTAATTAAAGGCACATGCGTCATTTTGGATTTCTCACTGGGATAACAACACACGTGCGATGCTTTTGGTACTGCAGTCGTCCATATGCGGTGGCGACCCTTACCGTCAGCTAGGTGGAAAGACAGTCACTAAATAACATAAAAAAACATACTGCATACACAAACCTGTAAGTGTTCCACCCTAATGCTAGTGACATTCGGTGGCAGAACTTCCTCTCGTATCGTTTCGTTACTATCTCTCATCTCATAAGATAGTTTGTAGCCCATTAGGATTCCGTTTGATTTTTTAGGCGCCGTCCAAGACACTCTCACTGCACGATCCGATATATCGTCAAAGAGTAGACTTCCTATTTCATCCGGAACTGAAGAAAAAAAAAACGTTACATTATATTATGTGTGTAATCTTATTATAGTTTTTAGAGGGGTGAAGGTTTATGTCTATTTTTACTCACATAATTAAATTAATACATACATGATGGTAAATACTGTAGCAATAGTGACTTAAATATGGTTAGTCTTAGTAATGATATAATATTATTTTTGGAGTCTTAACTTACTATCTTCGTCCGTCCTAATTTGTACATAGTCACTACGCGGTCCGTCACCAGGTTCCGTAAAGCATAACACAGTAATGTTGTACTCAGTAAACTTCTCGAGGCCGCTGATAACAGCCGATTGTTCAGTCAGAGGATCCAGGAGGTTAGGGGGGACGCTAACAAGTTTCTGCTCAACGTTAGCACCCTCTTTTTCATCCCAGATCCACGCTTGCATTTTGTAGCCCTGTTAAAATTTAATATTGGATAGGTATTAGTACGTATGTTAGGAAGCTTGTACTAAATCACCACCTTCATTTGTGCTAATGTGATAGTTGTACGCACCTGGTTTATGCCATTGATTTTCTGTGGATTGGGCGGCGTCCACCACACAGTTAATGCTGTGGAGTTGAATGGCTCACAGCGAACACTGTCGGGAGGCGCTTCGGGAACACCTTCTTTTGTTTTTATCATGAAGCTATCCGAAAAGACACCTACACCTTTGTCGTTGTAAGCAGCTATTTGTACATTGTAATCTTTCCATGTAATCAAGTCCTGAATGAGATAGTTCCTCTGAGCCTCATTAGTGATGTTCTGATCTGTCCACGGACTGTTGTCGTAACCCCGGAGTCTGTATCTGATAACGTAACCTAGGATGTGTCCATTCCTGTGTTCCTCGAGTGGTGGTTGCCACTGTGTTATAATTTCGGACGAAGACCGTGCAGAGCCCATAAAGCCGACGGGGGGACCGGATGGTGCTGGAAACATTAACAATTGAGTTAAGTTTCTGTTATTAATAGGGTGATTAAAACGTGATTATTCCTCACGCAAAGATTGCTCATCCAAAAGCTTGCTGTTTTTTGTTTTTAGTGAATAAAATATTATTATTATTAATATTATCACTATTCATTATTTAGTAGGGATTTTTTTAAAGAAAGAATAGGCAAAAACTGCATTTCAGTTTAACAAGCAAGAAAGATAGAGTGAAAAAATATTGAATTATAATTTTATAAATAAGTTTTATCTGCATGCACCCCATGCGTTTGAGGAATATTGTAAATTGGTATTAAACATTCGTAACTACTGACATACATTTTGTCATAATTATTGACAAGTCACGTTTCATGCAGACGATACACACCTATCGGACATCACAAGTTACATAAAAAAAAAAAAAAATGATTTTCATAAGCGACACTTTATTTATTGGTAAAAGAAGAGAAAGACGCACATTATTAAAATTACGTTTTAAAAAAGTTGCTACTTATTAAAAAACAGCAGTCAAAAAATTAAAATAGGTACAATACGAAAAATACATGGTCAAAACAAATGCAATCTAATGTTTCAAAATATTCCGCATACCTTGGCAGCATATAAGATCACTGGCTGCTTGATCGCAAAGAGAATACAATTTATTATGATACGAGTATAAATAACATCCATAAAAATATCTTACCTGCCCAAGACTTAAAATTAAGTTTTAAGTCAAGATTCCGAAGGATTAGACAGAGGTGTACATAATGTTTAAGTGCGATTACCATTTATTGTGCTAATAGTTAACAACAGATAATGTGAAATTAAATATGAACCATTTTAATAGTGCGAAGACGGCGTCACACTGAGTGCAAATTCTGCCCCAATTAATTTGCCGCAGCGTAGTGACGTCTGTCATTGTAAATAATTTACTATTTACCGACACCAAGCGGGACAAGCTTGCGGTGGGTATCGGTAAATCCGTGTTCTGCCACGACACTTGTTTTATTTTAGCGGTTATTAGGGTTCCGAACCTCAAAAGGAAAAAAACAGAGATCACTTCGTTGTCCGTCTGTCTGTCAGTCTGTCAAGACCCTTTTTTTCAGCAACGCGTGGAGGTATCAAGCTGAAATTAATATCAAATACGTAGGTCACTGGTCCCTTGGAACTCTAAAAAAATTAAGCTTCTAAGTCAACGCAATAAAAAAGTACGCCCATTTATGCGACATGTTTTGATACTCGCAAGTAAATCAAAACCTATAGGGTAGGTACTTCCCGTTGACCTAGAATCATGAAATTTGGCAAGCTCTCACAGCACAAGTATAGGGAAAAGTCAGAATATCGTTATTTTATAATTTTATTTAAAAAAAAATGGGATTATAAACTTAAATTAGCAGTAGGAGAATTGACCGTGACGTATATCAATATATGGGAGAACATGTTTTTCAAGTACAATGTTGTTTGTTTTTGGGATAAATTCTTTTCAACTACGAAACCCATCATTGCGTGGTCCGACACGCACTTGACCGGTTTTTTTTTTTAAATAACTATATGGCTAAGGATCATCAGCTTTCATGAATTGCATAGAAAATGGAATGTGCTTTTCCAACGCTAGACTATCCAAAATGTTTCGTCAGTCTAAATGGTTTTTAGGTTATACAATGATTTAAATTTTCCTTTTGGAGGTATACATTTAACATACCTTCCTGAGGCAATGTCAAGACATCAGTAGGGTCAGAAGCAGGACCTTCTCCCACGGTGTTAACAGCTGATACTCGGAACTGATACGATGTAGCGGCTTTTAAACTGGTTAAGAGAACCCAACGCTGGTTTGCCGATACATTCATCGGCTCTGTCACCCAGTTCAGCAACGGGTCAGGTGTAGGACCTATGATAAAAATAATTGAGGATTGAAAATATTCATTAATATGTTTTTGTAGTTTTGTGGTCATCTGCGCTGACCGCTTGACTTACCGAACTCGGGAACAACACGTCGTTGCACGATGAATTTTTGTATAGGAGAGTTTCCATCAAAGCCTGGAGTCCACGATACATTGACAGCTCGCTGTGACGCAGCTTCTAGTCTGAAGGCACGTACATTTGTAGGAGCGAACGGAAGCTCGATGACGGACAGAACCGCGTGGCGCGTGTGGTTGCCGCCCGGCGACGTCACTACGCACGTGTACTCGCCCGCGTCACTCGCACGCACCGCCTGCACTTGCAGCGCCCCATCTGCTGACACCCAGACGCGGGTACCAGCTGTCATTGGCCTATAAAAAAACAATAATATAGTTAACACGTCACCAGCAAAGCAAAAAAAGCAAAAAGTAAATATATGTATTCAAAGCAATAATAGTAAATGTTTCCCAACTCACTGCTTGTTGTGGAACCAATCAATATTGTACTTCACATTCGGGTCGTTCGATACTTTGCATTGTAGCGTTGCCGTGTGACCTAATAATACTCGTGTATCCACAGGTGGCGCAATAATTTGCGTTCTCACTGAAAAAAGAAAGTCCCGTTTAGGGTTCCGTATCAAAAATAGGAAACGGAAATTATGAGTACCACCATTTCTTCTGAAATTCTATTTTGAGAGTTGAAATGTAAATACCTCATACATCGCTCAGTATCATTTTACGCTGCTAAGTACGTAGGATGGATTAAAAAGATTTGAAGATAGAGAAGAGGTATGTAAATGCCTTCAAATACCAAAAGCGGTCTAATATCTGCTGAAAAAATACTTTTCTATCTCATCAAGTAAAATGACGTTGAAAAGGGTTATCTTTTGTGCACTTTGGAGCTTTCCCCTCATTTTGAAGATATTATCTAAATGGTTTAAGAAAATGAATATCCCAACATTCCCAACCCTTTGTCTTTTGTTTGTTCAAAAAAAAGTTTGTAATAGAGCTATCTTTAAAGTAACTATGAATTCAAAACAAATATTATAGTGATTGCTATAAATTATATTTATTTATTTTAGGAAAAAATATGGATAACCGGCTGTCGTGATGACCATCGGGTTTATTTTTTCTTAAAAAATTGGTAGTCTACTCCCAGGGCTCCCAGTGAAATCCCGAGGAATACGGTGGACTCGTACCCATTAATCCACTACGATGGGTAGTGGATCTGCTATCGAATGCCGCGCGAATCCGGGATCGCTTGCACTTTTATCTTTGGCTTCGGTAGAGTATAATCTAAACTACATAACGTGGACTAGTAAATCCTTACAGGTGGAGCCGAAACCAGTAAACGTTGCCAGATGGTAAAAGGTAAATAAATAAACCACAGAATTGCTGAGTCAATATCGGCGGAGTTATAGATCGGGCGGAAATATTATCTGAGAATTAGTTAGTTAAAGTAGTCCCCTTACCTAACTAATTCTTAGATATCTAATATTTTCGGCCTCCTGTAATGATTCTTACGACAGGTAGTATAACTACATGACCTACATTATTAGACTGAACTGATTTGTACAAAATATGTTGTCTCACCCAGCAGCGGTGATAAAAATCATGATAGCGATATAATACCACAACTCTTTAACTGAAAGTAAAGTAAAAATTGATGATATCAAAGCATTGATAAATCCTATCTTATCTACGTCAACAATTTATAACACTTATCAGTTACTTACAGTTATAATACTTACAAATGAACTATTAACGAGAATTTCTTAACATGAAACGGAATGACTTATAAACTTTGAAATGAGCCGTTTTTCAGATGAGGTAATTACCTAGTACAGTGAGATAAGCCTCTCCAGATACGTTCCCAGCATCGTTTGATCGTACGCAGGTATATTTTCCACTATCGGCGGTTGTAGTGCTTGTGATTAGCAGGTCGCCTTCTTCGAGTGCTTGTAGTCTTGCCGATAAGTTTATGATTAAAGAATCTGTAACAGTTGTGGAGTTTTTAAAACAATGACAGTAAATTATTGCAGAATAAGGACCTAAATGTGACTTCTTGCTCTTTTTGACGACACGATGCCTTTGCTACACAGTTTTGTCGCAAATTCCTTTGTAGAGGATTTTATTACACACATCAACACGGTCTAGGGATATTTCATACTCAATTAAATAACTCGAAAAGTACTGGCGGCATTGGAATCTTTTAGACCGATTTGTTTGTAATTTATTTCAGACTAATTCCAAATTCAAATTTTTGAAAATTCTTTTGTTTCGGTGGCATAAAAATGTCTTGATGTGTAGGTGAGGGAATTTGCATTTGTGCGAAATTTAGAAAACAATACGAATTACGTTTAGTTACAATTTTTTTTCAATTTTAAACGAAAGATAAAGTTAAAATTGAGGTATTGTAGCCATGCAACGCCGACATTTGACGAGGGCGGAGATGTTACGAGCTGTGGGAATGCTGGAAGCTGGGTCTGTTCAGCGTAATGTTGCTGAGGCCATAGGGACCCACCAAAATGTAATTTCAAGATTGTGGACACGCTATCGTGCCACAGGTGAAGTAGCGGAGAGGCACCGGGGGCCAAGTCGCATCACTACCCCCAGACAAGACCGATTTTTGCAAATTACTGCACGAGCTCAACCAAATGCAACGGCGACTCAATTGGTCCAATGGCTGCGAGTGGAACACCAAGTGCTTGTGAGTGACCAAATTGTAAGAAGGCGATACGCTCTCGTAGACCACTCCGGGTCCCACCTTTACGGAGAGGCAATCGTGGACGACGATTAGAATGGGTTCGGAACCACGTGGACTGGGGCCGTGAGCAATGGTCCAATGTGCTGTTCACGGATGAATCCAGGTTCGGCTTCCATCCAGATTCACGAAGGACGCGTGTTTGGCGAGTTCCTGGACGATGGAGCCGTCTCCAGAACCCTCAGGAAGTTCACCCATACCAAGGAGGAACAATTATGGTTTGGGCAGGAATTCGTCTTGGAGGACGGACGGATCTCGTTTGGGTGCGGGGCAATATGACGGCAGAACGATACGTCCAACAGGTGCTGGGGCCCGTAATCTTGCCCCACAGAACACAAATGGGGCAAGATTTCCTGCTCATGCACGACAATGCCCGGGCACACACGGCGAGAACGGTAGCAGCTTGGTTACATACACACAATGTTAGGGCCTTAGACTGGCCTGCTCAATCGCCAGATCTAAATCCCATTGAGCATGCGTGGGATATGCTGCAAAGAAGAGCTCTGAAGGAAGTTCCTGAAAATCTGGCTACAGAAGATCAACTTTTTGCGCACCTCAGAAGGACATGGGACAATATTCCGCAGCAAGACATTGACAACCTTGTTCTGAGCATGCCGAATCGTTGCCGATGTGTTATGAACATCATGGGCGCTTTCTCAGACTACTAACTTCACAAATTAAATGATTTTTCTATTTTTTTCAGTTTTTACTCACAAATTAAAAGTTAATTCATATACGGTTTCCGTCTATGCTTCATTTTTTTTCCATAAAATCCTTAAATTTTAATCTAAGTACCTTAACCATTATTAAAAAATGGTAGAATATTAAATAACGTATCTTTTAAATATATACATGTCATATAAATAATTAACACATTGATCGTAATTCGCTTTTTTAAAAATATTCCTAGACCGTGTTGATGTGTGTATTTCAAGGATACATAATTATTATTTTAGTAACAATTTGTAATTTAAAAAAAAGATTACTCATAGTCTGCCAATATAATTATTTAAGCAGTAATTCTTCTGGTAAAGGGCTGACGGTATTAATAGATGCCAGAAGTGTCCTAATTACTAACCATTAAAATACCAGGTGACGTTGGGGGTGGGTGCTCCGACGGCGCGGCACGTGACGGTGGCGTCCTTGCCATCCAGCACGGTGAGGTTGTTTGGCGGGGTCTGCATTATGGGCGGGGACGCTACAAGCCACACGCACACGGTTAGAACACGAGCCGAACTATTAGCGGGTTATTTCAATTATGTACGAAATCTTCTGTATCTAATGTTAGTATAACACACAAAATCAGTGACACCTCGTATCTATGTAAAAAGCTCATGCGATTATATTTTAATAAAGAAAGATATATACATCACAGATATATATAATTTAATAAATTGTGATTTTCTGAATATTTAATAATTATAATAAACAATAAGAAACATGCTGCCAATAATAATATATGTACCTACAATATATTTCTCGTCAACTGTTCTAACATTGCCTCGATGGTTAATTTACTAAAAAAAAGGAATCAGCATGAAATCATTTGGGCATTTATTAATTTCATGGTGGAGTAGTATAAACACCATAACTTTAAATGGTCGGTATTGAGCGCCGACACTTAGTAAACCGCACAGGTGTCTCGTGGCCCACTATAATTTTGCTGGGAATGAATGAATTTTTTAGAAGGATGTACGTTAAATTCTTGCGTTTTACACGCACTTTACCACATAAAAGTGGGAATGTTACCTACATTTCCTCCACCCGAGTTAGTTATTTATTAGAAAATGATCTGATATTGATTACTATTCTTTTAGTTAATCAAATTATCATGCTAATACATAGCTCAATAAAAGTGGTTTAGAAGTGTAGGTATTTAAAACTAATCTACATTCGTTTAATATAATAATTAAATATGATCTATCTACGGATTACGCATTAATCTTATAATGCAGGAATGTTTCTAATAAATCAGTATAATCTAAGAACAAATCAAATAACAAAACATGTAAGTAATTAAAATATTGCATGTCACCTAAGGCAAGGGAATAAAACATTGGTACATAAAGCAATCATCACTCTGTGCTGAAAAATAAAATCATCTATGCTATAAGTGAATTGTTAAATGACAACAAGTAATTAATTCTTACTGCCGGTGTCAAATCTGAACGTTTTTGCTTTTTTATCGGAGGTCCTCATTCTTATTAACTTCATGTGACTTCGTGGAAGCCGCCTATTGTCCTTCACTGCACGATAGTGGCATACGTTAATTAGTCAGTACTTATTGTTATTTTAGCTAAATACACACGTACAATATGACAACGAGCCGACCCTGAGACATACAGAGCTTGACGGAGTTCACTCGCATTACGCGCCGGAGAACGAATTCCACAAATAAATAATAATGATATAAATTTACAATTTTTTTTAAACATCTGAACATCATGCATTGTTTTACTTTACAATCTGGTATGCATTTTTTTAAAAACACAATCACTGTCATAGCGTTGTTAAAATTTTAATTAGTGATCAATTGATCATACTTACTTTTTATCTTTAGCCATGTGTAAATAGAAGATTCTCCTGCTTCGTTGCTGGATATGCACTGGTATATGCCAGTATCTTCCATTTTTAGATGATTAATGACGAGTGAGCGGTCCACTTCCACCCGGTATCTGCCACCGCCGTCGTCCACATCTGGGTTGTCAGATTCTTCAGCACCAGCACCGACACTAGCGATCTTTTTAGCGTCTTTGTACCAAGTAATACTAGGCAAAGGAATGCCCTGAACATTGCAGTCCAGAACTATAGTACTTCCGAATTCTCCAAATGTTTCGGATTTTAAATTGGATAGGAACACTGGTTTCTCTAACACCGTGACCATAGCAGAAGCTGAGTCAGTGGCGTACCCTCCTGTTTTTAATCTGGCTTGACATGTATACTGTCCAGTGTGCGTTAGATTAGCTGATATAAGAGTAAGGGTTCTATTCCATTGGTCGTTTAGGTCGAATGTGATTCCAGCTAAGTCAATCATGATCCCATCTTTAAACCATAAGGTTTCTAATTCATGCAGAGGCCTAGCGTTTGCAATACAATATAAACTCGTGTATTCTTGTCCTTTTACTATTTTCGTGTCTTCTGGTTTTATAATTATTTCTGGTGGTATTTCCTTGCTATCATTTCCAAAAACGTTAAGTTGTATGTAAGGACTGTTTTCTTCTTTTCCTAGCTGTGTGTTTATGGCACGTACTCTGAAATATAAGATTATTTAAAAAAAAAAAAAAACACTTCAGTGATTCATAAAATTTGGAACCAATGGTACAACTGAGAATAGGATAGAATTTAACCTGTATGCTTTCTCATCCTCGTGTGAAGTACACAGTATGACGAGTTTATGTTTGTCAGTGACAGCGTATTTTTGATCATATCGCAGAGCGCCATTCTCGTCCTGCCATATGACCGACGGTGGTGGTTCAGATTCTATCCGCGGGAACGCTATTACTGCCGCTCTACCAGATTCAGCACTTATTACTGTTTCAGCAATAGGTTCAAATACACCCATATCTAAAAACAAAGATTTTTTTAAGCAATTGAGTACTGAGCCTATCTATTATACTAGAATACAGAAAATTTTGCATTCAGTTGTTTATGGGTTGCTAACAAACTTCTTTTTTTATACAAAATAGTTGTTTCCAGGACGGTAGACATTTTTTCTCCAAGATTATTCCGCCTACACAACAAAGAGACACATGAAAGTACAAAGAGACGTATGAAAGTTTACTTACACGCGACGACAATGTTGTTCTTTTCGCTGAATATTGCTCCGACATCATTTTTCGCTATACACTGGTATGCTCCGGCATCCTGCCGCTGGGTATTATGAATCTTATAAAACGACTCTGATGAATATTCACTGAGCGGTACACCGTTTCTCGACCATCTGTACATTGGTTGTGGTATGCCTAAAATGTGCAAAATTATATTGTTTAGAGATTTCTAAGTTTTTGTATTACTTAGGACGAGGATAACGTATCCTTTTTTATTCAATTGAAGTTTCAAATTACACTAAGTACCTATAAAATACTTTTGTGTTATGGACTCGCGCTATCACGTAGGTACTCCTACCAGCCGAAGAAGCAAGTCCCCTTTATAGCGTATCCATGATATTGATAACCTATGATAAGCTAAACAACATAATTATTTATTCTTTGGCCACATTTATCGGGTCCGTTTGTTTTGCCCCCAGTTTCGATTGTCCCCGTTCGTTTTGCACCCGATTTTGTTTAGGTACGATAAATTTAATTCCAAGCTATTTTTAATTAAATATACTGGCAGACACAAAAGTACTTTTACTAAAATAATAAAATATTGGATTTTTAATGCCGGCTATGAAAATAATTTGAAATAAGTAATATGAACTTAATGTAAAAAAAAATGGTTTGGTACACTGGATCAATTAAGTTCTTTTAATTAACAGCAGTGATAGCCTAGTGGTGTGACGGTCGCGCACTGACAAATCGTAGGTCTCGAGTTCGAATCCAAGGCAAGCACCTCTGATTTTTCTGATTCATGTGCCTATTGTATAATTATCAATTGGTGCCACGGCTGCGTTGTTCATATTACTCGTGCTCACAGTTCATCTTTCTTATATCTATGGTTCATACAGTCATACAAGCTTGCTCTATCTTTTTAACCGACTTCAAAAAAAGGAGGAGATTCTCAAATATATATATATTTTTTATAATCTAACATTATTATCAGTACTTAACCTGTTTCAGTTCAGGTAAGAGCAACACAATAGAAATAATCAAACTATCCCTCGCTGCTTCCGTGCGGTGTTATTTTTTTGGCAACTTACAAATATAATTTGATAATTAGCATTTTAGTTTACGTAGTCTTTTATTATTTAACCAATACATTTTTATTAATAGCCTATAAATAAATCAAAACTGTATCATTAACATACACGTATAAATAAATGATTAAATTCAGAAAAAAAAATTCCAACAGTACCTACTTAGTCCAAATGAACTCAAATCTGACAAAAAAAAAAATTATATACAATTTATTCGAATCGGGTGTAAAACGAACGGGAGCAATCGAAACTGGGGGCAATATGAACGGACCCAAATCTTGGGCTATGGTGAGTACATATTCGAGTTTGCTATAGTATTATGACGCCAAGGCATAAATTAACTTACCCATAGCAGAACACTGTAAGATTTTTGTTGTTCCTTCTCTGACTATACTATTCGAAGATGATGGTTGCATACTAAACCGCGGTGGCTGCATTTGTACTGCAAGAGAAAAAAAGTTTTAAGAATTTTGTCTAATCAGAACAGAAATTTTTGTTTAGTAAATAATTAATTCAGCTAGACACCGGCCGCTAAACGTTAAAACAAAATGCCTAATAGCCGTAAAATCTTATCAGCTTTGTGTGTGAACTGTGAACCAAGGAAATTCCGATTCTTTTTTATAGCCTTATATTTGGACCACCCTGAGCAATATTGTGGGAGGCGTGTTACTCATTGACCGAATTTATCTCCCCATAAAATCGCTACTGCGGATGGGCGAAGCTCATTGCGGAACAACTCATGAATCCGATTTCGAAACCTTTTACATTATGACATTTATAAAGCTTAGAAATTTTATTAACAAATACATTAATTGAATTAAAATTGAGACCACTTTTGTGTCAAAAGTTGGATGTCCTACTGTTTTTATGCTCCCGCGGGTATCCTAAAACATTTCATGAGTGGTTGTCTTGATTAAAGCTGCTTCCCTTGTTTCTAGGACGTATTACAGACTGGCTAATTTCCGTTTTGTTAACACAGAGAGCCGAGAGCAAAACTAAAGGCGTACCCGATATTACGAACCCTCCAGCGAATCCGTACTGACGGACAACAAAGAGATCCTAATGGTGAGTAAAAGGGGAAAGTCCTTTTAACCTCGTGGTAAGATGACGGAATTCTTATCGCAGCCCCAAAACGATGAATGTAATTATTTAGTGTAGGTAGGTACCTACTTACATTTAAGTCGTGGCCACATCTTAGAATTGATAATTTCATGAAGTGTTCGGTCATTTTATAAGTTGTTAGGTAGGTAGTTAGTGTGTTTCACGAAATGACCAGTATTTGACCCTATCGTTTAACCGTCAATGTTTAATGATATTGTGTTAGTCGACGTTTGGGCATTTCATTAATGTAGGGTATCTGCGTGGTGCGATCGTAGAAATGGCTATAACGTGACGAAAGCAACCTATTTATCGACATTCTCAACGAAGTTCCCTGCTGACAGCTGGGCATATCGCAAAGTATTAGTTGCATTTCACGCCGGCACCCCGACCAAATGGGGTAGGTTAGGTTAGTTAATGAGTTTAAAAAAAAAATATATATTTATTGTTAGCTATTTCTCGCGGCTTTGCTTGCATGTCCCCGATAATTGGGAATAATTTCTAAAACCACGGCTCAGATTTGAGCCAAACATTTCTTTCCAAACCTACCCAAAATTCACAAGTAAGTAATAAGTATAGTAAGTAGTGAGTAGTGTAGTATGTGTAGTAAGTGTAGTAGTATAATAATGCATAAGTACACATACTAGGTATATAATTAAGTGGGCCCGCAAATACACATACTATATAATTAAATGGGCCCACGAAATTATAACCCCAAAATAATTTAAATAAAAAGTCAGTTTAAAAACTAAAACCAGACTACTGAAAAATCACGCTCTATTGTAAAAAGTATGAAACAAGAAAATATTCTCATCTGAAATTAGAAAAAGACAGACGAATTAAAATTCCGGAGTCACGCGTCATGTAAGATAAATCGAACAGATATCGTGTGACTCCGGATTTTTAATTTTTCGGTCTTTTTGTAATTTCAGATGAGAATATTTTCTTGTATACTTTTTAGAGCGTAATTTTTCAATAGTCGGGTTTTAGTTTTTAAGTTTACTTTTTTATTTACGATATGATCACTAATGTTTGACCACATCATGAAGTAGTCATGCGGTTAACTGTTCATATCGTCAAACGTTGAGTATTCAATGTTCTGGCCAGACCACACCATGATGTGACCAGCGATCGATGTTCTATTTCATGAAATACCACCATTTCATGATATGGGCGAACACTTCATAAAATGATAAGATCTGGCTACGACATATTATACACTAAGTACTGTACAGGAAGGAATGGTACAGATCATCAAACTGAACCACTTTCTCCATGGGATCAACATCGTAATCGCGAAAAAATAAATCAGTCGTCCTATACAAAACTTCACCGTTCTGTCCCACGACGGTTTAAAACATTAATTAATGATCAATGATGATGTTTATTAATGATCAAGTCTACCTAATCTACATGTTAAGTGTTTTGTACATTTACGGATGCGAAAAATAAATTAAATCTGACAAAAAAAAAAACACCCCTTATGTATATTTTAGAATAAGTGGCTCACATACATTCCTGCACTTACACTAATATTTTAACCGAGGTAACCTACTCCTCAGTCGAAATAGTAATGGTTAACTCACGATAAAACAGATGGATAAAAATACTGCGCCACGATTAGAGTAACTAGGAGAAAGAAATAAATCGGTACTAAACACGTCGAATAAGCCGTTGACAGATCGGTGTTAGTAAGCTCCGAAAATACGGTGTATCTGGAGTCCTTGTCTTTGTTCGAAGATAAAAGTTGGAGGCAGTTTTTCACGTCAATACTACTAACGGTAAAATCCTTATAGATGACACTTAGTTAACATTGATTGTAACATATTGTTGACCTCAATTCTGGACCCTTTTCTTTAGTAATTGTCTCTGTGGGATCATTAAGCTGCCCACGTATAAATTTCAGCAAATCCTTTTGCGTTCCTATAACCTCTAATATTTACTCATCGTTAGGTTTGATAAAAGATAATATTGAGCAATCCAGACTTCCTTTCAATCTATACGGAGGCATATCCATGTTGAACATTAAGGTGGTATTGTTGGGACTACTAATAAGCTAGTAAGTCGTTGACAATCGTGTAAGCATTTGTTAACAATTTTGGACGTTCGGTGAATTTATAATGAGGTTTGAAATAATAAAGAGTTAGAGTGGAGTGATGACTTTATCGCATTTTCATGCCCTTTGAATGCCTCCTCTTGGGTAGGTGAAGCTTTCTCCAATAACAATAGAAATCCTTTCATTTTGTAAGTTTTGTACCAAGTTTAATCAGTCATATGTTGAACATGTTCCTGTGATGCAATTACAAGGAACAGTGAAATTGTTTATTTTTTACGCGGCTCTTGATTGACTGCAGTGACTGACCCAATTACCAACCAGTCAACACGTGTTGAGTATCATACCGACGGTTGAAGTTAGCGTACATTAGCCTTTTCCTAAACGGGAACAGTTAAAAGTTTACCAAAACATTTCTCGGAGATAAGTAGGAAATATACACAATAGGTTAATTGATACCGAGCGAGCGACCACCGCTGACGCAGAGATGAAAAGTCTTGGTAAAAATTGTTATGGTTATGCCATGATGCATTACGGAAGTAAGTCATTATTTTTGTTGATGGCAACATATTTACAGGCATACAAATAATACATTTTACGATGGAAAACACCTTGCAGTGTCTGTCTGTATCTCTATGCATACATATAAATCCTTAAAAATACAGTATTCCATAATGTCGTGTACGTATTTCTGACTTCAGTCTCGTTTGTAGAATTGAATACAATGTAGGTACATACATTTGATTTTGCTTTAGCTAAACGCTTTCAAACAAACTTTTAATACGTTCTCCAACAAACTTTAAGTTGGACTGCCGCTTGAATATCGGTCGTTATTTAAATCTAATAACGCGTAAGGGGATGGAATAAGTAAAATAACGCTTTCTGAGTTTGGTTCTAAGTAAATCCGTAACATAATTGAAGGCATATACATAACAAAATATTAGGTATAAAAGTTATCGTCAGCCTCCTGTTATTTGGGGTCGGTGCAACATGTTCGTTTCTTCCATACTTCTCTATGGTGACGATTCCTTTCCGAGTTGATGTGTGCTGTGTCCTTTAGTCGTCATCTCGGTAGTCACACCTTTCTAGCTCTATCATCTTTCACACAGTCCTTCCATCGTTTCTTTGATCTTCCCCTACTCTTATAGCCATCGACATTCATACTCAAAAGTCAAAAGTTTCCTCACGACATTTTCCTCATTCCTCCGCATCACATGGCGATTTCCGCAAAACTTTTCAGTCACCGGCGTTTCAGATACTCATTTCTTATTCTATCCATTCGTGGAACACCGTAGGTATAACACCACACATACCTCTCAGCATTTTCATCTCAGCTGCATGCAATTGCCTTTCATTCATCCCTTTTGTGGCCCAATATTCTGATCCATACAAAACAGCAGGTCTAACCATTGATCTATACATCTTCCCCTTAAGTGTAAGGGGAATGCGGGAGTCGCAGATTGTTCTCGTGACCTGCCGCCATTTCATCCATCCAGTGTTAATTCTGTGATACAAGTGATACAGCAAAAATATTAGTACTTATTATTTTGATATCATAATAATGGCTTGAAAATTTCTGGCGATGAGCGGATTTGTTTTTACGGGTTGTTCCTTTATGTTCTTTATTTATTTGAATTTGCTTAGATTTTTATAGAAGTAATAATCACCTAAACAAGCAAATCTTTGCTTAAAGGTCAAACTTAACATGTAATTTACATAAGTTGAAGAAATAAACATTTAAAAAAAAAAAGTAATTAGGAAAAATAGCCCAATAAACGTAAGGTTAATATTAAAATTAAGGTACACACAGAACAGAGATGAAAGCCAGACAAGTAAGATACCTCCTCTAAAATCTAGTTCAAGGACTTAAGATAATGTCTATGAATATCAGAGAGAAGTAAACTCCCATGTTAATTGCTTTATACGTGTCAGCCTGTAAAAAAGACTATGTACTCGTCTATCTTAATTTGGCAATATCCAAGTTGATAAACCGATAAGATACGCCTACCTTTACTAGGTAGGTAGGTCATTGGAACAGCTAGCACACACTTTTCTTTGCCTTATCTATCAATCACAAAGTGAAAACTTCTTTTTCCTAAAATCATCATCACATTCATCATCAACCAATCCTTTTTCTAACAATCTAAATAACAAATGAGCAATTCTTTCTAGATGCTACCTATCTGCTACTGGATACGTTAACAGGTACTAGATAAGAACATAATTAACTTGTTATCCAAAATGCAATGCCTGTAAATAATTTAATCATTATTAATTTCGTTTTACTTAAGAACTCGGCAAACTATAGCGTGACTAATCGAAGTAATCTACATAGTCAGGTATACATGAACACAAATTAGGGTAACTATTCATTTGTAATAGACAGAGCGAATAGGGCAAGTGGCGTGTAGGTTCACTGAGGACCAACATCGAACTTCACCAAGGCACTAGAATGTCAAAACATATTACACAGAAATGGTCTAATTTGTATGCATCGCCCTCATTGCTTGGTGGTATCGGTACAGAAAATATAGGTAGGTACTAAGTGCCTGCATTTCAGAGCCTTCACTTTGTTAGAAAGAGTTCATTGATTACTAGATAAATGTACTTACCTAGTTATCGGTACTTAATGTTTAGCAGGCAAAACGATATCAATATCAAAAGGTTGTCGTCAAAGGGTATTATAAGGAGCATACCATTTTTTAGATCACAATAAAATAAAAGTATTCCCATTCGCTAGCAGAAGGTTTTTAAGAGTTTTCATAAAGAATAAAATGCTCGTTTAGCTAAGTTTAATTTACTGCTCCGCTCGGGTATCTCGAATTCGCAGATGTTTGCCAATAAAGGGATTTGAAATATAAACAGTAATAAAAAGTATTCAATATTACAGTTGTTCATCTACTTCGCAAAGTAAAAAGCGAGGTTATGTAAAAGTAAAACATGGGAACGCTTCAAGCTGAGACATCAATATCGAAAGAACCGTTTCCGTTACGTGACTCACACCTATGGCACGTTTAGTTGAAGCCAGCGACTACTAACATACTAATAAGTGACATTCGATTCTAAAGGATTTATTTACCTGAATTCAGGTAATTTAGTTCAATCATATTAAAGCTGATTTGACGAAAAAAATGTATGACGAATTGTCGACACTAGAGGAGTCGATAAAAAAAAATTGACAGTCAAAATTAAATCGAGTATAAAAATAAAAACTTTTTTACAAAAAAAATACAACCGACTTCCAAAAACAACTACAAAGTGAAAAATAACTTTAATTTCGGAAGTCGGTGTCTAGTTAAATGTATTTTCGTTTTTTGCCACCGACTTCCGAAATTAAAGTTATTTTTCACTTTGTAGTTGTTTTTGGAAGTCGGTTGTATTTTTTTTGTAAAAAAGTTTTTATTATTCACTTTTTAGTTGTGGAACCTACCCCACACAAATTCTAATACCACTACCTGCAAAAGAAAGTACTCGTAGAACATCATCCATATAAAAGTGGGGAAAAAATACGTATTATTGAAGCTAACTCAAAAACTACCAAAGCAAAGTTAATAAATTTTATATGGGACCAACTGTGATGTATACTCTCTCGAATAAAACAAAAACAATCCAAATCGGTCCAGCCATCTTCGAGTAATCGGGGAACATACATAAAAAAAAGGTTCCGACGAATTGATAACCTCCTCCTTTTTGAAGTCGGCTAATAAGTTTCGCTGGAAATATTCAATATTTATTATACCAATTCTGTGACAAGGCTCCCACAGACAGACGCGACGCGAATCTGATAGAACAATTACCATGAAGTTCACAGAATTGTTCTACTAGAGTCGCGTTGCACCGTTTGCTCAGCCTTTAACCCTAGTTCGTTTCCTGTTTTTCGTCGCTCAAGTTGCAACTTGCAATAACAGTCAGTAACCTGAGCTTGTACCACAAACTCCGGTCATACGGACTGCGAGCATGTACTCATAATACGTCAATGTACTTACGGGAAACCCTTCGATAGCTTTAGGTCCCTTTATAACGAAGACTGTCAAGTGTCCGTTTTCAAGGAATAGCGTACGGTAGGCTATAATACTAGCTAAATTTGTTGCCTCATTTGTGTCTGTACATGTACTGTATAGTTGAAAATGTGTGCATTCTATCTGCTCCTCAGTTCACATATTTGCAGCCCATCCACGATTTATAAACAGTGGAGCTCTGCTTTTCCAGAATAAATTGTACTCGTTGATTCCGTAATTAACTGTAAACTTCTGGCTCTGCAATGTAAATAGTCGATTGTATAACGATTCATCGGGGTCAGAAGCTGCTATAATCTGGCCATGTTAATTGCAAAGCGAGATTGTACTTCCGTTTGGTGGATTCAAATGAGCTGACTCACAAAGAATGGACAGTGTTTTAGTCCTTCTAAATATTGCTGCTCTACTCTCTCAGCGAGTCCGTTGTCGTTGTTGAAGTATGTGTGCAGTTTGACCGCAGTCCACAAACGGCACGCCACACTGCCACAGCGCACCACAGCAGTAACCGGTCGACGCCGACGCAACCAACACTATAGCGAATAAAACGGCTCATTTCCCAGAACATGAATACAGACATACTCACACACAATGCTATGAAATTAAAGGCTTCCATCATACAAGTTGAATTTAGACCTAATAGGTATATGGAATTGAAGCATGCGTATGATGTAACATGTGATGTGTAGCATGGTGTTTAACGTTTTACTGAGCACGGCTTTAAAGACCCACAAAATGCCACTGCCAGGAAACTGTACTTAAATGCCCATTATTAACTAGGTCACTGTTCTACCGTGATTTCTTTCATTGTTAAGTTAACCTTGTTGAACAGATGATGTTCGATTGGAAGTGGTTCAGGTTATATGAAAGTGTTACTGTTTATGGGAACGGTAGACTTTATTGAAGACATGATGAGTGGATTGATGCAATGAAACAGAAATTCCTGTCATTTATCGGTAAACTTGGTTAGGGTTATTCTATGCTAGTCACATTGTTAATTGGATCATTTGTTTATAGGGAGGGATGGCTGGTAATACTATTGTTTTTCACATTTCAAGAAAAGCAGTACTTAATTGATTATAATTATTCGTAGGATTTATAAGACGATTTGGACAAAAAAAAAACACAAACTCCCCTAATTGAAACATACGGATGGACATTTATGATAAGTGATAACTGATAACATACGAGGGGGCGTTATTAAATTCGCGGAATGGGGGGGAGGGGATAACAATAGGTCATTATCGGGATGGCCACAACTTCAGCCACTCAATATTAGTATAAATACCAGGTTTTATCTTAATTGGACCATTAGGACCATTAGTCTTTGAACTCGAATTAGTCTTTCAAGCAAACAACTCAATTGGGAAGAAAGTGTGAATTATGGAAAAAATAGAGTACCGTGCCGTAATAAAGTTCCTTAGCAAGCAAGGAAAGTCAGTTCAAAATATACTGGAAGAGATGGAATCCGTTTACGGGGACTCTTGCCCGGGTAAAACCATGGTTTACAAGTGGCACAGTCTCTTTAAACAAGGCAGGACCTCACTTGAAGACGACCCACGGCCCGGACGGTCGATCGAGGTGACTACTCCGGAAATCATTAAAAAAGTCGAAAAAATAATATTGGAAGATGCCAGACTAAAGAAGAAACAGCTTGCAGAAATGGTTGGAGTATCGGATACGACAATTTTAAAAATTCTACACGATCATCTTGGCATGACAAAGGTCAGTGCAAGATGGGTGCCAAGAATGCTCACGCCGCCTCAAAAACAACACCGCGTGGAGTGTTCTCGCACGTTTTTGGACCTCTGTAACGAAGATAAGGATGGACTATTAAGTTGAATTGTTACTGGAGATGAAACTTAGGTTCATCATTATGAACCTGAGTCGAAACAAGACTTTATGCAGTGGCTCAAAAAGGCACACCACCACCCAAGAAGTTTAAAGTGTCACCATCGGCTGGAAAAATCATGGCAACAGTGTTTTGGGATTCAGAAGGAATCCTGTTGACCGATTATAAAGATAAAGGCGTTTCTATAACCGGAGAATACTATGCTTCTATCCTCGAGCGGTTGAAAGAAAGCATTAAAGAAAAAAGGAGGGGTAAATTGACCAAAGGTGTCCTTCTTCTTCACGACAACGCGCCTGTTCACAAGAGCCGTGTTGCGTTGGCTGCCCTGCATAAGGTGGGCTTCGATATTTTAGACCATCCACCCTACAGCCCAAGCCTGGCTCCCAGTGATTAGTACCTCTTCCCAAAACTGAAAAAAGAACTTCGTGGGAAGAAATTTTCAACTGATGAAGAAGTGAAGGACGCGGTTTCAGCTTATTTTTCGGACAAAGACAAAGCATTTTTTTATGAAGGTATACATAAGCTAATTGAAAGATCTGAAAAATGTATAAGGGTAGCAGGTGAATAATTATATTGAAATTGAAAAATAATTTAGTATTTTTATTTTCACTTCTCACCCTCCATTCCGCGAACTTAAAAATGTACCTACGTATAAGTAATACAAAGTTGGATGTATTGATTTTAATAGAAAATTAGGTAAGAGATTTCAAAGGAGGCAATCATCGTCATTTGTATTTTGGGTTTCAAATCGATATTTTAACAATTCGATACACTTCTTCGGAGTGGCGCAGGCAAAATGTACCTGCAAGGACCACGGGGAGGCCTTTGCCCAGCAATGGGGCAAAATTGGCAAGAAAAAAAAATGCTTCCGTGTAGACAGCATTTGCGAACCTTTGAACCCTGGAGACCTGAATATAACAACAAAATAGAATGCAGCTAAATACCGACAGTGCTCATGTGCGGATCGCACGCTAATATTTTCGACAATAAATCCTGAACAATCAATGATTAATGTCGTTGTAACGATGAGACATTGCGCGAACATGAAAATGCTGTTGGACGTCCTACGTTCCCGGTGTCCTTTGTTTATCAGAGCCCAGGCAGCAGAGCGTTAAGCTACCGCCCCGCACGACCATGAGTAAAAATAGAAGTTAATCGATCCTTTTATTCGTGTCAGCCGTTCGCTACATCATCAACAGGTACCCTACAGAAACTCGACCTTTTCTAACACGTATGTCAAACTCAATGGAGTATATAGATTTTAGCCAAGTTATCTATTATTACCACATGGGTTCGTTCAAAATATTGTGGTCTCGAAAGGGTCGCAAGATTGTAAAATTGTTGGGATTTCTAATATATCCCAAAATCCCAAGTGATTTGTGTTGTGTAATTCTGAGCCTCGCGTAGGTAGCGCAGTAATAAAACCGTTCCAGTGTGAGTTGGTTAGTATTTCGAGGGTTCCCTTTCTTATTAAGATCACGAGCGCGACTTTCAATCACTTTTTTATCAACAAAATTGTGTTAATGTTTTATTAACACACACTTCCATATACGATCCTGTTGAAATCCTGAACAAAAGACGCAAACACACAGTCTGTAAATCAAGGTCCTTCAAAACCAGCTTCAGCCGTAGATTCTTTTGTTTCCTAGGAGATTACCTTTACAACAAAGTCAATAAAGCCATTTCCATCTACTCCTTATCCTTATTCAATTGTAAAAATAAAGTCCGAAATTGGCTTCAATCTCACGATTATGAAGCCACAGAGAGACTCTTAGAAGTCATCTCATAAAATGCAGTTCGACATGTCTTACATTTTACTATTTTAGGAGACCAGTTTTAAATATCCCATACTCACTACACACCCACACACCCTCACATGCATCCACACACACACCCCCACACAATACACCCTGCTAATGCTGTTTAATTAATTATTTGTTATTCCTTATCTTAAATTGTGTTTATCTCAACATTTTCATGAACTGTGACTTGTCTGTGTAGTTTGGAGGCCTGGAGACCTGTAACACAGGTATTCCTAGTACAGGCTCCAGTCTCCACAACATCAATGTATTTTTGTATACACAAATTATGTATTTTGTAGCAAGTTTCATTATGTGGTGGAGAAAATAAACGTTTTTATTATTATTATTATCTTTGGTTTATCTCGGGACCCTGGGCTCCCGGACCTTTGGAAGGCGTACGAGGGGCCGAAGCCAACTCGCAGAGGCCCCTTAGACAATTTTAAATGACGAGGAGGCACCAGCCGACTATTATCCCTGTATGCACTATGCAAGTGCACCCAAGGACAACCCCCGGTTGGTGCAGGACTATTGCAGAACATGGAAACAAAACACATTGGGCCTATGGGTTTGGGTGGCTACATGGATTGGGTACCTTGAACTATGGAAGAACTATGTCCCCTGCCTGACCAATGTTATATAATATACACAGATAAATTGGCAGGGGGTGACTTGCACACTCAATAATGGGCCCCCGGAAACGGTCGCTAGCACATAGTGACGTAGCGACAAGGGGCAACATGTCCTGAGGTGCTTGAGGAGTGGAGAGGCATTCCACGGCTCTCAGAACAATCCCAGAGCCCGGAAGATGGTCAAGATCCCTACAAGCACTTACTGGAATACTTCCCTCCTCCGAGCACGCTTGCTCCTGCGAATCTCCACTCAAGCCGGCCAATAAAGGCAAGAATGAGGTGGGAGCTCTGTTCCCGTCAGTGTTCACTCCAGCCGGCCAACAAAGGCAAGCCAGAGGTGAAGAACAAGACCTCTCCCGGAAAATAGGGTCCGTGGGGTCGCCACTGCCCAACATCTCGCCACATGCTGCCCTGCGGGTTCATGTATCTCTCTTGGTCTGGCTCCTCACCCTAGACCTGTTTCGGCAAAGTAAACTCCACCGGCACAGACCCAGAGTTCGGAGCGCGCAAGCCCCACCACGGCGTCAACGTAGAGATACGGCGGTGGGGTTATTATTATTATTATTCTTTTTGTCTTTGGCTTATCTCGGGACCCTGGGGTCCCGGACCTTTGGAAGGCGTACGAGGGGCCGAAGCCAACTCGCAGAGGCCCCTTAGACATTTTCAAATGACGAGGAGGCACCAGCCGACGATTACCCCTGTATGCACTATGCAAGTGCACCCAAGGACAACCCCCGGTTGGTGCAGGACTATTGCAGAACATGGAAACAAAACACATTGGGCCTATGGGTTTGGGTGGCTACATGGATTGGGTACCTTGAACTATGGAAGAACTATGTCCCCTGCCTGACCAATGTTATATAATATACACATATAAATTGGCAGGGGGTGACTTGCACACTCAATAATGGGCCCCCGGAAATGGTCGCTAGCACATAGTGACGTAGCGACAAGGGGCAACATGTCCTGAGGTGCTTGAGGAGTGGAGAGGTATTCCACGGCTCTCAGAACAATCCCAGAGCCCGGAAGATGGTCAAGATCCCTACAAGCACTTACTGGAATACTTCCTTCCTCCGAGCACGTTTGCTCTTGCGAATCTCCACTCAAGCCGGCCAATAAAGGCAAGAATGAGGTGGGAGCTCTGTTCCCGTCACTGTTCACTCCAGCCGGCCAATAAAGGCAAGCCAGAGGTGAAGAACAAGACTGCTCCCGGGAAATAGGGTCCGTGGGGTCGCTACTGCCCAACAGCTCGCCACATGCTGCCCTGCGGGTTCACGTATCTCTCTTGGTCTGGCTCCTCACCCTAGACCTGTTTCGGCAAAGTAAACTCCACCGGCACAGACCCAGAGTTCGGAGCGCGCAAGCCCCACCACGACGTCAACGTAGAAATACGGCGGTGGGGTTATTATTATTATTATTTATGCTTTTTCAGTATCATCATCAGCCGAAAGATGTCCACTGCAGGACCTATGTCCAGCAGTGGTCAGTCGACCGGTTCTATGCTTTCCGTATCCAGCGGATTCCTGCGGCCTTCACAAGGCTTTTTTACGCTATATTGCACAGGGATTCTCTAAAATCTCAAATTTGTTTCGGGGCTATACTATATGGATGCGATTTCTGAACGGATTTAAGAATATCAAATTGATGTTATTTCAAATTCAATCAAATGTTGTGTATGAAAGTCGTAAATAAAGAAACTAGGTACATTTTTTCAGAATAACAGGATTACCCGTGTCTTACAAAATGTTTCGTGGGTATTGGTCTACCAAAAGGTCATCAGATTATTAATCGTTCCGTGTTTGGCTTCTATCGAGATCGGACGTGTATCATTCGCGCCCGCGTGCTCTAGTTTAGAGTAATTCGCTGGCGCATCACAACAACACCGTCGTCGATGCGTTGCGAAATCGGTTTATCAAGGTCGCCGCAATGACCCAGTTATTAATTATAACGTAAACAGTGAAATTAAATAATTGTGAAGGTGAAGTTTCTACTTGCTTTACAATGTCATCAACAAAAGTAAAAATAAAAACTGAGCTGGAAAAGCTGTTGTATGACCGCTACATCCAAGAAAAAACAGAGAGAGAAAATCTGGAACTTCTTGTTAATGATATGAAGGTTCAGATAGAAGGCCTCCAGCGACAACTTCTACGCCAAAAAGAACATTATAGGTCCAAGAGACAAGAAAATAATGATCCTAAGGAGTTGGAAGCTAAGAGCAACATACAATTTGCTCAGTCCGATAAACAAAATGTCGAGTATTGCACAGACGAAGAAGAACTCGCTAAAGAAACTGAGTGGATTAGGGCTAGAAGTAGGAAGAAAAGGAAGCTAAATATCTCCCTCTCTCCATCGGAACAACCCGGAACTAGTGCCCAACATCAACAAAAATGTGAGAAAGAAAATACATTAGTCAAAAAAGTGCCTCCACCACCGCCAATCATAATAGACGGAGTCAAGAACTACCAAGTGTTCTACGACTTGTTAACTCAAACTCAACCAACTGAATCATTCACCGCAAAAATGATGAATGGAGATTGTGTGAAAGTCAACGCTAAAACTGAAGATTCTTATAGAGCGATTGCTAGGCTTTTGTCAGAAAAAGAATATCTTTGGCATTCATACGAGAACAAACAGGCTAGACCAATAAGAGTTGTAGTGAAAAAATTACATTCTTCTTGCCAGCCAGATCGAATTAAAGATGATTTAACATCGCAAGGACTGAAAATAGAAAAAGTAGATAACAAGTTGAGCTGGAAGACTAAAGAACCACTCAATATGTTCGTCTTATCATTTAATAATGACGAAGATGTCAACAAAATCTATGGCGTAAAGCACATTTTAGGGTGTAAAATTGAAATACACCCTCTCAAAAATCCCAAACTCATTCCTCAATGTAAGAGATGCCAGGCGTATGGGCATACTCATAAATACTGCAGTAAAGAGCCAAGGTGTGTAAAATGCACTGGCAAACATCTTACAGCCAACTGTACCAAATCTCCGCAAGAGAAACCAAAATGCGTCCACTGCGGCTTACCCCACCCAGCTAACTACAGAGGGTGTGAAGTAGCCAAGGAAATGCAAATGATGAAAAATAAAAACATCAAAAAGAAATTTGTAATGCCAACTGCCCAACAGTCTGTTTCCATGAGAAACCCTGACAAACAGGCACGGAAAGAAAGTGTCCAGGCAACTGGAATACCTGTGAAAACAACCAAAAGTAGTTCGTATGCACAAGCTGCAAAACAAAGCACACAATCTTCGAATCTGGAAGATAAGATTAATCAGATCTTGAAATGTATTACTACATTTGACAAAAGATTAGAGAAGTTAGAATCCAGCACCAAAACAGCTGTTTTTAATCATCAAAAATGAGTAACACACTAAAAATAATGGCATGGAACTCCAATGGGCTCCTCAAACATCAGAAAGAGTTACAGGCAGTCCTAGACATAGAAAATATAGACGTGTGTTTGATCTCCGAAACGCACTTCACTATACAATCTTTCGTCAACTTTACTGGATACAAGGTATATAATTCGCTCCACCCTGACAACTCGGCCAGAGGAGGTAGCGCGGTTATAATCAAAGAAAACATTAATCATTACGAGCAGAGTAAAATTGAAGAATCAGATATTCAAGCCGTGGCAGTATCTGTTAAAACCAAATTTTGTCATGTTTCCATTGCAGCAGTATACTGTCCTCCAAGGCACATGATAAGAAAAGAGCGATATTTACAATTCTTTGAACTTTTAGGCCCGAGATTCATCCTAGGTGGAGATTTTAATGCCAAGCATACGCACTGGGGATCAAGACTTACTACAACAAAGGGAAGGCAGCTCTTAAATGCAGTCAAAGATACACATTGTGAAGTTATGAGCACAGGCAAACCAACGTACTGGCCCACTGACCACCAGAAAATACCGGATCTTATAGACTTTTTTATATACAAAAATATATCCACCAATTACCTTAGCTTGGAAGAAGAGTTTTATATGAATTCGGACCACTCCCCGATTATACTAAGACTGAGTCAAAAAATCCCACTAAAAGGAAGACCTTTAACCCTGGTTAATAAATCGACAGACTGGGACAGTTTTGCCCTTGATCTAGACAATATTATCGATCTAAAAACTCCGTTACAAAATCAAGATCAGCTTGACTCAGAAGTTAACAAATATATCGTTAATATTCAACAATGTGCGTGGAACAATACGCCACAATTAAAATGTAGATATAAAGGACATACCTATCCCAAAGAAATTGTATATTTACTATCTGAAAAAAGAATACAAAGAAAGCGGTGGCACCAAACAAGGTGCCCGCGAGATAAAACATTATTAAATAACTTAACTAAACGACTAAAGAGGAAAATTCTACAATTTGAGGATGAATGTCTGAATAACCAACTTGTGCAGCTAACCAACGACCAATCTACGGACTTCTCTCTTTGGAAAGCGACAAGAAAACTAAAAAGGCCGATTATGCAAATACCGCCTATCAGAAACAGCGACGGAAAATGGGCCATAAGCAATGAACAAAAAGCGTTAAGGTTTGCCCAATACTTAGAAGACACTTTTCAACCCAATGAAAGCTCCATAGAAATAACTGAGACTGAAAAGTTATCACAAAATCAAAGAATTCCGCTTGTGACTCCCAAAGAAGTTTTGAGAGAAATTCAAAACAACATAAGCTCGAAGAAATCCCCGGGTTACGACCTCATAACAGGAGAAATTCTAAAACACCTCCCACGCAAAGCCATAGTCAAGCTGACCAGACTTATCAATGCTGCATTTATGCTAAAACATGTACCTGAGCCATGGAAGGTTGCTGAAGTCATTATGATTGCGAAGCCTGGGAAACCACCCCATGATGCATCATCTTATAGACCTATTTCCTTGTTGCCCGTATTATCCAAACTATTTGAAAAACTGTTATTAAAACGGTTAAAACCAATAATAGAAGAAAAAGACCTCATACCAAGCCATCAATTTGGCTTCAGGGAAAAACATTCTACAATAGACCAAGTACACAGAATAACAAACATTATTGAAAAAACACTCGAAAACAAGCAAGTCTGCGCCACCGTATTCCTAGATGTCGCACAAGCTTTTGACAAAGTTTGGCATGAGGGTCTGATATTCAAACTCAGACGCATGCTACCTCCAGAATTCGCAGATATTCTTGAGTCTTATATAAGTAACAGAATGTTCAGAATAAGGCAAGAGGATGCATATTCCGAACTAAAAACTATAAAAGCTGGGGTACCACAAGGAAGTGTGTTAGGCCCAATCTTGTACTTGCTATACACTTGTGATATCCCAGAGCTGGAAAACAACACCATTGCGACCTTTGCAGATGATACAGCTATTATGGCTATCGGGTCAAGCCGCAAAGAAGCAGTAGAAAAAGTTCAACTTGCTGTGAACAGAGTTTATGACTGGACACAAAAGTGGAAGATCAAACTGAATGAGTCAAAATCAATACATATTGACTTTACTAACAAACACTGCGATTACCACCCAGTCTATATAAATGGCATGCAAGTGCCTTATGCTAATACAGCCAAATACCTTGGCATAACTCTTGACGCCAAGTTGCGTTGGAAATCTCACGTCAAAAAGAAAAGACAGGAACTCGACATACGTTATAAAAGTATGTATTGGTTACTTGGAAGGAAATCTTGTCTATCAATACGTAATAAAATGATATTATACAAGCATATTCTTATGCCAATTTGGACGTATGGTATTCAACTTTGGGGCTGTACTAAACGAAGCAACGTTAAAATAATCCAACAATTCCAAAATAAAGTACTCAGGGATGCTGTAAATGCACCATGGTACATTAGAAATGACGACCTCCACCGCGACCTTAAAATGGAACTCGTCACCACCATCATCCAAAAATTTGCTGAAGCCCACGAACACAGACTTCACCGACATGTGAATGTCGAGGCAATTCAGCTGCTAGACAACACGGACATAGTGCGCAGGCTAAAGAGAACTAAACCATTTGAGTTAGTGTAGTGTGAATGAATAATAGTAATGCTGTGCTATACATATGACACATGAACAAAGTGTTTTTATTAATATTATCAGACTCTAAGAAAGTGCTACGGAATTGTGAAAAAGTGCAAATTGACACTATTCTTAGTTATAACAAAATGTATCACGTAAAATAATAAGTTAGAGTTAAATTGCTTATTAGTCTATTAGGCTAGATTGTAATCAGTTATTAAGAACTCTAGTTCTTTTTAATAAAGAAAAAAAAAAAAAAAAAAAAAAAAAAGATTATTAATATAGTTCCGCCGAGTTGCAGTGCCGTGTGTCGCTGGTCCTATTATGTTTCAGGTACTTGGCACTGTTGTATCTGTTCGCTCTCTCGCCGTTGCTCGCTCAGCGGTTACTTAATTTATTTTCCGAATGGATTAACTTTGTTTATTTAGCGGTTGATTTGTTTATAGGATGCATATAAACTAATTACATACAATTTGCGCGTAACGTTAAAGCAAGAGGTAGTCGACGCGAAAATTAACTGAGAAAGCTCAACTCTTGCTTACTTGTGATTTATGATTAATTTATCGTTAATTGCGCAGCGTGTGTTGGAATTTTAGAACCAAGAGTCGCTAAGTACACATTCGGGTTTCCACACATACGAGTAAATGATTTTTTTTTCGTGATTTCAGGTTAGGTTCCATTTAGTAAGTAAAGTTGTTCATAATGATGAGTACAATGACCCCTCTCCTTATGGGTCAGTACCAGGAAAACATTTTATGGGTTTTGGATAAGTTTATACAGAAAACTTAAAATAGTTAGCCACGAAAAAAACGTTTGTCTAGCTCAAGTTTCACCAGTCAGTGAAAAAGTCGGATTGAGGATAAACCTTGTAGATGATTGTTAAAAAAAAAATTATCACTTAAAACGTGCAAAAAGCACTGCCGTATTTTGAAAACGTTGGCGATGATAAAAAGTCACCTAATTAATATCAAGTTTACTTAAATAAAGACAACACAGAACAGTGAACCCATTTTTCCGTTTTCCATAAAAAAAAATTGGGAAATTTTCTGAATTTTCACACCCAAAATCTCCAAATAAATTACTATGGCGAAAATTCGGAGAGTTTCCGTACTATTTACGCAAAACAGAAAAATTCGGTGGAGTCACTGTTCTTAGTTGTCTTTATTTAAGTAAGTATAATACTAATTAGGCGACTTCTTTTAATATAGCAGTGCTTTTTGCATGTTTTTTCTCCTACAAGGTTTATCCTCAATCTGAGTTTTTCACTGACTGGTGCAACCATAGATATATGTGGGTGCAACTCTTGAGCTAAGCCAGACGTCTTTTTTCGTGGCTACTAGCTTAAGTTTTCTATATAAACGTTTTCCTGGAAATGACCATGTTAGCACTAAGTATTCAGATTGTTAGATTACCAATTAGATAATAATATAATTATTATAAGAAATTTGTGAAGGTACTTCTGTAGTGGTCCCTAAATGTATGAAAATGGTGGATAAACCCCAGCATTATGATCTTTTCATTAAGTACCCTCGGGAGTATCATCGAAACCGTACATAGTTTACCTATTTGTAGTACTATAATACACCCTAGTACTTACTTATAACTTAAGTATGTTCGTATAATTTATACCTAATTGTGTCGCGTTCTGGCTCCATAAATACGGTGCGTAATGGTTTTTTCAATGCTTTTTACTGTCCCCACAGAGGCATTAGTCCAAAGTATTTCTGGTTGTTCATCAGTTTACAAAATGTGTTTTATCATAATTGTGCTGCTGTGCGTAATATTTAGAGGCCCTTTTATTAATTTAGCTTAAAATCTGTTTTATATTAATTATCAAAACTTCGTCAACATTATTGTTTCATGCACGGTAATGTTATTTATTTTCAAAAAAAAAAAAAAAAAAACTGACCCCTGTGTAATTGTCGCTATAAAACTTATTAAGTATTAGGTATGACTATGCAATAATGCATAATAAAAACATAGAAAGGGAGCGCGGGCTTAAAACGCTTCAGTAAGACTATACATCCAGTATCATGGTGACAGACATTGATTTAGCTAGAGCCTAATCATATGTGAAAACGCAAAATCTTGAAGATAAAATTACTTCAGTGAAGTTTTAGAATTCTTCTCAGGGATCTAAGAGTTGTAACACACCGCAATGTTTGAACAGGGCTCGTAAAAGTGTGTCAAGCGAGATATGTATCACGTATCGCTCAAAAAGTACTATACGCGCCTGAACTGAGGCACTCAGACAAAACGCAGAATATATACATTATAGGTAGGAGTGATTGATACAAAGTTTTTCAATGGTTGTTAACTATTGAAAATAGTCATTTTATTATCCTTCAAGGAACTACTGTTTTAATAATATTTACTTATCAATTTCATATTTTGTAGGTACCTACGCCACATTCATATATTTATGATTGAGTGAATGGAAAACATTCACTAAAGCAGCCTTAAAGCAGCTAATGTTTACGAGACTTCAGACTGGTATTTTGCCGATAGAATTGATCAAAAGGGGCGGTCAAACAATGGCGAGTTAATGGAATCGCGGTTAAATCGACATTATATGGTGTGTGATTGTAAAGTTTTGAATTCATCTGGATATCAATTTGGAGTAACCAATCCTATGTCCTTTTCTTTTAGCAGATTTTGAGCACGACTCTAGGATGGGGTTCCTCGGAAACCCGAACGAATCCGATGAGAATATAGTGCCTTTTGCGCGCGAGATGTGATCGACACACCGGTAGGGAAGCTGTTTCGCATCTTGCTTGAGCCTCCTGGACACGTGGTGTAATTAATTGTCATTCATTGTCGTGTGACGTGTATTTTGCAATTTTGTTTCTCTCTAGTATAGAACTTGCTATTTGTTGCTCTGGCGAAATGTGTGATAACTAACGGACTATAGATACACCTCTGCCTAACCCTTCGGGCAACAAGCGTGATGTTGTGTGTTGTTGCTAGTTGCTCTGATCCTTCGAACATCCGAACATTAGTAAAAACAAATTTATATTTTCCTCTAAGTATTACTTACCTACCATTGTCATTTTCATATAAATTATGTGAGATGTTGGAAAGGGGTTATTAAAGTAAAAGTATTTGTTAAGGTCCACTTGTGCATAATTAAAAGTGAACCCCGGGGTGTGTGATTGCTGACTTTCAAAATACTCTAGATCTTAGTCGCGTACCTACAAACAGATACAGTTAAGATTTCGTCGCATAACTTGAATAATGAATAAGGGTCGCTAGGGTTATAGTCGCCCAAAACAATCTTATCTTCCGGGACTTGACAACCACATCCGTTCCGAGTGTCGTCATAAAATTGAATAAATGAATAAATACATTTGCTATTATGTAATTGGACCACGAAAAAACAAAAGAACGGAGGTGGACTCACAAAAATCTATTACTCACTAATTTATTTTTAAGTCAAATCATACTTCAAAGAAAGTTTTAGGCTAAACCTGGTTTCTGCTTTTATCCATATCATCTGCCTAGCCTTTCCCCAACTATGTTGGAGTCGGCTTCCAGACTAACCGGATGCAGCTGAATACCAGTATTTTACATGGAGCGACTGCCTATCTCACCTCCACAACCCTGGTACTGGGTAATACGATACTCCTTGGTAAGACTGGCTGTCAGACTTCGGGCTTCTGACGACCCGTAACGACTGTCAAAGATCTACGAACCAACCACGTTCTATCCATATACCTACATCTCGGAATACGGTGCATTTAGCAATTGATTCGTTTGAATATTTATACTCCTTCGGAATGGTAAGATCTGTAGTCAACGCAACCCTTTTTATACAAGTTCACAAGTGAGTGAAGAGTGAATTCACAAGGAATGCATCATTATTTATAATTAGTTATAGATGTTAGCATAGATTAAGTTAGGATCCCCCCCGGAGGGTTCCCGCATTGTCGAGGCGGGGGGGCTCAGTAGCCGTGGCTTGGTCACCCACGGTGAAGCGAAGAGGAACCCGAGCGGGGGCCGCTCGTCAGGGCTTTTACGGGAAAGCCGACGACGTAGCGGCCAGCGGGTAGGTTGCGGTGGCCGTATGGGCGACACCGCAACTGAGGCGGGCCACGGTGTCTTATGGGAGGCATCGCGGCTGAGGATTGGAGGCCGCGGCGGGAGAGGAGTGCCGGTATTGCGGTGCGCCGCTCTCCCTACCTTCCGCGGCCTTGACGGGGCCGCCACCGTTTGATGGCGGACGCGGTCGGGCCGCAGGGGAAGAGGAGTGTCGGTATGACGACGGCCGCTCTCCCTATCCTCTGCGGCCGAAATGGCGGCGGAGCGCGCGCGGGAGGACGACCCTCACGCGGCGCCGCTCCGAAGGCGGAGGAGGGGTCGGAGCAGACGACTCCTCCCAGGTGGGGGCCAGCAGGCAACGGGTGTGGGGGCATCCTTGCCTGTATTGCACAGGCCCCCACCAGTGTCGGACGGGAATGGCCAGGTGTTCCCGGTCATTCCCGTAGCCCCCCATTCGGGGGGGCACGCGGGGCCCGCCAGCTAGGCGGGCATGCGCCGGGAGGGTTGTGGACGTAAAGGCTGTGCCGGTTTCCCATGGCCCTCCCATCACGGCGATGTGGGAACACTGCTGAGTTTTAGTGGGTATACTGTCATTCCGACAGGAGTCCCACATACCCCGTCTCGTCCCCCACGAGCGGGGATGCATAAAGCATTTCTCAGCGTCAAAAAAAAAAAAAAAAAAAAAAGATTAAGTTAGGATAAGCGCATTTACCGCATTGGGTTGTCCTGTTATGGTATATTATGTAAGTAGATAAATAAATAAATAAAGTTGGCAACCATGTAGCAATGACTTAATTATCGGTAATTATTTTTGTAAGTTGTTTGCGAAATTGTAGTTTAGAATGAACAATGAATTAGTTTAGAAACTAATTTTATTACAATGCCCGCTAGTAACAAACTCATCAACTAAAAGTTTTATTAATAAAGTTGTTATTGATACTGCTGGGGGCTCATATCCCGGATCTAGGTAGTTTGGTTGACTATCAACTACATTTTGTCATTATTTATGCATAGCTTTTGCCCGCGGCTTCGCCTGCGTGGCGGACGGAAATTATCCCATAAAAAGTATCCTAATGTCCTAATCCGAGTCATGGTCTACCCATGTGACAAATTTCATTCAAATCTGGGGCCCAAGTCTGTAAAGTAACCAACTTGTCAATAGTGTGTCGGTTGTGTGTCAGTAGTGTCTCAATAGAATAGTTTTTGACATTTGGTATTCCACAAATTATCTATGGTCATTGACTTGCCACTGTAGTGCCATTGAAACGCCATAGTAAGACTATTGTAATATTGGTAGTCTGGTCCACTATAATGTGTCAATGGCATCGTGATGGCCAAAGATAAGGTAGTCTGTAATTATTTTAAGTGTATTTGACAGTTCTGTCTATCGTGTTTGAATAGTGTTATGCCCATCAAACCGCCATTGTGAAGCCATTGAACAACGACACCTCTTTCCCAATAGTGGTTCATTAAGTAGTAATACGTGTTTAATATACTTACGTGATTTAATATTATACTTTTTGTTTTATGTACTTATATTATATTGTTTACTGTGTGTGTGTGTTTCTTTATGTACTTACTTCAATTTGTTTATTTTTTGTCAATTTAAAATAAAGTACCCGTGTGTGTCACGTCAAGTGCTGCAAGTGGACGTAGTTTTTCCGTTTCGGCACAATGAGGCCTTGTGTACCTTCTTTGCGGTGGCGTCTTTTAGCATTGGCTAATAGTGCCGACCGCCGACGTTTGCTTTTGCGCCAGCGCCGCAAATCTCACGCACTAATGAGGCTGCAAGTGAATGCCTTTCGTGATCTTCCCGAGGCGGAGTTCGTCAAAACGTTTCGGCTTGGTAAGGAGCAAGCAAGGGAGTTAATTGGCGAGCTTATTCCCTTTCTCCAGAGACGGCGACGGCAGAATGGAATCTCTGCTGAATTAAAGGTTTGTATGTGAAGGTACCTAACTTGACACTCCGACCCAACATTTAAAACTGATGTGAATAATTATGTAAATGTTAAAATTATATCAGCACAGTTATGAATTGCCGAAGTTGTTCCTTAAAATTCATATAAAAAAAATTTAAACATTTCAGATACTTATTGCGCTGAGCTTTTACGCCACAGGATCATACCAAACACTGGTTGGCCAAAGCGCATTGCATAATGTTTCACAGACAACTGTGTCAAGAGCTGTGAAACGAGTCACCGATGCATTGAACCAAATCAATAATAAATATATAGTTTGGTTTGGCCGATGCATTTGACAGTTGTTGGTTTTTTTTTTCAGAAAGGCAAAGACTTGTGACAGTCAGACAAATGTCGTGATAAAAATCTTATTTTTTAACAAAATATGCACGTTTTTAGTGAAATATGATGTTTTTGATAATAAAACGTTTGTATGTTAATAAAAAAACCCATAATATAAAGATTTGATTGATAAAAATAGGATTTCAAAAAGTGGTAGGTTTGGTGTACCTCTATGATCGCATGGTAGATTTCTGTGAGCAACACTGAAAACTATTGTACTGCCACTCTATCGACACACCACCGACACACTACTGAGACACCACTGAAACGCCACTGAAGTTTTTACAGAATACCAAATTTGCAACAGTGGGGAAACAATGTTTGTAGTGTGTCGATAGAGTGTCAATGGCGTGTTGCTTCGTGGCAAGTTACAGAATTGGGCCCCTGTTCAGCAGTTTTAGCGTGAAAGCGTAGCAAACAAATAAACAAACTCACTTTAATTAGTTAGGATTAGGATGCGACGTTTTACTTTTAGTCTCACTCAAACTCTCAACTTGAATTATCTGGAATTTCTCAGTAGCAGCCTGGAGTCTTGATTTGTGCCCAGATGATGGCAATAGGCTCGCCCCCTATTTATACGACTTTAAACAGAATTGACATTTATAAGCTTTTCGGTAGCCTAGGTCTGTCCCATTTATTTTTACCCGACTGCCTCAGAAGGAGGGTAATGTTTAGACTTTTCCATCAATGTTATTGCTGAAAGAATGTCACTTTTTCTGGGCTCTCAGATTACAGGGTATGTAACATTAAAATCACAATGAGTATGTGCATACAATAATTGATACAATACTGTTTATTTTGTAATCATTATCATAAGTGTGTAAATAAGTAGCGTTACAAAACTATTACGCCGAGAGACGTCAATGTTTATCGTAGAATGCTTTCTTTTATAATATAAGACTGAATTTGATAAAAGTTCAATGTAACCGTGAACTTCTATGCTACGTGGCATCTATTACATAAACAGTAATTATTACTTTAATTCAAAGCATTCAAATTTAATTGAATACAGTACTTCATGCAATACATGGTACAATTGTAAACTAATGGTTTCCGTAACCATGATTGTGAAATTACTTAGTGGAGGGCAAAGGGAACTCGACTATGTATACGTAGCGTCCTGATCCTTCATTGCCTGTATTTACCCGGTTCGCAGTGTTTTAATATTAATAACCCCATACAGGAGGTTCCTGCAGCAGCTACCTACTTGCGAGTCGACACTAGGGCTTTTATGATGATGTTTACCGCCGACTCGCGCACGTCGCGCGTCCTCGTCGCCGGATTTTTCCTCACAGGATAAAGTTTCTTACAAGAAAAACCTCCCCTTTGAAATAAACTAGCTACTGAGGTCGGCTATTTCAATTTACGATGGGGACTGTTCAATCTAATTGAGGATTTAGAAGGGTGTGAGTTTGTGTTACTTATTTTCGGAGAAATAAGCTTCATTTACTGCTTCATTAAGTTTTGTGAACATTTGTTCCTAATTACGAGTCGACAATCGTTAAATTATTAGCAAAAGCGAACGTGAATCGATTTAACCTAGGTTTCTGTTTCCTTAGTCGGAATTCAATGTGGGCTTCAGGAAAAGCAAGTGTAAAAGTTTGCGAGTGTGCGTTTATCGTAATGTGCGTGTGTAGTAGGGTCACCACCACTGCTCAAGAAATACTAAATAGACATAATGGTCAGTTAGGAAAAGTTATACAGTATGCAAATTATCGTATTATATATTAATAGGATAGGAACATACTTATATTAGCAGTAGGTTTTTCAGCAGTAGGTACATACTTTTAGCTCTTGGAATAATAATTTCCTTTGAGGCCTCACATGACTATTTTGCATCTTACACAGCATTTTGAAATCAGTAAGGCCGCTGTCCCACTGGGCGTTTGACGAGCGCTGGCGTTCTCAACGTCTGATTGTACCTGTTGCCAAAAAAAACGCAACGTTAACGTCGTGTTGACGCCACGTTAAGTTTCAACAGTACAATCAGACGTTGGAGAAACGCCAACGCTCGTAAAACGGATAGCGGCCTAAAATGAAAGCTGCCGATTAATTCGTCGGATTTTAGAAAGAGCAGCCAGTATCACCATTTCAGCTTATATCTCTCTATACCCGATGTGGTTGGATTAGAGACCATGAAAACGTAGGGCTGGTGATAGTCTGAAATCGAGTTTCATATTTTTTTGTACAATTAATCACTATAACAACCTAGGCTTCCACCGCGGACATCCAAGGGGAGACTAACGTTGTTCTTACATCCAATACTTCATTATTTATTATGGTAACCCTAAGTTTGGAACAGCGGCGCACTTATGGGAGCGTGCTCATGAATGCATTTCTCAAACCGCTAGTCCTTGGATCCTTGAGGACACAAGGCCTTTTTTACTTGTTCCAGCGATTCACTATGTTATGTGGTTGAGAATAGACTACAGCTACGCACGCGATTTTAATTTGCTTGGGTAAATTGTTGCTTATTATATTATACCTACCTATACCACAAAATAGAATAGATAATAGTCCCATTCTTTGGCCGGTTCTTGTAAACACATTTTTCCTAGTAGGTACTTTACAATTTTATTATATTTATCTAGGCATGACAACACAACAGTATTATAGAGTTACATTTTACTCTAGCTCCTCATTAATAAATGACAGGCGTTTAATTAACCACCTGCCTGTGAATTAACAAGAGAGTTATGGGGACTGACGGTAATTCGTGAGTGAATATTTTAGGTCCACTCTAACTTAGCAAAGTTCATTAAAGTCTTTGATTGAGAGGTTCTCCTGCATATACATTTGTTGTCTATGGCTTTGTTATCGTTATAAGTAGTTATAACGTAACGAACGTTACTTAAATCATAACAAATAAACACTTTTTTACAAAAAAATACAACCGACTTCCAAAAACAACACTACAAAGTGTAAAATAACTTTAATTTCGGAAGTCGGTGTCTGGTTAAATGTATTTTGGTTTTTTGCCACCGACTTCCGAAATGAAAGTTATTTTATACTTTGTAGTGTTGTTTTTGGAAGTCGGTTGCATTTTTTTTTTAAGTTTTTATTTTTCACTTTTTAGTTGTGTTACCTACCCCACACAAATTCTAATACCACTACCTGCAAAACAAACATCATCCATAAAAAAGTGGCGAAAAAATACGTATTATTGAAGCTAACTCAAAAACTACCCCAGCAAAGTTAATCAATTTTATATGGGACCAACTTTGATGTATAAAAAGTTATGCGTGGTCAAACATAAAAAAAAAAAACATACGTGTCGAATTGAGAACCTCCTCCTTTTCTTTTCGTCGGTTAAAAAGGCAAACAGGAGCCTATCAAAATAAATGTATAAGTCTACGTGTATAATATTTAATCATCATTGCTGTAAGTTGTAAATATCCGGAAATGTTTTCGAAAGTAGTCTTGCTAAGTGGTTGTCAGAACCGATTCCCCTCAGTTTTTCAGATTTGCCCGCATTTGAAATCAGGACTTGCGTAATTGCGTAACATCATATGGAGCAGGGCCGAGAGTACAAAGGGGTCTGCAGTGAGCAGTGACTGTTTTGTCGCTTCATCATCATCATCATCTTCCTGCCCTTATCCCATATTACTTGGGGTCGGCGCAACACGTTTTCTTTTACTGTTATTGTTATTTTAATTTTACTGTTTTGTCGCTTCACTGACGTAAAAACAAAAATCTACATAGTAGAGAGGAAAAAAAAATAGTTTTAAAGCGAGCAAACCAGAACAGACTGTTGTAGAATACTATGGATGGGATCTTTTCAGTGGACGTCACCCAGGATTGGTTAATGACCGCATACTATACATCAATCAACGCGAACGTTGACGACGGCAGGCGTAGGCTATTCTCATATCGTTTTCCGAATTTCCAACATACAACACTCTGGCGAACGCGGCAAAAACAAGTTTGTATTATTTTTTTTTACGAAAATCGATAAAGAACGGCTGAACACGAATCGATCATTTTTAGAATTTAAGTTTCTGTCTGTATCCTCATCAGCATGAAAAGCAGCTTAGACTTTCGACGAAAATTTTACTGTTTTGTACCTACAAAACAGGTAAGTAGGTGGTTAGCCTGAATTCGACAAACGCGGTTTTTCGTAAATCGAATTCATTGGACCTCTTGCTTGCACTTCCGGGTCGTATAGAGGTGCGTGTGTGTGCTAGTGATGTGCGTAACTGTTATGACGATAGTAAAACACGATTAGGTAAAATATTTTACGCCCGCCTCATATCAACAGCTAATCAGATGCCATTTAGCTAATGATGACTCATCAATAACCTGTACATCCTTCTTATTTAATCACATAATTATTATCATGACAGAAAACTTGCATTTGCAATTTTCATATTATAGCCTAGCTTAACAACGATTTGTTTGATCATGATTGGTTAAGAAAATCAAGATACAGGATCAGTTGTTGTGGACGGAGTGATTCAGTGTCTGAAATATGACGATGATTATTGAAGATGTCGGAAAAATCATGCAGACTGGGAGCTTTAAGCCCACCAACACCATACACGGCTGGCAACGATATACTGTAGCGATTTGACTTTATCGGACGGTTCTCGTACGTTCCCATGGGATATTTTCCGACATCCACGCGGGCGAAGTCGCGGGCTAAAGCTAGTTATCTATAAGTCCAGGTTTCCTCACAATGTTTTTCCTTCACCAATGTCTATAATGTCTAAAATAAATTTAGAAAAAGCCTTATAGGTGTGCTCAGTGAACAACTTCTTTCTTGATATCTATTAGTAAATAATACATTCTTTATTTCACAAAAAAAAAGCCCTTAAAAGTCCTTATGACTAACAGTTATTAAGGCTTAATACAAAGGTCAATATTTAAACACTCTGACTCCTAAACTAGTTGTAAGTTCCTGTGACTTAGGAGTCAGGATAAAATAACCAAATAGAGAGCAATACTTTCAGATTTTGTTACTTACTTCCTTGACAACTCTATGACACAACACTATAGTTGGGGTCACACATTATAATTGAATGCAGTTGCAATGTGATCAGTATCAATAGCAGTTTGATAGGCATGGCAAAATTGAAATTAGACTAACTACTTTTATCTATGCAAAATCACTGAAAGGACATCATTTATTTCATACCCAAAAAGTAAAGTTGGAAACACAGACAGAAACATAAAACTTTTTCTTATGGAAAATACCCTCAACATTTTTTTACTGTTACAATAAAAGTCTACAATTAACCCCCCCAGCTGCTATTTGAGGTTTAAAATACCAAAAATCATCTTCCTGCCCTTATCCCATATTACTTGGGATCGGCGCAACACGTTTTCTTCTTCCATTCTCCCCTATCAACCGTCACGCTATCATTCACTCCCTTGTCTTTCATATCATTCCTCACACAATCCATCCATCTTTTCTTTGGCCTTCCTCTGCCTCTCCATCCATCAACATGTATATTCATCACTCTTTTAGTCACATGCGTTTCGTCTCTCCTCATTACATGCCCATACCAAGACAAACGATTTCCTTTCAAACTTCCTCTTATATACTCATTTCTCACTTTATCCATTCTCGTCACTCCACACATCCATTTCAACATTCTCATCTCCGCTGCATGCAATTTTTTTTCATCCGTCTTCTTCACTGCCCAGCATTCCGATCCATAAAGTACGACAGGCCTTATCACGGACTTGTAAATTTTCCCCTTCAACTTGAGGGGCATCCGTGGGTCGCAAGTTGTTCCTGTAACCTGTCGCCATTTCATCCATCCTGAGTTGATCCGGTGCGTTATGTCTCGGTCTACTTCGCCATCCTCTTGGACAAGCGACCCGAGGTACAGAAAGTCGGAGCAGATCGGTAAGGGCATTCCGGCAAGAGATATAGGCACAGGACCGGAGAGACCGCCAAAATCACAAAACAAATACTCTGTTTTGGTCCGACTTACTCTCAGGCCAACGGTCTCCAATCTTTTCCACCACACCTCCAATCTGCTCTGGACCTCTAAGCCACTCTCGGCAACCAGCACAATGTCATCGGCGAACATCATACACCAGGGAGCCTCTTCCTGGATATCCGAAGAAAGAGCATCCATTATCAGCACAAAGAGGAAAGGGCTGAGTGCAGACCCCTGGTGCAAGCCGACAGCCACATCGAAACTGCCAGTAGTGCCCACTGTAGACCGGACTTGGGTACTGCATCGACTGTACATCGCGCGAATCAACTGCACATACTTCCCTGGTACACATTTTACCTTAAGTGCCCACCACAAAATTTCACGAGGCACTCGGCCGTATGCCTTTTCGAGGTCAACAAATACCATGTGCAAGTTTTTATGCGCACCTCTGTATTTCTCGCACAGCTGGCGGATAGCTGAGATGGCATCTGCTGTTCCTCGACCAGGCATAAAACCGAATTGGTTTTGCGAAATTTCACTCTCTTCTCTTAGTCGCCTTTCAATAACTTTCTCCCAAGCCTTCATACTATGTGACATTAGCTTTATTCCTCTATAGTTGTTGCACTCCAGCACATCACCTTTGTTTTTAAAGATGGGCACCAGCGAACTGTTGCACCATTCGTCAGGTATGGCTTCTTCCAGCAATTACTTATTGAAGAATAAAGCTAACCACGTCCATCCATCTACCCGTAATAACTTCCATACTTCGACTGGTATTCCATCCGGACCTATAGCTTTACCATTCTTCATCCCATTAACTGCTATTCTCACGTCATCCATACTAATAATTCTCACTAACCCCTCATTACTGGTTTATTCTCAAGCACACCACTCCAGTCATTCTCCTCATTCATCAGTCTTTCAAAATAGCCCTTCCACCTAGCCTTAATTTTCTCATCATCCGAAAGAACTGTTCCAGTTTCATCCCTTATACACTTTATCTGACAGACATCCCTCGTCTTCCTCTCTCTAGCTCTAGCAAGCCGGTATAGATGTTTTTGGCCTGCTGGATTATCCAGTGTGTCATAAAGCTTGTCCTGAGCCTTTGCTCCGCTATGGCTACAGCTTTCTTGGCTTTTTTCTTTAGAGCATGATGCTCTAAAGAAAAAAGCCAAGAAAGCTGAAAACTCACTCTTTTTTTTTTGCTTTCAAACTAACGTTCTTATTTTCTACACTCTGCCATTCCTTGAACTTTCTCTTCTTATCCTGTAACACATTCTGAATTTTTGTCGACCACCACCATGTATCCCTATCTATAGTACCCTTTCCTTTCGTCTCTCCCAAAATATCTTTCGCTGTACTCCTAATATACCCCGCCATTTCATTCCAATAATAAAATACCAAAAATAATATTGTTTATTTAAAATGTTTAATAACATTTAAAAAAATACAGACTTTTATTTGAAAATAACATCTTAGACATTTTTTTACTATTACAATATAGGTCTACATTAATCGAATTTTCATAGAAATTGTTCCACTCGAGTCTCGTCGCGCCTTGATGCGGCAGCCTTTATTGGATCTCTGGATTTCAGTTCGCCCTATGGTAGAAATGGGCATGAGCGTTACGTGTACTTAGGTATGATATAATAGGTATTAAAAAATAACGACAAAATGATTGAGGGAAATGTTTTTATTATTTGTTTACATTTTCAGTAGTTCTTACAATATGCTTTCTGACCCTATTGCCGGTCTCTGTATGTAAAGGATGGTCACACATCCACAGACCAACCTCGGAAAACATTCATGATGAAATTGCTGATCTGATATTATTTTGCCACAAGCCCCAGAGTTGGGAGAAAAATATAAATAATATGGAGGAGAATTCAGTCTCGCTATGTCAGGGCCAGAACATTATAATTATGATGATGAGTAAAATGACCCCTTAAAAGGATGCCCATGAATTCAATTTCATCCTGTAATAGGGAAGCAAACTGTTTACTGTTGCTGTTTTATTTGTGACACTAATGTTATTTAGCAAAAAATAATCCTTATGTTGAAGCCTTTCGATTGGTATGATAAAGCTACAGGGTGATTATTTTTCTCATGTAACAGGTTCGATTTCCGGTTCAACCATGTAATTATTTAAATATCTATGAATGCAGTTTAAATTGTTTTTTAAATTCGAATAATGTCTTCTTTCAGTAAAATGTTCCATCTACAATATTCAAGGTACTTTCCCTTCATGTGGAATATCCGTGGGACATCCTGTATGAGTTATGCAAGACATGAAATTCATGACCACACGTACGTACGTTTCAGGGTTAGGAAGCGTTATTGTAAGGACTACCGAAATATTATGTAAAAAAATAATAAAAACATTTTCCTTAATCTTTTTGTTGTTATTTTTAATATCTATCATATCATACCTCAGTACACCTAACGCTCAGACCCATTTCGACCTTGGGGTAGAACTGAAATCTAGTGAATCAATAACTGTTTGCATCTTTAATTGAATGTACGGAATATTGTTGACAAAAATAAGATTTTTTGTACTTTGAAACTCAAGTAGCAGCCAGGGGTTTAATGGTAGACCTAAGTTGTAATACTTATAAAACTGTTCAAGATGTTGTTTTCAATAAAGTCAGTATTTTTTTAAATACTATGCTTGAGAAATTTTAAGTCAAAATATGATTATTTGTATTTTTAAACTTGTAGCTTCGGAAGAGTTAATTAAAATTTATTTAAAATTATTTATTAAAATCTCTCACTGTAATAGTAAAAAATGTTGAGGGTTCCATAAGAAAACCATTTTTTTTTCTCTTACAATGACGGTAATATACATTTTGGGTACAATATGTTCGAAACCTGAATGATGTCCTTTATGGAATGAATTATAATAATAAGCCATTTAAGTATTAATTCAAGAGAGGAAATATGATTTAATTTGAGATGGAAAAAATTAACAAAGTTGCCTTTTTTTTACTTTTTGAAATTGTTTAGTGTATTGTCAGGAACTGTGGAATTACAGTCTGATTTTTAATTTGACGGAATTCTGATTGAACCTTTTTTGTCTTGTCCGTTTTATAAGTTAATATGACTAGAATGTTTTGTATATAAAATAACAAAAAATATGAAAGAGAATGACATCAAGTAAACTATATGACAATTTTAAATAGTGTTTGCACAGGCATTCAATGCACACTAACTAAAATATTAATTTTATATGGCTAAATGGAAAAAAAGAGTAACAGAACATATTTTTTTAATTTAAATATTTATTTAGGTATCATTATCACCATCGTTGTCTGTCTGCAGTTACAAGAAGCGACGATTTTACAAATAAAAACATATTCCTGCCTAAGACGACCCACTGACCAAAGGTTTGTAACCTACGGATTAATGGACAAGGATTCCTGTGAAAGAAAAATAATTACCTTACTAATTATTGTAACTTCAATAATTTGAAAATAAAAAATCTGATCACCATTTTAAAATTATCAGTTTAGTTATGTTTTAGTTTTTTTAATTGAAATCTTAAACTCAAGAGAGATTTTTTTTTATTTCGCTTAAATGCGTTCCGTTTTTATTAGGCCGTTTAATTATTAGCAATACTTCTGAAATGTCAGAATGCCACCGAATTAAAAATCAGGCGTTTACATAGAAGCACAGACAAGGGACCAAGGGAGCATAAGTTAAAACTTAATAAAATCTTTGTGAAAAGGACAAAAAACACACACACAAAAGACTTTTCAGTTTTGTTTTAAATTGCTAACTTGTAATAATTAAAAATCAGATTATAAGACTTACCTGTAATATTTACTGATGTTAGAGGATGTACAAAGTAGAAAAACAATATAATAAAAGTTCCACGAAACTGTTTGCAATACATCTTGGACCACCGCTCTAATTCTTCCATGACACGTTAAATCTCGTTGTTCGTGTTGAAACACACCTTTGTCTACATTATTCTCAGTATTTATTAAGTACCTTTACACTTTAATACAACTGTAGAGTGAGTTCCGTCATTTCAGATCGGTTGCTAGGATTTTAGTGTCCACAACATTCGTTAAACACCTGTGGAATTCGCTCGCCTTGCAACTATGTACAAGGTAGGGATTACTCACAACTTCATAAGTTCACTCAACTTTGTGTTTACGAACACTGGGATGTTCCACCTCTTTTACATAATTATAATTCACTAAATCACTATTAAAAAGTCTTAGAATACCAACAACATAATTAAATAATTTTTTGAAAGTTTTTTAAACTTCGAAAGTTTCATGACATGAACTTCGTTGCACAATCGTGAATCGTCTTAGGACGCGACTTGACTTGACGAGCAAAACGAGACGGCCGAGACGGGTAGGGCAAAAATATGTTTTTGTTTCGTTTCTTTTGGACCGTTCGGTAAACTTCGGCTGTTTTCGGGATCGACTAGCGCTAGAGACACACTTACGGTTGTTGTTAGTCGATTATTATGTTGCCAATTATCAAACTGCAAAGTAAGTTAGTGAAGAAAATTAATAATTTATTCTTTAAAAATCTTTGTTTGGCTTCGTACGTTGGCTGCAGTCCATAATAGCGTTTTGAGATTTGTGTGTGTGATATAGAGCAAATTGTCTGAAAAGTCATACGATTTTTAACGCTGGGAGATTTAAAGTAGCCGGTGAAATTCAAATTTTCTTACGTTTTTTGCAATTTGCTGCTCAGAATCATGTTGTATGTTGATCAAAATATGAATCGAGACAGTATCACTGTAAAGAACATCAATAAATAAATCTGCCCAGCATTTTCCCAACTAAATTGGGGTCAGCTTCCAGGCTAACCGGATGCAGCTGAATACATCATTGGCTGAATACCAGTATTTTACATGGAGCGACAGTCTATCTAATTTACACAACCCAGTTACTGGGGAACAAGATACGCCTGGGTAAGACTGATTATCAGACTTTCGACCTTCTGACTACCTGCAATGACTGTCAAAGATCCACGGATTAATAATAATAAACTATTTTGATGACTGCGAAGACCTCACCGCTACTCATTCGATTCTGTACTGCGCGGCTGTAGCGGCATGTCGTGTAGTTCACGTCAAATTTGTTAATGACTCTAGGGCTACACGACCGAAACCAGCCGTACCAGCTTGGCAGTGCAGAATTGGGCGCCGTATTGGTGGGGCCAGAATGCTCATCGGCAAACTAATCTGCTTCAGGGAGGGCATCTACTCGCCCCAGACACGCCCCTGCTGGATGATGACGCTATGTGCTCGTTCTGGCGAAGCATCTGGTGGGTGCCTGTCAATTACACCGAAGGTGATTGGACTAGGAAGATCGAGCGAACGTGCGATCAAGTACCACAAATGGGGGCACTTACCATCAGCCCCCAAGATGTAGCTCGTGCAGTGCGTCCGTTACCTGACTGGAAATCTCCAGGACCGGACGGGCTGCAAAACTTTTGGATAAAGTGGTTCCAAAGGTCGCACGCCCGCTTGGCATCCCAGTTCCAGTCAGCCTTACAGTTAAAGTCGCTGCCCTAGTTCCTAGCAATAGGAATAACCCACCTGCTTCATAAATCAAGTAGTACTGCGGAGCCCAAAAATTATAGACCGATCACTTGTCTACAAAGGACACAGGTCTATAAAGTTCTTACATCCATTTTGAGAGCTAAAATTAACGAACATATAGACACCAACTCCATCATGTCTGCCTCTAAAAATGGATGTAGGAGTGGATTCCGTAGTACTAAGGAGCTACTCCTCATTGATATGGCCATTAGCCAACAGGTTCGTTGTTCCCGAAAAGATCTGTCGCCATGTTGGATAAGGATATAAGAAGGCCTATGACTCGGTGCCACATACATGGCTCATGAGGGTGCTGGAGTCGTATAAAGTAGATGCAACTCTGCGCACCTTCCTGATGTCGTGTATGGGGTAATGGAGGACGGTCCTTCGCTATCCAGGATGTCGAAATATCCAGAGGAACAGCAAGTCAGTAAGGATCGAGCGAGGCATATTTCAGGACGATAGTTTGAGTCCGCTTTGGTTCTGCTTAGCTTTGAATCCTCTAAGCACACTGCTGGAGGATTCAGGTCTAGGCTATCAGCTGAGGAAAGGTGGTCAGGTTATATCCCACCTCCTCTACATGAATGACCTAAAACCACGGAGCCTAAAACTCTTTGCTCCCAACAATTTGGAACTGATGGAGCTACTGAAAGTAACTGAATCTTTCAGTAACGCCATCAGGAGGAATTTGGTGTGGACAAATGTGCGATCATGCATGTAAAGCGAGGGGAGATTGTGGAATCCGTGGGAACCCAACTCTCGGATTCCATAAACCTTAGAACCCTCTCCGCATCCGAAACCTACAAGTATTTGGGTATATCGGTAGCGTTGGGCATCAATGTTACTCACACAAAGCAGCGCTTCTTTGGCCGCCTGAAGAAAGTATTTAAATGCGTTTACGCAAAACCGAATTGGGGCACCCCGACTCCACGTAGTCTTTTGGCTGCTACCCCTAGAGTGTATATAAAAATCCGGAGGTGCGAAGGGAGGGCAGCCCTCGCCTGCTGTAACAAAGCATTTGTTACGTAAGGGCGAAGGGATTGAACAGCTACGGAGACGTTGTACATAATATTTGCACGAAATAACATCATCATAATACTTTTTTTGATCAAAGAAAATGTTACGTAAAAATCCGTTACTGTACTTTTTTGAAATGGCTTGGCACAATATGAAGTTTCAGTTTCATTAGTATGAAAATTTTACGTAGGACTCTCTAAAAAACGCAATTTTTAGATTACTTGTCTGTTTATTCAAGAACCCAAAATAATTTACAATAAGTGCCGAGAGCCAATAGAAACATGAGTGGACCATTTTTTGTGAGCAGGGTCATAAATATGTCACGCTGCGGGAATTCCGCCCGGGAATTGACAGGTGACATTCATAACTGCCCGAGTTTAGCGGTTGTTACAATAATTTGTTTTTCTCAAGAACGGTGCGTAATTTTAAATTGGAATGAAATAATATATCTAAATGACCTACCAAAATATCCTATTGCATGGCCCTATTGTATAAATGGCCTAAGCATCAGCCAACCAGTTCATTAAAATGTTGTATTAGACGTATCGGCTGGATATCATTCAGGCCGTTGATTGAATGGCGGCACCTAGTGAAATGGCTAGGCGGTTGACCAAACGGCTAATTCAACCAGATGGCTGCGACATTTAAATAGGTATCTACTAGCGACGCGTATGTTTATTAGTCGGGTCCATAGAGCATAGTAATAGTACGGGTAGTTGGGTCTAAGCAAAAATTATGCAATATAATATAAAAATGCCTGAATTTTCAATTGAAACTGTTATTAATGAATAAAAGGGTAATCTCCACAGTTGTCTTATTCTCTTTGTTATTTTTAATTTTAAAATCAAAATTTTTTTAGTAACTTTTACAAGATTTATTAGTTCTTAGTAGATTTTTAATTTCACACCACCAAACAGCCATCTCTAAAATATTTCTTTCGGAGTGTTCTGTCATTTCGGTTCGCTGCGGCGGGTATTAAATCCTAGGTAATCATTGTTTTTAACGCCATAAAATTGCTAAAAAGTAATTAATATTGCAAAGCAGTTACTGTGAACTTCGTTCCACATAATATTTTGGTTAAAAGAATCAATGTTCAGTGATAACCTCTGGCGATTCACGGTGTTTTGACGTTTCTTCGTGCAGATGTGAAGTTCCTTGTTACCAAATTTATTGGTTATACGAAGTTTTTCATTTACATCTCTGTTATTTCAGCCATGGTGCGTATGAACGTATTGAGTGATGCTCTCAAATCAATCCACAATGCTGAGAAGCGCGGCAAAAGACAAGTGCTAATCCGGCCTTGTTCCAAAGTCATCGTCAAGTTTTTAACTGTGATGATGAAGCACGGTTACATTGGCGAATTTGAAATCGTCGATGACCACAGAGCTGGAAAGATTGTTGTCAATCTGACTGGTAGACTGAACAAATGTGGAGTCATTTCACCCCGCTTCGACGTTCCCATCAACGACATTGAGAGGTGGACTAACCTGCTACCGTCACGACAGTTCGGGTAAGCTGTTTGCTTTGAAATACTACTTACAGGCTTTAGTTGTAAAACAAGCTATATAATGGCATTACTGCAATCTAGGCCAATGCCAGACAACTGATTTGGAGAAGTACTTTTTAAGGTACTTGAGTAGGTACTTTAAGCATGCTCAAGCTTCAAGTACCTACTCACCTATCAGCTTTTTGCATCCAACTAGACCATGTTTTTATCTTAAATAATCTTTCAGGTACCTTGCTATTCTTAAAATTATATTTCAAATTAGTATTTTCACCATAGCTTGGTCAAGTTAGCCAGTACTAGAAAGTTTTAACAGTAACAGTAAAGAAAAACTGGTAACTGAAATAAAGTGAATGTTTTATTTATTGCCATGTGTGATAGTATTAAAATGTTTGTGGCAGTTTGATAAACATCAAGTTAACACTGAGCAGAGCTGAATGAGACAAAATAGAAGTTTTATTGTTATGACATCTATGGACGTTTAGTGCCGCTTGATTATTTCCAGGCTCACATTCTGAGTTAGTTTCTCCATTTCTTCTCTGGGGTAGTCACAGCAAATGTTGACTCTATCTAGCTTTTTTTTTTCGATGTGAATATTGTAAAAGTGATTCTGATATCCTATTTATAGAATAAACAATTTTATTTCATCTATGTAAATATTGTTATCCCTAGTCTTTGCAAGAACCATAGAACTTAGGGAACTGCATTAACATGGCAGGATTTCATAATGGACAACTGTTTGCATATTATTTATATACCTCATTACTCTAGATATCTAGATAACAGACAATAATAGTGATAGGGTTAATGGTGCTGAAAGAAATCATCCAACATCCATGTTTTGTAGAAAAAGTACCTTAGTTACTGATCTCTGTCCAGATGAAAATAGAGAAAACATATTTAAAATTATTCTAGCTATGTCTCATATCTGATGAGACATAGCTATATTGATTTTTCACCCCCTCAAACCTGTATATTGCAACTTTCATTGAAATTGTTAGAGCTGTTTTCTTAAACATTGCTCATTTAATAGTATAGGACTAACTTTGATATGCATAACTACCGCGGATCGCCAATAGTTCTTGTTGGTCGGCATTTGATATGTTGTGCTAAATTGAATAAAATGTCACAAATTGATATCTTTCACATTGATAGATATTGTTAGTGGTGTTTTGAACAAGTGTACATAATTTAGAAATCTTAACTTACTCAGAAAGCAAATGCCATTATTTTGTTTAACTACAAAAAATACTAATTTTGTATTTATCTTGTTTTCAGCTACTTGGTCCTGACAACCAGTGGTGGAATCATGGACCATGAAGAAGCCAGAAGGAAACATCTTGGAGGAAAAATTTTAGGCTTCTTTTTCTAAGTTTACTCAATATAAATGAAAATGTATTTGGTTGTTTCAATTCAATCACATTTTGCAATCATTCCAAAAATATTTGGATCCTGTTACTAATATTTAATTAAAGAACAATAATAATTTAATTGAGTTTTCTGCAGTTATTTCTTTGCATATTTTACTTGGACTGGTTTATTAGTTTTTTTTTTGGAAATTACTGCCACATGGCTGATATTTTCAATTGTCATAAAGAATTATTAATATGACAGTTTTGACATAAAAGCTGTGAAACTGCAACATTTCTATTTTGTAAAGTTGTCTGACTTGATAAACCAGCCCTACACCATAATTATTTTGTATTTATTTAATTACTGTTTTAAAATTCCATACTTTTGGTCCCATTGTAAAACAATACTAAGTTTTTATATGGCTACAATGGCATTCAAATAATATTACATTTTGTAGTTATCCTACTTAATTTAGCTTTTTCTTTCAATTATCCCTTATCTTCTCTCCTGCCCCTAAGATGACGACCCTACTTCACTGTTTGTTACTTGGTGTTCTGCGACCACCTCGCATCTCTTTTCTATTGACGTGCCTCTCACTTGGTCAACGATGTCGTGTACGCTGTGCGGTTTCCCGTTCTCGCAGCGTCTTTACAAAATGTACCGTGGTGAAACTCTCGTGCTAACTATACCCGACCAAAAATAGGGTTTTGGTCGAGTATAGTTGAAATAATTAATATCATTATGCAAGAATGTATTTATTGACGTAGTAACTATGTAAACAAGTAAGTAACAAAACAATGTCACAACCATAGAGCCGGGTATATAGCATTCGTCCACATCCTAATAAGCTACGACATCTCCTCGATAAGTCGTCGTGGCTTCCTGGTGGTGCGCCCACTGCGCCTTGCTGGTGCTCCCTGCAAGACAGCCGTGGCCAGTGGGAGACCTGGAGGCTTAGCCATGTTGACAATCTACAATCGATAATGCTAATAGAAAACTAATCAAATGTATAGGAATGACATCATCGCAACGTTATGTCACGTGGTCAGAACAAACGAATAGAAAATTCGTAGCCAAGTTTACAACTTAACCGATCGTTCAAAATGATAGAATGAAATGTAATCGTTTCTACAACGTTGATCGCTACATCCCATAGAAATGGTAGCCAAGTTACAGTTTTGACAAGCGCTAACGAAACGATGTCGAAGTTTTTGAACGATAGCTAAGCGATCACCGAGACCCAAGAGTAAACATTTAAAAAATGGCGTCTATTATGATTTCATTCTTACATTTCAAGTCTAAATTAAAATAGGTTGTTTTAATACTACAAAAAGATCAATCATCATACTATTAAGGGGGATGCGCTGTGGTAGCCCGCGAAATTCAATTTTTTTGGGATTTTTGCAATTCGTAGGTCCGTGTCAGGTTATATCTTGATCAAAATATGATATGCGGTAATAAAACATATGTATTTATATAACTTTAACCATGAAAATCATAAATACATCTCTCCAAGTTATATTTCGTGCAGATTCGTCGAACGAACGAAATCTAACTTAGAGAGATGTATTGATGATTTTACCAGCTAAACGACTTAAAATAATATTTTGGTTTTTTTCAATTACAAGTCTTCTTGATTCCAATCGCAACCTTTCCGTCTCCCTCTCGTGATAATTTTTTTCCCGGTCTGCCTCTAGTTGTAGCCGGCGATGTTCGACAGCCACGAACTCGCTCGTGGCTCGTTCGAAGGGCGTTTGTATTCGCCGTGTGCGTGCTCGAAGAAGCCCGCGGCGCCGCGGCGTGAATGTGGTGGGCGACGCCGCCGGCGACGGGCTAGCCCGATGCCGACGCCGCTGCGAAGCCCCCCGTGACGTGTGGTAGATGCTGGTGTTGCTGAGAATAAATAATTACAGTCATATATAAAAATGTGCTCAAATTAATTATTATTTAGCCAAAATATTGTACCTTTAAAAAAATAAAATAAAAGCTATCTTGTATATCAGAAGGAATAAAATCCAACATAATTTCATCTGCAGCAGAAATTTGGGACGATTGGGATGGACAGACAATATGCACAGAATCTCTGGTTGGTGGTGGTAGAGAGTTTTGCTCTGATGATGGTGGGGCCTGGAAAATATGAAGAATTTAAATTAGAAAAATTACACTTGTTTATAAAAGAAAATATAGTAATAAGCAAAAACCACAAGCAAAAAAACTAATATCAAAGCCTCTCTCCTGAATTCCAGCTTGACCAATGACAGCAGTCAAACCCAAAATGCCCAACACTCTCTCTTCTGAAGCAGTGAGACTTTGTCTGCTGCTTGGACCACCACCAGTACCAGAAGCCTCACAACGTATTCCCAATGCTTTTTTCTTTGTTTTTGTTTTCCAGTCTGCCCACACCTAAACATATTTGTCTGTTAATTTTTGTCATGCATGGTTTCATCAATCATTTTCTAGTCTATGAAGCAAGCTGATTGTTATATGTACTTCATCTTTTAAAATAAGTACGAAATGTTAATAATAGGAAACCAAAAAATATTTTACAGTGGTTTGTGTGAGAATCTTACTTTTTTCCATTTGTCCAATGGCTCACATGGTGGTGGCATGGTGGCATTTGTCCACCAAGGGAGTTAAGTAACTCTCCCAGTTCCTGCCACAGTCGGTCAGCTTTTATTCGGCCTTGGGGACCTTGCTGGGGCCTTGTTAAATCGCCATGACTAAAAACAGAAACAAAGGGTTGTTACTATAGTTGGTCCTTGGGTCGTCTTAGGGTTAAGTAAAGAGTCAAACACAATTTATTTTGTTTTTCTTACGTATTAGTTCATGTCGCGTATCACATCATTGTTTATGTTTCACACTTTCAAGTGCCCGAGTTTGATAGATTTTCAAATAACAAAGTAAGATATTTACGAAATAACTATTAATTTACGTACCTTTCCATGAATTCCAATAATGCTGCGAATTGTTCTGGGCTTGCTCGAGATCTAGATTCCATCCTATAAAAGTTATAACTTCATTTATACCTACCTACCTACCTTCATTGGTACCTTTCATTAATATACAGAATCATATCACATTTCGAGACACAGTAATGTTTAAAATTACATTCCACACTGTGATAAACCAATTATAAGAAGAGCTTTACCTTATTTCGCTTTCTTTGAAAACACTTGAAAAACAATTATTTGCCCGCGCCTTTACAACTTTGACGTTAGTTTGACGTTTATATGAACGCTCACCATAGACTAAAGTATAGGTTTTTTCTAAAGACGTTGAAGAATGAGCGATCGACTCAGTCGTGTCAACTTGGCTACCAACTTATCGTTTTCTAAAATCGCTTACGCTGAGGCGTTAACGTTTGTAGAAAGAGATTAGATATGAAACGTTACTAACTTGGCTAGGCCTGCTGGTGTCTCGGCATTGGCTTGTCGTGGAGTGACCGCTTGATTATGTGTGCCTGATGAACTTGGAACGATGTGCTCCATCACATTTGGATTTATATCAGGCGAGTCTTGAGTAGCCTGGCAGGAGGACCAAATTGATGGTTGGGTTAGTTGAGGCGTTGGGTGAGGTGACTCTGGCTGATTGCTAAGTGTGGGTGATGGTGATCGCTGTCTGATAGGTGTGGAAAAAGTTAGTGAATGAGGCGTAGGTGTGGATGGAGGCAAAGGGCGAGAATGAGGTGTAGACAGAGGTGTTAGAGGGTATCCAACAGGTGTTGACGAAGGTAATGGAGGAAGATCAGTAACAACTGGACTGATTGGATCGGCTAAGCGGAAACGCACATGATCTGCATGATATCTCCTCTCTACACCGTCTGAAGTGTTTACAGCGTAAGAATATCTGTGCGTACGCCTTGATATTGTAGCAGGTACCCATCGTAATCCGTCTCGGGTGCGAACAAAAACGCTGTCACCTGCTTTAAAAGATGGGGTTAGCTTCTCAGACTCAATGTTTGCCTGTATCTGTTTGTGTTGCAGAGTTCTTTTAGGGTTAGGCCGCGCGTTGTCCAGAGCACAATGCAACCGACGCCCAAACAAAATTTCACCTGGGCTCTTACCGGTGGTACTATGAGGTGTTATACGGTAGGAAAATAGAAAGTTTTCTAGCCTCCTTCTCAGGGACATGCCATCGCTCGCACTTGATGACATTCTAGTTTTGAAAGTACGAACCAGGCGTTCTGCTAAGCCATTAGTCCTCGGGTGATATGGAGATGACTTAATATGTAGGATACCCTTGTCTCTGCAATAATTTTGGAATTCCCGGGAGGTAAACTGTGTCCCGTTATCCGACACCAAGAATTGTGGAAAACCAAACGTTGTAAATATAGAGTCTTAACTCTTCACACAATTTGTTTGTAGTTATTTGGTTCATGGGCTTGATCTCAATCCATTTTGAGAGTGCATCTGCTAGAACAAACCAGTATTTTCCTTCAAATGGTCCCGCAAAATCGACATGAAGTCTTTCCCATGGGTTGTCAGGGACGGACCAGGAGTATACAGGCAATTCAGAGTTATTTGGTCGGTTTTCTTGGCATTTACGACAGTATTTGATGTACTCTTCAATATCATCGTCGATCGATGGCCACCATACGTAAAAACGTGCGAGTGCTTTCATTGCACAAGTTCCTGGGTGTCCTGTGTGCAGGTATTTCAATGTAGTCTTCCTGAGCGTATTCGGAATAACTATTCAACCCTGCCACATCAAAATCTTATTTTCGATGGACAATTCGGTGCGTTTCCGAGCATAAGGTTTTAAAGTGTCTGAATATGAATTTTCCCGCCAACCTGTCTTAATGTTTTCCGATATTTGTTTGAAAATAGGATCATTCCTTGACGCATCCCTTATTATTTCTTCTGTCAACGCTATATCTAAAACACTGTTATGTTTAAGTTGAGCTATTATTCTGTGTACTGTCAATTCTACACGGGACGGTCTCTCATCAGGATTGGGCATCCTGGAAAGGTAATCAGCTATAAAATTAAGTTGTCCTTTTGTGAAGACGATGTCATAGTCATAGCTACCAATGATCAAAGCCCAACGTACTAAGCGATTATTAACAAGCTTCGGTAAATTGCGCTGTGGGCCTAGTACGTGAATCAAAGGTTTATGGTCAGTGACGAGTGTGAATTTTGTGCCACGTAAGTATTGGTCAAATTTTTTGATGCCGAAAAATATGGCTAATGCTTCTCGATCAATAACTGAATATTTAGTTTCTGCTGATCTCAGCTTTCTTGATGCAAAAACGATAGGTTGAATTTGATCATTCGCTTTATGAAATAATACTGCACTCACGCCCTTTTCCGAGGCGTCACACGCTAAAAACAACGGACGCTTCTCATCAAAGGCCACAAGTGGTTTTGATTCACAAATCAGCATTTTAGTCTTTTCAAACGCTGTATTTTCTTTATCTGTCCATCGCCACTTTTGGCGCGCGCCAGTTAGTGTATGCAGATCCGCGCAGACGCTGTGCAGGTGAGGTATGAATTTCTCGTAGAAATTTACGAGGCCAAGGAATGACCGCAGTTCTTGAGCGTTAGTAGGCGGTGTCGCTTTTATTATTGCTTCAATCTTCGATTTAGTTGGTCGTATTCCTTCCTTGCTGATTGTGTGTCCCAGGTATTCGATATCTGTTTGGAAGAATGAGCATTTTGCTAAGTTGACTTTTAAGCCAGCCCGTTGTAATTTGTCAAACACATTATACAGTGTTTCGAGATGTTCAGCGTCATCCTTCCCTGTTAAGGCGATATCATCGAAGTAAATCGCTACGTTTGGTATACCACCGAGTAGTTCATCAAGGTAGTGCTGAAAAATCGAGGGTGCTGTTGATATTCCAAAAGGCATCCTATTGTATTGGTAATATCCTTTGTGAGTAGATATTGTCAGGTACTTTTTCGACTCTGGGGCAATCTCAAATTGCAAGTACGCATCTTTTAAGTCGATTTTTGAAAACTTAACTCCGTTTGCAAGGTTTTGACGTAACTGGTCAAATAGTGGAACTGGATGAGCGTGTGTTACCATGGCAGAGTTAATAGTGCTGCGAAAGTCACCGCAAATTCTGATTTGGCCATTTGTTTTGACCACGTTGACTGTGGGTGTTGCCCATTCCAAAGGGGTCATATTTGGATCAACTTTGGTAACTATTCCCTCGTCCACTAAACGCTGAAGTTCTCTTTCTATGTTTTTGCACATAGCGAACTTAACGGGTCGGGCAGGGATATGTTTAGGTACGGTACCATGTTTAATATGGATGTTAACGGCGTAATTTTTAACTTTTCCTAGTTTGTTGTCAAAAAGAGGCGAGAAAGTGTCTAATACCTGTTTAAGTGTTCTGGTATCTCGTTGAGTAGGCTTAACCGAATAAACGGGTTCTGGAAACGTCATGTCGTACATCTCGCTCCACTGGAGACCAAAAAGCATGGGGTTGGCGTCTTCCATAACTACAACGGGCAAAATTTTCTGTCTTCCAAGGATTTCAACTGTTACGTTTGTAAGTCCTTTTGGTTTGAGTTTGAGGTTCCCATAGGCACGTAGTTTTGGTGCCTTTGTTAAAGGGGGTGCTCCAATAAGTTTCCAAAATTCTGTGCTAATGATGGAGTATACTGATCCCGGGTCCCAGTCTAACGTACATCTGACACCGTTGAGTGTGATGTCAATGCGCTTGCTGTCTTTGTTCCTTTTGCGTTCAATTTTGTAGACATCGTCACTATTGTATGAGCTTGAAGAAGATTCTGATAAACACTCGTCGCTGTCAGTGTTTCTAATTTTATGTAATTTGTTTTCGTTTTTTATTGCTCGTTTCTTCTTGGTGCTCGTCAAATATGCTCTCCCAGTCTTGATACAGCAATCTTCAAAATGCCCTTGCGTTTGACATTCTTTGCAAGTATGGTCTTTTGCCTTACAATCGCTCATCTTATGCCTGTCATATGCACCACATCGACGGCACTGATCTAGACCAATCCTGCGTAAAAACGTATTCTGTTTGTTGTGATGCACCATCTTGGTTTTTGCTCTGACTTTGTTTGTGGCAGCAGGTAAACCGACGTAAATGTCACCCTCAGCAAGCTCTCTAGACTGAACTACTGCAAAGAATTTGGCAAATGTAACTTCCACAGTCTTTCCATCGCAATGTTCTTGTAGGTCGGGCCATTTCTGTTTCAGATCCACTTCTAGCTGTGGGTGGTTTATGCCGGTCGCAAATCGATCACGCAACATTCGTTCGAACAAGTCGTCCTTGTAGCCACAGTCGGTGGCGATTTTTTTGAGCCTGTTAGCGTAGTGTTCTATAGTCTCATTGCTGTCTCTTACGCAATTCCAAAACTCAGTTAAAGCTTTGAATTTTGTTGTTTTAGGTCGATGTAAGTCGAGTAGTTTAAACTTTACGTCTTTGTATAGACTGTTTTCAAAATCTGGTATGAGTGCTACTTTCAGATCGTGGAAAACTTCTGGAGTTAAGCAAGAGAATAAGAGTTCTTTTCTGATATCGTCTTCGCTTACGTTCCAGATATCGCATTTTTTTTCAAAAAAATCTAAAAAATATTCTACCGACGTAGTGGTAGGGTTAAACGTATCGCACTTGAAATTTTTAATAATTGTGAGTTTGTTACAGTTGGTGTTCGCCGAGCTGGTAGATTCCGTACCAGGTGTTGCTGGTGTGGGGGCCGCCGCTGTCGGTCGCTGTTGTTGTAACACGAGTTGTTGCAAAACGTCTGATATTTGCTGTTGTTGCTGCCGTTGTATTTGTAAAAATTCTTTAAATTGTTCCGCGTTCATTTTTACTACTTAATCCTCGTCGCCAATGAAATAATTAATATCATTATGCAAGAATGTATTTATTGACGTAGTAACTATGTAAACAAGTAAGTAACAAAACAATGTCACAACCATAGAGCCGGGTATATAGCAATAGTTAACATGAGGGTTTCAAAATTTGTAACTACCTACTAAATATACCCGAGTTGGGAGTATACTACTCGGGTATATTATTATATACCCGAGTGGTTGCGGGAAAAAGTTTCTTCGCATTTTTTAAGAAAACTCGAAACATTTTTTAATATAGGTACATTATTTACATTTATCTATACCCTAAGTCATCAATTCAGATAATTTTAGTAAACAAAGAAATGTCACTGTCAAAATGACAGGACAGTGCTGCAAAACAATTTATCAAAAACAAGGAAATACAAAAACAAGGAAATATAACAACTAACAACAAAATGAAACACTTAACACGATGATAACAAAGCACAATTAACAAACACGCAGCGAATAATATGATCGGAGAAAAGAACACGAACGTATTGAAAAGACGCGAGTTTGCAAATTATGTCAAATGAAATTTGAGAATGTTGGGAACTCCTGTAGTGTTACCAGTATCATAATATTTTTTATACCACAAAATTTTCTTTTTTTAATAACTTTGTTTAAAACCGAAAACTTATAAAAATTAACACGGTATGATAATTGTTTAATTATTATTTCTAAAATAAGTACATAAAAGCCAATATAGCCTTGTTTTCCGCCATTTTATGTGAATTACCATTATGACGATATTTTTTTGATCTGTTATCACCTTTGTTTACATAAATTATCTGAATTGATGACTTAGGGTATAAAGTATGTAGGTACCATTTTGTTCGATAACTTTTTGCCATCTTGTAGGTAGGGACATGATCCCATTGCTATAGAAATTTTGGGACATTTGATCAAAATACCGCGACAAGTGATTTTGGCAGTCCTCTCCTGATGTTAACCTGACCCTGCCTAAAGAATTCTGAAGAGACCGAAACAGGTGGAAATCTGAAGGTGCAAGGTTAGGACTATACGGCGGATGCATTAACACCTCCCAGCCAAACTCTCTTAATTTTTGCTGAGTGGTTAAAGATGTGTGTGGTCTAGCGTTATCATGATGAAAAACCACACCCCTTCTGTTGATTAATTCCCGCCGCTTTCTCTCGACTTCTAGCTTTAATCTCATCAGTTGTTCGCAGTAGAGTTCAGAATCGATGGTCCTGCCTGGTGGTAACAGCTCATAATGAATAATGCCCTTCCAATCCCACCACACACAGCATCACCTTGTTGCGAGTTAACCCGGGTTTCGCCACAGTCTGTGAAGCCTGACCGGCCTTTGACCACGACCTTTTTCGCACGTTCTTGTCGTACGTCATCCACTTTTCATCACCAGTTATCAGTTTCTTCAAAAATGGTTCGGTTTCATTACGTCGTAATAAAGAATCACAAATGAGTACACGGTTCATTAGGTTTCTTTCAGTGAGTTCGTGAGGTACCCAAATATCGAGCTTTTTTGTGTACCCAGTTTTTTTAAAATGTGCCAAAACTGTTTTGTGGTCAATTCCCAGTTCTTCAGCTACGTAGTAACTACTGATATGCCGATCTTGCTCCACTTTTTCAAAAATGGCATCCATTTTATCCGTAATAGGGCGACCAGAGCGACGTGCATCTTTGACATCAAAATTTCCGGATTGAAAACGCTTAAACCAACTTTGTGCTACTCTCACAGACACTGCACTGGGTCCATAAACATCGCAAATTTTTTTCACGGCTTGCGTTGCATTTTTACCTTATGTTTTTTGTAGTAAAATTTTAAAATGTACCGAATTTCTTCATTATATTCACTCATCTTGACAGTACGAAAAACAAATGAAAATCACACATTTTCCTAATTTGAATGGAATTATGTTCTTTAAAATTTAAACTTTCAATGATACCAAAACCAGCCAGATACAAATAGTATACCTAGCCAGAGATTTTATTTTATGTTCATACATACTATTGGTCTTTACCTATGAAATTGCCGTTCTGCAGTACTGGCCATTTCAAATCAAAATAATTTTTGTTTGGCTAAGAATTCTAATTTCAAATTAATTTTATTTTAAAAACATGGATTATTTTTTCCAAAAGTAGTCATTTGTTTATTGATTAGTGTTACATTTTCATCGCATTTCAATCTTTTTCGTCATCATGGATACGTTAAAAATTCGAGTAATTATGGAATATGAGTACCGTCGTGGCAGCAACGCGGCACGCAACATCAACGACGTTTACGGAGCTAACACTACAAACCAACGCACCACTTGTTATTGGTTTGCTCGCTTCCGTTCTGGAAATTTCGACTTGAAAAATGAACCTCGCGGTCGTCCGAAGACTTTGGTCGACAATGACGAATTAAAGGCGATTGTGGAAGCTGATGATACACAATCTACGGCTGAATTAGCAGCAGCTTTCGACGTTAGCGTCAAAACAATATTGGTCCATTTGCGTCAAATTGGCAAGGTAAAAAAGCTTGACAAATGGGTGCCCCACGAACTCAATGATCGCCAGCGCGAAGTACGCGTCGAGACGTGCCTTGCACTGCTCAACAGACACACAAATGAAGGAATTTTGAACCGCATTGTTACCTGCGATGAAAAATGGATTCTGTTTGATAACCGCAAGCGCTCAGCAAGTTGGTTGGATCCTGGTTCAGCACCTAAACAATGCCCTAAACGAAAACTTACCCCTAGAAAAGTGATGGTCACTGTTTGGTGGTCTAGCGCCGGTGTGATTCATCACAGCTTCTTACCAAACGGGGTGAGCATTACTTCAGATGTGTACTGTGAAGAACTGAACACAATGATGGAGAAGCTGGCACATCTCCAACCAGCATTGGTCAATCGCTCGTCTCCGCTGCTCCTGCACGACAACGCGCGACCTCATACTGCACAACAGACGGTCTCCAAGTTGCAAGAACTGGGGTTGGAAGCTCTCCGTCATCCGCCCTACTCACCAGACCTTGCGCCTACAGACTACTACTTTTTCCAGAATTTGGATAACTTCTTGGCGGGAAAAAAAATCAATACCCGAGAGGCAGTGCAAAATGCCTTTGAAGAATTTGTTGCCTCCCGTCCAGCTGATTTCTTTAAGAAGGGCATCAATAAACTGCCACTGCGTTGGCAAAGATGCATTGATTGCATTGGTGATTACTTCGATTAATACAAATAAAAAATGCATGAAAAAAATTCGTTTAAATTTTTTCATACAAAACGGCAATTTCATAGGTAAAGACCTATTATAATGCGAAAAGAATTTCCCCAACCTAATATTTAGGACCTAGTATTGCGTAACTACATCTATCAAATAAAATCATCATCTATCTAAAAATCAATCTGCCTAGCCTTTTCCCAACTATGTTGGGGTCGGCTTCCAGTCTAACCGGGTGCAGCTGAATACCATACATATTTTACATATACCATACCATATATATTTTACATGGAGCGACTGCCTATCTGACCTCCACAACCCAGTAACTGGGTAATACGATACCCCTTGGTAAGACTGGTTGTCAGACTTTCGGGCTTCTGACGACCCGTAACGACTGTCAAAGATCCACGAATGACAGCCGGGACCAACGGCTTAACGTGTTTTCCGAGGCACGGAGGAGTCTCGGTATGTAAAGAATGGTCACCCATCCACAGACCAACCCCGGCAAGCGTAGCGTAACCTGATGGATCGACCCGTGCGGCTGTTATTACTTAGCCACGAGCTCCTCTATCATCTATTATATATATATCCGGCCAGCGAAAGAGTCTGTAATTAATTATGAAGATAAGGTACCTTTTAAATCTGGCGTAGTCTAGTAAGGCTAGTCGAGGAATGGTTTAAAAAAAAAACCACGTCGTCGTCACGAAGTCGCTCAGGGTCCGTGACGTCACTGGCGTCCACACTAGGTACCTACATTTAGTAAAAGTGTTCTCGCACGGGCTTTATCGAGCCACTCTGTACCTTGTACTATCATGAGGTTTTTTTTTGTGCTAGATTTCCTTTTAACTATTTTGTAGGTATGTTCTATTTCTGGGGTAAGCCTCTTCGATTCTGGTATTTTCTGAGCCAATATATTTCCACCCCACACGACTCACCAACTCACAATACCTACCTCAGTCATTTCGGGTTTTGGAAGCTGTCTCCGTTTTTAACCGACTCCCGGTTAGCATTCGACGAGTTTTTATGTAGGTACAAACCGTACGTAACTATAGCTTCCACTAAACTTGTCATTTATCACAACCAGTGCATGCACATTATATATATATATATATATATATGTCTGTGAACCAGTGTTCCCACATGTTCTGTGTGTGGTTTCCACTGCTGGGATTTACGCCCGGTTTCTGGAAAAAAAATTGGCAAAATATTGTCAAGCACATGTCAACTGCTGTGTAATTGGTTAACCGAATTACCAACAGCCACTCGGATCACTTGACACGCGGATGATTTTCGTTCTAGAAACCACGTGTATCCCAGTGAGAGGCAGTGATCTACCTTGTAGCAAGCCTATGCACGTGTCGTACCTATAATAACTTGCAGATTAGTTAAAAAATTACTACCAGCCAGAGGCATTTATTTCCTATAACCTAGCTACATAGGTAGCACCGGCCGTATCTCGAAGGATAATAATTGCTAGAGATTCCTGAGGGCAATTATTACATGTCTAGTGTTGGTGTTTACCTACTCTTTTCGAGACGTTTTCTCCCTTTGGAAGCTGTATAAGACCTCTTCTGGAGAAAAAAAAGTTCTACGATTAATCAATAGATGGCGTTGGCGTTTTCAAGTGTTTATTACAGGGGGTCTCGGATCAAGTCACCCGCTTGTTCTTTTGAGGGTATTTAAAATATTCACATCGGCCTATTGAAAGTGGAGGGCCAACAGCAGCACCAATCCACAATGTTCCCGTTTTAGTTTTAGTTAATCACTTAAAATATTGTTGTTGCGTCAGTAATTTTCTGAGCCATTCTTGGCCCAACTCTTACAAGCGTTAGTTTCTGAACTCTACTGGTTATGGCATGGTATTGGTATTAATTTCATCTTGTAGGTAGTTTTTAATTCTTATCTTTGCACTCGCTCCATCAATTTAGAACCCTTTCTATTTCCCAGCCATGGTGCCAAGCCATTTTTTATATTTCTATGTGCCCAGCTGACCAGGTGGTTAGTGTTTTGAATCTAACTTACATTACATTGTATGTCGAAGTAAAATACCGTAATAAAAAATAAATATGTATAGTCAGGGAATTATAGGGGTGTATTGAGACAGTTTATTTGTATCTATGTGGAGTGATTTAGCTGGGTACTTGCTTTTTTATGTTCGCGACACACTTATGAGCACCTACATAACTAATAATATGCGTAGCATTCCGTCACCGCACAGGGCAGGTCGGTGTGGTTGTGGCGCACAAGGCACAAACGCCATCACCACCATTCTTGTTCCCCGCGGCCGCGGCAGTCCCGCCACTCTTCCGTTCCGCTCGCTCGACAGTTGTGCGCTGCACGGACGATACAACGCTCGCTATCAACGGACGAAAATGTGTGCCGCGTCCACAGTGTACTAAATTTAATAATATAGTGGCAGTGCTCGTGATCTACGCACACGAATTCAACTTTTTAAAACGAACCTTTAATTCAAATAATGATGGCGCCCGAGACAGTGGTGACTACGGAACACAACAAACCAACTGCACCTTCATCCCAGCAGCAAGGCGGCGCGCTGGATTGGATTAAAATCGACATTAACTATTTCAAAACTCCACCGGGCCTTTTAAAAATAATACAACTTGTAAGTACCTATTTTTAAAATTAATTGTTCTGAATTACAGCAATGTAGATGTTATATTAGAGTATGATTAGTTCCTTGGAACTTCAACAACTTCTATTAGACTGTCAAGCCCCGAAAAATAAAAGTAAATAAAAGAAAGTTCTGTCCTCAATACTTATACTTCTAAATTATGTATAAGTTGCAGACTACTTATGTAAGTACTTATGTTCAAACTTACTGTTTCCTTAACTACTAAGTAATTCATTGGATTGCATTCTATTGGTCATCTAATGAATTTACTAACGCTACCTCTTACAGCATCGGTACCTACCCAGTACCGTAACACCTAGTACGTACCTACCTTATTTACGTTCTAGGTTTTAACTATGCGTAGTTAACGACAAAAAGCTTGATTTAAAGTGTGCTAAGAGGAATGATGCTAACAGTAATTTTATACTAAAAAAATCAACATATCTTTAAGTTAGGTGTGTCATTAAAGTTACGGGTACTCGCGTTCGCCGTTCGTACCGTGAGAGAGCGTGTGCCTACACAAGCCTAATGTATTTTATGCATATGAGTTATCGAGGCCATAAAACGTTGCATATTGTCGCTGAGAATGCTTTTTGGTGTCGTGGAGGTCAGTAGGCAGCAAGAGGCGGCGGGGCGCGGCCGGCGGGGGCTGACGACGCAGGTTGTACTTATGACTGCCGAGCCACTTGCGGAGGAGGCGAGATGTTCAATCTTACTCCTCGATTCACTAACGCTATGAAACAACTAATATTGAATTAGTACCTATATTCCATCCGAAGCATTTGTATGCCGTGCTATTGAAAATGATTTTGTATGTAGGTACCTATATTCTTTTAGAAAACATCCCATTTCCTCTTTAACGATAATAATTGGTATAAAGAGGAAATGGGATTAACGTTGCTTGTGTCAAACGTATCCCATGCCCTAAATATAGTAAACAAGGCTATATAGCTATTTATATGCCTCTGCCACGGGCCCTACTACGGCTCCTTCGCTTTTTAAGGAAGACGTCGTAGACCTACTATGGTTGACCAGCCCAGGCTCTTCAAAAATCCATAAAATTATCTAGAGACAACCATCAATCCAGTACTGGTCTTAGATAGACCGGTACGGGATACATTCAGTCAAAAAAGTATCGGGAATGGATGATTTGTTCATGGTTCCAAATTATTTTTTTTGTTTTTTTTTTTTTGTTGTTAGATTGGCAGAACTGTTTTCCATTTTGGCGCCGAGTTTGAGTTTGCATTTGCATCTGTTATTTAGAATAAATACAGTGCTGTTTTTAGTTAGATCATATCTAATGTATAGCGATTTTCATAATGGACAAAAACAAAAAAAGAGTTGTCTTAAATTTTGCATCGTCAATGGAATTTCGTGTTCGGAGTTCCTGAAAATGTTACAGAAGGCTTACAGTGAATCGACTTTATCAAAACCACGTGCTTATGAGTGGTACAAAGCGTTCAAAAGCGGTCGAGATGTGATGGAAGATTTGCCTCGCTCTGGTAGGCCATCAACGTCTTCTTCAACGTTCTCTAAAAGGAAAGGTGCATAGCAGACCGCAATATTGAATTCATTATCTGTAGGTGCTACCTAAAAGGGTTTATTTGTATTTAATTAACCGCATGCAAAGCAACAGGAAAAATATTATCAATCATTCTGTAAAAGGTAAAGTTATATTTTTTAGTAGCCCACTTACACTAACACTTCCCTGAAGCTCTGACCCAGGTAAATAAGGACCTACCTACAGTTACCTTATGTACCTATTTGTACTACACATTCTTGTAACGTGTTGTTATCACTAGAAATTTTTTCCTGACTTCATCTGTGATCTGATGACGATGAGACGTAAGTAATAAATTTACGTCTCATCGTCATCAGATCACAGATGAAGTCATTTACATCTAATTACTTAATCGATTTCTTTTTATTGAATATTGGTTTATGTATGTATATTTAGATGGTTTCTAATAATACTAAGTTGATTGGTTATTAAGGGGCATTAATTTGGTGTTTTAAGGTCTGTTGAATGATAACATAGGTAGATGAGGAAGGGTATAGTATTTTTTTGTGTTTCTGTTTATTCTGAAGTTTTCTGATAACTTCAGGGCCAATGTTAATTAAGCTGTTCTGGAAAAAGGTAAGATTGGCTCACGGCGGAGTGATACTTTGAAAGTTTATTTAGTAGTCAGGTTAGTGTGCAAGGAGTGGGTGACTGGGCAATCGCCAGTTTTGAAGACCCAAGCTCAAATGTAGATGAAGAGAATGAATTAGAAATATGAGATTGTAAGAGCGCTGAAAGGGAAGAAAGTTGGGAAAGCTTCAGGGTACAACAGAGTGTCTACTGAAATGCTGAAGGGTGATGACAATAGTCTGTTGTGCCGGATCTTGAATATGTTTTACGAGTGATAAGAGTGACAGATGAGAAAATATGGGATGTGCAGGCAGGATTTATAGAGGGAATGGGCTGTATGGATATGATCTTCTCCTGGTGCATAGCCGAAAAAACATCTGGCAAAGCACACGAAAGTCTACTGTGCTTTAGTTGACTTGTAGACGGCCTATGATAGTGTGTGGAGGGAAGAACTGTGGTCGACACTATCCATGTAAGGTGTAGACTGGCGCTTGGTACGGGAACTGAAATCTTTATACAAGGATTCCAGTGCTTGTGTTAGGATAAATGGGGCATACACGAACTGGTTCTGCATCTCGAGTGGTGTTAGACAAGGTTGTGTAGCGTCACCGTGGCTGTTCAACTTGTACATTGTCTGATAGATTTTAAAGAGGATAAGTGCGGATTGAGGATGAATGAGTTGCCTGTCAAATGTTTTCTCTATGCAGATGATCAAGTTCTACTTGCATCGTCAGCAGAACAGTTGCAAGACATGATGACTATGCTGGATGAAGCTTAAAAGATGAAAAGGATGAATATAAATGTGATAAAGACGAAGGTCATGGTGTTTGAAAGTGGATGGAGAGGATCTATCGGTGTGTGATGTGATAGTAAATGATAAGAGTGCGGAGCAAGTAAGTGAGTTTGTGCTGTATATTTGTGGGGAGTTTATTTACAAGGCATGGAAATATTGATGATGTGGAAAGGAGAGTAAATGCGGGAAATAAAGTGAATGGTGCTATACATGCGGTTGTGATCAACCAGTTGATGTCCAAAAACTGGCTGTTCACAATGGTGTGCTGGTGCCTACGCTTATGTATGGAAGTGAATGTTGGGTGTGGCAAAAGAAGCATGAAAGTAGGATAAATGCTGTAGAAATTCGTTCCTTGCGAAGCATGTGTGGTGTGACTATGGTGTGATATACGCTGCGACTAGACTAAAATTGAAAAGAGTATGCTTAGATGGTTTGGTCATGTTCAGAGGATGAATGAAAGGATGACTAACAAAACATGTGAGTGGAAACGCCGGGAGGAGACGCCCTAGGAAAACATCACATATAGTGACCATATTGGTGATGTTCTTCAGGAAGGTCAGGTGCGTAGTACTCGCAACCGGCGTGCGTGTATGACCAGATGTATGAACGTAAACAAGGCAATAGGAGTATGTAACGATTGTAGCAGGTGACGTTCTGTGGTTTCTGCCTACCCCTATGGGAAGAAGGCGTGACTTTATGTATGTATGTTTCTGTTTATTCTATACGAGTAGATTATGTTTGCTATCTTAATACAAGATATGCTATCCATCTTACACGATAATGATAAATCATGTAGCTTAGTCATAGTGAGCATTTCTGGTATTTTTTGTGAATGTTTTGGATTTGCTGATTGTATGAGTACTTTGATTGTTAAAATGTCATTTAGTCACACGGCTGGGACAATGTAGGTAAGAGTAGCTATGAGCTAAGCAACGTTTAATTCAGGGCGCAGTTGAATGAATGGAGGCAAACTGCTGCCATAACCTACTATCGTTTATAGTTATAAATTAATTAGTTATATCTTATATCTAGGTACTCAGAACAGAAAAACAATCATCGCGCATTTCTCTACCTACCTGTGACTCGTTAATTACAAAGGCCGTACTACGTCACAGAATTGTCATTCTTTATGTCACCTTTGCGGCCTTGAAATGGTTAGTCAGTTCTCGGAGCGATAAATATTAAGTTGGTACTACTAAAAGTATCGCCTTATTTGAACTTTTAATACGCAGGATTCGTCATATTTTGACTGGGCGTGAGTTCGCCTTCGCCTACTCGGGCTCTACATGCTGATATCATCTGACAGCCTTGCCTCTGCTCCAATAATATAGCTGCCCATATTAGTAGGATTAATATTACCACACTACAATGCTCACTTGAGGAAGTAATCTTTATTTCGCTGCGTAGTGAAATATTTATATTTAGTAACTCTAAGCTTAGCTCTTCTATGATGAAAGGATTGCGAAGCATTAAGATTTGATAGGTACTTTAGGTAGGTATATTCGTAAAAGGATAGGCTAGCTGTTATAAAAATCTGCCACGTCATCATTATTAGTATCACCATTTCTAGATTAAGTGCAAAGTGCAATGATAGCATTACCTACTCCGAATGCAAGCTAGCAACAGTTTTTGATGAGTAAGATCACGTAACAGCTATTATTTACTTCCCCTTGCTCGTCTTTGGCTTCAATTAGATTAATTGCTCTAATTGGAACTCTTATTAACTTATCCTGTGGGATTATATCTATGATGAAAGGTAGAGAAATATCTTGTTGTTTTTCAAAGTTGTTGTGGAATATGGATCCATAATGTTTGACTGCTCCATGCTCTTCAACCACCTCTCTGTTTTTCTACTCCGATAGGTATAATGTAATTAACTTAATTTTAGAAAATATACGAAGTGGTAGTACATATTTACATACGTAGTGGACATCCATGTCATTCATTCTTCAGTCAAATGCGACAAGTGCCTAAAAAGCCGCAATTGTTGAATTGTTTGTAAGGGAAAACATTTGACGATATTGATTTTATGTGTTTACAATCGAATCCGTAGGGTCCGCAGGTTTCAGTTCCTGTTCCTGTTCTGTTCTTGTGTGTTGGTGTACCTGTGTTCAGACTCTTACAGTAAAAACATTTCGCTTTCGCTTTCACATAACCTGAAAAAAGCAAAATCTGTTTGAAATCGAGCAAGTTGCGAGTAAAAGTAGAATGTACAGAGGCCAGCACGTCAAGCTACCCCAACCTGTCAAATTTTCCCAATTGAATATGAACCTTATTTCTTTGTGGTAAAGTTGAAAATCTTTCAAAGAAATTTGACAGATTGGGGTATGTGCTGGCCTCTGCACGTAAGACAACCGACGACAAGATACCTACATACAATAAGTATGGGAACTTTAGGAATAAAATATATAACATTCGTACATCGGTTATCAGCTAATCAAACAACAAATATAGCTAGTGATTGTTATCTCAAATTCAATCGGTTAACTGTTACAGCTGCAGCCAGAAATGTCATTCAACTATGACCTTAGTGTTTGGCAGCACTATCGTTGAACGATAAAATGTTTATGGAAAGAAATTTATTTATTTATAAAAAAATACACGAAACCATATGGTTGACAATGTATATAGTACTGGGAATAATTGCGTAAGTACCAAAGCATTTCAAATGAGCTCGTTGTGTCTCCAGCGTGATGTTGAAGTCTGTTCCTGAAGGTGTGAATTATAATAAAATCCCGCGACAGGTGAATTTAGAAACCTTATTTATTCAACCGGAATTTGAAACTGTTGAGGTAGCTGTAGGTACCCGTAAAAATCGCGATAAAACATCAAAAAACTGTTTGTGACACTTTTACCGGCTAATTAATGCATTTTCCTCATGCATGCATTTTCCTCATTTTAATCTGGTACTATTAACGAAAAACAAGTATGTATACTTATTATTAAATGTGCCTTCATATATATTTGCAAAGTTTACGTAACATGCTATGAATATCCATGAATAAGCAAACGATGACACATATACACAGTCTTTGCATTAACGTTGTTAAGGTTTTTGTCTGTATCATTCCTTTTGATTTCTGTAAACACGGCAGGTTTCTCTATTGTCTTAGGGTTCCGTGATGATCGATTCTTCAACTGATGTATAGAAGTTAGCGGGAATATCAATAGGTAGTTATGCTTTTAGCTTCTTTAAAGATTTTTATAAGATGAGGTAAATATGGCTACTGGATGACTATCAATTTATATATTATATAGTTACTGACACGTCGTTGGAGATCCTTATAGTACCATGTACCTTATATTCGAAGCTGTCAATTGCGGTTTCAATTTCAAGGCTAGGCAAAATTACAGCTACGTACTTACATACAACTATTAAAATAGAGTCATTCCCGCTCGTCCACACCCCGTCGTCCACACTGCGGACGACTGGGAATGTTGCGTTCTGTTCGTCTACACTGTGGACGACCAGAACGCTTTATTCCCAGTCGTCCACACCCCGTCATCTCACGTCTAGTCTAAGAGTTACCTAATAAAGAAAATATGATGACAGTATTTCCATATATAATAAACATACTTTTAAAATATTATGTACTTAGCTTTATTACTGTAGTAACGCAAATACTTTAAAAGTACATACCTAGTAAATCTAAAGCTTTTTTGCGTATTTTATACTAAATGTATAGCATTAGAATGTTTCACATTTTAATTTTACATATTGGGTATTGTATCAATATCAGTTTAAATGCAATTAATATGTAAAAAGTTTTAAATTTACAATCGCCTGGATACCCTGAGGTGCGGATGACTGGGAATGTTGCGTTCTGTTCGTCTAAACTGTGAACGAACAGAACGCATCTTTCCCAGTCGTCCGCAGTGTGGACGACGGGGTGTGGACGAACGGGAACAACCCTTAAAATATACCTAGCTATTGTTTAATATTGAAATAGATTCCTAGTTCTATCTATGGTTCGTATCGAAAACAGTTCGAAAGAGTAAGTAGTAACATAAATATTGTTCGATAGCTTCGTCTCCAATACCGTCTTAAATAGGCAAGGTACTCTCCCTCGTCATTACACTGCTGGTTGTAATCATCGGTCAGTCTTCATGGGTTTGTTTAAATAATGGATTTTCAAGTAAGTAAAGAGCAAAAAAATTGTATTTTTTACACTCCATGACACGTCTGTCGGGGATTGGGTGTCTGTGTGTCTAATTGCAAAAACTTGAACTTGAAAGTGATTTTGTTTGACGAACCGTTACTCACCTCACATACTGATAGCGCCACTGCGTCATAATCCAATTAATCTGTTTAATTTTATTTTTCTTTCATTGTTATCGTACCTACATAAGTATAACCTATACAAGCGTGCCAATTACGCTTGTAAATAAAAATATAATGGCAAAAGATTCTTTGACAATAAAGCAGTCGAAACGTGTTATCAAACAATGTGTGCCATTGTTCAAATCATTCGTGGAATCGATAATATTGGTTTCAGGTTTTGGTTCTTTGATTTCACAAAAAGGAATTACATAATTTGGCGTTAATGTTGCTTCTACATATCTGTATATAAACAGAAAAAGGAGAAAGACTAGAAAAAACAAACGGAACAAGAAGTGATGTCCATTGGAAATTTGGAATATGTATTAAAAGCTACTGACACATGCTCAAGTAGCACGAAAGCATGCTTTTATTGAGCTATTGCGGTTGCAATTTACTAAGTATTAGTAGCATGTGTGTCACAACATTGCTAGTAATGAGCATGTTTTTTTCGAGTAAGCATGTTTACAGCATGCTTTTTATAAGTATGTGTGTCAGTACCTTTTAGCAAAAAAATAACAAGCATATTAACTGGCAATTAAAATTTTGCATTCGTAGCTTATTCGAGAGCGACATCGGGTGAAAGTTGGCATCAAAATGAAAGTAGTACTGTCAACATGTGGTCCGCCATGGCCGGCAACCGTCGTACGGGCGCTACGCGTCTTGAGTCGAAGCGGGCCGGTGTGACAACTTGTCGTTTTCCCATCATTTCAACCGCTCAATAACGTGTACTTGCGTCAAGTCGTGAAGTTGCGTGTATGTTATGTACTCATAATCGTTTTCACTAGTCAGACAGTTTACCTCAAGAACCAACTGGGCTACGTCTAGGTTGAAAGTTTAATGAGTTGCTTACGCAATTCAGATAAGAAAGTTTTCTCTTTGCTTACTTTCATTCTTAAAAGTTCAACATCGTTTGTACAAAAGAAGTTGTGTCTGTATTTTATATAATCTGACGAGGATTTGACAGTCTCCCTTACATTATCAAGTTAGGATGATGGTTACCTACCTATCTAGTACATTATATTATTACATTATTATTAATCTTCTAAAATCCTATAGGTTTATTAACTTTTCTTCCCATTCCAAACAAGACTGTTGCTTCGAACGAACCACGTATTAGCTTGGCACTTCCATTAAACTGAAACATTGTTACTTGTTAGTGAAAATCCATATCTAAGAACACGGTTAACATTACAGAATAACTACCTGTTACATACTCACGTCGAACACAAAAATGTGTTTCGAAATTTTCGCATTGTATACGCTAGCTTGCGACACACCTAAACGCTTAGTTCAGTTATACTGTATGCATGTAAAGCAACAGTGTATGCAGGAAAGACTTAACTTGGTAATAGTTCGTATTTACAAAAGAAAACCAACACTATGATATCCAAATAACACTTAGCGCAAATTATCACAGCGCACAGTCTGTAAATAGAGTCGATGCTATAATTTCAGTATGATTTGCTGAATGATATTTTAACTTCTCGAGATGACTGTTATTACGAATGTGTAACATTAACAATGGTCAAAAAATTTTGCTGCGTATTTATCAAGATTTTGAAGTTCACGTGTTCATGGCGTTGGGTTCGTACGAGTATCATAATACTATACTACGAGTATTATACAGGAGAAAGCTATCACCCGTCTGATGTCATGTCATTATGTCATGGCTCTAATCGCGTTTATCCAAGTTTATATTCGTCTGCCGCTACAGCACGGTCAGTTATTTTGGGAGGACGCTCATCTGTTGTTCTCTTATTTTTCTTGTTAACATCGTCCGAGAAAACGGGTCACGGAGATCATAGACAACTACAAACATACACTTTTAATGAAACCGTTCTCATAATCCAGCTTTAACATTTCACTTTTAAAAGGAGAATCAGACAGTGTTATACTCGCACTCGTAAGATGGTTCATAGTTCGTGTACTTTCATCAATTAGACTAAAAGATCCTCGAGGCATTCGTTGTGTTGTGTGACCTCTGACTTTTGACTTCCAACACCTCTCAAATCGCCTCTATTGAGTTACTGATCCTCTCAGCCTTGGGTTTAATTTTTTAATTAAAAGGAATGTGGTTAGGCACTTGTATGATTAGATATAGGTACCCAGTGTGATATCTACTTTGCTAAAGGTATACATGTCAAAACCTAATCAGCAGGTAGGTAGTTGCTAAACGTACGTAACCTAGGTCAATATTATAATTGGTATTCCCTTAACATTAACATTCTTAACATTAACACTTAACATTCTGAATGTTAAGTATTTTTTTCCAGAGCTTCCGCGACGTAGTTAGCGATTTGATTTTTCTCGATATTAACCTGCCTATTGACTATGTAGAGTATGTAGGTATGTTTAGGAAAAAAATATTTTTTATAATTACTTTGTTTACGCTGACTCTTGATTCTTACATTTTTTTGTTCCACCATATTACTCTTTTGATAATATGATCTTTGACTGGATTGAACTTATTCCTATTAATAAGTCAAACGATCTTTGCCCAATGTTTACTACCGTTGTTAACAGCTTCGAATAAAAATTAGATTTTTGAATTTAATCGTTCTGGGTTAACAACACCTGTAGTCTGCTTGGATTGATGTCATCCAACCGCAACGTTATATATTCACACAGAGCACATTTCCCTATGAATGTAACACAGTGAGTACCTATTGTTTGTCCCACAGCTACAACCCACAAGCTTCTCAAGTCATCACTGATGTGACTTCTTAAGACTCATCAGACCAAGACAGCATTATTTTAGCGCATGCTTCGTATGTGTTGTTTACTATATAATATGTTACTTCCTATGTGTGTGTAACTGTGTAGCTTTCGTATTAGTTGCCGAAGGTTACAAGGAAAATACACTTTAAGGCTACCACATACAGGCGCGACGCAACTCTACCTACTATAACAATTTCTATTGAAAACTTCATGGAAGTTGTTCTACCAGAATCGCGTCGCACCGTCGCGTCGCGCCTGTCTGCGGGGAGCCTAATACGTATTCATGACTTCAATATTTATGAGTATCCAACGTAATTCTCTATCATTTATTTCCTTTGTAAGGCCAGTTTTTATGTTATTGTGTTCATATGTTAGTAAACATCGCTTTCGTCGACCCATGCTGCGTTGTCGTCCACTCGACAGTCACGGTTGCGAAATCAAGGTCAACGAAATTGAAAGAACTTTCTTTTAAAGTCATTCTGTTCGGGTTGGCTTTTGCACTTTTGTAGAAATCAATATTAGTAAAGTTCAAGCTGCGGTCAAAGTCGATATGGAAAAGGTTACTGAGTTGTTACCTACTGACTGGAATAAAGTTGTTATAGGTATACATAAGTAGTGAAGAATGCGGAGGCACGCAGGTTGTTACAGTAGGTACTTCTCGTTGGCTTGAATCTATATTTATATTGTGCTTGAATGCCATTCGCAGCTACCATTAAACTGGGCGACTCAATTGGTGGCTAGGCACTTGGCTTGCTTAAATCGAAGTCTGACTAGATCTGGGGATTGCGTCATTTTCTTTAGCGTGAGCGAGAAGCAAATTAAAATTCACTCACAACGTCAAATCAGCGACGATTGGCATGTTGTTAGGATGTGGGTATATATATTTAATGTTATTTTATAATATTATCTGTCAAGGCCGACATCATTGTATATTTGATAATTGAATGTTACCGACGCGACAAGGAAGCATTGATCGTCTTCTTAGCATAGCGCTACAAGAATAAATATAAATTAAATTGCACCTGACTAGGTATGTCGTTTAAAACAATAGACAAGTTACGTAATGACGTTGTCTAACTGGTTATTAATGACTAACTTTATACATACGTAATAATTAAAGATTATAACGACGAGTCTAACGACTTGACAATTTTGTGGTGATGTTTAATACTATTAGACGTTAAAGAAAATTATTATTAAATTATTTTATATTATATACACTCAGAAAATTTGGTTTGTTAAAAATAAGCCAGTTAAGTTAACACATCGGCAAGTTTCTAGGTGAAAGTTAAGTCTAAAGGTTAACTAATCGGTTTCCATTTCACGAAGTTCATTTTGAACCCTTTGCGGAAGTATGGTCAATGAACCGCCTACTGACTAGACAGTGTTTGGGCATGTTGGCACCACACCGCACCGCCACGCCGCCGCCGCGCGCGCGTTGCACGCACCCATTGACCCCAATGTTATGTTACTTGATTGCATTTTCACTTCGCAACGGTTGCGTTGCTGGATCAATTCCGATACAACACCCCACTTGCGGAACAGTGTCAGACAAACGCATTCATCACTTATTTCTATACTATTAACCGCTATGTGTCCATTTTCCTGGATATTGTTCTACAAAGTAAGTGTCTCAATAGTCATGCAACGGTATTTAGAAACGTTTACCGATGTAATTTGATACAATAATAATAATACGTTAACTACGGTTTAAGAATAAGCACGGATCGATGGAGGCATTTTAATTAGCCGCCATTCTGAATTAGTATTAACTTCAAGGGCAATTGCGCATTGTATGAGTACATGGGAGCAGAGTAACGGCACCAATACACGCAAGTATTAAGTAATGAGTCAGACTAATCGTTAATATTATCGAGAAAACATACACTATCTACAGTATCGCAAGAATATACAATTTTTGATAAAGAATCAACAACAGATAGTTTTCAGGGCACAAATAGTGTAGAAAGTTTTTCTTAAAGCTAATAATGAATGTCCAAATTATGAGATGACAGTTCTAATAATCTCTACTAACTTACGCAGCTGTTGCTATGGAGCTGCGTAGAAGGTCCGTAGATGCAGCGTTGACTAAGCGTAGCAACGCTACGGAGCTGCGTATAGAAAGGTCCGTAGCAGCGCTACGGTGCTACGTAAAAGGTCCGTAGAAGTAGCGTTGACTCCGCGTAGCAGTGCTATGGACTTGCTTAGAAGGTCCGTAGAAGCAGCGTTGAATCCGCGACGCGGATCTACGCAGCTTCTTGGTAGGTGCTACGTTTGGTGCGTAGCAGCTACATCGAAGCTGCGTAGAAGGTCCTTAGACTCAGCGTTGACCCCGCGTAGCAGCGCTACGCAACTTCTTCATAGTTGCTACGCATAGCAGCTACGCAGAGGGAGCGATTCGTTCCTTTTATAAAAAAAAAATTGTCGTGTCTTTTTAATTTATTTTAGATTTTGTAGTACAAGTAACACTGACAGATTATATAAATTTGACATAAACGGAGCAAAAATTAATTAAGAATGGAATGATGGAAAAAAAATCTGGCTAAAAGTAAAGTTTTTTCGGTCCCTGAAAATGATTCTTACGTACTCTTATTATACTATTTTATTTTCCAAACATTTCCGTAAAGATAAGGTGAGTAGGTGCTAAAAGGTGGCATTGTCGCGGCTTCTGAGCTGCGCATACGTTCGACGAACGCCTACTAAGCAAGACCTATACGTTAAAAGGTTAAAAGAACCCTAAATATTTGGGTCAGTAAACAGAACTTTAAATGCGAAGGCAATCATTAGAGTGAAAACTGTCCAAATCTAGTTTTGGGGTAAAGAAGGATTACTTGCTACTTAGTGATTTTTTAAAACACAGATTTGATTATGACTTACTTTTTGTCTGAACTAGAAAACCTGGCGAGAAATTGAGAAATTATTTGAGCAAAGTCTGCTGCATTGGTGTGTTGTCCCTACTTCCAATAAATTCCGTGGGTGTGTCCTATTATTTGTGGCACTTTCGTCAATAGATGTAGATACGGAATACAGTAGTGTCGGAAATCCGGCCACGTTTTGTTATTTGGAGCGAGACTGCAACGTGTAAAAGCTATGATGGTCTGTGAACCCATTGATAGAGCTCGGTATGGCGGTCGCGTCACATATACGTCCACACAGCAACTTTGCCCCGCGGCTGCGCCCGGCGACGCACTTTCTCCATATTATATGCAACTGTGCACGTGCCTCATTTGACACACATTTCCGTCCCTCCTTAGCAAGGTAGGGACGTACGTAAACATTTATACTTGTGGAGCGGATGCCATCTAAGTTGTTGTTGCAATTAATTATGTTCCGTGCAGGAGAGTGCGTATTTTAGTGAGTATTTTAATGTCTCGGTGGGACGGTCGCAATTATATTGTAAGCAATGTTTGCCTGTTTGGTTATCGGATGGAATTTCTACAAACAACACCTGTTAGTGGGCATTGCGACAGAGTAGAGGGTTCGAGTTCGCGCGCGATATCAAACCGGTTTGGTTCGTAGAGGCCGTCGCGCGGCGGTGCGCGGTGCGGTGCGCGCGCTTACCTGCGCCCGCGCTTGCCGCCTTCTTCGATGGACGCTAATGGCTCACATTTACCTGACACCGTTGTCCTAGTGGTACGGGGATATTACCGCTAGTTTATCTATTACCTTGCGCTGATTAAATGTTATTTTCAAATACATATAGTTAACTTCATTAGGTAGATTAGTAGATACCTATAGCAACAGCAAAGGTATGTCATCAACGCAAGAACACTGGAATGCAAGTTTCAAAATTTGGGAAATTTCTAAAGATATTAATAATATACCAAAGTAAAATAAATTAATAAAATAGTAATCGTAAGCGATATAGATGACGTAGACATGACTAATATTTTTTTGTTGTATATTATTATTATACCCTAATTGGCTTAGTGAAATCATGTGCCTCAAACAGGAAACGAGTATGACAAGTTTCATATAAAACATTTGCAAAATTAGTAACAAACTGATAAAAACATTAAAATACGTCAGTGAGTAGTTAAAACGAGTTTAGTTTAAAAAAAAAAAAACTACAACTGTTGAATTACTTCAGAGCTGGAACATTCTAACGCCAAAAAACTGTTCCCCATAAAGTAATTCCGCCATTGGAAAAATTACCTTGTCAAAAGTGGCACCTCACCAATAGAAAAAAGGGTGTGCCAGCAAGCAGCGCCACAGAAATACTCTTACCTACATCTAAATCCTTAAGGTGCAATTAGATTCCGGTCGATCGATCGAAGAGATCGCCTCAAAACTAGTACTTCATGGTCGACTGATGAACGCACAGAAATCTTAATAATTATTAAGATTTCTGTGGATGAACGTAACCCGGCTGCTATGCACCATATATCGACACATGCTGTCGACGGTATCGATGGACTGCAATCTAGTTGCATCTTTGTAGTTAATTATCTACAGGAAAAATCAAAAGAAAACATCGCATAGTGAAAACCCCTCGACCGAGGAACCTGATGATATTGAATGTTATCGTTCCTGCGATAAAAAATACGTAATCTAAACAACAATTTTATGTAGGCACTTTTGCTGTGTTAGTCATTGACTAGTTACTGATTTTGTTTGGCACCTACAAAGTGGCTTAATCCTATTAGCTACATTATATCACTCGTAGATGGCTCTATTGCTTTTCTTAGCCGTGGCAAAATTCTCCGTCGCTAAGATATTTTATTTAATTACAGCTTGCTGTGAGCACGATTATTTTTAGCATCACCTAGCATAAAATGTATGATTAACGATGCGTCATGCTCTGGGATCATCTTTATCAGAACTGGTGGAAGATAAGATTGCACACCTGTGACAAAAAATAATATCACATATTGACATTGGTAAACAAGTTTCAAATTACCTTGTGCAGGTTCGAGACAGAAACAGTTGTGCTCTAACCGAAGCCATATTTGAACTGAAAAAAGCCATCATCCATCTCCTACCCAGCCTTTTCCCAACTATGTTCGGGTCAGCGCCCAGTCTAACGCACGTGCGTGCGCGTGCCAGTGTAGCCTCCACCCGTTCGATTCCCACCTAATAAACGGCGTCTGAGTATAAAACGGGTGTGTACCTTTAAAAGTACAGAGGCAAGAGGCACACAAAAATTTGTAGGTCGTGGGATGCGGACGTCTGTTGTTACTCCTGCAGGGATAGGTACTCCCCTGTACTTGCGGCTGAATATACCCCTTGAACGATACCCCTTGGTAAGACTGGATAAAGTCAGGTAGTTTCATTAAATTGCAACTCTCTATTGGAATTAAAAATAACTGATAAGTAGGTATGTACAATTTATGGTTGGCTTCTAAATTTATACAAGTTTTTTTGAGAGAGCAATCAATTTCACTTTTACGTAGTCCGATAACCTCCTAAAATGAAGATTAATGGTTGTCAGAGTTGGAATAAAATCTAACAGGTGAATCAAGGATGTGGTCTTAAATTATCTCAAAGTCAAAAATCAAGTAAAAATCATAAACTCACTGACAGACAATGCACAACCTAAACCGCTGGGTATAGAAGCATGGAATTTTGCACACGAGTTTCTTTTATAATGAATTTGTGGATTTTTGAAAATTCGTCCCCAAAAGGGGTTAAATAAGGGATGAAAGTATGTATGGAAATTCGTAATTTTTGTCAATGGGAAATTCCATCGGGCACAACGCTTGTTAAATGTATTAAAAAAAAAAACTATACACGTTATGAAATATCAACGTAGAAAAAGAAAATGAGGAACGATGAGGCTACATTTGGAAATCCAATTATAATGACTAGCAATAAACAACTTACGAATAATATTTGACCAGGCTCACTCTTTCTATTCCAGATTCTGGGTATCCTATGCATGGCACTGGCGTCGCCATGGTATTCCACGTGGTTCGTCTTCGTCGCAGTCACCAGCTTCATCACCACGCTCATGTGGACCTTCGTCTTCCTGCTCAGCATCAAGGACGCGCTTAAAATACCTATCAATTGGCTTTTATCTGTAAGTACTCGCATAGTTAAGAACCACCTACGCACCAGCCGACCTTTTCTGTAAAAATCTCACCGTGAAAACGCGGGTGAACGGATCTTTAAGTGAGCTGTCAATAGTGTTAATCCCAAGCGTCATCCCTGGAATGACAGCTCACTTCACCTAAATTTTCAGCTTGAGATTTTTACAGAATAGGCCGGCTAGTTTCCCTGGGCCACACTACCGAACTGTGAAAATCCTCAAAAATTAAAATCATTCACTTATCTACAGAAATGCAGGTATCTAATGACTGTACCTACGTGTATAACAGTTGAACGAGGGATTGAGGTTTACGCTATTTAATTAATTAAGAAATTAAGTTCGTTAACTATCCGAATTTACCAGTTATAGCACTAGATTCAAGATATCTAAAACAATTCAAAAAGAAGAGTTAGGTGCTTATTTCTAGCAGAAAATAGTGTTAATCAAAGTCTCGCTCCCAATGTATTTAAAACTACTCACCAAGACACCATGACTCTACAGTGGCCCATGATATTTAAACAAGGCATTTTAATGAAACAACAACATATTATGTTTGCGATATGTCTATGAAATTCCGTTCTGACGAAAATAATATTTGCCTTTTCAGGAGCTGATCAGCACAAGCATAGAGACGTTGATGTACCTGATCGCTTTCATAGTCCTGTTCGCAGCGACAGCTAGCTACTACACGCATGCGTATGGAGCCAATGTTGCAGCTGCTGTAAGTATCTTCAAACCATCATCATCTTTAATCATTTTAAGCACTATTTTACTTATAAAATGGATCATGTTGTCTGAAAAATAAATTATAATTAATTAATTAATTAACAGATTGTCATCATCATCTCAGAGCGTGCGATTGGAGAGGCTTATGTCCAGCAGTGGACTGCTGTAATAATATTTATCTATATAAATAAAAAGAGAAGTCCTGACAGACTGACTGACTGACTCATCAACGCCCAGCCCAAACTCTTGGACCTAGAAAGCTGAAATTTTGCACAGAGGTTCCCCTTATAATGTAGACAAGGATTAAGGAAGGAATTCCCGGTAGTACGTTCCCATGGGATATATTCCGACATCCACGCGGGCGAAGCCGCTGACAAAAGCTAGTTTGACATAAAAGAAGTACACAGATGAGTGCAATGATCAATGACCCCTATTCTAGGAAAAGCCTGTGTAAAAGGGGGGGGGGGGATCTCTTGGCTGATGATGATAATCCCAGAGCGTTAAGCAGGCTCCCAGTATATTCAGTAAACGCAAGAAATTGGGAATTTCATTCAGATTCTTTACTTTCTGATTTCGGTAACTCAACTCCATGTATCGTAATACTAGAATATGCAAAAAATGAAGTCACATTTTCTCATGGTTTCATCAGGTTTTAGAGTTACTAACTGCTTTTTAATGATTTTCTGTTGAGTTACCTCTACGTGACGACAATAGTAGTTAGTATTGTACACAAAAGACTGTTGACCATATCAGAAACAGACTGGGCAGTAACAATAGTCAATAGCAATCGTGAGTCGTGTTCTTCAGTGGTTTAGTTTATGTTTAGTGCCTTATGTGATGATTCATGTTACGTTATAGGTTCAGTGTCATCAGTTAGCCTTTTCACATCTACGATACCGTGTAGAACCTTAAGTGCAGTTACTGAATATATAGTATATATAACATTATATCACCGTTTGCATTTTAACGTTAAGGGTTAAAATGTTTTTTTTATTTTTTGAAGTCACCATCAGTCTGCTCCCTAATTAACGAGGTAGTTAGAAAGGTTGCTTGGTGAAGAATATGCCTATTAAAATTAATCAAATAGCGAGAAAGACTCCTAGATACACTTCTAAGCCAAGCTGTATAGTTTTCGCTACCATTATACCAATAAAATTTAGAACCGTAACTACGTCTAGAATCTCTAGAAAGATTGACTAAGAAAATAATGAATTAATTACTTTGAATGATCTGAGGTCTATTAAAAAAGATGGACATTATCGAAAAATAAATAAGTAGGTTTATTGCAGATAATTTAGAACACACACGAATGAAGTCTTATAGACTAATGCGAAGAGTTGTATATTTAGTAGTTTTCTTTGAGAACGATTACGAATCAAATCTTACTTTCTATTTTTGATTTGCATATCGACTACCTACTTACTTTCGTAGTAACTAACTAACAGTAACTAAAGCAGGGGTTTTTAATGTTTACGTATGACAAACCGCAAATCTTGCCTCTTGCCACTGCTTGATATCTTAATAGATGGTTTACGTTATGTGGATCATTGAAAACAGCTAAAATGTTGAACTGGCAAGTAGCATTATGATAGTCTGTTGTAAATTGTAAGTCTATCTTTAGTCCCTGTTACATCCGGATCCAGAATTGAACTTCAGACACGGGTTTCACACTAATTGGAAGCCGTAGTCATCATCAACCACGCTGCGTACCTAATGGGAACGGTGACCACAATGACCGTAGAACGATGATCGCCGTTTCCGAGTAGGGCTTTATTTTGGACTATTGTTTAAAAAATATAAAATATAATTTTGTTTGTACAGGTGTTTGGTATTTTCAACACTGTGGCGTACGGAGCTAGCTCGTTCCTGTTGTTCAAGGAGTACCGCGGCACGGTGACGACGGCGCAGGCGGCGTGAGCGTGACCCTCACGCGCAAGCGCCGCGCCACTACCATAAACCTCAACGGAAGCCTATTATCGTATCACTCACATTCGTTTCGCTTTCGATTCTGAACGCCGAAATCTAACTGTACTTCTCACGATCTTAACAATAAGCACTTATTTTAAACATTTATTTTTATAGGTACCAGAAAACGTGGTTATTGGTGTTAAGCATTTTATTTCATGAGAATATTATTAAAAGAAAGATTTTATCCAAGTGTTTCTCTCGAGATATTTAAATGCACCTATTTATAATAAACGTTCTGAAATATTTTCGTATAGAGAGGTAAGTAGGTACCTTCATATCTTGTTGTTTACAGAATTTCAAAATCGAAGGCCTTATGAATGTTTTTTTAGCTGCCAGGCTGATCTACACATATTAAAACTATTAGATATCTGTACTGAATGTTGATATTTATTTTTTTATCTGATATCATGATAATTCTGTCGCAAACGAGTGAAATTTTTCTCACTTTATATTCGTTGATCAAAACCATTGCATTTTATGCAGATAGATTTGTATTTTATATTGTAATTTTATTACCTACTTATATTTAAAAGTCATGTAACAAACAGTACGGTTTTATATTAATATTAATAGAATAATACTTAAATTAATGGCCATAGATTGTGTACATGTAAGGAATATATATAAAATGGTAAGGTATGTTATACAATGAACCACTGTCAAACTGGATTATATTTTGACTATATAATACAATTGGTAAATTTATAGGAGGGCAGTATCCCTCTGTCAGAAAAAGTATGGAGCTGAATCATGTAGGTTTCAGTTCGTCCAGTTGTTATGGTATGTTAGGTCATACATAATTTTTGACAACTCGATACTTACTTTTTTACAAAAAAACTTTGTATACCATTTTGGAGACTGTCGCATGAAAAGATTAGTAAGGAAGTGTAAAGATCTACCAAAATTAGATTATTTAAAATTTTAATGCACATTATTTTAATTCACAATGAAAAGGAAGTGGCGCTAAAACACGAAATCGACGAGAATCAGAAGCGTCTTATTAGTTAAATATATAATGTAAAAAATTATATATTTCAAATAAAAAGTGGGGCCAGTTTTGACAAAGTACCTACATTCTTAGGTTTCTCTTATTTAAGGTAATTGTACCTATTTACTCGTATTTTATCACATGGTTGTTACAAATTTTGTTAGACTAGTCTACGTCGTTTGTATTAAAGATAAATGTATGTGTAATCTAAAACGAATTAATTAATGGTAAAATAATATATTTGAATGTAATTTGGGACGAGACATTTTGGTAAATACAACTTTATATGCACTCTAGTACCTAATGTATGAGTTTGAGTACCTGATAGGTACATATAACTATGTATCGCAGTGACCAAGATCTTTAATGATTGCTCATTCTTTTCTAAATTAGTATGAAGTTAATATAGGTAACTATAGTTACTGTACCAATCTATAATTCAGTAGTTGCAAGTCTTGAAAATATGGTACCTACATATCCCGGAAATATTTTTCTAAATGTAACTAAAACTAAATGTTGTCTATTATAAAATAAATGGGAGTACGTTTTTCTCCACTTAAACCTACTTACGAGTAGGTACCAATACTTACACTTATTTAATATACTTCTTAAAGTTACATTTTAATGTTTTTGTTAAGTACTGAAATATTTAAGTTGTGTTGAATGTCGGGTGTTATGTGAAGTTTTTAAACAATAGTTAATTTTATTGACCTAATTTGTAAAAAGTTAATAAATATATTTTAACATAATATTGTGTTGTCTTATAATATTTTACGCAAAAAAGGTTATAAATTAAGAAAAGGTTCTAGGGGTCTCGGAATACAAAGTACCTACGTAAGTCGATGTTGCCGCGTCGTAGAGACAATTTTTGTGAAAAATAAACTATTTTGGCTATGTTATTATTTCTAATAAGTATTTCTTAATTATTTCCTTTTTATTCTAAACGACATTCTTGGAGATTTTTACTTCGTCTGAAAACGTGTTTTTCCGTTTCATTCTTTCACTTTTACTAAATAAGTAACCATCCCTTAGCCCGGTTTCTGAGGTATTTAAACGGAGTTTATCCATTCGTTAATGATTATTGGTTCAATATACGATACGATTACACGATATAACTCAGTAGCACCATAGCTAGCTAATTTCTTCCTTGAATTACTACCGAGAGTTTATCTGAGGACCTCAAAAACCGAGCATAACCGAGGAAGGAATTCGCTTAAAAAATTGATAATTATGTCGAATCAATAGCTATTGAGAGTTTAAACTCCGTTTAAGAATTCTTCAGAAACCGGGCATTAGTCATTAGGCTAATATCAGTCGCCCCATAGATGCTATAGCTCAAGTTTTCTGGGATAATTACACACATAATATCTCAACAAAATCGATTAGTGGGACACAGCTAGGGTTCCCAACCGCCCCGCGTGCGGGGCGGGACGTTCCGATTCTACGGCTTAAAAAAACGTTTTTATACAAAAAAATACAACCTTCTTCCAAAAACAACACTAAGTACAAAGTGAAAAATAATTTTAATTTCGGAAGTCGGTGTCTAGTTAAATGTACTTATTTTCGTTTTTTGCCATCGACTTCCGAAATTAAAGTTATTTTTCACTTTGTAGTGTTGTTTTTGGAAGTCGGTTGTATTTTTTTGTAAAAAAGTTTTTATTTTTCACTTTTTAGTTGTGTACCTACCCCACACAAATTTTAATACCACTATCTGCAAAACAAACTAGAACATCATCCATATAAAAGTGGGGAAAAAATACGTATTATTGAAGCTAACTCAAAAACTACCGAAGCAAAGATAATCAATTTTATATGGGACCAACTGTGACCCTCTCGAATAAAACAAAAAAAATCCAAATCGGTCCAGCCATTTTCAAACATACATAAAAAAAAAAAAAAAAAAGGTTCCGGCGAATTGAGAACTTCCTCCTTTTTGAAGTCGGTTAATAATGCGTCCCGGGATCATGTCTGCGGGCCGATTGTTCCACTTTATGGTAAACCTGCCCCAGGTTAGACAGAAATCCCGTTCAAATGAAGTAAGAGAATCGCGCTACGCGATGCACACATGCACCGGTGTCGGGCGAGTGAAAAAAAAAAAGAATTTTTTTTATTTGTCCCAAAACGGTTACAAACATGGATTATAAATGAGACTTGGGAATGAGCAATTGGTAATACTTGTGTTGGGGGCTATCTCGCTCTTTCCCTTAATTATTAACAATATTGAGGCGATTGTTTACAAAAGGTGACTAAAAATTAGATTTAGGAAGAAAAGATAACAGTAATAGGGGGGTAACGAGTTTATTATCCAGGGATTATCCAGAAAAAAAAAATTCAGAACGCCATCATGTTTTTCATAAAAGATGATGGCGATTTCTTTTTCTTGTGAAACCTACAACATCCTAACAGATTTACCTACGTCTAAAAATAGAGCAAAGAATGAACACCGAATTCTTTGGATTTATTTGCGCAAGAACAAAGAGTCCAGCAAAATTATTTTGATTACATGGTAAAAAATGCTTTGTCATACCTGCACGTGCACCTGGACGATTAGGTACTTTGGTTTTTCGGAAGACAATAATTTGGTAATTACATTTCGTCGCTTCGCATTAAAAGTGTACAATCTCAAAAAACTAACGAAATTGAGTTAAGTACATAAACAGAATGAACTGCAATAACAAATGTCCACGTGTATCAAACGACGTTTTACAATACACTTTCGAGGAAATAAAATAAAATAACGAAAAATATTTTTGTCATGAATTATTATTATGAAACTATGATTTAAATTTTCTTTTTTTTCCGCGCTTTGCTTTCGTCAGGTTGAAGGAGAAGCAAAGGTATAAAGCCGATAAACAGCCTAATATGAAAAATAGAAAAAAAAAAAAATTGAAATTTTTGAAATTTTTGAGTTTAGAACACAAATAAATGTTAATTTGTTCATATACGTTTCGACCCCAAGTAATATGGGATAAGGGCAGGAAGATGATGACGTTTTTTTTATTGTAATAATGATGTTATTATATATAAAAACATTATAATATTCAAAAAATATTAACGCCGTAAAGATTCACATCTCTTTGTCGAGATTAAAAAAAACATTCACCTCCGAATAGAGACGGTGTGAATAGAGGCATTGAACCAATTTGGACTAAATATAGGTATATGTTATCTGTGGCAATTTTCATTCCCGCACACGTGTTGGGAAATGAAAAATCGCACGAGTGTGAAATATAGTCATCCATTGTGAACCTAATCGTAGTGCGATATGAACCAGTTTTCGAGGAAGTGTATTGAAAAAAACATTCACCTCCGAATAGAGACGGTGTGAATAGAGGCATTGAACCAATTTGGACTAAGTATAGGTATAAGTTATCTGTGGCAATTTTTATTCCCGCACGTGTTGGGAAGTGAAAAATCGCACGCGTGTGAAATATATTGCATTGGAATCTAATCGTATTGCGATATGAACCAGTTTTCCGAGGAAGTGTATTGAAAAATTTATTTAAATACCTACCTAACTCAATTTCGTAAGTTTTTTGAGATCGTACACTTGTAAATGCGAAGAGACGATTTATTTAATAGGATCTCTCTATTGTGTTGTGAAAAATTTTCACTCACCAAACTCAAGAAAATTAAATAAAACTGATAAAAAAATGTTACAATTGTTTTTTACTCGCCGTTTCTGTATATTTGTAGGCACGTTCAGCTTTTTTTGGCCATGTCCCGCCTATTCATTTTTGGTTTTCCGCAAATCTGTCAATAAGAGTTGGCAACCCTAGACACAACGAACTTCAAAGTTTTAAACATTCCACTTTGTCCCACCCACTATAGTAGTCTTTGGTCCCACCATTGGTACAACTTGGTACTGGTAGGGCAAAGGGGAATAATCCGTTGTCTGCTCCCAGTTGATTATGTCAGTTCTGTTTTAATATAGCTTCTTCTTAGTTTTCTCTTGGGTGGTCTGGTGTCTTAGATCCCATGTACAGACAACAAAAGAGATATCTAGGCAGGACACACTAACATATTTGTATGTGTATTGCTTCATGTTCAATTTTATATATGTACATTACTTTGTTTTTGCAATACTTCATTGTAACACACTGACACAAAATTGTTTACTGTCACGAAATTGAACATGAAGCAATACACATACAAATATGTTAGTATACCCTGCCTAGATATAGATCTTATAGTGAGCGGTGGTGCGGTCGACACTGGTGCTCGCATTTGACTCGTTGTATGACGGTAAAGGAAACATGAATACTTATGTCTTAAAATGCAGTGCACAAGCGAGGTGATCAATGTAGTAGGTATATACGTTATCTGTATCAGAAGAGGCCTTTGACCTGCACTTTTAAATGCAGGCCGGTATTATTAATAGAGTTGCGTGTGCGCTTGGTTAGAGAAAAGGAGTCCGGTACCAAATGTTTCATCTTTTACTGAAATGTTACTTAGCAGTTCCTTTGTCTTTAAGCATGTCTGGCCGCTCCTGACGCATCGATAGCTTCCAGGTGATATCTCAGTGCGCAAAGCTGCCTGTCTGGTGTTGTGTGCGCAATGTCGATATTCGCCGGCGAGCGGTGACTCACCGCCAGAGTGCCGGTGCCCACTCCACAGTCGTGCCAACATTGCCCGCTCGTGCATACGTACGCTTTTCACTAGTTTTATAACATTTCCCATAGTTTCCCGACGAATATAAACACTGTAAGTACCATTTTATTGTTTACTCATTTAGAATCAAGTAGCTTTACCTACCTATAGAATTTATGTTTCCGCACGATACTTTCGTTAAATAAATCCTGAAAGTAAATTAATAAGTACATTTTACACTACCTATTATTAATTTGTTTACTTATATATGTATGTTAGTTGTGTAAAGCAAGCTATGTGTAAAATATAGATCTTTACATACGTTTTAAAACAGTTTTAATTCAGACTATCATCACCAGTTTATAAGAGAAACATTTTTAAGCTAAGTACTTCAGTTAAGTACCTACTTATTTCACTAAAGGAAGTTTATTTGAATAGGATTTGTTGAATACTCTATTTATTATCTATCTATATAAATAAAAAGAGAAGTCCTGACTGACTGACTGACTTACTGACGGGACTCATCAACGCCCAGCCCAAACCTTTGAACCTAGAAAGCTGAAATTTTGCACAGAGGTATAGAAGTATATATAATGTAGACAAGAAATATGGAAGTATTTCCCGGTAGCATTCCTGTGGAATATTTTCCGACATCCACGCGGGCAAAGCCACGGGCAAAAGCTAGTACGATACTTATATTCCAATGTAAACTGATAACAGCTGTGCCGCACAATTCACAAACCAGCGGCAAATCGGCTGGGTGCCTAGTGACTTGATGATTACACATATGATCAGACAACACATACACACACTGATGCATAGACATACCACAAGACATTCTTTGATAGATGCATGCTTAAATGCAGTAGGTATTGCGTTTGTGTGATGTGCAAGACAGTGAGTGAACTCAGTCAAACATAATATAGGTAAGTTTAAGTAAGATATAGTGTAGTAGCTGTATTGTGAGAGCAGGCGACCCTGGCATACAAACATTGCGCGTCACACGCCTACACGTTGACCTATACGACCCTTATTCGGAAATGACGTAATATCAAGTTCTGTCTTTTGACTGTCTATGATCCATACTGAAATAATTTTGATGAAGTCAAGCCTGACAGTAGCGCAAGAAGCCCACTCTTCAATTAAAATGTATTTCAGGCATTTTGGTAATTGTATCCAATTGATCTCAATTGTTTTTAATGAAATTTACACTTGGGTAACTTTGTTTAAATGTTACCATTTATTTTTACTAAATGCCCTTGAAAGGAGTCTACTATATCAATTCAACGGTAAAGTAGTTGGATTCATAGTAAATATAGTAGTCCCCAATCTTTTTGGCCGGGCATAACGTATAGACGCGAGCCGATGCGCAGAATGCAAATGGGAAAATATTATGCGCAAGAAGGAGCAAGATGGCGGTCGCGCTGACTTTAGCCCGGCCAAAAAGATTGGGGACTACTGTATATAAAAGAAGGAAGTCCTAGGAGTTAAGAATACCACAGCATTTTCTATCAAATCGAATAGAAAGTTGTTTCTGCAGACGTAGGTACGTCTGCAACAAATAATATCTGGGTGTAATCAATACAGCAGTTCATTGTCCTCCTGTCCGTATCCCAGTTTGTTTGGGGTCGGCTCAGCATGCCTTCTTCTTCCAATCATCTCTATTATATGTCGTCTTCATCACCCTTTCTAGTGGAATCGTCTTTCACTCAATCCATCCATCGTTTCTTTAGTCTTCTCCAACTCTTACATCTGCAGCAGTCCGTAACTACAATATTAAAATATGAGTGGTGTTATGACATTACAGTGATCCAAGATGTCTCACTCGCTGACCATCACTCGGACGACGGTGGCCACGTCTGGCACCCCTGTGTACATCAACAGCAACTACATGGGCACTACTCCCGGACTTCTGAAGCTCGCAGAATTGGTAAGGACACAACAACACACAACACACACTATCACTAAACACAACAACACTACCCACAACTCAATACTGCTAGGGTTGGGAAGGGATAGCAAGCAAGAGTCGGCGACTTTGGTAGTGTTAAATTGATACTTGATACTCATTGTTATAAAAGACATTAACCTACAAAATACTTCCGAAGTTAACAAAACCAATTGACAATTACGATGATATTTAACATACAACATAATACGAGTATAACATATCATAACATCACGCCTGTATAGTCTGAAGGAATAGCCAGAGGTGCTATTGCACCTCCACCTGACTATACTTAAACACAACTGACTTACACATAACTGGCGAATGTGGGTGTACTATTGTACACCCACATTCGCCAGTTATGTTTAAGTCCAGTCCTATGTAACAGCTAGAGGTTGAGCTTATTGCCTTCAACTGGGCACAAATCCAGACCATAAAGATATTCTTCAATGGCGCTGATTAGGTACTATTTATACTTATCGAGTAGAAACAGCCAGTTGTGGAGGGTCAATCTTGTGATCCTTTTCTAGTTAGATTTTAATTGGTTTACTAACATTCAAATAATTATTTATATAATATATAAACATACAGTAATAGGAATCGATTGTTCACAGTATTAAAATAACTGACCTTAATGCTTCGTTAATTGATTTTAAATAAATGTCGATTTGTCAATCATAAGCTATAGCTTGGGTACTTATTATATCCATTTAGGAAAGAACTGCACATTTCAGGTTAGCCATTTAAAAGGGTACGTATATAAGCCTACGTGGCCCTAGTTAATTTTTATTAACTGTAATTTATTGGTCAAAATAAGTACCATTATCAGTTTATGTAGCATTACTAAAGCTCTACCTACTATCGAGTGAGTGCGTTTGGTGTGAATGATAAACAATATTTCCTGCCTATTCAGATATTTTGATCCGGAGTGTAACCTAGTTTCAGTTACGTAAATATCATGGTTGGGCAACACGGTCGTATCAAAACAAGAGGCTCCTTGAATTATGCACCTAAATATAATTCTTATGAGGCGAAATTATACAGTCTGTATTTAAATCCAGTTTTCTGCTTTCCATCCAAATTATCGACTGGTTTAACACAGTTTATGATTTTAAAAAGCGAATAATCACTAATATTGATTTTAAGAGGTCGAATAAAAAAAACGGCCTAATTATTTCGTCAAATGCAATAACAATACAGTTTTCACGTAGAAATACCTAAACAAAGTAAACTTAATTGAAAAATAAGAACTTTGGCTCTGAACTTACTTACTTACTTTGTTTCAGTAAGCTATCGTATCTAAAACAGAAGAAGTTTATGTTCAAGAGTAGATCAAATGTAAACAAATACCTATATATACTAAAATAAATTTCAAAATCTTTTAAATTGAACCATGTGTCAATGAATTGTCACGACTTTAATGCTAATGTTAGTTTATACATTTTGTTAGTTGGGTATTTGGTTTTCCGCCCGGATTTCTTTGAAAAGGCCATGGATGATATCACGAATGGCGTCATCGCACTGTATTGAATCGTCTGCGCTAGTGTTGGTATGAGTTCAGCAGCCTATCTCTATCAAATGAGTCAGAGTGGGACGTAAACTTCTGCAATTAACTCTCGTTAGATCTGCATTTAGATCAATAATCACTTTTATTGTAACAAATTAATTGAACAATGCTCAAGTGGTGAACTTCTACGTCCCACGTCCTTCTACGTCTGCTGTACCCATTGCACTCAGTGACAAATAAAAATCCATTCAACAAATGAAAAAAAAAACCAACAACATAGAATCTACATGAAATTTTCATGAAATAATTTCAGAAACAGCAAAGTTCTGAAGTTAACTGTAATAAAAATTAATTATTGAAGTAAAGGTATTGTAATTTTCTCCGACCTCGCGTTTTACGAGGTAGCCATGACTTCATCCGTGCGGTTATTCTCGGAGCAACCAGAATAAACAAACGAACGATGATTAGCATCGCGAAAGTGCGTCAATACACTTAAATTTGTATTATCAATGCAGCAGAGGTTTGTTGATAAAATCTTCTGGTTTGAGGAAAACCTTGTGCAGAACAATTGATAGCAAATGTTTGAAGAATTTCTATGAGTTGTATCCCAGCCTAACAAACGCTGCCAAGGTTCAGCCCAATGTTAATAAAATAAGGAAAAATAAATTATTTACGTAAATTATTACGTTAATAATTTATTTGTCATTGACATTCCATGTTTTCCTATTAATAAATGTTCAATTACTCGTTAACTACTAGAACTATTCAGGAGTAGAGAACCACGGCAAAAAAACGCCCCTCAGTAGAGGAAAATGGCACTGTATAAATTATCACCCAAAGAGCATTTATTGCAACCTATTCCTTAGAAATCGATCTATTTTTACTGGACTACTGCAGATTGATGTGTGACCCATACCTACTTATACTGCATGAATTTTACATTATTTGATTACCTACCACTTGGCTGTTGGTGGAAACAAAATAGACTAAATTGTGGATAAGTTCTGTACATGATCTAACGAAACGTTTGAGACTAATATCAAGTAGTTGAAACCTTTCAAAATACTTGAATTTTTGCAATATTAGTTATTGAAAAGTATATTCTATGGTTTCCAGTTGCTGGGTGCGGCTTGCGTGGGCGTGGTGGCCTACTACATGGACCATGGACGCTACTCGGGCATCAACGGCAAGGCAGAGCTCTTCTACCTTCTCGTCGCAGTAGCCTGCCTTGTGGGCACATTTTGCCTACTAACGTCGTGCATCGTCTCCTTGTCTACAGCTTCTATCATATCAAAAACTGTTTATGTAAGTAAATATTAAAAACGGTGACGTCATTGCGTCATGAGGTTGACTATCCAGACCCAAAGAGAGAGACATAAATGAACCAATCCATGGAAATGATGGATAGGCCAGTAGAACAGGATACGCTGCGTCAGTTGGCCTGACCGGATAACATACGTATACCTACACAGCACATACAAATGAACTTGCTTTGAGGCGTTACATACACATGGTACGAATTTGAGATGACAAGAACCGGATGATACATCCGATCATAATTATCGTATCCTTAAGGGGGATACATAGATAATTTTGTGTTTTTAAAATTGTATAAAACCAAATGTTTATGGTTAAATCATTTAGATTTTCTAAATGTGTTATTTGACTATATTGTACTAAAACCGAAACATGTTTTCTTGAAAATTTTTGTTAGAAAAAAATTCCAAAGTAGCACAGTCTATTTTTTGTTTTATAAGATTATACGTAAACAGTTCCTTAATATGCAGTAAAATTTTGCTTTAAATCGAAGGTATATAAATATGTTAAGAACTTACTAAGCTAAAAATTGATTTTAGTATAGCATTTTGTCATAAATCTACATTTAAATAAAGCGCGTTTAAACTCCGGTGCGCGTGAGAGTTTTCTATCTCGCGCGTCAAACTAGACAGCCATAACGCCATTTCACTTACACACCGAGCTAAACCACGCTTCGATATATCCTCTTAACTAGTTATAGCGCTACAAGGTTATTGTGGCGCGTGACCAAAATCGGCACGAACGCCGCGCCGGGGCGCCGTCGCGCGTCGTCTTGTTTTTCGCAAAAAAGTTCACAAATGTTTACCAACAGCGCTCCCCTGTATAACAAACTGCCAACAGGTACTTGTAGCAGTGTAGGTATGTTTGACGTGTTAAAACTATGTAGGTACATTTCTATACTGGGTTTTGTATTAACTTTTGTGTTTTTCTTGTTTTTCAGGAGGTGATATATCATGGCATGGCGTTTATCTTGTACCTGTGTGCTGGCATTACTCTGATGATAGAAGTTAATCATGCAAAGGATCAGTATTATAGAAGCAGAGATTATGAACCCTACCTAGCAGCAGCGGTGAGTTTATATATATATATAGTCCTCCTTATCGATTTCGATAACGGCGACCATTCGAAATCACTTATTTGCGTGTGCCCTTAGATGGCTCGCTAGACCGAATTTAGTTTTGAACACCCGGTCACAACTAGAACAATAATGTTGTCCTGCAGTGTTGTATGTATACGTGTAGGAGGGCTTAGGTCTCTTTGCGTATTTGGCGCTTCTCAATAATAGCCTCGTGTCGCTTTTCTTCGAAAGATTTGGTACTTTTGTGAATAGTAGAGCGCCAAGACGACCTATGTAGAGCGAGCCTCTCCCGACCTGTAGGATCAATTGGCACATGCGTTAAGATGCCTTTTGAGCACATCCTTATAGCGGAGATGGTGAGTTTATAAGAAGTATTTATAGCTCCACACACGTCAGTGAACAACTTAGACTAAGGCCGTTTGTCCATCGGCACGTCGTCACCAAGAATGAGATGATGATGACGGAGCGGCGCCGAAGTAGCGATAGTTAAGGCTCGCCTACACACAGTGCCGCCGGCAAGCCATGATGCGCCCGGTGGCTTACAAAGCCGAACGATTTGCCGCAAAAATGTCCAAAGAAACGCACAAACGCTCGGCAAAAGCCGGTGGCACGTGCCGTTCAGCAAAAGCCGGCGGTCCGTGCCGCCGGCACTGTGTAGGAGCCTTTATAAGTATTTGCTATGGCTACGTGTCCACCGCTCGTCGTCACCGGGACATCACGTTCGGTTCGAATAAAGGATATACACTCAACTCGGAAAGGGATCGTCGCCGTATCAACTCGAACCGTGCGTATTCTTCGTATGAAACTCTCTACTGCAACACATACTAATCGGAATCGTAACGTAATCGCCTCGCCTCGGGATACGGTGAAGGCGAAAGGCGATACGCTGACGATCCTTTTCTGAGTTGATATGTGTGCTATGACCTTAATCTCGTTTCTCGTTGACGTCGCGTTGACATTGTGCGGTGGACAAACAGTGTAAGGGAGATTTTTAGGGTTCCGTATCTCAAAAGAAAAAAAACGGAACTCTTATAGGATCACTCGTGTGTCTGTCTGTCTGTCTGTCCGTCTGTCACAGCCAATTTGCTCCGAATCTAATGGACTGATTAAGTTGAAATTTGGTACACATATGAATTTCTGTGACCCAAACACGGACGGGTAAAGTAAATAAATGAATTTTGAATATAGAGGTCACTTTTGGGGGCAAATAAGAAAATAAAAAAAAAAAGTTTTGGAAACTACACCATGTGGCATGTCAAATGAAAGGGCTTACTATGGGGGTTTCAAATATATTTTTCTTAGAATTTTAAAATAAATTGTTTTAAAGTTATTTAAGAAAATAGACGAAACTTGACCATTCCCCCCCCTTATCTCCGAAACTACTGAGCCTAAAATTTTGAAAAAAATACAGAAAATAGATCTTTACCTGTAGATTACAGAAAAACCTATAAGAAGTCTGTGGTCTTAAAATAACATGGTAAATCTTTCAATATTGTGAGTACAAACTTACTTTTACAGTTGGAATGTATGGGAGAACATGTTTTTCAACTACAATGTTAAGTTTGTTCTTAAGATAAATTCATCCCAACTACAGAACCCTTCATTGTGCGTGGTCCGACACACACTTGGCCGGTTTTATCTAGAATCTTTCTGTCAGTGTCAATATTCCCCAACAATGATGATAATAACAGCTTTTGAATACGGTTTAGATGTGCTGCTCGAATTCAATTTCTTTGGTGAAATTCTCCCTTAGGCCTTGGCCTAAGCCCTTGGGCTAAGAAAATTGGAATTTCGCGGCTACCTTAGATCATACCATTCTGATTATAGGCTTGTTGAAACTAAACACCATTTACTGTTTCTCTATTTCAGATCATGGGACTAGTCATGGCGGCCCTGTATTTGCTCAGTACGTTTATAGCAAATCGTCAGTACCGAGGCATTTAATTAAATATTTGAAACAGATCATTGTTCACTACCTTTTAGTAATTTATTACTTAATTTTATATAAGCAGATGCTATTTTAATGTCACGCGTTAGTAATTAGTGACCCTTTTTGTTTACTGTAACCATATAAATATTGTATTGGGCAGGTGCCTCTACGACAGCAAAGGCATGACGAAATTAGTTTCTTGAATCAGCCGCTAGTGGCGCTGATCGCTTGAAAAATTTAAGATTACGTTACTACATTGATTGTAGGTAACTTGTAACATGGGGTAGTGTCTGTTAGTAACAGATGTCAGATGTTATTTTTGGATATCGTTGAATATTTGGAATACCTACAGTCTTCTTCATGGCAGGCGCTATGTAACGAATTATGGGCTGAATTTAATAAACGTAGGAATTGCTGCTTTTTGTCGTGTCGATGTTATTAAAAGTACACTGGACACTATAAGGGTATGGTGAAATGTGAATTCTTAAGTGGGTACATAAAAATTGTGGATCCAGCCGAGCTTCCCTGCCAACAAAACAGTAAAGAGGTCGAACTCCATGTAGCTAACCAGCCCTGTGTGTCAGTCAGCAGTCAGAACTTGGTCTGCTCCTGTACCGGCCATAGCTGCGGAAAACCGGTGCAGTTGTGCATAACTGTGGTCTGCTTGATACTGTGCGCATATTTTATATAATTATATACACCTCGAATATAATTATGTACTGTACAAGTGTTTGAATACACATTTATAATAGCTTTTATTTTTATAAACCTGGTGGTTTTTAGTAGGTACTATTTCGAATATATAACTTTTGATAATGTTTTGTAAAATTTGATATTTAAAATATCTCAAACTAAGTAAGAGGTTATATAACAAGTCACTATGTCAAATACTTTAAGTTGTCATTCTATAAAGAGGAATGAAATGGGCAAGAAACCCAACGTGCCATACGAGCTCGTAATCTTCCTACATTGCACTTTCACTATCTTAAGTCTGCGATATTTTTAGGCATTGTTATTGGCGAGATGTGGCTCAAGCCAAATAAGGTCAACTATTTTATGTGTCTGATTGTGAATTTTTGTAATCGAACCAGTAGTGCTATTCTGTAAACATCTCACCGTGATAACTCAGGTGAAGTGAGCGTGAAGTGAGCCGTCATTCCACCTGACACACCCTGACACTATTGACAGCTCACTTTAAGATCACTTCACTCATGTTTTCACGGTGAGATATTTACAGAATAGCACTACAGTACTGCTGGTAAAACGGGGTTATGTACGTTAGTACTATTATTTATTCTGTGGTAAGGGTCACTTTGACATTTTATGGAAGTACTTTAATAGCGCGCCAAAGTATGGTTTAAACGTGTGCCGAGCATTTGAATCGATTATTTGAGAAACTCCACATGTCCATGAGACCATGTGTAATAAAGGCTCAACCAATCTGTCAATATTTTTTTTATCAAAATTATGTTAAAGTAACCCGTACACTTTAGAACTTTGATATAAGTTGCATTTTAATGCCTTATCAAAGAAACCCCACATTCGGGATAACTTGACACATTAAAAAAAAAACAAAAACATCATTATGAATCTTAATTGTTAAAAAAAAGTAACTACCAAAAAACTACCGAAACATGTGCAAAGTAGCCCCGTTTGATGTACTGCCAGAGATTACCTACCTCTTACCCCGCATCCTAATAGGAAGCGACTACGCGACCATCGCAAGTTCGCGCGAACGTTGTTCGTACGAACTAGCGATCAAACGTACCGGAGTCGAACTGGTGTACTAATTGACATTCGTGTATTCGCGCGAATAAATTGTTTGATTATTAATTCGCGTGAACTTAGTTCGTATGAATGCACGATCAAAATATACTGATACCAAACAGGTAGCTTAACTGACATTCGCGCGAACGTCTTTGTGTTTCGCTGTCGATTTCTCTATCTAGCTCAGCAAGGTAAATTATATTGACCGATAGTAAAAACTACGCGTTTCTAACTTCCATTGTGATATGTGACTTATTGACGCGAATACACGATGCCCCCCATCCATCCTCGACGATCGCTTATATTAGGACGCAAAATTTTGACATCGAGCGAATACGCGATCACATCCGCGCGTCGATAGCGTAATCGCGCGCCGATCTTTTTAAGGCGAGTAGTACTAGCGCCACCATTGAGAAAAAAATCATAGACTGGAGATATGGAACATTTAAAAATGTTCCATATCTCCAAACTTATGATTTTTTCTTAATGGTGGCGCTAGTTGGCAGCGCTACTCGCCTTAAATAAATAGGACGCAGCCTTACAAACAAACAAAGAATGTAACCGCTTTACAATATTTGTTTATATTAAAGTCAAGAACTTGATGTCTGCCTTCGCTGCAAATTAGGTTAATGTTTTACAGGGCCACATGTTTATGCTTCACTGGGCCAAATAGGCCTATCTAGTCTGGGGGCAAATGGTTCATTGTTGCAAACTGATGAATGAAAATTTCAAACAAAATTGCATGTAAAGATTCGGTGCTTAAGTTTTATTTTACCAATTATATGATTTTCCGAAGGTATTAATAAGTACTTAGGGTAACTGTTATAGTAATTCGCTTTAGTAAAACTCATAAAAAAAGAGGTAGAAACAACAAGAAGAAGCAAGCTCATGAATGACGAAAAGGACGAAAAATATTGTTTTGGTCCTTTTCATTCATGAGCTTGCTTGCATTATCTTGTCTGCATGCATACCTCTTTTTTACTGAGTGATCAATTACTAAAGCGTGGCCAATTACTATAGCAGTTACCCTATTTATTATCCGATTCGCGGAAATATTTGACACAGCAACAAATAAAAATGAGGAAAATTAGCGTTTTTTATATCTAGAAAATTTGCATTGTTTATATCTGCAAAATTGTCTTTGATTAATTTTACTTATCTTGTATATCAGTGATTGATTGTTTGCCTACGAAATAATTGCGCATTTGCTATGATTTGATTGTTAGAAAACTGCCAAAACCAGAAACAAGGATGGTTCAAATACACTTAGCATGGTAAGTACAGTCACGGAAATTAATTGTCAAGCATATTGAAAGCATTTTTAGTCGTAGGTTATGTACGTCTAAAAATACTTTCCCGTTGGTATCAATGGGTTGTTACTAACGGCACATTATAATAATGATTCAGTATTTTATCTGGGCAGTGACCTTGAATACCTACGGCCGCTCGGTAGATAAATACGCGTCCGTCCGTGCGTAACTGCCGCGCGCTCTTGAGTGACTGAGACTGACTGAGATTTTGTAGCGCGTCGTTTCGGCCGTTTTCTGTGAAGATAAACTACTGTATCATTATTATACTGTGATAGCGGGAAAGTTTTTTTTTAAACGCGCTTCAAGCGCCTTCCTTTCGAAATGAATAGAGAATGCATGCGAGTATGAATGATAAATTAATTTATTAAGTGCTATCCTGTTCTGCTGTGACAACCATTGCAATGCTAACGAAGGGCACGCTAAAACCATATGTTTGTGTACCTAAATGAAGGTGCTACTGGTGCTACATCTTTTGTTGACCGTATACGTTAACTTTAAACAATTCTACCTTGGTACCTATGTACCTTGAAGCACAATGTTAATATAGTCTGAATAAAAAAATGAGAAACATCACTGTTCAGGCGATCACACATATTGTGGTCTGCTCACAATAACTTTAATAATGGCTTGCTTAGACCTTAGGTACCTATTTATAAAATATCTCGCTTTATAAAAAAAATGTGTATAATGTGTGTTGACACATACACATTATGTGTCAACACTACTTAAATATGTGAATAATGTAACTTTATACAAGGTGTAACTTAAATGCCGCACAACCCATTGTACTCATCATTATGAACAAGTTTTACTATGGGACAAAACCTGAAATCGCGAAAAAAAAATCTGCGGCTTCCAACATTTTGACGATTTAGGCGAACTTATTATGTAGAGAACAGCTGCCTTTTTTCGCCATTTCAGGTTTGGTAAAAGTGGTTCATAATGATGAGTACAATGACCCCTTAAGAGATTGCGCATTATTTAAGACACACCTTGTATATGTATGTATACAGGTGCGATTACTTTCACTAGCTTCCAATTTAATTAAACTACGCAGAAATGTATTGAAATATGCTTATGATAAAAATGTTGCAGTTGGAAAATGTTATGTATTAGGTAATTAGTGTTAGATGTAGTTACGAGATATTTAAGATAGTCTTTTGCCAATGTTTATTACCTTTGAATTAATTATAATGCAGACAGGTTAGTATTTTTTAAGTGAATTTATGTATTACGTGATTATATGCAAGTGAAAGGAAGACAGACCACAAAATCACTACAAAACTTAATATTTTGGACAAAGTTTAGAAATAATTTTATACAGAGAAATAAGAAATAAATGTTTGTACTTTTGGTATTTTACGACGTTTTATTTCATTTTACACTGACAGCAGTTTTTACTTTGCCCCCTAATTCCATGATTCGGCCTGAAGCCTTAGCACCACAGAAATCTAAATTTATTTAGATTTCTGTGCTTAGCACGAACGCGCGCCGTAAACGTTATGATCTACGTAAGTTCGAATGAGTTTTGAATCATAAATGTACAAGTATCCTGAAGTATTTTGGTTTGACGAAATCCGTCCCCCGTTATTCGTCCCCCTAGGGGGACGAAGTTATTTTTTTCCCGATCGTCCCCTGATTTTGTTGGTGGGGACTGGTGGGGACGAACAGGAATAATTTATAATTTTTTCTCGTTCGTCTCCCACCAACAAAATCAGGGGACGACCGGGAAAAAAACAACGAATTCCCGTTCGTCCCCCTAGGGGGACGAGGTCAAGCGTACGAACGGGAATACACCACTAATCCTAATAGATGCCAAGTGTTGGAGCAACAGATACCCATTCCACTTTCATCATTTAATTAATTACTTTGCTACGAACAGCCATCTGTTTAGCCAGGGTTTTGATGAATGAGCTGAAAATAGATCTGGGGCAAGGTTTTAGATTTATACGAGTAAACCATCATCATTCTATGCCACCATCATTATCCCAATTTATTTGGGGTCGGCGCGGCGCCGTATGTTTTATTTTTTTCTTTTAAGCATAAACCATCATAGTCATTATTAATAAGATACCTAAGGATTAGTAGGACTGGGTTTCCTAAGGATAGTTTTATTAGGGATCCATACACCCAAATGTTTGCCTCGATAAGGTAAGAAGTACCTATTATACTTACGAGTAGCTAAGTGTCGTTGCTGGTGCATACTCTTGGCCACAATTTTTGCATGTGCAAGTAAGCACCTACTCACTAGGTACCTGTCGTGAGCAACACGAGAGATCAGCCGATGAGCCGATATACCCCGTTTACATCCAGCCATTACCATTGCCATTCGCGCTGCCGGAAATAGATACCACTAAACGGAAGTATGCCCGCCAGACAGATATCCACAGTCGATTTAATATCATAAAAAAACTTTATAAAGTACCGAACACATGATTTGTTTACACTAGCCGACCAGATTTTAACTAAAGATACCACATGTTGATATTTCGCTGTACCTAAAAAACAAAACAATAAGGTTAATGAGTTTGTAAATAATATCCTGAAATAGAAATCTACCCTCCCGTCGCGAGTGCGTCGCTCTATTTTTATAATTAAGCGCACACGCAGCGCGCGGCACGCGACTCATTCAAAATTATTTCAGCGTTGTTCCGTTCCAGACATGTCTTTTGTTTGAAATAACTTCGGTAGACAATTTCTGTGTTTTTCTAAAAAATAAAAACAATTGCTACGAAGAGTGAACTGAAAATTAGTCGTTCTTGTTTTATAGTTTATTGTGTAGGTCAGAGTTGAATGAACGCGCTTCCAAACACCTAAAAACTATGCGGTCTTCTAAATATACGTTATTATGAGTAATCCTGACCGTGTAAGAGGATTGAACTCTCCCTTATTTCCTGTCTGGAGATTCAGCGGTGCGGTTGAAGTTTCTGATGGACTTGCAAGCCGGTGTTCAGTGCACTGTCAGTGATCTAAAATGACTCGTGGACCGACAATAGTGCGTGTGCCGCCGGGTGGTGGTGGTAAGGGCATAAAGTGCTGCTGCTGTCGATGCTGCGAATGCCTCAACCTTGGATATTTGACTTCCCATCATGGCATCATTAAGATAGCTGAAGCTGTAAGTAATATAACATCTTGTCACCTTCAAACCTTTTTATTCAAAACTAAATGGATCCACCATTAAGTTTTAGCTGTAGTTAGGCAATTTCAGTTTTAGCGCAACAGTTGTCTTTATTGTGCAAGCCGAATTCTTTTGTCAAGTGTAGAGCGGTTTTTGTAATTAGTTCATCTGGTTAATCATTTTCGTCACATTTTTGCTCAGTGCGTAATACTTTGACTCATTTCCATAAAATTTCAACTCTGGGTGGCAACTCCAAAATGGTAACAGCTTTAACAGTAGGCAATAAAAAAAAATCTAAAACCTCAATCTGAAATTAAGTAACCTCAACGTGTTAAGGCAACAATAATGAAACTAATAACTTTAAAAAACAAAATCACAATTTAAGCTGCCAGAAACTCATCATCTGCCTAGCCTTTTCCCAACTATGTTGGGGCGGCTTCCAGTCTTGGAAGACTGCACCTGGAGGTGCAGCTGAATTTAAAATTTCCATCGATGTACCCACAGAAAAGATAAAGAGGATGTACCTATCGAACGACTAAATTACATAGCACGGTAGCACCAGCAATCGTATTATGTATGCTCCACTCACAAGTTATACGTATTCATGCTTGTCAATGTCTACCTGTGTTGGTTTAGCTTAAACTAAAGTCGCAATAATTAGGAAATCATTGTCGATTTTTGACGGACCCTTTTTTGTATTGGTCTTACTTTACCTGTCTGTTTTTCTCCCGACAGATGTTAGGCGGTCTCTGCCAGAGCCTGCTGGTGAAGTATGGCATGTCGGAGGCCAGCAGCATGGGCTCTGCCTTCCACGGGTTCCTGACGACGGCGTCGGCTTGTCTCCTTACCACCGCACTCCTCATTACTTGCTACGTGCTTTCCTCCAACACGCAGCAACTCATACGACAATCTATCTTTGTAAGTAGAATGATATAATGTCATCCAGAAAAACTTTGAAGAATCGATCATATAAGTTTCATTTTCTTAATTATTTTCGTCTTATGTAGCTTTTTCGATATATAAGTTAATGATCATCATCGGTAGTTTGAGTTAACATTCTACTGCACCAAGAAGTCATGATACATTTTGCCATAGGATAATGAATTATACCCGAGTAACTTTAGCGTGGCAGTAGCGGTTATAACTCATAACCCAACTACATTTTCTAGCATTCTTCAAAAACTGATTTGATTTGACTGAAACAAAGTCCGTTAACGTCCTGAATCAATATCTATCATGATCTTCAACATGTTTCAATAACGAAAAACCATACATAGTTTATTGTGTGGGTTCCTACACAGAGATATTAGGGAAAGGGCAATGACCGCTATTGCCATGCTAAAAACGACTCGGGTATAGTGCTTAGTACGTTATGACGATTGATAACATGATCTTCTATAATGACCCTTGAAAAAGAAGTAGGGTCTTGTTCATGACCAATGAAACAGGCATAAAAAAATTGTCAGCAATCCAGTTGATTCGATTTTTGACTTCCATGAAGTATTGACTGTGTTTTGCCATAAATGAGACATAGCAAACCATTACAGGGTGTCTAAACTCTTAAGGTGCTTTTCTACCAAAGATATGCTATGCAACGTTGCTATGGATGCGTTTGATATCCCCCAATCATATTCATTGGTTCACATAGCATAGCACTGGTGGAAACGGGTACAACTAAGCTATGTTTCTTATGTGGAAGGTTGAGTGCTATGGATATGTATTATAAGTAATATGCGTGCTATGGATGGGAGCTATGAATGCGCGAGTGGTGTAGCTGCCGCTCCCCGTGCCTTCCCTACTGTCGATACATCGCATAGCTCGTGCTGCGCATCTTCCCTGCACAGCTACCTCGGGGCGGCGCATCTTCATAGCACATCGTACTCGCTCCGCTACACAGCTTAGCATTAGTGGAAACAGTCGCATAGTTTCGTAGCTTAGCTTTCACATCCTCGCAGCTTAGCTGCATAGCACATCTCTGGTGGAAAAGCAGCCTAAGGGTGCTTTTCCACCAGAGATGTGCTATGCTACGTTGCTATGGATGCGTTTGATATCCACCAATCATATTCATTGGTTCACATGCACTGGTGGAAACGGGTACAACTAAGCTATGTTTTTTTATATGGAAGAATGCGTGCTATGGATGGGAGCTATGGATGCGTGAGTGGTGTGCATCTTACTCGCTCCGCTACACAGCTTAGCATTAGTGGAAACGGTCACATATTTTCGTAGCTTAGTTTTCACATCCTTGCAGCATAGTTGCATAGCACATCTCTGGTGGAAAAGCAGCCTAAACCTACCACTCTATTCCAATTTCGGCAGCGAGTGCCTTACGCAACTAAGATGCTGTTTTTAATTGTTTCGTTTATGTAAATATTGCAGGAATGCCTGTTCAACGCGGTGGCGTGTTTCCTATACTTATCAGCGTCATCCTACATGGGCGTAGCGGTGAACATCTACCTGTACCCGCGGTACGCGCTCGTCAACATGTACGCCGCATACCCCGCCATGACAGCTGTCTATGTAAGTCTATGGCCATGGAATTAATATTTGCCTTGGAATTAATTACCATGGTATATGCCTAAATATGTATTTAAGTAAGTACACTCCTACCAACTTATCTGTGAAATGGCGAAAATTAGAACTACGGCCGTCATGTTGAAATTTAATTCGATTGTGCCGACGCATGTTATTCGATTGTGTCGACGCATCGACGGTACCGCCTCTTTCAGTTCACAGATAAGTTGGTAGGACTGTACAGACGCCAGCACAATAGATTTTCATCTTTATCACTTAAGCATTAGGTTCAAGGTTGATTGGGAAAATTTTACAGTTTTTGGTGGCTTCACCTACTGGCGTCTGTACAAGACGGGATTACACGATGCTGGTTTTGTACTTGTACTATTATGTATTCTGTGGTTTTGTTCAGGTTTTCGCGCACTTTCCTGCCAGTCTGGATTCTGGTATACTTAGGTACTCGTAGGATACAATTAAAGTAAGCTTGACAGAACTATGACGATAATGGGACGCATAGTTTCGGGGTCTACGAAGATTAGATAACTTTTTCGTTCTAGGACTCCTACATTTTTTAGGCTTCCTCTCTGCATTTATTTGATTTGCTTGAATTCCAAAACAAGGTTAGTAATCCTATAATTAAGGTTATAAGAGCATTAAACAGAGGGTATGTAAAATAATATAATCAGCTATTTTCCTTCCTGATTCATTTTGCATGTCATAATAATACACTTCTGGACACATCTTTTGGCCCACCTTGTATTTTCAGTTTCGTTTGGTCCTAGCTAAAATTTTATCTTAGGTCGAGCAAAAAGTTTTTATGCAGTTTTGAACCTGGCACATTCACAATTTCATTCAATAGTCTTTTTTTGAATTTCGAACACAGAATTTAAAGAAACAAAAGACAATTTGGAGCCTGTTTGTTGATATCAAACAATCGAATACTAAGAAAACTTGGTTTTATTGGTTTACTTGGATTTAATTCTTGAAAAAGTGATTGATATCTTTGGTTTTGCAACAAACATTACTTATTCTTAACATTAAGGTGAGGAACTATCAATAATCTATGGATACTTCACCTGAAGTCGCCGCCCAAGCTGTGGCACTTATTCAGGCCGGACACAGCCAAAGAAACGTGAGTGCTCAACTTAATTTAAGTCGATCTGCGGTCCGAAATGTTTATCGGAGGTACCTAGAGACTGGCGGCTTTGTTCGTCGCCAAGGAAGGCCACGATCTCGGGTCACAACTGAAAGGCAGGATCGATTCATCGTGACGACTAGCTTGAGAAATCGTCACCTTACCTCCATTGAGATACAAAACCAACTTCGCGACTTCCACGGAGTATCTGTGAGCGCTCGAACTGTTCGGAGAAGGTTAAAAGAACGCGATATGGTACCACACAAGCCAGCTAATGGCCCCAAACTAACGCGAGCCCACCGAACAGCGCGCCTTCATTTCGCACGCAGTCATTTAAATTGGACACAGCAAGATTGGAGCCGTGTACTCTTTTCTGATGAGTCTAAAATTGTGTTACATGGCAATGATGGAAGGAAGAAGGTCTACCGACGTAAGGGAGAGCGTTTCGCACAATGCTGCTTTGAAGAGAGGGTTGCTTATGGCGGTGGCTCATGGACTGTCTGGGGCGGTATATCCGCGAGCGGCAAAACTCAACTTGAGGTTGTTACAGGACCACGGCTGCCAACATTAAATGCTGAAAGGTACATTCGTGAGTGCTTAGAACCTCACGTGATACCATACGCGGACTATGTGGGCCCAAATTTCCTTTTTATGCATGATAATGCAAGAGCCCATGCGGCCGGCATCGTCAGGGAATATCTTCGGGATGTGAACATCACAGTTATGGACTGGCCAGCCAGAAGCCCAGACATGAACCCCATTGAGCACATGTGGGACGAGCTAAAAAGACGTGTTAGGGCTCGTCAGCCAGTTGCCCAGACGATGCAGGAGTTGAAAACTGCCATAGAAGAGGAATGGGAGATGATCCCTCAAAATTTCATAGAGTGGTTGATAAACTCTATGCCTAATCGTATGAGAGCTGTGGTAGATGCCCATGGAGGCAACACGCGTTATTAAATTAAACCTTTATTTGATAAAACATGTTTTTTATTCAAAAATCAATTGCCTTTAACAAGGCGCATATCCGACTTGTTAGGCGTAGTTCCATGTCGTATGGTATTCTGAATTCAAATTTAAAACAATACGATCGAAAAAGATGGTAAAATGTATCAGGTTTAAAACTGCATCAACAGTTTTTGTTCAATCTAGCAATCATATTTCGGTAGGGGCCATCGAAACCTAAACTCTAAGGTGGGCCAATAGATGTGTCCAGAAGTGTAATAAGTACGTATGCGGAACTACGCGATAACTTGACTGATGAGCCGTGAAAGTGGGACAAATACACTCACTTTCGCATTTAAAAACAAAATAATCAGAATTAATCATAGGTAGTCATGATAAAAAGATAATACAGTAGATAGGTATATGTGGTCTTGTTTTTTAACTTTGTAATGATACCTACCTTTGTTTGTTTCTTCTTAATTAGTTGTTTATTGTTCATTTGTAATGTAAAATAACCTAGGTACTTAGAGATAGGTAATAATAGAGCACAACGGTTAAAAAGCTCAAAGTTATTTCATCAGGATTTTTCCAGCAGAGCTGCAACATGAGAGTTTGACGACAGACGTCGACAAAGCGTAGTCTACTTCGCTTGAACAATTAAAATGTTATTTCTTTATCGTTAAAATCTTTACACCCACCTATAATCCTGACAACACAAAAACTTTATTACGTTTTCGTGTTTTATTTTATGTTTTATGGAGGGCTATTAAGTGTTTGTTATTTATGTTTCCAGTACATCGGCGTGGTGGTCGGGATCCTCCATGGCGTGGACGCGTATTTGTCATACAAGTATCATAAGGGATACCGGTGAATGAACGGCATCCTAAATATAGAAATAGAGTGTGCAAGCCCCGTTTTCATAGTAAATAACAAAAGTTGCACGATATTGTTACAGCAACATGATCTTTGTGTTGCTCCTGTTTATAGCAACCATGTTTCCAGAAGCACAAAACCATGTTGTAAAAACAATGTTGTGCAACATGTTGGGTTACATGAACACGAGACTTTTTGGTACACACGCAATCTCATTAACTTTTACATAATGTTTTGATAATCCTGTAATTTTCATTTCAATTGACTACTTAGTACACACTTGTATAGAAGATGACTTTTCGAAAATGTTGAATTGTCAAAATGAAAGCTATTGAGATTATTATTTAGGAGTCAAAGCTTACCAGACTCGAGAATGTTCAAAGACCTTTAACAATAAATTATTTTACCAAATTGTGTAACACTTCATTCCAAAAAATTATTTTATGTTTATTTCTTCTTACGAAGTATTTTTATTATCTAACCATTGGTTTATGTAATGTAGGTATCTACATATAAAGATATAATACAACTTACAACGCATATTAAAATTTATAAAGCATTATTTTATACCTAAGTGGAATAAAGCATTTATCAGATTTATTTTACTATGTTAGTGTTTTATTGTGTGTACAATACCTATTACCTTAAGTATAGCAAGAGATGGACATTTGTTACAAATAAAAACTTTCATTGAACACAACATTCCTTGTGTGCCTGTTAGTTTATTATTAGGACTTGTCGGTAACTTTAGTTCCTACCCTATTAGGTACTTAACAAATCTGTTCCCTACATTTATGTTAGCATTCAATCTGCCTAGCCTTTTCCCAACTATGTTGGGGTCGGCTTCCAGTTTAACCGGATGCAGCTGAATACCAGTATTTTACATGGAGCGACTGCCTATCTGACCTCCACAACCCAGTTACTGGGTAATACGATACCCCTTGGTAAGACTGGTTGTCAGACTTTCGGGCTTCTGACGACCCGTAACGACTGTCAAAGATCCACGAATGACAGCCGGGACCAACGGCTTAACGTGCTTTCCGAGGCACGGAGGAGTTTCGGTATGTAAAGATGGTCACCCATCCACGGATCAACCCCGGCAAGCGTAGCTTAACCTGATGGATCGACCCGTGCGGCTGTTATTACTTAGCCACGAGCTCCTCACATTTATGTTTGCATTACTCGTCAAAATGTAGGGAAATACTGACTTATTTTCACAATTTCAAATTTGGCCCACCCGAGCGGAGCTCGGTCGACTAGGTAATAAAATAAACTCACCATATATACAGGTGTACCAGAAAGATACGGATACATCACCGTAATCGCGAAAGAATAATCAGCCGTCCCGTACATTTGCGTCGAGTAGGAATTGAAGTTTTGTATGGGACAGTTGATAATTTTTGCGATTACATGTTGGTCCCATGGAGAAAGTTGTTCAATTTGATGGTCTGGACCACACCTTTCTGGTACAGCCTGTGTGTAAACATGAAAATCAGCTTATTATATGGATAACATAGGTACACAAACGTAACACTGACCTTCGTAGAGTGTAGCATATGGTAACCCTCGCGAATACCTTGACATTAATTAAGTAGGTAGTGCTTAGTCAATTATGAGTTTTATAACATAACATCACGCCTGAAGTCCCCGAAGCAATTATTTACTTTTAACATAAGTAATATCAGCACACAAAATCTTCCCATCATTATTGATCCGGAAAGGCTAGGCGTCTGTGTCAGCTGTGTGCTCATTGCGAGAAATCATGCGGAAAAAAGGGCACGGCCCTCGTACATCACTAGAATTGCTGCAGGTGACGCTCTTAAGTAAGGTTGGAGGAAAACCGTGAGCTAGAGAGAGGAGCGCCTTGTAACCTTTCCCGGGCAGAGGGTTTCTATCAGAATTTCCCACGGAAGTTTATCAATTCCGTGGAATTTCTAATGTATGATAATGATAAGTCATACATTGGAAATGTTTCCTAAATTTTAGACGGTTTTTGAGGTCTTAAGGTAAGCCTTAAGACCTCAAAAACCGTCTAAAATCTAGGAAACTGTTAAGAAGTACCAGGAAGGCTTCCAGAAACAACATTAGGTACTTGACATCGATTTAATTAATCATATCCTTTTTTAGGGTTCCGTATGGATGCCACCGGGAGCCTCTCCGCTGTCAGTCCGTCCGTCCTGTCACAGGGCTGTATCTTTTGAACCGTATAGGTTAGACACTTAAATTTTCACAGAGTGTGTACTACTATGGCCGTTAGCCACTCACACGCGCGGCTCCCCCGCATGATGCACCCTCGCACGCCCCCGACCATTTTTTGCGCGCGCGCAACGTGGCGCCCAGCCACTTATACACGGCTTGTAAACAAAACATTCCTATGAATCACTATGAAAGTAATTACTGTTTCTTAAAGTGGATAGACTAGGCTAGATTATGAATTTTGTTTTAGAACAATAGATGACTTAGTATTTTTTTAATATAAAAAAAAACAATTTGTTTATATTATCGCCAATAAAACACAATTTAAAAATTATTTCAAAATCTAAAGCGATAACCCTATTTTTTTTTACTGGTAAATTTCAGACGTTGCGCGTGGGAGCGGCTAAAACAACAAATAATAAAAATAAAATATAGTTAAAAATTAAAGGGGACCCCCAAACAAGAAACGTGTTAAAGAAATATGTACAGTTAAACTAAATACGGAACCCTTCGTGTCCCTTTGACTCGCACTTGCCGGTTTTTTATGATAACCTAGCAAACTTATCGTGATACCTTCTAGGTCGAGGGGACTTACCCTAGATTTTTGATAAGAGTTTAACAGTATCTATCAAAAGGGATTAAGGATTATGGAATGACCTTACCTACTTCATATCTTTCTGCTGCATTATGAATATTTTACTGAACTAAAAAACCCGACTGCGGTAAAAAACTTAAGTTGAAAAAAACTGAAAAGCTAAAAACAATAAGCAACCGCAGTCGGGTTTTTAGTTTTTAATTAGTTTTTTTTATTTCCAGTTTTTTAGTTTACAAATATGAAAAATTTCGCAGACGATTTAGTTCTTAAGGAGTTTTGGTCGTGAGGGTTATTTAAAAGCTTTTGAATTAAGCTTTTGGATTAAGTGCACAAAGCACAAATAGCCAAGCCTTTTTTTAACGTGTTTTTTATGATTCGTCACTTCGAATTACTTTTAACCATTGTAGTGCTCCAAACCTTACATAATTATGGTTTTTTATTATATTAAAACCTTCTTAGATAAAAAAGTTTCTGAACTATTTTATGAACCAAATATTGGCATTCTACTTTTCACATTTTTTCTTTTGATTTTGAATTCGGATGACGCATGGATTTTCTTTGTTCTGTCAAAGATTTTTCGGTTTCATTACCGAGTCTTTTCTGAAGGAATCAAGTCATTATATTTTTCAAAATGTCAATGTAGAAATTTTTTTGCTAAATTCTTCCACCGTTGAGCCCTTTCTTGGCTGCATTAGCCAGTCGTTCCATGTGAGAATTCTCGTGTTCGGTTGCATCCGGTTGGACTGGAGGCCGGTTGATCCAAATTTATTATTCCGCATATAAGGTTCGTATTGCTTCATAATTATTCGTATTTATCGTTTTATTGAGTTTCTCTCGAGTGTTGGTCATCATTGTGATACTTTTTTTTTATTCCGTAGATTTTTGTATCTTTAAGTGATGATCATTTCTCCTATATCAAGGAGAAACCTGTATTTGACCGCGCATAGCGAAGTATGATATGTTTTTTTCCCGATTCCTATGCATATTAGGTATTGACTGGGCTATTTTTCTTGGTACTTTAAAATTCCATTTCTTTTTAGAATACACCAAGCCAGATAGCTCTGTTTTTCCCTTAGCCCTATAAGTAGAGAAGCTAATTAGAATCTAAAAACCCGCTTATCGCGGAAAAACAAAAAAGTAATTATAAACAGATGATTATACTGCACGAGCATAGTTATTTATCCGTTTACGTGTTAAGATATCGATTAATCCTTTAAACCGATCTGTACTGGGGATTGCAATTCTTACGGTTATAAGTCGATTTTTATTATCAAAACGTTCGAGACAAAAAACACGCAACTAAATCACTATCTCGTTCTTTTTCAAAAAAATTCGTAAAATTTAATTTATTAAATTGTCCTCTATATTATATTAAAAGACTCGGTAACCATGTACCTAATCATTTTTTTTATTTCATCTTGGTTTGTTATATTTTCGGTTTTTTTTAAAGTGGAAATTATGCGTTTTATTGTGGCTAAATGAATCTTTAATTTATTTAAACGCTACAAATACGATGAAATCTTTGACAAAACAATCAAAATCCATCCGTCATCCGAATTCAAAATTAAAAGAAAACATGTAAAAAGTAGAATGCCAATATTTGGTTCATAAAATAGTTAATAGTAGTTCATAAACTTTTTATATAATTATAGATAAGGTTTTAATATAATAAAAAACCTTATGTAGGGTTTAAAACACTACACCATGTAAGTTGAATATATTTTTGTAATCACCTTTTAAAACCCTTCATTTTGATATCCCACTCAATGGTATTAGAAGAAAAAAAAATCGGACTACACAATATGGCACCTCAAATCTGCCATTTTACTTTGTTTTTAACGTAGCCAGTGACACTCGCGCTACCAAGACCTAATCTAAAGACGTATAATTTATCCAAATCCGTTCATTCATTTAGGAGTTATGAGGGAACAAAGAAACGAACATACACACATAGATACGTACATACAGGTCAAACACATAACCCTCCTTTTGGGCTTCGCCGCAGTCGGGTAAAAAGTACCTTAAACTCTACGGGGAAGTACTTTTACCACAGTTATATTTCTGGCGTCATGCAGCGTTGCTGTTTCAGTCTTTCAGTGTAAGGTATGGACACATTACGTGAAATTACAAGAATAATGATATAGGGTGTACCAGACGGGTGCGGTCAAATTTAAGGGTGTGGGTGTACCACACCTTTTCAAAAACCATGGGACCAACATGATAATCGCAAGTCAACCGTCTCATACAAAACTTCAATACCTACTCGGCCCAAATGTATGGGACTGCTGATAATTTTTTCGCGGTTGCGATGTTGGTCCCATGAAGAAAGTTGTTCAATTTGATGGTCAGTCAGTACCACTCTTTTAAAGGAGAACGGGCGTAGCGAGTACTTTTTACTACTACCATTTTCATTCGGCATCATTATCATTCGACTACGACCTTTGGCTTTGTTTATCGGACTCTTTGATTTGTTATTATGTTACCTATACCACTGGTGTACAAAGCGAACCTCTTTTAATATTTTTACTGTTTTTTACATCTGTCAATTGTTTTTTTCTTACTTTTGACATACAAAAATATACCTTTGTTTTTTCTACCAAGAACCATTGCCTTTGATTTCGGTAGTTAATAACTGGCTTTGTTCATCGGACTCTGTGATTTATTATAATATGTTATACAACTGGCTTTGTTTATCGGATTCAGAACTAAGCTCTTAAAAACGGCCAGCTTTAGTCATGGATGAACACCACAACAGTTATGCTATGTGCCACTGCCAATAACCTCTATTGTCTGGTATCTAGGTTTAGGAAGGCATGAACCGTTTAATTCTCCAGCCGGAGATTTAATTGGTATTATAACTGATGAAGATTGAAAAGGAGTTTTGTTATCTTACTGTAAAACTTTAGTATTATCTAAATAATGAAAATAATATGTATTTGATTTATTACTGTATTATATTTGTATAATAAGGCAAGTGTTAGGGCGCGCTGGAATATTCATACTTTTGTTTTCCTTTTAAATCCTTTGACTTGTCTCTATTGTCACTAATGACCATCTCAAATGTTTCCTTAACAAAGTATAATATTGTAAAACGTTTAAATTCATTGTTATTGATAATAAATCTCATAAATATATTTTTTTCACTTGTTGTTTATTTTGTAGAGCAAGATCTTAGGTTCCCCAGACTTTAAAAGTAGTGTTGGTATGTAGGTACTTCGAGTTTAAGCATACTAGCGCCTGTAGCATAAGATGAGTGAGAGCGAAATACAGCCTTGGCCAAAAGTATTAGGCACCCCTTTAAAACACAAATAAAACAATAGATAAGTTATTTTGAGGTGCCATGAAACAAAATATCCATAATGAAGTCTGGCTTTATTGCACCATAACTTCATCCACACAGCGATTTGGGACTTCCCGCCATAACAATAGTTGAAGTACATATGAAAACCTTTCCAATGGTATATCGCAGGTTGTTATTGGTTCCTAGGCTGGCTTCCATACATTTTTGCCCGTTCTCCTTTGACCACACCTTTCTGGTACACCCTGTACATTTTAGCTTTGTCATTGAAATGTCAACGCATAGAATCTGCGATGCTATTGGAGCTGGCGAGCTGGCGAGGCTACTTATTATCAGGTGGGCTTTTTGCTATCGAATATAACAAAATGACAGAAACAACACATGATCCGGTTTTTACTCTTCTTTACAAAATCAAATTATTATAAATGCAAAAGTAACTCTGTCTGTCTGTAAATTCCAGATTAAGTTTTATGCCCTGGATTTGAGTTCGCTTAAGGCACCCACAGGATTGACCGGTTAGTAGTCAACCTCTCAAGGTCAACTACGAGATGCCCCAAAAAAAAAGCCTGTCTGTAACGGACCGTTTGTCGCCATAGTGGCAGAACGAATTTGGATGTGGCTCTTGGTAAGTTGGCACACGGATAGACCATGACTGCGGTCATATGATTTTTTATCTCGGTGTTCAAAATCCGCTTAGCCTTTTCCCAACTATGTTGGGGTCGGCTTCCAGTCTAACCAGATGCAGCTCTGAATACCAGTATTTTACATGGAGCGACTAATCGCGGTACTACATTCCCGTGGGATAATTTCCCACATCCACGCGGGTGAAGGAAGACGCGGGCAAAAGCTTGTCCTAAATATTTCTATGTTCAAGTTGCAAGTGTGCAATTTATTGTGTTCGCGTGTGAACAAAAGTATTTTACTTCGTGAAGTTCGGATTGTGTTTGGTTTGTTTATTCGGCGGTGTACGCGTGCGCCGCCACCGCCCCGTGCCTGGTACCACCGTTCGCGTCACCGCGCTCTGCCAGTCTGCGATAGCGAACAAGTTTCATTGAATTACGTATTTTTATCTGAGTATTAGAATCTCATTATTGTAAATATTTTGTTTGTATTAGCCTTAGATAATAATAAAATAATAAGGTGTATAGCTTATTTATCCTCATATTATATTGTTTGATTTTAGATAAAATGTTTTCCTTGTTCAATGCTCAGTGGCACTGCTATAATGTTGGATCTATGCGTTAATGATTTTTATGAAGATATTTGCCGATAGCACCTTTGTTAGCACTAAGACGTAACATAACACATTAAATGACGGTCAAGAAGACCGTCAACACCCAGTTGTAGAGGCCAGACAAGGTTAAGTACAATAAGTATCTACACCGCATAATATGCTGCAGCTCTTGCCCTCCTAAATAGGGCTCTAGATGATGCAATATATCACTAGGTACTGAGTTGACTGCCTCATTGTTCTAGTGATCGCAAGCGCTACTGCTCTTCATCAGCTCCTGGGTTCGATTCCCAGGTCGGCTAGTGTTATTAGGTTTTTCCATTAGGTATTTCTCAGGATTTCTCTAGCCCGGAGTCTGGATGTGTGCCTGGTTGTTGGTAATAGGCTCGAACCCTAATTACATGGAACTTAAACATAGTTGGCGAAATTTGGGTGTACTATGGGTACACTTCTGCCCAACCTTTCGGGCAATACAGGTGTGATGTGATGTTATATGTTACACATGAGTTGCAAGGATAACTCGGCTCGAGGCAAATGGAAGATGAATTCACTACACATTCAAAAATTCACAATATTATTTTGACCATTCACTTAGACATTGATGCCCTTAGCACACCTCCGCCGCGAAACAATAGCAGCGAAACATTCATTTGCCTGATGTTCCGCTACTCGAGTAGCGAAACATCATGCGGTTTCTTTGGTTCGTGGTTTCGCGGCAGAGATGTGCTGCCTTCAACTAATGTGTATAGGTATATGGAAAATTTGTCTTGTCAAATCTTGACCGACGAGAAGGATATTGTTGAAATGAAAGCAATTGTATTAGTGTGTGCAGCAATCAGGATCCAGATTTTTTGGATACTCAGGGACACAATTTCGACTTTCACCTTCCCTTAAAGACCATCGTACCTACTGCGTCTATTTTCCCCGAAGGGTTAAGCAGTGATGACTTATAGTAGGTACACCCACATTTCACAAGAATAGCGGGGGCGAGCCTATTGGCATCAATCCGGGCACAAATCCAGACTCCCTCTCCTGAGAAATTCCTACCTAATTGGAAAACCCAATAACAGAGTCCAACCTGGGAATCGAACGCAGGACCTCATGCTCAGCAGTAGAGCTAGCGAACATTAGACTAATGAGTAACGTGGCAGTCCAGTAAAGACAATCGTGTTTGGTCCATATCCTTGAACTCTGTGTATCTCAGTATACGGGGACCAACATCATATAATTATGGGCTTTCGACTAATGTTATAGGAGTCGGTTGAACTTTGGTCAGTGAAAATTGAAAATAATAAGTATTGGCAGGATGTCTTTGTGATTGTTTACATATATTATTTACTTTACTACATATACATGTGTCAATCAATCTGCCTAGCCTTTTCCCAACGTTGTTGGGGTCAGCTTCCAGTCTAACCGGATGCAGCTGAATACCAGTATTTTACATGGAGCGACAGCCTATCTGACATCCACAACCCACCACCAACCAACCCATACCTGTCTATCGTGCTATATAGACAGGTATGGGTTGGATAAAATATTCGATAACGACCACGACCTCTATTTTTCAGTTCTACAAAGCACGACTTTTATTGCCAAAACATTAAACTATAAAATATGAAAGAAAATTTAATTATATTATGACAGCCAGTATATTGGCCGGCAAATAAAAAAAACATGTAATCACATTCACATACGCAATCACTATACTTCAATGATTTGGCTTATCAATATTTTCTTACTATTCTATGATGTTCGCTTTGCTTGACGACTCGGCTTTCAGTACAATGACTAATGGGGTACAGTCCGGCCGCCGAGAGAATGCGTTCTTAACACTAGTCAGAAGGACAATTTCTAGTAAGTAACGAATACATGTGTTTTGTAAATTTGATTCTCATAGATCAAATTCGCAAACACATACATATTCTTTAGTATGAAACTGACAGGTGTTAAGAAAGCATTATCTCGACGGCTGGACTGTAGTTGGTAAATAACTAAGTCTGAGGTCCTGGTTACGGTTCCCAGGTCGGGCAAAGTATAATTGGGATTTTATCTGGATTTACGCCCGTTTGATGGCAATAGGCTCGTTTCCTTTTACATGGGACTTAAAAACAGACGGGCGAAATGCGGGTGTACTGTAGCACCTCTGCCTGTTAATCTTGACAGTTAAATGATAATGTAACTGCCATTCTTTGATAGTTGTATTTACTGTTTGTTTGTTTGACACGGCAAATTGACGAAGGGTGTCAATTTGCTTAGCAAGTCATTTCCGTGGCTAATTAAACCAGTTGGGTGCAATATACCCATATATTGCACCCAACTGGTTTAATTAGCTATTTAATTAACCGCCTAGCCTTTGGAAGTAGTGCTCGCCGGAAGCTGCTGCGGCACCGCTCGCTTCGCTCGCTCGGCTCGCACGCGGTTGGTCACATTTCTAACCTAACCTAACCCATTTGGTCGGGGTGCCCTAGCTTAGTTACTGCGACCAATTCGGCTCGCGTGGTTTGTCACAGTTGAAAACTAACCTATAATTGAATATTATTCAGGCCGCTAGTTGAACGGCCGGCGTTTAGTTAAAAGGCTAGACAGTGCAATTCGCCATAATAGCCATGCACACTCATTAAAAAGTTATTGTTTTTCAATCAGTGCAGTAAGTGCTTAAGGCAATTTTTACTGTCACAAATGCGTGAATGCGTGATATCTCAAATCACGGTAAAAATAATTTACCGGATATAACAAGTTTAACACCATAACGGGTGTAGGTACAGCTATATACGAGTACAATACCTACCTACTGTAAATAGCGAAATCCTTGAATAATCAAATCTATTGCGTAGAATTCTTTGACTTTATGGTATTTTTTTTGTATGGATTAATAACTTGTTTCTTAAATTAATCGTTACACAAACATATTTAGGTACCTACCTACTTACTTGTCATTATAAAAACACTGTGAATTCCCGTTAAATATTTAGGTACCGTAATATACGACCGGAGCGGAGTCATCATCTTACATTTTTCTTTTCTGTATTAATTACTGTTTATAAATAATAACTTAATTTGAAGTATTTGAATATTTTTCTATAACAAACACACTCGAATATGCGTGACGCGACTCCGGTAGAACAATTTCCGTATTTCAATTTAGTTTTCATAGAAATTGTTCCACCAGAGTCGCGTCGCACCTGTCTGAGGGAGTCTTTACGCAGTGCGCTTTAATTGCCTGTGGCATACCATAAGTTGAAGCAACAATAAAACTTACATCGTCCAAACAGTGTTCAGATTCAGACGATGAAAGTCATTTGTTGCTTTTAATTTTATTGTATGGCATAGCTAATAAATTTGCTTCGTGTAGGTAAAATAGGGCTTTACAGTACGCCTAGTTCGGAAACGGAGGCGCGGTAACTCTACGGCGACATCGCGTCGACTTCGACATAGCTTTCGACATCCGGTGCGCTCTAGTACCAGGAAAGTGGCCCACTTTAAGTGGGCCGCCATCATGCCTACGCCCAACATCGCTTTAGATAGCTGTAGAGTACTGCTCTCCTGATGTTTACCAAGTGCACACATTTTCACATCACAGCTAACAAACAGTGTCAACCGGCTATTGCGGTTATTGGATGAACGTTTCGCAACGTATAGAACTCTCCTAACTGTTCTCTTGTTACACGCTACAAACGGATAATGGTGAAGAACTGTTGACAGGTAAAAGTCGTATCCAATTTTATGAAAAGTAGAACTTTGAAAGGGTGTTAACGAATTATATTACCGGGGCGTAAATATGAGAGTTTGTCACTTGTCGCACTGGTCACAGAACGACACTCTTCAAAAATGAAGTTTTTCTAAAACTCAATGTGCTTTATGTTTACGGCCAAACTGTGTGGTCTAATTAACCAGCAGATATTGAGTAATTGTCTTTATTCTTCCACTGTCGGCAAGCGGGTTGATTGTTTACGACAAAAAGTGTGTTTTCATGGATTATAAAATATGCTAAGATAAAGACCGTTGATGCCGTTTTAAGTGACAGCCTCTGAACCGCGACAAAGAATCATCGTGAAGGTTGGAAGGTGTAATTGTGAAATATAATTTGCTTTTCCTCTTTAGACTTAAAAGAATCTAGCAACTCGGGAAGGATCTATTCTAGTACTTACTTACCTTCCTACTCAAAGACCGACCAATCACAGTCCACTGATCGGCTTTTATGTTTCACATTCTTGAAGAATTATTTGATATATATAAATCAATAATGATAATTAACATTATCTGAGATTTGTGCTAATTACTTTTCATTGCTGTAATTAAAATGTTTTATTATGTAGGTACCCGGCGCCAGACCCAGTTGTTGTTTTCGAAGTTGACAGCGGTTCGAAGATCCACCGTGAAGACTTTTGTCACGTGTAGGTACTCTGTCTGACTTAATCTTGCTAGAAAATACTAGAAATATATTTGCAATCAGTCATTTCTTATCTAAAAATCTCGTATTTTAATGCGGATGTGTATCATCGATAGTATTAATTTTATGAGCAATTGATTATACGATAAATTATCATGATTATCGGATTTGATAGCTGAAATTATCGTGAAATGTATGTGGGTGTTTACGTGGGTACCGTTTTCTTGCATGTATGTATGTATTCAATTCCACGTTTTTCAGTAGAATGTTTAATTACTTACTTGTATTTATCATATCAGAAGGATTATTAAAACAATTCGTAGTAACTAGGCTATAGCCATGCTGGTCATATTCTTACACTTACACTCTCTACTGATGATTTCGTAAAATTTCGAGTGTTTACTCTCTCCTTCTTCAATCCGTTCTTATCTCGCCAGTCCTAATATTAGTAAGGTAAAGGAGATGGATTAACGGTCCCATACAAGCTTGGCCCAGAAATGAATACTTACAAATAAAAACAAAATGTAATATGAAGCTATTATAGTGTATCATAGTCATGTATGTTTTTGTTCGTGGTAAAACTTGATGAAGGGACATAATACCCTTCCCAAATCTGATCACTTTAAAAAGTAAATGCAAACCTGTAAAATTGAATAGTCAAACGAACTTACCTGTAAGTGAAGTTCGACGGTAATTATACTCGTTGCTGTCTCGTTCGAAGATGATGATTGAATACAATGGTAGTAGGCGTTTAGTCGAGTCACTCGTCACATAATTTTGAAGAAATAACTAAAAAATGAACGCGTCCTAACGCGTGCTGTCACCCGCGGCTGCAACTATATTCATTAAGTTCATAGCGATTTATTGGTTTTACAACACAGGGCCCATGCTCATATCATATACCTAGGTATATAATAGCATGGAATGTTTGGGTTGGGTGGGACTCATCATCTTCGAACGAGACAGCAACGAGTATAATTACCGTCGAACTTCACTTACAGGTAAGTTCGTTTGACTATTCAATTATACTCGTTGCTGTCTCGTTCTCAATGATGATTGAATACAATGGTAGATGTTCAAAGACTAGTTGTAAAAAACAATAAATCTTAATAAAAAATACCTAATAAAAAAAAAAATAACAAGAATTTGTTACTTTTATTAAAGGTATTTGCATTCAAGGTATGTACTATGGACAAAACTTAAGCGTGCTCACTTAAGAAAATATTCCTGTGAGAGCGCAGCTAGTGACAAACGAACATTATGCGATCGAGTCGTGAGCCGTGCATGCGATTATCGCCTTTGAGGTGATCATGCGGAACTTTGGCCCATAGTACTTGTACGGGCATTAATTCTTTATCATTAGTTACATAAGGAACCAAATATATAACTACCTAAGTACCTACTTAATTCAAGTTGCACTAAATCATTTTAGTAAGCAGTAAAAAATGGCTTCAGAAAAGTTTCCATTGTTGATTATGGATATTATGATCAACAACAATAGCATAGTTTTATTATACAACAAAATTTGTTGATAATTATCAACAGTAAACCTAGTAAGGTATTCAATCAAATCAAACTAATGTTGTTAGCTCGGCCCAATCCCTTTTTGTAAGAGAATGTACTATGGACAAAACTTAAGCATGCTCACTTAAGAAAATATTCCTGTGAGAGCGCAGCTAGTGACAAAAGAACATTGTGCGCTCGAGTCGTGATTCTTGCTATGCGATTATAGCCTTTGAGGTGATCATGCGGAACTTTGGCCCATAGTAGGGTAGGTGCTCCAGTGAATGAACACCCCCCAGTGAATGAACAAAACGGAGTTTTTTGCAAAAAATAAGAAATTAAAATATTTCTACCCAACGCAGTATTTTTTTTCGTAATTGCAACTCTTTTTTCTATTATAGTGGCAACAGTAATTTCTTATGTCACTATTTGTTTTAAAATGGCGAACGTTTAAAGTTGGCAGTGTTTGTGGAACTGTGTATTTGTTCGGGCAAAAATTTAGGACTCGGGTAAGACGCAACATTTTTGATATCACATTGTAGCCGTAACTGAACTATGTACTATAAGTTATTTATTAATTCTATTAAAGGATAGTTATACAATGTATCTCAAATCGATTTAATTGCCATTTTAGCCAGTTTTAAGTAAATTATTAGGTGTCCCAGCATTGGAACTAAAAATCGTTTGAGATCCGGTGAATGAACAACCGTTCATTCACTGGACAAACGTCAATTTCATATTTTTATTAAAATAGGTGTGTTATTTATTTTCATGCCGATTCATGTTTTGGGAGTAGTTTTAAAAATAGATTTCTGATCTTTAGGCCAGTATTGGGACAAGTATGTTCATTAATTGGTTCATAAAATCTAGTGAATGAACTAACATTTTTCATAATGTTCAAATATTAGCTTTTGTCATGAAGATGTAACCAATAAATGAACACAACATTTTGACCTAGATTTCATCCTTTTAAAACCTAGATTTTATTATTATATTAATTTTTATTTTTTTCTATTATTGTCCCTTTAGATTACCATGGATTCCAATAAAACTAAATACGAACGGTTTCGATATACCCAAGAAACATTGGAAAGAGCTCTTAGGTCCATTGCTAATGGAGAACTAACTATAAATAAAGCAAGTAATGTTTTTAAGATACCAAAATCCACCCTACATAATAAATTCACTAATAAAGTTCCCTTGCAAAGAAAAATGGGTCCTCCATCCGAACTCACTGTGGGTGAAGAGGCTAAGATTGCTGAGTGGATAATAAATTTTTTTTTTTTTTTTTTTTTTTTTTTTTAAATAAAGCCAAATTAGGTTTTCCAATGCACCCAGAGGAAGTTTTTGATACTGTTGAAAATTTTTTAAATACCAACAATAGAACAAGCAAGTTTACAGGGAATAGGCCAGGAAAAAAGTGGCTCAAGTTATTTCTAAACAGGCATCCTGAGATTACTAAAAGAAATGCGGAAGTAATTTCTAAAGGCAGAGCCGCAGTTACTGAAACATCTATCAGGGCTTGGTTTAAGGAACTAGAACAGTTTTTGACCGAAGAACATGCATTAGATATTAAAAACAATCCTAGTCGGATATTTAACACTGACGAAACAGGCGTTATGACCTGCCCCAAAACCGGAATCATATTGGGACCTAAGAATTATAGAAATACCTACGAAATCGCCAGTGGTAAAGAAAAAGAATCTATTACAGTTCTTTGTACTTTTGCTGCCGATGGAAAGGATGTTCCTCCATTTGTAGTATATCCGTATAAGCGAATGCCACCGGCCGTGGTTCAAAGTTTTCCGGATTCCTGGTATATTGGTCGATCGGATAGCGGATGGATGGTATCGGGCACATTTTTTTCATATATTAAATTATTCTACGATTGGCTTGTACAAAATGAGATTCAACTACCGGTAATACTCTTTCTTGATGGGCATAAATCACACATAAATCAGGAAATGTTCGAATTTTGTCGAGAAAAGCGAATCATTATATATTGTTTATATCCTAATGCCACGCACATCTTGCAACCTTGTGACGTGGCTATATTTGGACCTATAAAGAAGAGTTGGAGGAAAGTGGTACGAAAAAATAAGCAATCTTCTACAACCTCCATAACCAAACAAAATTTCGCTAAAAAGTTTCAAGAAGCTTATACCGCTGGTTTAAAAGTTGAAACTATAAAGAATGCTTTTAGAGCATGCGGATTATTTCCTTTGAATGCAGATGCTGTAAACTATTCAAAATGTATAAGTACTAGAAGAGAGGAAATAAATGAACAAAGTTTAAGAAATCAACAAAACCAAAATTTGGAGGAAAGAAGAGATGATATGAGAAGTACAATTAAAGTCATTGAAACAGAAATCGGACAAACTTTAAGAAATGAATTCGTTCAGACTTATTTATCGAAGCAAACGCATCAGCATCCATATTTTCCCTTATGGGTTAAATGTAGAAAAATAATAGATGGTACTAGAGATGTGACTATAGCAACTAATACCTCACATGATGTCCCTCTTGATTTATCTAACACATCTAGTTCTTTTAGACAGTCCTTAACTGACACAAACGCAGAGCTGCCTCAAGAAAGTATTGAACCCGAATGTAATTCCGAAATAGTTATCGAGATTGCAGATAATCAAAACAATGATGTAGTAGATAACACTCAAGATATTAATTTAACTGTTCCTACTGTGACTGATTTGACTGATTTTAATAATATTACAAATTTTTCTGAATATTTTAGAGAGTGCACATGGAATTTCAATGAGACGACTGATATAGTGGACCTAATAATTAATAGTGAATTAAACCTGCCAACCGTGATTCCTCTTCCATGGTACGATACTCCATTAGCTAGCACAATGTCAGAGAGCACTGGTATTAATAAAACAACAACTACAAATCCGGAATTATGTGTAAGTGATGCGCTTGCTACATCTTCATTTGCACCTGAGGTTTTTACTGAAAGGCATCCGGAAATTGAAAATAATGTTCCTGCTATCGACGGGTGTACGATCAATGAGGAAGAAATACAACCGGGAATGGATACCAATAAAATCGAATGTTTTTTGAGCTACCCAACAATCACTTCAATGAAGAAAACACACGCAAAGAAATCTAATCCTATGCCATTTGGATTAACCGGTCAACGGTATAAAGAACATATTGAAATGATAGAAGAGGAAAAGAGAATAAAAGAAGAAGAGAAAAAAAATGAAAAGAAAAGGAAAGCAGAAGCGAAAGAAAATGAGAAAAGAAGAAAACAGGAAGACAAAGAAAACAAAAAGAAAAAGAAAGAAGAAGAAAAGCTTTCGCGTAAGCGTAACAATAAGGAGCACGAAGAAAGCTCTCAAAACAATCTTAACAACAAAAGTCAGGTAAAAAAAGCTAAGCCGAACGATAAAATTGAAATCGATGAGTCTGTATCAGCATCAAAGGATTTATACGGGAAGTATGTTATGGCAAGATTCAAGACAGAAAAAAGAGTACGTCATTATGTAGGTAAAGTTCTTATGGTAAACGATGAAGAACAGAAATATAAGATAGATTTTCTTAGAAAAAAATCTGTATGTGATAATATTGTCAGCTTTGTAAAACCACACGTACCGGATGTGACAGAAGTTGATTTTAAGGACATAGAACGTGTGTTATGTGAACCTGAATATTCCAGACGTGGCTTGATCTCTTTTCACAATGTGACATTTAGAGATGTAGAATAAAGATTATTAATGCCGAATAATAAAAATTACTGTATTGAGACTGATTATTGTGATTTTAGTTATGTTAGTTACCTATTGATCAAAGTTTAAGTAAAGTTTGTTTTAACATTACGTCTAAGTTTACAATATGTTACCTAGTTAATTAGTGACTGTTTTTTGTTTATATTTTGATACCTCATTATTTTACATTATATTTGAATTAAAAGATATTAATGTGCCTACTAGGCCTATAAAGGTTTATATTGTTTAGGTAAGAGTTTGAAGGCTTTTCTTTGTAAAAAATATATTTTTTAATGTTTGTAACAGATTTACAGGCAGAGAATTTATGCACGTTTTGTTAAGTTGATTATTGGACTGCATTTATTATAAAAATAAAGATTTTTCTGTATTACTAATTAAACAAAGATTGTGTTCATTTACTAGTTTTATTTAGTTCATTTACTGGAAAATTTCGTTCATTCACTGGTGTTTTAGGGTTTTTTCAATTTATAGCTAAATATCTAAGTAAGTATACAGGCTATGTCGTAAAATCAACTTAAAAATTATTTTTGAATATAATCTTATTACCAAAATATAGCTTTGGACCGTATCCCTTAGAGGCAACATACTGTAATATTTTTTTAAAGTTCGAAGATCGCTTAAGTGTTCATTCACTGGAGCACTTACCCTATCTACTAATGTAATTTTTGTAATAGTATTCCACTCTCCAACAGCTAATTATAATATAGCTCACAGCTTTTTAGGGCTTTCTTGTTCATAATTTATGCAAGTTAGAACAGTGCAGACATTTTTGTCACTTCTAAATAATTTACTACAGCCTGCTGTAAACTGCGTGCACTTGTTCTATTACCTATAATAATATAATTAGTAAATTTTTTAATCATATCAGTGTTCTTTGATCACTGTATTTTTGATAATACCTAATTAGTTTGTGAGATCGTTAGCGCCCTTTGGCCTGTTGCTAACATTTATAAAGTCACAGTTTGCGGATACCTAATACCTAATTTTAAAAATTATTTTGGTGAAAATAGTTATTTTCAATTCATAAATAATGTACTTCAACAAGAATATTATTAGTATTACATATAGGTTTTGAAAGTCTTTTTATAGAAAACCTATGAATAGCTTTTAACTTCATCAGCTGTAGAGTAACTAAACATTTATAATTAAAGTTAGATTTGATTTAATGGAATTTTAGCTTCTACAGGAAATTCCTTCTTAAAAATCCGAGTGAAAATATTATCTAATATTGGTAATGGTAGTTTTAAAATACTTGTATTTTATAAATTACAGTAAGTATGTTCCATGCTACAAATGTAGGTAGGTACTTTCAGATGCTAATTTATTCATAATTTCAATATTCTACTGTCAATTTCTGGTGAAAAAATAGGTATAATAAACTGTTGCTCTGTCTATAATTATCTTTTATAGTTGGTTCTATTTTTGTATGGCTTGTATGGTTTCTTTGGTTTAGAGAACCATAGAGAATAGAGGGAAAAATATAAAATAGATGATAATATTGAGCCCTACTCGTACACAATGTAAACTAATCACTGCCACAACCCCTGGATCTGGGTTCCACATTGGCACTATGTGTCGATCTGTGATTTAAATAAATCAATTTTAGTTTCACCAATTAAAGAAGTATCTAATCTTTTGATAATGTTTATCATTCGTCTCCAATTCTTCATGGCTAAAGCCTGCTATCACCCCTCCTTGTAGCTCTTTTTAGACTCACCAAACCATTAACACACGTTATTTTTAGTATACCTATGTCATCATCATCATTCTCCTGTCCCTACCCCAATTTATTTGGAGTCGGCGCAACATGTCTTTTCTTCCATACTTCTCTATTAGGTACCAAAATATTAGAAATTTCTCGATTCTCACCATTGTTGCATGATACTGCAGTAATAGATATTGAAAAAAAAAAAAAAAATACTAAACTAGATTCCACAACCTCATAAAAATCTTTCAGAACATTTTTATCCCAGGAAAGCAATTAATAACAGGGAATAAATGTGAAGCTGAGCTTCCTTCTCAGTCCATTGCTGATGTGCAGCCTGAGAGCTACATGATGTTCCCAACCCTGTGAGGAGGCATCTGTAGATCTCTAACTTGAAATAGGTATATTCTTTCTAAAGAATTTTCCCGATGTGGCCAAGTTTATTGACCACCATTGAAGATTGTGTATGTGTACAGGATTCAATATACCTAGCGTTTATATCATAATTGTCATCATTAATTTATTTACTAGTAATAATTGGATATTAAATTATATATAGTATATTATATTAGAATTACAATAACCTGAACATGAAATCTAAACACCTAATTCCATTTTACCCAAACGTTTTTATCAATACCTAAGGCTAAAAAATTATATGTTTATTAACTTAAAGCTGTTTTGGTATAAAATCTAATTTTTCCAGTATATTATAAAAAGGTAGTACTATCCAAACAATGTAGGTAAGTAGGTACCTATGTGAATGTTTTATATTCAAGGAAGACCATCTTAAATATACTTATGTCTGATAATAAAGCCTCTTTCTTTGAAGCTATAACAGGTTTTCATAGTTTATCATGTAAATGTTACTGAAGCCAAAACAAAGGGTAAATATGAAATTGATACCTACTAATTAGTATTTTTCTTAGGAAAATAAAAAACACACCATGTAAGTATTTCCGATTATGTATGTTAATGTAGGTCATGTAATTGCATCTTTTACAAGTAAATTTATGTAAAGCTTTCTACTGTTTGGTAGGTAGTTTTTCCCAATCTGACATGTAAGTACCTATTATCTTAACAATAGTGTCATCTCCCAATTCAAAGTAAGAAGTAATTAACAAACTTGTTAAGAATAGTTTGAAAAATAACAATTGTAAGTACCTTTATACACAGGTCATCCATTAATTTCAGAACAGGTGTTACCTGTAGCTAAGGACTCTAAAGAATTTGTCATTCAGTAGAGTTTAATCTTATTCCGGTGTCACTTATGTGAATGGGTTTGTATACCGTACTAAGCGATCAGGAATACAAGATCTGTGGTGATTAGTTACAAATCACAAAACTATGAGAATTAAATGTGCCCACCTGTGGTTCACTTGCGATGTTGATGGTTCCTCCTATCCTGCACTTCCGATGGTGCTCCAGGAGACGCCTTCCTCCCCCCCCCCTCTTTTTCGCTTCTGCGCGAGGAGGGCTCCGCCAGTTTTAAGTTTTATTTAAATAAAAAATGTTTGATCTAAGCAATGAACTTGCAGTGCTTATTTTAGCAGAGATTTTCAATGAAGAGCTAAGTTTCTGACTCCGTTTCTGTACCAGAAAACTGTTTTATGAATGACAGATAGTAGGAGTGATCAATGTCCCCTTGGATTCAGTAACACCATAACTGTGAATAATTCAGTCTTTAAATTAAAAAAAAATATCATCTGGCTTTAAATGTCCTTCAGGCACAGCTGAAGACCCGAGCCCGGGCATGATAGTGCTGTGTAATTTGCTGCTGCCTTAAATGTGTTATCTAGTCTCACTTTCTTGATATTTCCTGAACTGTCACGCTAACTTTTGTTTGATTCAGATTATAACATTAACTGCTCGGTTACTAAGCTTTTTGAAGTATAATGTCCCATCTTTAGGCATCTGTTTAAGCAGGTCTTCTCAAACTCTCTCTGTGTTTTCAATCTGGTTGAATTATTTTTGATGGGCATTCTCATTACTATCATGTGTATCAGATGAGTTGCTTATTGAGGTATATCTGGAAAAAATATATACTTTATGCATGCCGTAAGGGCAGCACACATTGTATCAAATAACCATGTAAGTTCCCGCAGAACTTCCCTTTAAGGTTATATAGACAAAAAAGTCAACCATAGGTTGCTTAGCTCACAAGCACCACACACAGCCATTGTAAACCACATGCGCTCCCGCAGAGCGCCCCAGGGTCAGGCAAATCGCTCACATTTTTGCCATTTCGAACCACGTGTGTCCCCGCAGAACACCCCACAGGTCAGACAGAGCTTCAGTTCCAGTTATAAAAAAGTCAACCACGTATTCCTTAGGAACATCCCACAGGTTGTTTAGCTCACAACATAGCCATTTTTAGCCACGTGCGCTCCCACAGAGCGCCCCACAGGCCAGGCATATTGCCATTTGAGGTTAAAAATGTTAATTCTTGATTGCAACCATGTGCAAAGCCGCATGACACAAAACACAATTATCACACTCATGTTTTGGATAAGGTAGCATTATACCTACTCTTGAAGGTCCTTAGACCATTGATATATTTATAAACACCAGTGCCCTAAACTATAAGCAAGTAATAACAGAAAATATCACACCATGCGGTAAATTTTTTACCTCCGCCTTTCGAATTGAAAATTCAAGTTTCTTTACGTTTTTCGAGTGTTTTAATCTTCCTCCGTAAGTGTGATCTTTTTGTTTTCCTTTCTGACTTCCTCTTTTCCATTTTTATGTGAAATTAAACATTTTTTACACAAAATGATAAAAAAATGCGGAAATATGTGACGCTGTTACTTGACATAAAAACCGAATGAATATAGTTGCAGCCGCGGGTGACAGCACGCGTTAGGACGCGTTCATTTTTTAGTTATTTCTTCAAAATTATGTGACGAGTGACTCGACTAAACGCCTACTACCATTGTATTCAATCATCATTGAGAACGAGACAGCAACGAGTATAATCGTGGAGTAATCCACTGTCTTCCAACAGATTGAATTTCACTCAAATCTAAGCAGTGTATCCCAAATGATTCATTTGCTATTCCCCAGTTTATTATAGAACGTTGGATCTCCGTTGGGAACCAGGCAAAATCAGGTCCGAAATGTGAGTTACAGGTATTGTTATTGCAGCCCAGTAAACTGCAATGCGAAAATCCATAGTCCACAAAAGGCGAAGTCACTCAGAAATGCAAAAAAGATAACCAGAAATACAGCCAATGATATTTTTGAACAAATCACAAGAAATCACAACAATTCATGATGCTGTCACACCCAGCACCACATACGAGTAACTATAAATTAAGTAATAGAAATTTTGGTAGGTTTTGAGTTACATATTATTCTGAATCCCCATTTTATTTTATAGTTTTTTTTATAAGAAAAATAACGTAACACTGTTTAGTATTTTAGTTTTGTACATATCCTTTCACCTTGCATTCAAAGTTTTATCGAAATGTCTTTTTCTCGAATTCGTGTTTTTGCTGTTAGGTTTGGGAGGGCAGTATAGGTCTGTGCAAAGCATAAATCTATGACCTAACTAAGCCTATGACAAAATGCATGACAATGACGGGCAGTGAGAATGATTATGAAAGATAAACAAGTTGCTGCCATTATATAATAATTTAAATCAATTTAAAAATTGATGCATTCATCCATATCATGTTCATTAGGTACAGTCTATTTATTATTCAATACGCTCTAAATACAGTTTTAATATTTTATATATTATAAACGTAGTCGTGAACTCATATCAATTCTTACAATAAGCGTGAAAAATGCATAATTACCATCATAATAGGTTGGGGAAAAAGTTTCTTCGCATTTTTTAAGAAAATTCAAAACATTTTTTAATATACATTATTTACATTTATCTAAAGTATGTAGGTACCATTTTGTTCGATAACTTTTTGCCATCTTGTAGCTAGGGACATGATCCCATTGCTATAGAAATTTTGGGACTTCTGATCAAAATACCGCGACAAGTGGTTTTGGCAGTCCTCTCGTGATGTTAACCTGACACTGCCTAAAGAATTCTGAAGAGACCGAAACAGGTGGAAATCTGAATGTGCAAGGTCAGGACTATACGGCGGATGCATTAACACCTCCCAGCCAAACTCTCTTAATTTTTGCTGAGTGGCTAAAGATGTGTGAGATCTAGCGTTTGCATGATGAAAAACCACACCCCATCTGTTAATTAATTCCGGCCGCTTTCTCTCAACTTCTTGCTTTAATCTCATCAGTTGTTCGCAGTAGAGTTCAGAATCGATGGTCCTGCCTGGTGGTAACAGCTCATAATGAATAGTGCCCTTCCAATCCCACCACACACACAGCATCACCTTGTTGCGAGTTAACCCGGGTTTCGCCACAGTCTGTGAAGCCTGACCGGCCATTGATCACGACCTTTTTCGCACGTTCTTGTCGTACGTGATCCACTTTTCATCACCAGTTATCAGCTTCTTCAAAAATGGTTCGGTTTCATTACGTCGTAATAAAGAATCACAAATGAGTACACGGTTCATTAGGTTTTTTTCAGTGAGCTCGTGAGGTACCCAAATATCGAGCTTTTTTGTGTACTCAGTTTTTTTCAAATGCGCCAAAACTGTTTTGTGGTCAATTCCCAGTTCTTCAGCTACATCGTGACTACTGATATGCCGATCTTGCTCCACTTTTTCAAAAATGGCATCCATTTTATCCGTAATAGGGCGACCAGAGCGACGTGCATCTTTGACATCAAAATTTCCGGATTGAAAACGCTTAAACCAAATTTGTGCTACTCTCACAGACACTGCACTGGGTCGATAAACATCGCAATTTTTTTTCGTGGCTTGCGTTGCATTTTTACCTTTTTTGTAGTAAAATTTTAAAATGTATCGAATTTCTTCATTAGATTCACTCATCTTGACAGTACGAAAAACAAATGAAAATCACACATTTTCCTAATTTGAATTTGGAATTATGTTCTTTAAAATTTAAACTTTCAATGATACCAAAACCAGCCAGATACAAATAGTATAGCCAAAGAGATTTTATTTTAAGTTCATACATACTATAATGCGAAAAGACTTTTTCCCCAACCTAATATTTCCAAAACTGGCAACATACTATCTCCCCGAATACTTGAATCAAAAAATAATAATCTTTTAAATTGAAATATTTCCTGCAAAGTTTAGCCAAGTAACGAAAGCTGCGGTGGAATTTAAAATATTATCATTTATTTTTTTAATATAATTATCTCTTTGTCTATGCTTGTTTGCCCAGCACTGCTGGACCAAACTTTATCCATGTCCTTTCCTTTATTGCACCTTAAAACAACCCATTTCGTAGGGCATGTATACCTACTACTCGTCATGCCTAACCATATTTATCATAATTAGCAAAATATATGATTACGAAATAGGTAAAATAATGAACACTTTTGGAAGGTGTGCGTAGACGCACGAAATGATATGACGTGGCTAGATAAAGACCAACGTCATTTATTTCAGCAGAAATGCGTAGCCTACTCAAATAGCAAGTCATTAAATGATGTTTTTGTCTTTCAGACAACAATGCAATTAAAATGAAAATTGGTAATATTAGACCTAGGGTTGTAATTCAAGTGTTAAAATTAACTTATTTTGACGTGAAAATGTCTTTTCGCTCGGTGTATTTCTGGGTTCAATATTTCTCACGGACAAAAACATGTAAGATTTCAACCGCTAATAACTACGAGATTTTTAATGTTAGAGTAATGGTCGAGCATTCAAAAGATTAAATACAGTATTATATGGTACATGATATAGGTAGGTACAGAAGTTTCTAATTCCTATCTTTTTCAAAATTTTTGAATGGTTTTTTGTATGGGGACCCCCTTTAATTTTTTACTTTATTTTATTTTTATTATTGTTATTATATCCGTAATAGAAATACAAAATCTGTGATTAACTGTCTACCTGTTACGGTTCACGAGATACAGCCCTGTGACAGACAGACGGACGGACAGCGGTGGCTTAGTAATAGGGTTCCATTTGGCTCCCTTCCCTTACCCTAAAAAGTAGCTCATACATTAGATCTTAATTTAAATGATCTTTCATGTTGTGCATTAAAACTTATAGAAATACTTACAGTATTATAAATAGTTATAATACTGTTAGTCTGTACTGTTGTGTTATAAACCATTTATTTCAGGCGATACAGTCATACTGGTCCATAGATGTAACCTAAACATACATATTTGAATATAAGAGTTAATTTATAAGGCTTAAGACTATATTAGTAGCACTCCTTTGCTAGACTAGCTTGACATTGTGCTATTCTGTGGTATGTAAGTACTTGTCCGCGGAAGTCTCATCATGCAAGAAAAGTCTTCTTCCATGACGAGGGGCAGATAACAGTTCGGTACAAGCACCACGAACGCCTGTTGCTGCGCGACTATAAAATCACGTCTGTAAAATCACGTAAATCAGCGAAATCGGCAAAAATTCGTGCGTTCCCTGTTTTTTAACCGACGAAAAAAAAGGAGGAGGTTCTCAATTCGACAAGTATATATATTTTTTTATGTATGACCACGCATGACTTTTTACAGTCGTCCGATGTAAAAAAAACAAATTTATTCGAGAGGATATACCTCAAAGTTGGTCCCATAATAACTAACTTAACTTTGCTTAGCTTTGGTTTATTATCTTTGCTTGGGCAGTTTTTGAGTTAGCTTCAATAATACGTATTTTTTCTCCACTTTTAGTTGGATTATGTTCTAGTTTCTTTTGGTAGTGGTATTAGAATTTGTGTAGAGTAGGTATCACAACTAAAAAGTGAACCAAACCAAAAATGATTCACAACAGCAACAGCTGTTGCGAATCATTTTTGGTTTAGGAATACTTAAGTTTTTTAAAACGCAATAAGTGCCTTTTAAAATTAACATAATTACTTATTAAATTATTTGATAGATAGGTGTTAGAATTTCGTCGAATCAATGTCGTTCTCGGTCGTGAAATAAGCTTGATGGATGTGTTTTCCCCTCCCCAATGGACACATTGCGGTTTTTCCCAAGCGTAGTTTTTAAACACAAAGTTTAATAAATAACATGATAAACTTTGGTTCTTTGTATTTTATCAACGAAAGGGTTTTTTTTATCCGATACCTTTACTTTTATGGTAAATAATGTTCCTGTATTTTTGAATCCTTTATATGACTACAGTAGGTACTTAGTATTCTTTAATTTTTTTGGTTAGATGTGCAAAAGTACGGTTGGTCGGTTGCTCGTTGCCTGTCCCGACTGATGTGAAGCAATTAAAGAGAGAGTATAGCACAGTATGATTGTAATTGTGGTAATAGCCGTCATTGCCATTGACTATAAAAAGTACCTTTTAATTAAGTTAATAAGGTAAAAATAATAAGTTTTAATGTACAACACAATGATATTATATTAGTACAACATAAAAGATCATTTCAAACATGATCTAATGAAAGAGCTACTTTTTTATTTGCGTCGAGTTTATTATGCGAGAATTAGGTTGTTTTAAATAATTTTTTAATGGCAATTTTTTTTTATTTTTTACAATTCGTTTTCAGAAAATGGATTGATTTTGAATTGAAGTTTGTTTCTGTTGTTTTAATTTTCTGAACGAGAGTTGCAAGTAGCCGATATCAAAAGCAATTCTTTGCCAATTTTCTCAAAAGTTTGACTATGTTGAATATTTTTTAACTAAAAATTTTATATGAAAGTGATAAAAAGTGTTTCATACATTTTATAGACAACTTTGACAAGAATTCATTGTAATTTTTCTATACTCTATAAACGTCAAAACGATTCGTAAATATGTGATATTCTAAACCTCTTACAGCAAAAATTCACAAAACAGTCGCCGGTTTAGGTCAATTAATCTAAATTCATGTTGTGCATTAAAACTTATAGAAATACTGTATTATAATATAACTGTAAAATCACGTCCACAAAATCATCAAAATCATCTTGGTATCTTACAGATAGTCACTAAAATAAAATTGGTCACACATCCCCGTGGCAACCAACCGTGGCAAGCATAGCTTAACCTGATCGATCGACCCGTGCAGCTAACCGTGCGTGCGTGTTACTTAGCCACAAGCAAAGTAGTACAAAGTACGAAGATAAAATAAATACGTGTAATCAATAAATAAAAACAATCATGATCACCTAGTTGTTGTTTGTTGACGTTTATTTGTGCTGGGGTTAATTCGGTGTTAGTGATATCAGTTGTTCAAATGCAAGCTATAGAGAGATAATAATGTACTAGGTATTCGATAGGTATTGGTAACAATCTCGGCTTGTACCCGATGATGATTATCATTTGTTTAAATGAGGAACTGTCTAGAATAGGCTGGATGGAATTTCGGTCACGTGCACTAAGACCTCATTTAATTATTTTCCTGTATTTTGAAAGCCGTGTTTGTGTGAGTTCTGAAGATGTGACCCAGACTAGATTTTTCATAAGTCTACTTCGGTTTCGATACTTGAATGTATTAGTCTATTTTCAAGAAATGGGAAATGATGATTGCTTTTCGGCTAAATTGATTTATGTTAAGGATGAAAATGTTATAGGTATCATTATTTTTTCTACGAAATATAACTTGATATATTAGTCTATTAATAGCCGAAACAATCACAAGACGTATATTTTCGTTTTTAGGGTTCCGTACCTAAAAAGGAAAAAACGGAACCCATATAGGATCACTCGTGTGTCTGTCTGTCTGTCTGCCCGTCTGTCACAGCCAATTTGCTCCGAATCTAATGGACCGATTAATAAATAAATAAATAAATAAATTTTATTATTAAACCATGCGTATACAAAAATAGTATGAACTCTGGTATCCAAAAAAAGATTTAACTTGTGTTATGGATACCAGCATTCTCACATAAATGAAATTTACATTGGTTGCAACAGACGACGATGTCAAGAGTGGCACAGTATACAGGAGAGGAAGCCTTTAATAGAATGTGTGTAAGTGTAGTGTTAGTCACACTAATATTTTAAAAAAGAAAGTTTGTAAGTATGTGTGTGTGTGTGTGTGTGTGTGTGTTTGTGTGTGTATATGTGTTTGTATTTGTATGTTTGTTTGTTACTTCTGCACGCTCAAACGTCGGGTCAACTTTAATAAAATTTGGTATAGAGGACACCCTGGATTAACACAGTCATCCCGGTCTACGCAGTTAAAACCGCAGGGCGCAGCTAGTGTGAAAATAAAACACATGAGTGAGGAAAGATTGTATGTTCGTGTCTAAAAAAAAAAAAAAAAAAAGTGATGCTTAACTTGATAATTTTATAAGATTTTCCGTTTCTTCATAGCTCTGCGCTTGTAACCACCTTTTGACCCTAACTTTCAATTCTTGCAAAGTAGTGGGATATATGGAGCAATGCTTGTTAATTCTATTATACAGTCGACTTGCGATACCATAGAAATGCCGCCGAGCAAGTGCCGTTTTGCACCGTTGAGTAGGGCATACCGAGTAATGCCGACGTTTGTCCCTGGCATCGGAATCATACTTCACCGTCAGATGCTTACGCATAACTGTGTGAAGCACAAACAGCTGCCTAACAGAAAGTACCTGAATTTCTTTATACAGAGAAGATGTAGGATGTCTAAACGGTTTGAAGGTCATAACCTTCAGGACAGCTCTTTGCGCTCGCTCAACTTGCAACATGTAAGTCTTTGAGGCCCCCCCCCATATAGAGATACAATAAGAAAGTATAGATTGACTTAGAGCGTAGTAGACAGTTTTTAAGGTAGCAATATCAGCCGAGTACCTCAATTTTTTAAATATATGTATAAGTTTTCTAACTCGTGCGGTGAGGTTATCAATATGACACTTCCAGTTCAAAAGGCTATCAATATGTACCCCAAGATATTTAATGGTAGCTGATCTTGTTAATTGTGGACAAGAGCATTGTGATATTGGAGTGTCTTGCAAACAAGAGTGGGCTCTTAAAATAATGGAGTCTGGGGAAGGTAATGAAACGGTCTGCAAGGCAAAGGGCAGAAAAACAGTCTTACTCAGATTCACAGTTAGAAGATTATTATATAGCCAGCTCATGACCGATGCCAGGGCTTTCTCAGCATGTGCTGATGTCTCAACCCAATTATCTCCGTGTACGAGTAAGGCCGTGTCATCAGCATATGCGAAAATAGAGCAATTTGTCAGTGACAGCTTGCACAGGTTGTTCATATAGATGAGGAAGAGCGTAGGTCCCAGAATTGAACCCTGAGGCACACCAAAACTTATCGTCTCACTATCACTGACACACCCATCAATCTTGACACATTGTGTCCGATCAGCAAGATAATCTTGAAAGATATGGAGGGTATGACCCCTAATACCAATAGCCTCTAGCTTTGAAAGAAGGTGAGGAACAGACACAGTGTCGAAGGCCTTGGAGAGGTCTAGGAAAATACCTATACACCTCATCCTGCTGTCTAACTTAGCAATTGTACTATCGATAAAAGAGCCAACAGCGTCTTCGGTCGATTTGGACTTTCTGAAGCCATACTGGTTGTCAGCTATAAGATGGTTCGTTTCCAGAAAACTGATCAGTCTGTTGTTTAGAATTTTTTCTAATATCTTTGACAGAGCAGGTAATATAGATATAGGCCTGTAATTATTGACACTGTGTCTGTCACCACCCTTGAAAATTGGACGCACAAGGGCTTTTTTAAAAGCTTTGGGGAAGCAGCCTGATGTTATGGAGCAGTTGCAAATATGTGTGACAATTGGAACAAGTGCATGGGAGCAAGATTTTAAAAGTCGAGGTGGTATTCCATCCCATCCCATTGCCGCGTCATATCTTAATTCCATGATGGCACTTTCAACCTCCGCTTCATCGGTGGGCAAGAGAACGAAGGAATTGACTGGTGCGTCGCGTAACGGTTCTCTAATAGGTAAGTTAGGAGTAATTTTTTTAGCTAGATTTTCGCCAATAGTTGCGAAAAAATTGTTCACTTTGTTGGTCGACGATAAGTTGTCAGGTGTCAGGCTAAGTAGTTCGGTAGGAGAAGTTACTGTTTGATGCAAATTTGTAATGTTTTTTACGACTTTCCAAGTAGCTTTGGGATTTGTTCCAGCTTTTTGTAGTTCTGTTGTTTCATGTGCAACTTTTAAGTTCTTTAGCAGCTTGTTGCAGAAATTCCGATATCTTGTGTAAGTAAGTTTAAGGGTAAGGTTATTGGGATTCCGCAACAGGTTTCTACCCATTTCATCTCTGTTTCGGATGCAACGAAGCAGCCCACCAGTTATCCAGGGCTTGATGATTCTGAGCCTAGAGGGTATGCGAACGCATTTAGAATTTTTTTCCATGACCGAGCCAATAGCGGATATCAGCATGTCCGCTGCTATGTCTGCATCATGAACATTAAAGATTGGATTGAAATCCATATCTGAGATTTCTGAAACAACAGACGGGTAATCAACTACGACGCTATTTGCCTTGAGAGTGGGCGATAATACTGTGGATTTTATATTAAGAAGTGTCGGTTTGTGATCAGTAATATACGTATCAAAGACTAGAGTAACATTTTCTAGGTTAGTCTTGACCATTACATGATCTAAACAGTTTTTTTCACGAGTAGGAAACAGATGCGAAGGAAGAAGACCATGGCTGGCAACTAAATTTAAATATTCGTTGGCCTGTTGACCTGGGTTATTCGGTATTATATTAATGTTAATATCACCCAACAATGCAATATTTTTGTGGGCTGACAAACCTAGAAGCAAGTTATTTAATCCAATAAGGAAGTTGTCAATATTCCGAACAGATGGCGAGCGATACAAGGCAACTATACATAGGTCAATATTTTTAAGATGACATTGCAAACAGCTAACATCTGAAAGCAGGGGTTCTGTTACAAGGTGAGGCAGATCAGCTCTTACGTAAATTATGACACCATCATTTTGATTCTTAGGCAAGCTCGTATTGTACACAGTATAACCCTCAAGTGGCGGAATCGACATGGAAGTTAGTAACCAACATTCTGATAAAATAATTAAATCGCATGTTATTTTAATGCTCGCTAGAAACAGTCTCAAACTATCAAAATTACAGTGAACACTGCGAATGTTTAGTTGTAATATCTTAACGGAGTTTATTGCATTACCCAGAAAGTCTGTGCACAATTCAGGCCTGCAAACATAAGCCTGCGTTGCACCATAAGAGTCAGTCTCATCTGAAATGGAACTAATGTCAGTCATTTTTAAACGATGTTAAATAGTGCACAAGGTAATGAATCAGACTATTGCAGAATACCCAGAATGACCGGCGTATGTATTTACTTAAGCTACTAAGAAACAATCTTAGTTTGGTGTATAAAAAGCTGATACTTATCTCTTCATTTACCAAAGGACAAGTGTTGAGTATATACGAGTGTAGTGTAAAGTGACAAGGCGTACAAATTACATATTTTAATTTAAATGACTGATGGATCAAACATAATTTTTGTGTAGCGACATAAGTTACAATAATAACAAAAATAACAATACAAAACATTGCTTAAGGGCTCGGAGGGTTTACAAGTTGCTTTAAATTTTAACGAAAAATAGCAAGTTTTATATTTACCAAAATAAATTAAAAATAAAAGAACAAAAAATAAAAGAACACAATTATTGAGTTGTTTTTTGCAGTTTCTTGAGACAAGATGGAGAATTAATAATAATAGACTTATAGCCTTCCTTTTCGCGGAGAAAAATCTTTCCGTTTTGAATCCAGCAAAATTGATAGCTGTTAAGCTTAGCAAAACTACGTGCCTCGAAAAATAGCTTCCTCATACTATCAGGAAGATGCTCAGCGACGTAGATTGGTTTAAGTTGGCCACCAAACCCGATATGTCCAGAGTTTAGTTTTTCCGACGTTGCTCGGTTTTTATTGAACGTGCGAGACGCATCAATGACCTTTGTTTTGATCGGTACTGTTAAGAACTCTGCTATAATTGGTCTATTAAATTCTTTTTTACCTGGCAGCCGGTATACGTCGCGGATTTGTGATGAATCTACCTGAGCCTGGATTGCACTACAGGTTTTCAGCACTAAGCCGGTGAGGTCAGCACTTGTCTCATTTTCACCGGATGGGATATTTCTCAGCTCAATGACTGATGAGCGGGAACACTTTTGCAAGTCTTCAACCCTTCTTTCTAATTCCAAAATATATTCATATTGATCCGAGCGCACCTTTTCCAGGTTATCAACTTTTACTTTCAGACTATCATATTCTCCATCCATGAAATCTCTCCACTTCACAGTTTCATTATAGTTTTTTTTCATTTCCTTAAACTCCTTTTTTAATTCCATAATATCTGTCGTGAGGCGATTTAGCATGTTAAGTTGAAATTTGGCACACATATGAATTTCTGTGACCCAAACACGGAAGGGTAAAGTAAATAAATGAATTTTGAATATGGGGGTCACTTTTGGGGGGCAAAGTTTTGTAAACTATACCGTGTGACATATCAAACGAAAAGGCTTACTATGAGAGTCTCAAATATATTTTTTTTATAATTTTAAAATAAATTGTTTTAAAGTTATTTAAGAAAATAGACGAAAATTGACCATTGCCCCCCTTATCTCCGAAACTACTGAGGCTAACATTAAAAAAAAAATGCAGAAAATAGACCTTTACCTGTAAATTACAGGAAAACCTAAAGGAAGTCTGTAGTCTTAAAATAACATGGTAAATCTCTCAATATTGTGAGTACCAACTTACATTTTCAGTTGGAATGTATGGCAGAACATGTTTTTCAACTACAATGTTAAGTTTGTTCTTGGTCTAAATTTCATCCCAACTACGGAACCCTTCATTGTGCGTGGTGCGACACGCGCTTGGCCGGTTTTTTATTTTGGTGTTGTCACTTTCTCTATGACTAATCTTTAGTAATCTTTGGTTCGTGGTTTATAACGTATACCTATTGTTAGAAATTAAAAAAAATACACGATAAGAGATGAAACCTGTTATTTCAATATACACCTTATTAGTACTGGAATTGGGGCGATTATGAATTGCTGTGTTCATGTGTTAGTCGTGTCATAGAAATATTTGTTTACAAGATAATCAGACGCTATGTGAGTACTAATAATTAATGTTTAGTCACTTTAACGCGTCAAGTATGGTAGGAAAAAGGAAAATTTTTGCGACGATTTTGACGTGTTTTAATTTTCCGATGAACGATGGATGGTATGAAATATGATAATATGGCTAGGGAGTGTTCCATTATGAGATGATGGTTGATAAGATCGGGTTATGGGAGAATAATTCTCTAGATTAATTAATTTTTTATTTTGTTGTCTGATCCTGCTCTTGACTTCGATCACACCTCATGAACAGCGATGGATGAGGTCAGAAGTAATGGACAAAATTGTTAACTTGACTGCTTGAATAAGAGGCTTTTACCTGCTTTGCATGTGTGTAAATACATATCTTGTTTTTTGTAACGTGCGTTTTGTTTGTGCAGAATAAAATTTTTATCTTTCTTTCTTTTCTTTCTTTACTTTTCTAGGTCTATGATGGAACGAGCGTGCCCAGAAGATGTCTTTCACTCTTGCCTTGAGGCAGACAGGTTATATGTGGAAGGGACCATACACGCTGGCAGAGAGTTCCACACTTTGGCTGTGTGCATAATACACGTGGAGGAAAAGCGAAGAGTATGACTGGTCAGGATATCAACCAAGTGTGGATGATACCGTGCAGTATGTCTGATAGTCCGGTAGTAATAGGGCGATGGTGGGATCAGTGGCCATAATGCGAATTTTTTATACTTACTCGATCGCGTACCTACTTCCGTTAACGTTAATTTACGTCAATTTGTATGGAATAATATTTTCCCATTATAGTCACCAGACGGGCTTATTAAGTTTCAGTACAAATTTACGTTAACTGATCGAGTAAGTATAAAACCTCGCACTAAGGATTCAGGTCGTGGAGCTCCTGCGCACTCTCTCCGAAGTACGGTCTGTAGAAGTCCGATCCGACAAGCAAGCAACATTACGTCGATGAGCCAGGCTGTGAGCCTAGCCACAAACGTCTCGCCGTCTGCCTTTTTGATCTGCGTTCCACCGAGTCAACTGCAGCAAGCTGATATTTTGCTGAGCCATCCCATAAGTGGGTGCAATAATCCATACAGGAACGGATTCGAATTCTTATTGTTTAATAACAGGATTTCTACTTTTTAGGGTTCCGTACCCAAAGGGTAAAAACTTTTTTACAAAAAAATACAACCGACTTCCAAAAACAACACTACAAAGTGAAAAATAACTTTAATTTCGGAAGTCGGTGTCTGATTAAATGTATTTTCGTTTTTGCCACCGACTTCCGAAATTAAAGTTATTTTTCACTTTGTAGTGTTGTTTTTGGAAGTCGGTTGTATTTTTTTGTAAAAAAGTTTTTATTTTTCACTTTTTAGTGGTTCACATGTGCTTACCCCTTCACAGCGTACTGGCGTGATGTTATGTTATGAACTGGTGTGAACAACAAACAGACATGAGATTTCAGCAATCCCAGTCCATTTGCTATCATTTATTGAGGAGTTCCGTTGCCTATCTCAGAAGTTCTTCATCAGATCTTCACCAAATTGAAATGGGACCACTCCAAGAAAGTACTCTTCCAAAAACTATCCAAATCGCTTCAAGTGTGCCTATAAAATTGGAAGAGTTCTCTCTATTTCTCCAGGATCCCATCATCAGATCCTGACTTGATGATCATGGGACCACCTGGGAAGTATACCCTTTCAAACAAAAAAAAAAATAATCCAAATCGGTCCAGCCATCTTCGAGTAATCGGGGAACATACATAAAAAAAAAAAATAAAAAAAAAAAAATAAAAAAAAAAAAAAAGGTTCCGACGAATTGATAACCTCCTCCTTTTTGAAGTCGGTTAAAAATGGGACTCTATTACTAAGACTCCGCTGCCGTCCGTCTGTCTGTTTGTCTGTCACCAGGCTGTATCTCATGAACCGTGATAGTTAGACAGTTGAAATTTTCACAGATGATGTATTTCTGTAGTACTCGTATAACAAAAAATACTAAAAAACAGAATAAAATAAATATTTAAGGGGGCTCCCATACAACAAACATGATTTTTTTGCTCGTTTTTGCTCGATATTGATAACGGCAACAGATAGACGCTTGAAATATTCACAGAATATTTAGTTACCTATATATTATTCACTTTAAACTTTACTTTACTTTTTTTTTAGTTTGGGAGCCAGGGGACCTATGTTTGAGACTTCTGTTTACTTTAAATATGTCATGTATGTAAAAAAGCTGTCTCTTTCTGAAATAAAGAAAGAATTTATTTATTTATTATTTAAAAATAAATAATTAAATTAAAATAAAACAAATATTTAAGGGGGGCTCCCATACAACAGACATGATTTTTTTTGCCGTTTTTATAGATAATGGTACGGGACCTTTCGTGCGCGAGTCCGACTCGCACTTGGCCGGTTTTTTATACAATGTTTTGTTTCATTGTACTCCAGGATATCCAAGGGGCGAGCAGAGCCCCAACCATTTCTTCATACGAAAACCATTCATCGTGCCTCGTTGGTCTAGTGGTCACAAGCGCTACTGCCGAGCATGAGGTCTCGGGTTCGGTTTCAGGTCGGGCAGTGTTATTGGGTTTTTCTATCTGGAATTTCTCAGTAGCCTGGGGCATGGATTTATGCTCGGTTGATAGCCAAAGGCTCGCCCCTATTGCAACGGACTCAAACTCAAACTCAACTCAAACTCAAACTCAAAGCATTTATTTCAATTAAACCAATTACAGGCACTTTTGAATTGTCAAGGGGTCGGTCAGTCAAAAAGATGAAGCTAGGCGCCCATTCCAAAGCATAGTAGGTACCTATGGAGAAGAACGGGCAAGAAACTCCACGGACAATCTTTTAAATCAAGATATGGTTACAAAATAATGGTTACATCATTCATGTTGAAATTTTACATGTGAGAACGATGCAGAACGTTAAAAGCGTCCTTAAAAAAAAAACAATTCAAATATTTAAATTAAATTAAAATAAGCCGTGGCCGCTAAGGTATGACCAGCCTTCACTGACAGCGCTTGTTCACGAACCTGACGCACCTGATTTAAACATAACTAGCGAAATGTGGGTGTACTTTGCCCAACCCTTCGAGGAAGCAAGGCGGTATGTTACGTATGAGAACCATTTGATTTTGTAAAAGAATTTGGTGGTGGTTCTGTAACAGTGTGTAAATATCCAAGTAGACCAATCGCCAATCAGCTGTGATTTCAGCCCAGAGTTAATTTTTCCTATCTAGAGCTATTATATTAGTGATATTAACTCCGTAATAAGTTTCTTAGAAACTATGTACCTATGTAGTAACATGATTTTATATTGGAAATGACTGCGATTAACTTTATTGCGATTAGTTAACACAACATGTATTTCCTCTTCCGGTTTATAGTTATTAGAAATTTATGATCATGTTCTCGTAGGTTCTTATAATGACACCTTTTTAGATTAAGGGCCTACTATACTACTACTTACCGAATAGCCACTCACCGAATAAATTCTAAAATGGAACAGAATGTATGAAATTATCTGCCAAGTAAGTTAATAGGAACTTAATCGTAGGTGGCGAAACGGGCCCTTATTTTAATTTCTTATTGTTGACATTTTAATAATGTCCCACTAAAGTAGAAAGATGTATTCTTTACTTATTGGGACATAATTTTTTTTTAGCCTCCGATTATACATAATAATGTAAGTAGGTACAGTAATTATAATGTCCATCACTCACTATTCACTCTCTTCTTTGTGAGAGGGAATAGGCCAATCTACAGTCCAGACGTCGCGGCGAGAGAATTCGTTCCTAACACCTGTCAGTTGGACAATTTCTAGTAGCAATAAGGATCACATTCGCAAAACACATAAGTATTCGTTAGTTTGAAACCGACAGGCATTCTCGCGACGGCGCGTCGTCGAGAGAAAATACAGACGTCACTGACGGATCAGGATCAGTTTACAGTCGTCACTGTAAACCGACGTGCGCACGGACGTAAAAATATCGCGGCGGGATTTTATCGCGCACTGGATTTTCAACTCTCGTTGTTGAGCCGAGCGTTGAAAATCCAACAGTGTGTTTTTTCGACGAGCTAGAATGCACTCTGTTCTCAACGCTTGGCTCAACAACGAGAGTTGAAAATCCAGTGCGCGATAAAATCCCGCCGCGATAGTTTTACGTCTGTGCGATCGTCGGCTTACACGCGGACTGGCGGACGCAGCGAGAGTCATATGAAATATCTTGTAATTTTTCGTAGCTAGGACATTTTTTCACAGGCCCGTTTTCTCTCAAAATTTTCCTTTACAGTTTTGAGAGCAGCAGCAGATGTGATGAAATGAATTCCATACGGTAAAGTGCATGCCTCTGGGTTTAAAGGTTCAAACCCACGACCGCTTGTAAGTCGGAGCTTCTCATGGAACGACATAGCATAATTATGTTGGTCATTAACTAAGTACCTACTAAGTTATTATAAGTAACAACGAATCGGTCAATAGTCAAAAAGAATGATAATTGAGGAGCTGGCGAACAGAACCGGACTTGTCCACTACTATTCAAAAGATGTTTTTTTTTCGAATCGTGATGTCTTGACCTAGTTTCGTCGATCCCTGTTAATATTTTCAACCAAAACCGGCTAGAAGTAGGCTAAAAAAGGCTTAAAAAACTAAATTTTCATACAAAACCGGACTAGTCCAATATCCAACACAAAGATTTTAAAAAAATATATTTTTTCATTCTAAAGCGAACTTGTCCTGTAATGTATTTATTTCATCAACACATTTTCAATCAAAACAGGAAATGTCTAACAAAAACGAAACACGCAGTAATAAAATGTTGTATTTATTTCACCATTGAGATTGATGAAGAAGGTGAACGTGATGACGTTGACAATTGCGAATGTCTGGAAGTAGATTTAACGGAAGTTGTTATCTGATTTTTTTTTGGAAAAAAAAATACAATAAACCTTTTAGATCTATAATTTTGTTTTAATTTTAAATTCCTCTTTTATACAAAACCGGATTTGTCCGATACTAACAAAACCGAACTTGTCACACGTTTGCAGTCACAACCGGATAAGTCCACCTTTTTCAAACAAAACCGGTTTAGTCCATTTTTATTTCTTGAATAAGTTCCAGAATATAGAAGTAAATTAAAAATAGGTACCTCATGCAATAATAGAACTAATCCACCGACATATCCTAATGCAATGTAATACTATTAGTCTCCTTCATATACTGATATTAGTTTTTTAGCTACCGTGTAAAATTTATTTTCGTGGACTAATCCGGTTTTGTTCGCCAGCTCCTCAATTATTAATAAGCCAAACCAACTATGTAAGTGCAGTAGGTACCCACATTATGTTCAAGCTAAGCACTATGATCTTAATGGGTTTTTAAGTATGTATTTATGGCAATGGTATTCACGAACATAATTTCACATACTTATGCTTAGCCTCTCAAACGCAAATTATTTACAATTTTTAAACCCAAAACCCCCAGGGGCGAGGGGGGGTTAGTTGCGAACCCCATAGGTTTACAACTACTTAGGATGATTTTTTTTCCATAGGATGATGTTTTTTTACGTTTATACATAATATATATATATAAACTTATATACATATTATGTAAAGGGTTTTTCCTTATGCACACACGGGGTGCAGTTGGCCTTTGAGAGGTATAATGTAATTTAGCAGAATTGCCGTAATTAATCAGTTATCATCTGTAGCTATCGGATGTTGAAATCTCAAGCTTGTATCGAGATTCGAGGTGTAGAACAAAAAATAATGTCTTGTAATATTGTAATATCCGTTTTGTGAGCGCAGATTCCAAGTTGTGCAAACAACCTGCGCCGGAGTCGACTGTTCAGTCACGTGATCGCGTCGTACGTTCACTTGGCTACATGAAAGCAAAACATGGATTGAACCAATATCAGAAATTATAAGAGCAAATCAACTGCTGCGAAATGAGTTACTTATGTGATTTATTCAACTCCATCTTCTACACGACGCGTGTGGGACAAATTCTTCTAGTGTGAAATTTTAAAAGCAGCGATTTTTTGAATCAACGTCTGCTGTCTGTATCTTATTAGTTTATTGTTCACGTAGATACTTTAGTACTATGCTATGAAGGTACTAACTCAGGTGATCAATAGGTGCTACGTGCAAATAATGAACACCTAAGTAATCTAGGTATTTCTTAGTGTATGGTACCTAAACAGTGTTGATGACTCACGGTAAGTACATTGCCGCATGTGCACGTAGATCGACGTCAATTTTACTATAATAATAGATAACTTATCTACGTTCAACGCCTGGCTCAACAGGATCTGGCGTAAAAGGGGGCGGTTTAGACGTCAGTCGGTTTAAATGTACAGTTGAAACTGAATCAGTGTTTTTAAAAGGCACAGATGATTGTTGTCGTTCCCAGTGTCATACAATAGCGGGCGATGCAATAATAGGCTGTAACCGCTGTGGCCGACCTATTGTCTAGCAAAAGGTTTTGTCACAAGACATTACAGTGAAGTGATCTCGCTGTTACCCACAGTCTACACCACCACAGTGACTAGTGAGAGACGCGGCGTGGAGCGCTGCGCATGCGCGAACAACACACGCGCACATACTGTGATATTCGAACATAAACACAATAGTGATACCATCATAAATAGTGCCAAAGTATTTAGTGTGTAAAAGAGTACAACAAAACTAGTTTTTTTTTCCAAGTGAAAGGTTCAGCTTGTTCACGTCTGCGTGTTTATGTAAGTGGCAACCTACCTGCCGTTTGTATTTTTTGCGTTCTAGAAAAAGGTGTATTGGCGGAAAATACCTGCCAATTGAAGGTTGGATAAAAAAATGTTTGGCACGTCCAAATTCACTATCAGCTGAACATGTTTCGTCCTTATCTATCAATATAAAGTGTGAGTGAGAAAAGAAACATTGTTTGAATGTTGATCTAACGAATACCCTGAGTGGAAGATGAAGACGTATAACTTGTTTTAAGTTAATAAAATATAAATGAAGTTACCCTTCTACATGCGTGACTGTTTCCACATAGCTCACAGTAGTGTTAGTGAAATATGAACTGCTTAGCGATGCGCCTGCGATGGTCTCGAGTTCTTGACCCAGTTCCTTAACAATGATCCCGTTACTAAACCTTGGTCGATGTCCTTCCATCCGGTACACTCAACGGATACTTTTTGAAAAACGAATAGCTAACCTTGATTCTAATCCTACGCAATATGTTCGTGTTATCTTATTAAGTTTTTCAGGTACTTAATTATGTATGTATATGCTGTATACATACAGACATAGGCTTATCGTTTACCTACTTAGAGTATCTTTACGGCCCCAGTAAACCTAATACTGAGCAAAGCAATGTTAAGTACTAAGTATATACTTAAAGAAGTTTTGTTATGGGTAATGCATTTCATGCACATAAATAACTACTCATACACCTGAGTACCTATAGGAGCATTGCAGAATAAATGATAATACAATATTGTACAGTACAACAGCTTTGTACACGTCGTCGAGTGATTAGGTACAAAAAAAACGCTGAGGAATTCTTTTGTTTACTATTGTTCAGGTATACGTATATGCAAGCCTTTTGTTTAGTCGGGTGTACAATGCGTGCTACAAAAGATGAGACTTGACGAGCGCAGTATCGCGCCTCCAGCGCTCGTTCCGCCGGCCGCCCCAATAACGCCCGGTCTCTTCTCGTCTCAGACCTCATACCGCTAAAGAGACATATAAATCAGAATCAGAGAATTATAATCTAGGTACTGGCGCAAGTCAAACTAAGTGGTGTGTCAAGTCTCATGTTTCGTGGCACGCATTATATTCGTTTTGAATTCTTTGATACGTTTTTTTCATTCGATTAAGTATTGTGAAGAAATACTGATGATGCAGTAGGCAATAACACAGGCACTGCTACTAATACATATTTAAGTTTGTTTATTACCTTCATTTTTATTGCAACAAACGATAACTATCTACTTGGCACAATATAGTAAAAAAAAAATTGCTATGTATTGGAACCCAGACTATTACTAATCGTAGACCATACTCGACAAGTCATTGTTGAAGACGACGTCAAACAATTTATTTAAACAATCGATATTGACGTTAATATCGATAACGATCGATGTAACAATGCAAGTGTTTTCATAATTAGGTACCTCTTATAGGTATTGAATTTCAAGTCATGAGTGTGTGATATAGATAAAAACCACTGGACCCAAGTATATTGATATTCTCAAGCACCTAAAAATGATGTCTCTCAGATTTTGAAATTCAGTGTGAATGGAAACATACTTAGGTAAATACATTTCTAAATATTGATTTAAAAATGTGTTGTTCGGTAGTTACTTCCACGTGTGACTGGCGACACAGTGATTCATCACTATAATATTTGTACGGTATCGCGGAAGTGATAAGTTGCTTCCAGGCAACCAAGGATTTTAAAAGCGACCATCAACCATGCGGTACTTTACCTTCTTTATCGTTCTCTAATAGATATGAGAGATATTTAAATGTGCGCCCATTGATCGTCATCAAGAAAAGAACCCTCGAATGAAGCCACTTAAACACAGAAGTGAGAACGGTTAAATAAGTTAAAGGAGTCGTTAGCGACAACGACAAGGTAGATGTGATCATTGCACTAGACCGGTTAGAATCTAGTTTCAGACTTGAAGAGTATTCACGACATCATGACAGTTAGAAACTCGGCAGTCTGGATTCATAAACGACCTGGAATCTGGACTTAGCGAGGCAGGGATACGTGTGGAATAAAGCAATTTGGGCTGCGTTCAGTGCCAGTTCAGTCATGGGGGAATATACTGAGTTGGTTGAACTTGTCGCATAGCACTACTCACAATACACACAACAGAAGGTCAATTCCCGTACCTAAAAACGTCTAAATTCAAATCGCAATATCAAGCCAGCGGCAACCAAATGTCAAAAATGTAGGTAAACACCACGTAAACGCTATACAATTTTTGACAGACGTTACAATTCTGATTAGTGTGCGTTGCAGTAGACAGTTTCATACAAAGAATACTGCGCTGCTCGAGTTGATACGGTGACGATCCCTTTCCGAGTTGATAAGTGTGCTATGACCTTGATTCTGCAAATTGTAACCCAAGAACAAACAGGAAAGAAATCTTATGATTTCAAGAGACGGATTATTCTGATAAAGTAGCAGTTCCTGGAAAAATAATAGCACTTCTTATAATACTGATAAATGCTGCCTAATAATAATTGGAATGATAATTTGTAAACAAAATTCCAACCGGATTTTAAGCTTTAAATTCGTTGTTAAGAAAACAATTTCGGAAAAACGATTTGTTGACGTATTTGTAGTAGCTTATACTTCCGATCTGAATGTTATTTAAATTAGATTTAGATAAACCAGGATTTTTTTTCAATTATTTAAAACAGGTCTAAAGTTAGAGTAGGTGGGTACCTACGTTTGAACATGCAGGCAAAATTTTTCGCGTATGGCTGAAGTCTTTTACCAATATAATACAGGCTTGAGGTTAAATAGTGCGTGCTAGTTACTTAGTGACCCGCCCTCCTAGGACTAACTATGGAAGAAGAAATTTGGAGTTTGAGGGTGTTACAATTTATAATAAGTTACCATCAGTAATAAAAAAAGAACAAGGTTATGCCCGGTTCAAAAAGCTACTAAAAAGTCACACAATTAATACATACAAATAAGTGCAGGAAAAGGAATAATGTATATATATATAAACATAAATAAAATACACACATTATATAGATTAACTATAAACCTCTAAATCAAAAATATACATTAATTTAAATTAAACAAAAACAAATAAAAATCAACACTCAAAATATTTTATAAACCATGTATGTACCCAAAATATACAAATATAACAATAAACTAAAAATAAAATAGTCTTATAATAATAAATTTGCTAACAACAAACTATGCCATCAATGCCACATCTAGTAAAAATCAAATTCATACATCCATGTTGTGCTTGGTTAACTTACGATCGATTTGTATGTTATCTGTTTACCCACATTTTTTTTTCCTTTTTTTTCTTTGCTATTTTGTTTTGTTATTTTATATACGTACATCTGTGCGCTCTAATTATCAATCTTAGTTTTAGACATTGTTTCTCAGTAAGTGAATTATGTCTGCAATTCTTATGAGAAATAAAGTTGTTCTTAAACCAAAAATAGCAAATCCAGCATGAACAGCGGCAGTTCACGCTTTTCAAAATGATTGGCAAGAGAAAGCAGAGCTATGAGAAGCTTCAAAAGCCACTTTACACACAGTATTTGCTTCAGTATACACAAAAAGTATTTACTTAACACCGTTTTATCTTAATGAACGAAGATGATGACCATGGCAGTGACAATAACATCTGACATCTATTGCGTATAAATAAAATAAAGTCAGTCAGTCAGGACTTCTCCCTGACTGACTGACTCATCAACGCCCAGCCCAGATCCATGGATCTAGAAAGCTGAAATTATGCACAGAGGTTCCCTTTATAATGTAGACACGGAATAAGCAACGAATTCCCGGTAGTACGCTCTCGTGGGATATTTTTCCAACATCCACGTGGGCGAAACCGCTGGCAAAAGCTATACCTAACAATATTATAGTGAAGGAGCAAAACACAAGTATTGAAGCTCACGTGCTTGAAAACACGCTGAAATAGGTAATATAATATATATGCTTGATACGGCACCTGTTTTAAAAATGAACCCACTTAATGAGTGTTGGGTATCAATTAATTTATTTAAAGGTTGCAGAAAGTAGAAGTAATCTTATAATCTTGTCCGATTCGAAAATACGACATTTTGGTGTAAAAATTGTATGTGAAGATAACACAACAGGTACGCCACTGTAGTAGGTATACGTGACTTCTCTAAGTAGGTACACAAATTTTTACATTCGATAATCCGGTGCTACTGCTGCGCTGGCGCACGTTCTATAGATACCATAATGGAGGGTAACAGTTCTACGCATCAGATTCAACTTGGAAGGTTGTATGAATGCACCTTCAGTTGTATGTCATGCTGTTCTTTTTAGGAATGTGCTCGTGGATCATTTTAAATTACCTTCGATGTTATTAAGAACTTGTCTGTCAATGTACAGATGCCAGCACATCAAGCCACCCGAAACTGTCAAATTTTCCCAATCAACCTTGAACCTAATGCTTTAGCGATAAAGATGAAAATCTATTAAAGAAATTTGACAGATTGTAGTAGCTTGATGTGCTGGCGTCTGTACATACTCGTGTAGTTTATGACACAAGGCGTCGACGAAGACCCCATGGCTGTGTCCAGGAGCAGCTATTTTTATTCTGTTCTAGTCGCTAGTGTTATCTGTAAACATTTGAGATTAAAAGTTTTAAAACTAGGTATTAGATTGTGCACTAATGGATATCATTATCGAACATAAAATGTCACTCATGAATTAGGTTTCTGAACTTAGTAGTACAACGCTCCAGCGGACAATGTCATGGGCGGCTCCTTGTTAAATTTTATAATCGGAGATGTGAATTTCTGATAGCGGTATTGATTACCAATCTTTGCTACTACATGTATTTTTTATGATATTTTAGACCAAAATATCCAAAATGTTATCTTTGATCATAATTGATTTGCGTCATATCAATTATTGTACTTCTTGGAATTGTTTTCTAAACCCGTAAGGAATGATGAATATCACGAAAACATCAAAACCATCCACTTTTAAACAGAATCGCTTTATCAGCGGCTGATAATGATTTTTTAATCATAATCATGCAAGGAAAGAATTTGCAAATTGAAAAAAACTGAGCTTTCAATAATATAATAATTAACAGCATTCGATAACCAACAAGAGGACCCAGCCAAGCGGCAACAGCTTTTCAAACCGTTTCGTGTTTCTACAACGACTTTGAACAGGACTGACTAAGGCTTACACACACGGGCCACAAAACGCTGCCACCGAGCTATGGACTACAGTTACAGATGCAGATATATGCCAACGGCTTTGAGTGGTTGGGGCGGGCGTGTTCTGTGCTGAGCTCACGCAATACGTCGCGTCGTTCGTCCAGCGAGTAATAGGACACATCCATCAAGGAGCGCTGTCCCAAATTAGACGCATTATTAATTTATTATGACATATAACAAAAGGTGTTTATAAAACACGTACTTATACTAAAAGATAAATAATTAAATTATTTTAAAATGGTGAAGGTTTCATAAGAATACGTAGGTTTCATAAGAGTAATAGTCATGGCTGAGACTATGGAGGAGCTCAGTACAATGCACGATGACCTCAGTAGAGCTTCCGAAAGAGTGGGTCTTAAAATGAACATAGATAAGACAAAGGTCATGTCAAATGCCCATGTAGCACCCACTCTCATGAAGATCGGAGATACTACACTCGATGTTACCTAGGACAAACTGTCCGTTAGGTAGGTCCAACTTCGAGAAAGAGATCAATCGTCGAATCCGAATCGGCTGGGCAGCGTTCGGGAAGCTTCGCAATATCTTCTCGTCTCACATACCGCAATGTCTCAAGACGAATATTTTTGACCCGCGCGTGTTGCTAGTGATGACCTACGGCACTGAAACGTGGTCGGTCACAATAGGCCTTATTAGAAGGCTAAAGAAGGCTAAAAGTCACCCAAATGGAGAGGGCTATGCTCAGAGTTACCCTACGTGATCGAATAAAACTATATTCTACATTTATTTCTGAATTAATTTTTTCTAAATATTGAATTCATTCACGGAATATCAGGAGCTTTAATATTACTAGCCTATACTCGTAAAGCTTTATTTTTTCATGTAGGGTGTGTAGACAACTGTTAACAGAGAATTTTATGAAAATCCATCCCTGAGAGAGTGAAACGGGGGTTGGGATGTTTAACCACGTTGCAGGAACAGCCAGTTACATCATATTGTTTTTTTTTTTCACAGTTGACTACAACTGCAACGGAAGAGCTAAGAGAAAATGGATTCTTCTGGAGACAAGTCAATGAATTGGTCAGACGAAGGTAAACAGTCTTATGCATCACTCTAACAATCTATACTTGACTTAGTATTTATTGAACAATAATTTATTGTTGTATCCCTTTCCCGAAAGTGAAGTGCCATAGCCCCAATCTATCCAATGTCAATTTCCCTCAGCCCTCTTCAGTCTCCTCCTTTGCCTTTTCCTTCAGTTGGTCTATTTACTTTCTTCTCGAATTCCTATATTTCTATTATATTTCCGTCTCTATAAGACTTCTGTTTGTGACTATAAAGATCTACATATATTTTGTGGTGTGTTATCTTCACTTATTCGTTAGCTTCCTCGTCAATAAAGGTTTTATTCTTTATGTTCGTGTTATTTTGTTCTGACTTATAAAAAGTACGTACTTACTCAAATTACTAAAATATTGCATCCTCTGTATTGAAGGTTGTGCTGCGTAGAAATACGAATATCAAAAAATTAATCACTTTTCAATTACTGACTTAAAGAATCTATTGTTAGATATCATAACACATCAGGTACCTACACAATGTACCTACCTACTCTGCCTACGAATAAATTAACATAACTATGGTTTTGCGGGTTTTTCTTTTCACTGATAAGCCATTTCCTGTCGTCCGTAATAAATTTTATACCTTTGGGAAAATGGTAGAGCTCGTCTAAGCTGAAATGATGCGCCCACTACCGTTGCGAGTTTTGTCCCATCTCGGCTCCTTCCCATCTCGGCACCCTGTCATAAATCAGTTACAGGTGTACACATCAAAAAATGGAAATACAGTATCTAGCTAGTGAGTAAATCAACTTGATTATGTATTAAATCAAAATAGTTATTTATGATACTAGTGCGGTAAGTTGGTTTTTTACAAATCGTCTCGGGCTTACCATAGTCACGAGTTTGTAAATACCAATTTCCGGACGTGTGAGACACACATTTGAGAGAAAACAGTTTAATAATAGGTCTTTACCTATGAAATTGCCGTTTTGTATGAAAAAATTTAAACGAATTTTTTTCATGCATTTTTTATTTGTATTAATTGAAGTAATCACCCATGCAATCAATGCATCTTTGCCAACGCAGTGGCAGTTTATTGATGCCCTTCTTAAAGAAATCAGCTGGACGGGAGGCAACAAATTCTTCAAAGGCATTTTGTACTGCCTCTCGGGTATTGAATTTTTTTCCCGCCAAGAAGTTATCCAAATTCTGGAAAAAGTAGTAGTCTGTAGGCGCAAGGTCTGGTGAGTAGGGCGGATGACGGAGAGCTTCCAACCCCAGTTCTTGCAACTTGGAGACCGCCTGCTGTGCAGTATGAGGTCGCGCGTTGTCGTGCAGGAGCAGCGGAGACGAGCGATTGACCAATGCTGGTTGGAGATGTGCCAGCTTCTCCATCATTGTGTTCAGTTCTTCACAGTACACATCTGAAGTAATGCTCACCCCGTTTGGTAAGAAGCTGTGATGAATCACACCGGCGCTAGACCACCAAACAGTGACCATCACTTTTCTAGGGGTAAGTTTTCGTTTAGGGCATTGTTTAGGTGCTGAACCAGGATCCAACCAACTTGCTGAGCGCTTGCGGTTATCAAACAGAATCCATTTTTCATCGCAGGTAACAATGCGGTTCAAAATTCCTTCATTTGTGTGTCTGTTGAGCAGTGCAAGGCACGTCTCGACGCGTACTTCGTGCTGGCGATCATTGAGTTCGTGGGGCACCCATTTGTCAAGCTTTTTTACCTTGCCAATTTGACGCAAATGGACCAATATTGTTTTGACGCTAACGTCGAAAGCTGCTGCTAATTCAGCCGTAGATTGTGTCATTGTCGACCAGTCTTCGGACGACCGCGAGGTTCATTTTTCAGGTCGAAATATCCAGAACGGAAGCGAGCAAACCAATAACAAGTGGTGCGTTGGTTTGTAGTGTTAGCTCCGTAAACGTCGTTGATGTTGCGTGCCGCTTGTGCCGCGTTGCTGCCACGACGGTACTCATATTCCATAATTACTCGGAATTTTTAACGTATCCATGATGACGAAAAAGATTGAAATGCGATGAAAATGTAAAACTAATCAATAAACAAATGACTACTTTTGGAAAAAAAATCCATGTTTTTAAAATAAAATTAATTTGAAATTAGAATTCTTAGCCAAACAAAAATTATTTTGATTTGAAATGGCCAGTACTGCAGAACGGCAATTTCATAGGTAAAGACCTAATAATGTAGGTAATGAAATAAACATTTTCATTAGACTATTTTTAATAGCAAATTGACCACATTGAGGGCGGCTATTATACTTCACACGTAATTCATTAAGCCATCAAAACGTTTTCAGAGAATGATTGAGTATTTCTTCTAGGAGGAGCTTGTGGCTAAATAATAACAGCCGCACGGGTCGATCCATCAGGTTAAGCTAGGCTTGCCGGTGTTGGTCCGTGGATGGGTGACCATCTGTACTACATACCGAGACTCCTCCGTGCCTCAGAAAGCACGCTCAGCCGTTGGTCTCAGCTGTCATTCGTGGATCTTTGACAGTCGTTACGGGTCGTCAGAAGCCCGAAAGTCTGACAACCAGTCTCACCAAAGGGTATCGTATTACCCAGTTACTGGGTAATGGAGGTCAGATAGGCAGTCGCTTCATGTAAAATACTGGTATCCAACTACATCAGGTTAGACTGGAAGCCGATCCCAACATAGTTGGGAAAAGGCTAGGCAGATTGATTGATTGAGTGTTTCTTCGAGAGCTATGAAATTATTGTAAATCATTAAATAGTGATCTCGCGATTTTGGCAGCAAGAGACCGTTTTCTGCAATTTGCGCCTCATTCAGAATATCAGGTGGAGTAGATTCTATTAATATCAGATTCCTCGCTTGAACTCATATGAGTTATTATTTTGTTTATAAATATCAGTCGGAAAGTCGCAACAATCTATGACGTTTCTGATATGAAAATGGCGCGAATTTGCAAATGGCGCCACGTGCGCGTGGTGAAAATTAGAACTACATCTTTCGTCTCATTTACTCTTTAGTATTAAAGTGAGACAAACGTATTGAGCAAAAGCGCTTCCAAGGAGGTTCGATCAGTCAGCTTAATTATTCTCGTAATGTGAAACTCCTTGGTGGAATTCTTATAATATGTTATAAACGAAAATAAAAAAAAAACCGTAAAGAATACGCACGGCGCTATACAACGGAGTATGCGGTAAAATATGGTGAGAGTACTTAGGTGAGAGTACCTATTTTACCGCACGTTCCGTTGTATGGTGCGTAATTTTTAACTTTCGAGCAATGTATACAGGCTTCGTAAATGCTTTTTTTGAGCAAATATGTTGAAATAAATATTTTTCAAAAGTTAGCCGACGTTCGCACGGACGTAAAAATATCGCGGCGGGATTTTATCGCGCACTGGTGTTTCAACTGTCGGTGTTGAGCCGAGCTTCGAGAATCCAACCTAACAACAGCAGAGTGCATCTCATCGCATTGAAGAAACACACTGTTGGATTTTCATCTCTCGGCGCTAAGCAGAGCGTTGAAAATCCAGTGCGCAAAAAAAATCGCCGCGATATTTCTACGTCCGTGCGAACGTCGACTTACTGTTTATAAATTAAGTGATTTATGACAGCGTGCCGAGGTGGGAATTTTTCGTGAGCATGTTAAATAAATTCATGAATGCCGAGACGCGAAGGAGCCGAGATGGGACTAAACCGCATTCACCGTAGTGTATATACGTATACAAATTTAAGTAGTGGGGCGCGTCATTTCAGCTTAGACAGGCTCTAACGAGTTTAATAGATTTCCGTCACCCTCTTATGAGGGTTACGTTCTTATGGGGGTTTTCAGATTATTCTGAAAGTGAAAAAAATTCAAGAAAAATATTGAGACAGTAAAATTCTGGTTCAGCTTTTAGTACATACTAGGAGAGAATTGCATATGTATTAAACAATAATATCATGTGAAACATTAAAACACTCTCCAAAAATTACGAAATTGTGTAATTCCTGAAATGATCGGCAGGAGTTCTGTCGCATAAGTCTACGCTCCATGGTACTTTTAGTAGTCATAAGACGGTCAATTGGGCATCAGTTTCTCCGTAACCAACATAGATACCAGATTAATAATAGTGGAATGTTGATGGCCTGATAAATCGAATTGCGAAATATACAGATACACACATCAAAAGTGTCTAGGGATCAACATATATTTTTGCAATAACTTTTCTCCTGATTGATATTAATTAAAATTTTCTTTAAGGATTCATCAAATAAAGTGTTTTCGTTTGTCACAGTAACGATAAACCAAGTCACCTTTGCATTAATAAAGAAATTTGCCATTTTCCTAATAAAGGGATTTTTGACATTTGAACCACTAACATTAAAGTTCGAAAAAAAGACTGAAATAACAGTTTTCTTTAAAATTTTATTGGGTAACTTAAACAATTAATAATCCGTGTTTCTACCGCGAACACTAACAACACAAGAACATCGGTTTGGCATACTCAAAATGAGTTCATCCAAATCACGCTGTGGAATGGCCGCCCATGTTCGTTGCAACAACAAAAAAAGGTCTTCTTGCGACTGGATACCCTCCATATTCGGCAGAGCTCTTCTCTGTAGCATATCCCATGCATGCTCAATCGGGTTCAAGTCTGGCGACTGAGCAGGCCAGGGCAGGACATTGATGTTAGCTGCGGCGAGAGTCTGTCTTACAACTCTAGCGGTGTGCGGTCGTGCATTATCATGCATTAACTGAAATAAGGGACCGATTTGCACTTGTAGAGGAACGATGACGTCTGATACAATCGTCTCAGCATAAATTTGAGCGTTGAGGTTGCCTCTGATCCAAATCAACTCAGTTCTTCCGCCGATCCAAATACCCGCCCATACCATGATGGTTCCACCACTATAAGGATGGACTTCCTGGCAGGATTTTAATCGCTGTTGGCGTCCAGGGGTTCTCCAGTGTCGTATACGTCTTGTATCCGGTCTCATACCAAAACGAGACTCATCAGAAAAGCACACGAAACGCCATTGTTCTTCTGCCCAATTTCTGTGTTCAAGAGCCCATTGATATCGAATCCTACGATTGTGCATTGCTATAGGTGGTACCCGTAGCGGTCTTCGGGAATGAAGGTTCACTTCATGCAAGCGGTTTCTGACTGTTTGGTCGCTAATTAAGTTCCCTGAAGAGTGATGAAGCCTCACGGCTAACATCATGGCGGTTATAGTTGGAGCTCTTCGAGTTAAGATTTGAATGTATCGGTCTTGTCTCCGTGTGGTGCAGCGATACCGTCCTCCATGGCGCTCAGCCACGGTACCAGTGCTTCGGTAACGTGTCCAAAGTCGACTGATAACACTCTGACTTGTATTCAGAGCTAAAGCCACAGTACGTTGCCGGGAACCAGCTTCTATCATTCCCACGGCTCTGAGCATTTCTTCCCTGCTTAAATGACGTCGCCGCTCCATAATAACGTTGGTTTTAATCAGTAGTAGGGAAACAGTAGCACTAATAATGTCTTCAATGCGTTGTATGTTTTTATAGGGAAAATATTGACAGCTGATTTTCATCTTTTACTCGAATTTGATTCACAGTTCCTGATTCAAATTATGAAATGCACCAAAAAGGATCCATATAAATTTATAAAATCATAAATTTATTACAAAGCCACATCTCAATCTCAAGAAATCCGCATAAAAATGCTTGATCCCTAGACACTTTTGATGTGTGTATTTTGAGTCGTGAATTTCGATCAGATTATATTATAATAATATATATACTGATGCCTTGATTGACTGTATAATGAACACCTCGTGTTAAGTACGTGATTTCATTCCAGATGTGGTGCCGACGGCAGATCCCAACCTGACGGTTGCGATGATATCCGAGGAGCTGCCAGCCCTCACTGTGACCACCATCGTGGGGATGACAGTGGTGATGCTCATAGCAATCCTCGCAGTATTCATTCTCGGAGTGCTCATTGATTGCAGGCAACAGTAAGTTGAACTCACGATAATCCTCCGCAAACTTTTTGACGTATGATTGATATCGTCATTTCGTCGGAAGAAGTGATGTAATTATATAATCACCTTGGAGGTTTTATTGTTCCAAATATTTGGTATTTGTTGCAATGCCATTGCTGATAAGAGTGAAAGTGTGTAGTATGCCCTAGATTATTTACCAAGAATGCATTCGGGTTCAAAGCCTACGGATTAGGCGCTAATAATATAACAGCCTTAGTAATTAATCATATTATTAACTCTTAAAATGTCGATTGTACACCATGTGTACAGATAACAATAGAATTTCAATTGTGTCTGCTAATTGGCGCGCGACGGGTTAATAGTAAATCATGGTAGTAAAGATACCTATACACTATTGTTTGTTTGCGGTTTTATGTAGTTTTATCAGTAGATAACTGGCATCTCATTTATGCAAGTAATGCTAGCGGTTACCTACTCCACACCCGACATGCCCATCGAAGTATCTGCTGCTACGCCGTAATAGCGTCAAAGATTGCGTAGCGTAGATGTACGTAGTCTGTGACATTTCACTGATCGAGTTAGCCATAGGATGAAGAGGTAATTAAATCATAACTTTCCTGTTTTTTCTTTCAGGCGATTATTAGAAAAGAAAATGGGCGTAGCGAAGCGCATGAAGACCAGCAGACGAGTGAACACGACTCCTGAAGCAGACGATACCAGCATAGCCAACAATATGGAGGAGCCAGGCATGAGCGTGCCTCCGGCTGAAGCCCTGCGACATATACCCTAGCATTTCCAGAGCACTCTGCATGTGAGTCACAATCGCCATCATCATCGCGTGTGTTGTGTCATCTTCGTGACACCAGAACCGAACATACATATAAATACATTTCATAAAATACATATACCGAGATTATAAAATAATCAACAACTTGTATTAGAGGGAGGACGTAATTCGATGTGAATTCCAACTTGTGCATTTATAGCAGGTGAACTTACTGATTTGTTTTGGGTCACAAGTCACAACTCACAAGTCAAGTTAAATTTTTCTATTTTGTTTGCCATGTAACTATGTATTTTGAAGTAGTTTGTTCAGACTTTCAATTAATATATAATTATTCTAATATTAGGTCTTTACCTATGAAATTGCCGTTCTGCAGTACTGGCCATTTCAAATCAAAATAATTTTTGTTTGGCTAAGAATTCTAATTTCAAATTAATTTTATTTTAAAAACATGGATTTTTTTTTCCAAAAGTAGTCATTTGTTTATTGATTAGTGTTACATTTTCATCGCATTTCAATCTTTTTCGTCATCATGGATACGTTAAAAAATCGAGTAATTATGAAATATGAGTACCGTCGTGGCAGCAACGCGGTACAAGCGGCACGCAACATCAACGACGTTTACGGAGCTAACACTACAAACCAACGCACCACTTGTTATTGGTTTGCTCGCTTCCGTTCTGGAAATTTCGACCTGAAAAATGAACCTCGCGGTCGTCCGAAGACTTTGGTCGACAATGACGAATTAAAGGCGATTGTGGAAGCTGATGACACACAATCTACGGCTGAATTAGCAGCAGCTTTCGACGTTAGCGTCAAAACAATATTGGTCCATTTGCGTCAAATTGGCAAGGTAAAAAAGCTTGACAAATGGGTGCCCCACGAACTCAATGATCGCCAGCGCGAAGTACGCATCGAGACGTGCCTTGCACTGCTCAACAGACACACAAATGAAGGAATTTTGAACCGCATTGTTACCTGCGATGAAAAATGGATTCTGTTTGATAACCGCAAGCGCTCAGCAAGTTGGTTGGATCCTGGTTCAGCACCTAAACAATGCCCTAAACGAAAACTTACCCCTAGAAAAGTGATGGTCACTGTTTGGTGGTCTAGCGCCGGTGTGATTCATCACAGCTTCTTACCAAACGGGGTGAGCATTACTTCAGATGTGTACTGTGAAGAACTGAAGACAATGATGGAGAAGCTGGCACATCTCCAACCAGCATTGGTCAATCGCTCGTCTCCGCTGCTCCTGCACGACAACGCGCGACCTCATACTGCACAGCAGACGGTCTCCAAGTTGCAAGAACTGGGGTTGGAAGCTCTCCGTCATCCGCCCTACTCACCAGACCTTGCGCCTACAGACTACTACTTTTTCCAGAATTTGGATAACTTCTTGGCGGGAAAAAAATTCAATACCCGAGAGGCAGTACAAAATGCCTTTGAAGAATTTGTTGCCTCCCGTCCAGCTGATTTCTTTAAGAAGGGCATCAATAAACTGCCACTGCGTTGGCAAAGATGCATTGATTGCATGGGTGATTACTTCGATTAATACAAATAAAAAATGCATGAAAAAAATTCGTTTAAATTTTTTCATACAAAACGGCAATTTCATAGGTAAAGACCTATTATGTTCAATAGGCCAAAGTATAACCTTCGTGTACATAGTAATTATAAGTAGACGAATCAGTTGAATCTTATATGATATTTTAGGAATTGATCCCAAGATTGTGGAAGAATAGTTAAATTATTTTTAAAGATCTTTTTGTACATCTAAGCAAAATTGTATGATGTGATATAATTTTATTTTACCTAAGTATTTTTTATAAACTATAGTTTGTTTTTTTATGTCCTAACAAAGGAGATTTAGTGAAGGAATATTTAATTTTTATAACAAAGAAACTGTTGATATAGAATTGTAGATAAATTAAGTATTTTGTAATGTGCCAGTTTCATAAATAAAAATAAGTAACGGTATAAATTGAAGTTTTTTTTATTAGGTACCTTCCAGAATATATACTTATTCTCGCTTAGATTGGCGAAAAGTCAACTACAGAATGATGCTGCCGATGTAGGTACTTTATCAAGCTGCAATAAGCACCATATGATTAAAACACAGTTGCATCATCGATAACTTTTACTGCTACACCTGGTGTATGATGGACAACTAAGCACCACAATAGAAACACTGAAGGAAGCGAGATGCAAACTAGAAAACATTTTTTTCGTTCTACAATGGGTTTTCTGGATATGGAGCCAGTTACCGGCCCATTGGAACAGGTTGCGATTGCAGAGTCCCACCCCACTCATGCTATATGTTCCACTTAGTATTTTGTTAGCTATGCGCCATCCGTTCCCAGGTAAAGACTTTTTGGACAAATAATGCGATCGAGTTGACTACTTATTGGTTAAAAACTATAAATATAAAAAAGATAATATGTTAAATACACATTATCCTTTTAATATTAGGTCTTTACCTATGAAATTGCCGTTCTGCAGTACTGGCCATTTCAAATCAAAATAATTTTTGTTTGGTTAAGAATTCTAATTTCAAATTAATTTTATTTTAAAAACATGGATTTTTTTTCCAAAAGTAGTCATTTGTTTATTGATTAGTGTTACATTTTCATCGCATTTCAATCTTTTTCGTCATCATGGATACGTTAAAAATTCGAGTAATTATGGAATATGAGTACCGTCGTGGCAGCAACGCGGCACAAGCGGCACGCAACATCAACGACGTTTACGGAGCTAACACTACAAACCAACGCACCACTTGTTATTGGTTTGCTCGCTTCCGTTCTGGAAATTTCGACCTGAAAAATGAACCTCGCGGTCGTCCGAAGACTTTGGTCGACAATGACGAATTAAAGGCGATTGTGGAAGCTGATGATACACAATCTACGGCTGAATTAGCAGCAGCTTTCGACGTTAGCGTCAAAACAATATTGGTCCATTTGCGTCAAATTGGCAAGGTAAAAAAGCTTGACAAATGGGTGCCCCACGAACTCAATGATCGCCAGCGCGAAGTACGCGTCGAGACGTGCCTTGCACTGCCCAACAGACACACAAATGAAGGAATTTTGAACCGCATTGTTACCTGCGATGAAAAATGGATTCTGTTTGATAACTGCAAGCGCTCAGCAAGTTGGTTGGATCCTGGTTCAGCACCTAAACAATGCCCTAAACCAAAACTTACCCCTAGAAAAGTGATGGTCACTGTTTGGTGGTCTAGCGCCGGTGTGATTCATCACAGCTTCTTACCAAACGGGGTGAGCATTACTTCAGATGTGTACTGCGAATGCGTAGGTAGGTAGTAAAAGGGTTCCACATGACAGTCCGCCGGCAGGCGGTCATTCATAAAAACTGTCAAAAACTGTTTTGCGCAGGTTCTTGACCTCACAATGTTTACCTATTATTACGGACTCAGATCTACATCATGTTGAAACTTATGAAAATGAAAAATAATTTCCTGTGGCTAAAGTATTGATTGGATTTGATTGATTTTTTGTATACGGGTAAAGAACATGATACTCTTTACGTGGTTTAAAGGAATGTCAATCGCCCTGCTCCACCTTGTATATATTTTAGCCCAATGGCTCAACTAAATAATACTTTTGTGTGTTGCACACAAAGAAAAAGTCGGATTTGATTGATGTTCTTAATTGGCGGGTTGTCTCACTTTTGATTCCGTGTTATGAAAAGCAACGATCACGATTACTTTGTAGTATTAGCTGATGTAAGTAGACCGAAACATTGATTACTGATAACAGCACTAACGATAGCATCTGGATGGAAATCTTGAAGATTTTCGTGGATGTCGGCGCGTCTGATCCAACCTTAATTACATTTGTTTGTTTTCTAGTTTACACTACTGCAGTTTAAATTGTTCCTAAACACATAATCTTGCGGATTTATGAAAATACAGCAGATGCAGCCGAACCTCTTAATCAATTACTTAAACGATAGGTATCAATCAAGTCCTCCTAAAGAATTACCTCTACGTCGGGTCTTAAAGGCTAATTGTTCTTCAAGAATACTGATTTTTCCACTTTCTATTCCCTTTACATCGAGTTTGGAAAGGTACGTCTTACAGACAAAACAAAACTAAAAAGCACACAATTTAACAAAAAATCACATTTATTTCACATAGCAATTTTCAATTCGCTTGTTTCGTTGTTTAAAATTTTATCTTAATACTTGCTTAAAGGTGGTACCTACTAATAACCAAATGTGTTAAGTACTACTTTGATAAATTATTAACTGTGTTTCACTTTTATTTCATAATGCACTTCCGGCACATGACGTAGGGGGAAAAAAAGCAAGAAAGAAATCCTAATGCTCGATGTTGAGGGAATAAAAGCGGGATGACTCTTACCGCTCCACGTAGAAGGACTCGACGTAAAGGGAACAATTCCGGCTATTTACTACCAATGACAATGATCAGATCATCATATTATTCAAGCAGCAGTACAGGGCCACCAGTTGTGGTGGCTATATAGGGCACATAGGAGAAGGGACTTATCCCTAGAGGAGTCGAGCTACTGCTGTGGATTGAGTTATTGTAGACTAAATTTTTTCCCTAAATGTTTACCTACCTGCTTGCAAAATTTCTAGGAGATACTGCATGTACACTTAGTGTATTAACACCATCATACTGTCAGTGGTTTCATCACCATTTCGCATGCCACATGTGATGAACGTCGGTTGTCTCTTCAGCGGTGGATGAAAAAGGATTTCAAATATGTAATATGTAAGTACTTAAAATTTGGTTACGATATTCATAGGCCCCCAAGTAGGCACCTTACTACTTTTGAATCGTATTGTAAGAAATTATACTAAAACAAAAGTGACAATATACCGCTTATATAGGTAAATAATGCTTCAGTTTACGTAATAGCGTGTCTTGAGCAAAAGGAATGCTGTTTTTCGTATTGAGTGATTCTTCAGTGCGCGCACGCACCGTGCGAGACCGGCAGGCGAGGTCTGATTAGCAACATGCACTACTTGTCAAAATACCATGTGACATCGGCTAACGCAAAATTCCGTGCATAGCACTGCAGCTCTAATCAATTAAGCACGATAACTATATCAATCATCATTGGTGCCTGATAAGAACAGTTTTCCACCGATCGACTTGTGAGAATCAGTTTGTCAGTGCTGCAGGGATTGTTTACTCGTGCAGACGTAAACACAGAATACTCGACAATACGCATTTTTAAATTTAATTTTACGTGTTTTAATATTCAGAACTGAAATGTGCGCGAAAGTTTGGTCTGAGTACCTTATATTCTGAAAATAATCTTAGCGTGATCTATTTAGCCAGTGCAGTTTTTCAATGGGCAATTGTAAATCCAAGAAAACTCAGAAAGAGCCCGATAAGTTTTTTGAACGGGAGAAATGGAAGGAGCAGAAGAGAGAGGAGACACGGAAGAAGAAGGCGAACCCGGCGAACAGGAGAGTGGGCAAGCAAGAAGCACTTTTGCCGCCGGCCGCGCTGGTGGAGCCGCCGGCCAGCCCCGGCCCCGCGCCCTGCCTGCAGCAGCACGCGCGCAACTACGACGAGGAGGCGCTGGACCGCATGCGCTTCCAGCTCCAGAACGACTCCGATGCTTTCTTATTGAATAATATTCTTCTCTCCGTGCAGTTCTTTGAGAACTACGAACGGTGAGTTTAATACCCAATGAAAATGTTGTTTTAACCCAAACGCACATTCCAGCCGCAACGGGCCGCAGCGTAACGCATTTTCATAACCCACCCGTAGTGTGCGTTGGTTCCAAATGTATGAAAGTGATGAAGGAAGAATTTTGTTATTCGTTGCGTTGCCCCAATCTGCTTTAGCCTTTAATCGACATGTTTACTTTCGTCATTGTCCAACTTAATCGTAATCATAGTATTCAAAATCAGCTACACGAAGAGATAAAGAATATTTATAGTGAAATTGTCCTTATACATATATTATGTATCAGTTGTTGGTATACCTAATTACAATAGGTATGATAATCGTAATGCACAGATTTAGTTTAGATTAAATAAGTAGATATGTGAGTAGTCAACCAATATTGCTTCTTAATTTTTTTTATAATCCTAATTAAACTACTATTTAATAAGTAACTAACTAAGTAACTAGTATTAAATAATAACAAGGCGAAGGACAAACAAACTATTGTCTCTAAAAGTGCCGATTACGATAACGTGCCCAATTTTTGACCCGTCTGCCCCAGATAGAGACGGGAATAAGTAGAAAAAAGTGGGTTTTTTTAAATAATTTATTGGCATCACATCTCGCTTATTATTTGTACTAAACAAATTACAGAGGATAATGTATTTTTTTTTTGTATGGAGCCCGTCCCACCTTCCAACTGACCTTATTTACATGTCAGTAGTTTCATAAGGATCTACATTGCAGACTAGTTAGTAGCCGGTTTCAAAATCACATATTTTTAAAAAGTAGAAAAAAGAAAACTATTGGGTCGATAGGTACTTACTACAAACTTGTGTCTACCTTTTCTATATTATATAAATAGAAAAAACTGTATAAAAAGTGTTGTCTCTTAGAATCCAGTTTTGACGCGCTAAGTCTAAAATGAGTATAATGGAGTCACTTTTTTTATTAATTTAATGTTTCTGTGAGGTGAAGTAAGTTTATGCAAATCGATAACTCCCTGTTTATGGGTTACTGTGTCTTTTGTTCATTTATCTGGTTTATATTGGTAATTATGAATATTAGTCAAATTGGGGTCACGTAATGTCCCTATTAGTTGTAAAAGCACAAGGAGAGTCCCTCACCCTGACTATCATTCAGATAGCGGATTTGTCTCAATAAATTAGAAAATAATCTTCAATGGTTTCAATCTGTTGTCACTTCCCAGCTTAAGTAAATAAACATAATAATGAAATCTGGTAGTTAATAACTTTACTGGAGTAAAGTTGGTGGAGTTTTTATTATTGCACTTAGTATATAAATATTGCTAGGAATTTGCAATAAGTACTTAGTTTAAATCGTATAGGCACACTTTCAAGTACCTAAAGCTTTTACCCCTGAACCCTAATCCGCTAATACTTGTTGATTAAATTATATACGTGGATGATTACTGCGCACCGAGCGCAGTAATCATCCTTACTTACCTACTTCAAAGCATTTAATTTAATTTTGTTATTACGGCATTAAAACGATCGTGCCGACAGATATGATAATGGGAAAGAGATTGGTATTAAATGATAAAGTTTAGCATCTACATATTTATTAAGTTATCACATGCTAGCGGTGATTTATTTTATTTTTTAATTAATTTGTCATTAATTCATCTGCTTAATGTTAATACCTGAAAATTTTAATATACAACCTGTTTTTTTTGATTTCCCATAACTCTAGGAAATTAATGAGACCATCATTTTGAACAACTTTTACTACGGGACCGAACCTGAAATCGCGAAAAAAAAATCAGCTGCTCCCTACATTTTGACGAGTTATGCGAACATAAATGTAGGGAGCAGCTGATTTTTTTTTCGCGATTTCAGGTTTGGTCCCATAGTAAAAGTTGTTCAAAATAATGGTCTCATTAATTTCCTAGAGTTATGGGAAATCAAAAAAAACAGGTTGTATACAGGTGGAATGTAAAAAGTAATCAAGTGTCGAGATATAAAAGTAAAATCAATTTCGTGTTTGATTTCAGGGAAGTACATCAAATAAAAAACAATCCAATAAGCGAACGTGAACACTTTATCAACGAAGCAATGGTGCGACAAAACAAACATGTATTTTTCGCGGATCGATTGCAAGAGTCCGTTCACGAACACATCAGCTTTCAGAGGAACCGAGGACAAAAGGAGCCTCTGTCAGCTCCGAGGCTCTTTGTTATCTATGACAACGTGGAAGCCAGTGAGCCAGGAGATACCTCTGATTACAGCGCAGTTCTCGATGCACCTTTCTACAAATTGCGCATAGAGGACGCTAAAGTACCAGGTAAAAGAATTACTTACTATTTTTTTCCCTATAAGTGTTAAATCATTTTAAAACAAAAAAACACGTAATAACCTCAGTCTGTGTTTTCAGGATATGTAAAACTGAAGCAAATGGAAGTTTTAGAGAGCACTCTGCAAAAAGAAAATGAGGTGATTACTATGAATGAAAGTGATTCTGATGATAGCATATATACCGAATCTGAAAAAGAATCAAATGATTCTGATGAATTTCCTTATACTGCTAGTAAGGGCGAAGAACTTTTACAACAAATTAAAACTAAATTGGATAACACTGAATCATTCTTGGCATCTGAAGACAAAATTGTTTCCGATACAAATGGAGGTGTCGGTAGAAGATACAGTGGACCGATAAAACAAGTTAGTTTGCAAGTAACAAAAAGTAGTATTTCAAACATAAACAGACTTCGAAATATCAATGCTTTACTACCCGAGGAACAGGATGAGTCTGAAACTAAAAATAATTTTGTAGATGAAAGGAAAAGGCCTCAAGACGAAAATGTAATGGCTCCGAGAAAATCAATATTAAAATATACCGGCAGGTTAAGTAGTTCAGCCAAAGATCTTCACAAATACCCAAAAACTAACATGCGCGCAGCTTTTTCAGAAGGCAATCTAGCCGAGGATACAGAGACCTCTGGTTACAAGTCGAACTCTAGCGAAGCTGAATCTGATTATGGTTATTCTACTATAACTAAGGCCGCTACACCAAAAAAAATAGGACTCAGTTTGCATTCTAACTACTCACTGACCTCAGGGGCATTGCCAGATGAGACGTGGACATCCGTGGATGTGAAAGCGTTGGACGAATGGAGTGATGACGACGAAGATGAAGTCGCTGAGAGTGCCTCCAAGTCTTCACAGTCGCCTAACTTATATGAGAGATGTTATTACCTCAACTCTTTGAGATTTATGAATAATTTTGTGGATAGCTTTATAATCAATTTAGGGTCTGGATTAGGTTTGACTACCGATGAAGTTAACTCTGCTTTAACTCAAGGCGCCAGTATATATTGCGACTCAATTAAAAATGGCTCCAAAATCGGTTATGAAATATTTCCTGCTCTTGTTGCTGCTTGGCCCAATGCAGCTAACCAGTGGATCATTAGAGAAAGGAGAATAATACAAAATCCCAGAACTAATTTCTCTTATCAATGGCCCAAAAAAGATATGGTAAGCAAGGCTATAGGTTTTGGATGCTTGTTAGTACCTATAGGATATAGAAACAAAAGAGGCCAAAATCCAGATCAGAATATACAGTGGAAAATCATATTTCCAGCCGCAGAACGTTATCTGCAAAGTTGTTTGGCACATTCTCATATACGTTGTTATTTGTTCACTTTAGCGTTACATAAGACTTATCTGGAAAATGAAACAGCCAAAATCGGTCTAGATGTCAGTCATATTAAAAATCATCTATTTTGGCAATGTGAAGATAATTACGCAAAATGGCCAGAAGATCGACTCGGTGAATCTTTGAGGATGTTTTTGCGAAGCTTTTACATGAATTGTGTGAAAAAAAGAATGCCCAATTATTTTGTAGAGAGCTGTAATGAAGTTAAAAATATACCGCAACCATTGCTACACGCACAACAAAAAAAAATTGCAGAAATCCTAGAGGCTCCTGTGATGCATATTCTGAATGCGCTGCAAAAGATAAAGTATACTAAGAAAGATTTTTATCCGGCGTTCAACAGCCAAAGACTGTATGATATACTAACATGTAAAAATCCTTTACGCCTTATCAATCCATATTTACCCCCGGTGGTGTCCAGTTATCAAGATAGTTCTGATAGTGACGACGATACTCAAACACTCTTCAGGGATAGGGACAAAGACCGAGACAAAAACTACAAATGGACAAAACAACAATACAAACTACAACAAGAGAGGCGAAATGCTCAAGTTCATGCAAAAAAGCAAAAATCAGAGAAAAAAGAACGGGAAATAGTAAGTTGTTTTGTAATAATATCTTTATAATAATAACTGTAAAGTTTATTCTAAATTAACTAACAAACCAAATTTGGGATTGAAACTCTCGGGCGGGGGGTCTGAGTGCTCATAGTTTGTTCAACGAAATCTGTAAATGGCTGGTTCACACTTCCCGTGATCCAAGGTAAAAGCTAGCCCTTAGCCTCTGGAGGCTAAGCATTGCCATACAATGTGGCAATGCCGCCAGTCTCTTGGGTACATTACCAGTCGACAGCGATGCGGATGAATTTTTCGACGCCATATTTTAGTTTGTTACCGGTTTTAGTTAGGTTAGAATATTATAAATTTTTTTAAGGATCAAAAATATAGATTATAATCTTATTTTTATCTTTATAGATAGGGGGGTTCACATTGTTTAGGTTCCTTTTGGCATACACAAAATTAGAAATGAAAACACTATTGTAGATCTTACGTTACTAAACTTATTTTTTGTTCTTACAGTTTGTGATACCATCAAAGATGGAAACGGAGCGCCGACGACTAGTCCTCGAATTCTTCATTCCTCATTTCATCGCTATGGCGCGATCTAGCGAAAGATTTGAAGCGATAAGACAAGCACTAATATACTTGGAACAGGCTCAGAGACTCTGCAAATTGCTGTTAGAAGAGCCAGGAGGAGATATGACAGCCAATGAGTATTTAGATGTGGTTCGTGAGAAACTGACTGACTGTCAGAGGAAATTAGCGAACCAAGGTGGTTTAAATTTACCAACAAGAAGAGAAAGCAAACTTGAAAGAACGCAACAAAAACCTCTCCGCAAACAACGTCCAAAGTTTGAGGAGGTTCACGATTCGCCGACTGATAATCCTGGTATATCAGCATTTACCTTTGTTGATGTACACGTTGAAAACTCCTCAAATCAAGATCATATGAGATTTAATGAATTTATCAGTGGAGAGGAATCTAAATTGTAAATCACTTTTATTATGAAATGTTGGATTAATGTACATATTAATTTTTTGATTTGTGTGTAAGGATATCAACTCTTGTATTGTTCTCGGAATTCGTTATTATAATAATTTCATTAAGGGCTGATTTTTCAATAGTCAGATAACTCTTATCTGAAGAATAAATATGATAGTTTGACATATTTTCTATACAAAAGCTGTCAAATTGAAATATTTATTCTTCAGATATGAGTTATCTGACTATTGAAAAATTTGCCCTAAGTGTATGGAATCTCGCGCGTGTTTATTGATTATGTTGGAGATGCTTGCAATCTTATTTATAGCAGGAAAATAAAGTACGCTAGTTTATTACTGATTATTTTAATATTAAATGTTTACTAAAGTATTGTAAAGTATAAGAAATATAAACTATCTGATTATAACATAGAACAATTTTTTATTTAATGGGAATGGTCGGCGTTTTTGAATGGCGTTTGTGTGAGTCAGTAGGTACTACCTAGTAAAATCATAAAAAATGATACTAATTAACCATGGTACGAAATAAACTATACTATAGCATTTGTCTTAATAATACTTATCGTAAATGCTTGTATATGTATATATGTTTTCTTTGCATTCTAGATTTTTTTTTTCAATCTGGAATTTGAAATCTTTATTACGTAGATGCGAGTAACTACGTATCAAATGACGTACTTACCTAAGTACTATATTTAGTAGATTTGTAATCTTTCGCTGATACGGTCCAGTAACATCAAAAGACTGCAAACTTGTAATGAGCTTCTGATTTAAAATATTTTCCAGTGATTCTATCGTTTTGATTACATATTAAGCGGAAACTCAGTATTCCAAAATCTTGTTTGATTCAGTAGATTAATTAATTACTGATTAGAATATATATAAGAATCACTGTGCTACTTGCAACCAAGTAGCACAGTGATTCTAAATGAGCGGATTCACGCCAGCAACCATGGAGAGTAGAGCCATCCGCACGTACATGCCGTACTCGGCTTGCCTGAAGTAGGCGGCGCGCGGGTCCGAGTCGAAATCTGGCGAGATCTCGTCGACGCGTGGCAGTGGGTGCATCACCACCATGCGCCTGCGAGCGCGCGTCATCAGCTGAGGAGTAACCACCAACAGCCCTCGTGTCTGGAATACGAGTTGATACATTTGAGAATATGGATATGGTGGTATTTGCCTGAGCTGGTTGGCAAGCGAATAAAAAAAAAATCATCGAAGCGAATCTAAGTACGAGTAATTATAACGACATTATACCTTGTGTAACGGAACTGATTTGCTTTGCTAAGAATGTAACTAGAAAGTGACGATTCAGAATAAATAATAATAGTTTTTACCTTTTCATATTCATCTTGACTTTGGAACCTTTCACGCTGAATTCGAGTCATATACAAAACATGAGTGTCCTCTAATACATCTTCCAATCTCTCATATACTCTCTGCGGTATACCTTTAGAGGCAACGTAATCTGTGATATGCTTCGGCATGCCTAGTCCACGTGGGCTGACATACTGCAATTGTACTTGATAGAGAGTTAGAAGCCGTGCAAGAGAATGAACAGTTCGACCATTTTTCAGGTCTCCAACCATAGTGATTGTTAGTCCGTTAACTGTACCGATTTCTTCACGAATTGTAAAGACGTCGAGCAGAGCTTGTGTGGGGTGTTCTCCAATGCCATCTCCTGCATTAATTATAGGTTTGCGACAATGGCGAGCAGCACGCTGAAGGATAAAATTTAAATTGGCATTTCAAAAACATATCATAGTTATAATTTTGCGGTTAGGAAATAATTTAGGATAATATAACTTACCGCAACTGCACCGGGCTCTGGATGTCGCAGTACCACTACATCAGAATAGCTTGCCATTACTGAAACACTGTCTTCCAAAGTTTCACCTTTCTTTGCTGATGAACTTGTAGCATCTGTATGGATTACAGAACCACCCAGTCTTTGCATTGCTGCTGCAAAACTGCAACTAGTTCGAGTACTGACTTCATAAAATATCGATGACATAACTTTGCCTCGTAAAATATCATCTAGGTATCGACCTTTGTTGACACTGGTTTTCATGAACTGCGCTAGATTGAATACATCATTGAGAGTATCTTTACTAAACGAGTCAACAGTTAGTATACTTTTTCCGAATAAGTCGCTACGTTGTCGTTGCGAAACTGTTATTGCAGGGGGATTATAATTTGACGTACTATCACATCTTTGTCTAGTCACCTGGGGTAATGGTGATAAACACCTTGCAGCTGCAATTTCGCTGAAATGGACATTTGGCTTGGATTGTATCTCAGGCTTGTTATCGATTTGATCAAAATCAATATCACTAACTCTACTTAAATCAGCAGATGTATGTATATCGAGTGCAGAATTTGGTCGACTGACTTCTTTTTCCATTTTTTCAATAGTAAAGTATGTTTGTTTCTTAGGTGTAGGCCAGTCTCGTACATTTTGACCAAAGCCTGGAGGTACTAGAATTTGCCCCTCAACATATGCAATTTCACCTCGCAATGTTACGCGATGAACTGCTCCACAAACTTGCATGCCTGCAAATGGTGTCCATTTTGATTTCGAAAACTCCATAGCTTGTGGGATCGTCCATTCGTAATCCATATCGACTTCAACGTATGTGTTTGGTTGTTCCGGCAAATTAAATATTTTACGAGGGTTACGATGGAATTTATTTATCAGATCCTCCAAAGTTAAACGACCTTCATGAACTGCATTAAGAAGTAATGGCAAAACTGTTTCCAATCCGGGAAAACCAGGAGGTGGCTTCTCTGAATTCTTTTCTTGCACAGAGTGTGGAGCGTGATCCGTCGCAAAAACGTCAATAATATCTATATTTTTCCAAAGCTCGGCTTGGTCTTCCGGGCTACACAATACTGGTCGCACTTCAGCCCTGCCTTGTCCAATTTCTTCAACGTCTGCTGTGCTTAGGAACAAATGATGAGGGCATACTTCACAAGTTACCTTCAGACCTCTTTCTTTTGCGGATTTAATTATAAGTATTTCCTCTTTCCTGGCTACGTGACAAATATGGATAGGTCTATCGAGTAAAGATGCCATCAAAATGACAGCTCCAGTTTTTTCTCGCTCCGCATGAGCACATACAGGCATTTTCTTTGGCCAGTTCTGGAGATGTTTTTGCCAGATTGTCATATCATCTAAGGTAAGAGTACTGTATGTTTGGTTAAGATACATTTTCAATGCAGCCGCTTGAGGAGCCATTTCAGAAACAGTTTCATAGTTGGTGGATGATGCTCCCATATACAGTGCATAATCACAACGAGCACTAACGCGTGCCAAAGCAGAAGTATAATCGTAAGCAGCGCGATCAATTACTGGAGGATTAGTGTTTGGCATGGCACATATCATTGTGATGCCTCCAGCGAGAGCAGCCGCAGTGCAAGTTGCATAATCTTCTTTGTACGTAGCACCGGGTTCACGCACATGCACGTGTACGTCAATGAAACCTGGCAACTTTATGATGTTACGAGATGTCATGCAGTCCGTATGTGTTTTCATTACAGGAGCCCCACCACAAAGATGCATAGCCTGTAAAATATTATATTTATTATTTAACGCTTTATTTTAATTTATTTAAACTTGGAAAAAGTTCTACAGAAATATCGGTATAAATAATAGAAAACTACAACAAACCTGAACTAATAGTTTAGCGCACTTCACATCAGTAACTAAAGGCACAGCGTAATCCACTGCTAGTCGGCGAGTGCGGTATCCATGAGTAGTGAATGAAGACACTCGTCGAGCACCACCTCGCATTGGTAAATTAATTACTAAATCTAATTCACGTCTCGCCATAAAGTCTGCTAGGTGCATCAGTTCCCCTTCCGATCTTACATCCTCTGGATCACCTATATGATCAAATGTCCATTGAACACTTTCAACCTGTAATAAAAAAAAAAAAACAATGTATAAAGGTTTTGTAAAAGGAGAGTTATAAACTATGGCTACAAATACAAGAATAAAATGCCTTACTTCGACTCCGTGCTCAGTGTAGAAGTCTCCTGTGCCCATACTGGCGTACAATTTATATCCCATTTTATGTAGAATTCTAACACTTGGAAGTAAATCCATTTTGTGCTGAAAATTAAAAAGATATATGAACAAGGTTGCACAAAGTGGGAACTAAAATGACAATGAATTTTATACTGTTTCCTTCTTACCTTAAATGTTCCCACAGATAGCAAAATAGCTTTCTTGGGTATTCTAAACCCTGTGCTCATTAACGACTTTAAATAGGCTTCATAACGATTTTCACCGAAACATGCTACTTCACCGGTAGATGCCATTTCTACTCCTAAAGTTACATCTGCACCAGCTAATCTAGAGAATGAAAATTGTGGTACTTTCACACCAACTTTTCCACAGCCAGTCATTACATTAACTGGTTCCACAGGTAGACCCAAGATAATCTTAGTGGCCATCGCAACAAAATCATGGTCTAGCGTCTTAGAAACAAATGGAAAGGATCTTGAAACTCTGACGTTGCATTCAATGACTTTGAGTTCGTTATCTTTTGCAATAAGTTGCATGTTGAAGGGTCCAGTTACGTCTAGCGTCTCAGCTATAATACTGGCGATTCCTTTTATTTTTTCCAAAGTTTCATCATTAATGTCCTGCGGTGGAGTAACTAATGTTGCATCACCGGAATGGACTCCTGCGTTTTCGACGTGTTCAGATACTGCCATACAGAAAATAGCACCATCAGCAGCGACTACGTCTACATCTATCTCTTTTGCATCCATTATGAATTTAGATATTACCACTGGATAATCTTTGCTTACTAAACTAGCAGACTTTAAGTAAGTTTCCAATTCCTGGTTTGAATTTGCAACATTCATAGCTGCACCACTTAGAACATACGACGGACGTACCAAACATGGAAATCCCACTTCTTCACAAAAACTTCTAGCTGATTCTAAATCTGTAAGTTCCTTCCACCTCGGTTGCATTATACCTTTCCGGTCTAACATTCTGGAAAACTTAAACCTATTCTCGGCATTATCAATCATATCAGGAGACGTACCTAAAATAATTGCTTGTTGTCTATGTAAATCCATTGCAATATTATTTGGTAATTGTCCTCCCATTGATAAAATAACTCCATCTGGGTGTTCAATGTTATAAATATCCATAACAACTTCAAAAGAAATTTCTTCAAAATACAACCTATCACTCATGTCATAGTCAGTACTCACCGTTTCAGGGTTATAATTAATCATGATAGTTTTTTTGCCTTGATTCCTAAGTTCTCTTAGACATCCAACCGCACACCAGTCGAATTCCACAGAACTTCCAATACGATATACACCTGATCCCAAAACCATAGTATAACCACCAGGAAATTCTAGATCATGCGTGTTACCGTTATAAGTTAAATACAAATAATTTGTAGTAGCTGGCCACTCGGCTGCAACTGTGTCGATTTGCTTAACAAATGGAATAATTTTATATTCTTCTCTTAGCTTTCTAACGGCGACTTCAGTACTTTTTATAGCAGCAGCTATTTGTTTATCAGAAAATCCAATTTTCTTTGCCTTCTTTAACACATCGAAAGGAATTGAACCATGATGATCGGCCTCCAGGATTTGATAGTAATCTATTATATTTTTGAACTTCTCGAGGAACCAGTGATCAATTTTGGTTAATTCGTATAACTTATCCACTGTATAGCCTTTCCTTAGAGCAGCAGCTAAGACAAACATTCGCTTATCAGTCGGTTCTCGCAATTCATCTTCATTAACTTTTTTAATGTTTGGATCGAACCCGTTAACATTTTCGTCTACCATCCTTAATGCTTTCTGGAAAGCTTCTTCAAAGCTTCTGCCTATTGACATAACTTCTCCAACACTTTTCATAGAACTACCTATTTTTGTGCTTACTCTAGTAAATTTAGCTAAATCCCACCTTGGTATTTTGACAACGCAGTAATCGAGACTTGGTTCGAAGCACGCTGTCGTCACTCCAGTCACGGAGTTCTTAATAACAGGTAACGATATACCCAGTGCTAATTTAGCAGCTACATAGGCCAATGGATAGCCTGTTGCTTTACTTGCCAAAGCTGAACTTCGAGATAACCGGGCATTTACTTCTATAATAAAGAATTCTTCCGAATTCGGGTTCAATGCGTACTGAATATTACATTCGCCTACAATCCCGAAGTGTTGAATAACTTTGATGGCAGTGTTTCTCAACATGTAATACTCTCTGTTTGAGAGAGTTTGACTAGGTGCTACTACAATTGATTCTCCGGTGTGTATTCCTAAAGGATCTACATTTTCCATATTGCACACGGTGATGCAATTATTAAAAGCGTCTCTAACCACTTCATATTCCACTTCTTTCCATCCTTTAAGAGATTTATCGATTATAAGTTGATCGGAATGTGACAGTCCGTGATGTGCGAGTATTCGAAGTTCGTCTTCATTGTTAGCAAAACCGGATCCTAAACCACCGAGGGAAAATGCAGCTCGAGCCATGACTGGATACCCAATTTGCTGCGCTGCTACCAGTGCCTCTTCAATTGTTGTTACAGCTGCGCTTGGGGCAACTTTTTCGCCAATTGCGTTAATTTTTTCAGCAAATATTTTGCGGTCTTCAGTATCTACTATTGACTGTATAGGAGTACCTAAAACGCTTACATTGTATTTCTCTAGAATCTTTGATTTTTCCAACTCGACTCCACAATTTAGGGCTGTCTGACCACCAAATGTGAGAAGAACTCCAGTGGGTCTTTCCGCTTTGATAACCTGTTCTACATATTCCGGTGTTATAGGAAGGAAATATACTTTGTCAGCTAGGCCTTTTGACGTCTGTACAGTTGCAATATTAGGATTGATCAATACAGTTTGTATCTTTTCTTCTTGTAAAGCTTTCACCGCTTGCGATCCTGAATAGTCGAACTCTCCAGCTTGTCCGATTGATAAGCCACCAGACCCAAGGATGAGTACCTTTTTTGGTCTTTCATGTAAAGTCGGTATAAATTTAAATTTTTCTGTAATGATGCCATCTATACTACACGACTTTTTATTTTTGTAAGATCTCACAGCATCGATAAATACATCAAAAAGACATTCCAAATCTGTGGGCCCGGCTGTGTGTTCCGGGTGAAACTGAACACTGAAGTAAGGCAAAGTTTTATGAATAATACCTTCATTAGTTTTATCGTTTTCATTGGTGAATAAAACTTTCCAACCTTCCGGCAGTGAATTCGCATCGACAGCAAATCCATGATTTTGTGATGTCATAAAACATCGGCCAGTGCCGTTGTGTGTGCAAGGTAAATTGTGTCCACGATTACCGTAACTGAAATAAAAAAAATACCACTATGAAAATAAAGTACGATTTTTTCTGGCTGATACTGAAAAACTCGTAGAGTAAAACCGAGAATCAAATCCCCCCACGGAGAGCAGATGCACTAGACAAGGGCCTACTCAAATCAATCTGCCTAGCCTTTTCCCAACTATGTTGGGGTCGGCTTCCAGTCTAACCGAATGCAGCTGAATACCATTATTTTACATGGAGCGACTGCCTATCTGACCTTCACAACCCATTAACTGGGTAATACGATACCCCTTGGTAAGACTGATTGTCAGACTTTCGGGCTTCTGACGACCCGTAACGACTGTCAAAGATCCATGAATGACAGCCGGGACCAACGGCTTAACGTGCCTTCCGAGGCACGAAGGAGTCTCGGTATGTAAAGATGGTCACCTATCCACGGACCAACCCCGGCAAGCGTAGCTTAACCTGATGGATCGACCCGTGCGGCTGTTATTACTTAGCCACGAGCTCCAAGGGCCTACTATTAATAAAATTATATACATGATAAAATGATGATACCTACGAGTGTGTCTATTCAACTATTCAATGTTAATGTAATATTCGTTATTTACCTGGTTTTGTAAGTTTTACAGCCAGCTGCAGTGGATAGTAACTGGTGCCCCAGGCAGATGCCAAATACCGGTTTTACGTTTGTCTTGTCTTCAATGATTGAGCGCATATTGTCAACCACCTTCTTGCACTTGACCGGGTCACCTGGACCGTTACTGACGAACAAGCCATCGTACTGGCTGGGGTCCAACTTGTGGTCCCATGGGACTAGCACAACCTTAGCGTTTCGTTTGATCAAACACCTGATTTGATTATACTTCAATCCACAGTCAACAGCCATTATTGTTACTTCACCGCTAGGATTGTATATTTTGGGTTCCTGAAAAAAAGTTGCTCACTGTAGGTACAATAGTTTCAAATTTTCGAGTTACTTGTTATTTGTTAAGTATAGGTACGGAAGAACAAACAATTACACATATTATATATTACAAAATTAAATGACTAACTAACTATACAAATAAATACAAAACCAAAAGGAAACTTATGCGTCAAAGTACTCGTGCGCATCGCTGTCATCCGGAAAAGTGCACAGAAGACTGGCAGCATTGCCACGTTGAATAGCAATGCTAATTCTTTGACTAAAGAACGAGCCAGCCCTGTGGTCACCAAGTCTTGACCAGTCAGCGAGAAATTTCCTTAAAAAGGAGACGGCTCAAAACTGTAGTTACAGCAGCAGCGGCGCCAGCACAGCACGCCGTGCTTGGAACTTTGTTAAGGTAACTGCATGTTGAAACGTCACGGTCTAACGATCGGATGATAAGTTCAACAGAATGTGATCTAAATTACAAATCTTGAAGGAAAATTGCAACAGGAAACATACAATATTATGTAACATATGTAATTATGCGTAACACAATGCAATATGTTACAGATAATAACTATAGTAACAAATACAGCATGAATATACATTTTTTTTTTTTTTTAATATAGGTAAGTACCCCAGGCCTATATTGAACAAAACAAAAAGGTTTTCTGTTTCTGTATGAAATGAGCCACGAGTAGATTTAAACTATGAGATGCAGGGATGAGTATTCGCATCTCATAGTTTAAAAAAAAATCCATCCAAAAAAAAAAAAATCCATTCTTAGTTTTTCGAGACAAAAAATATTCATTTTGATAGTCTTCTAAAGGTCGATGCAAGTTAAAAGTTATCTATAAAAATACGCTCACCTTAACAGACACTTCAGCGACCAGATTCCTGATATTTGGGTCTGATAGGGCTGGTAGTGGTCCAAACGGAGGGACTCCTTGGATGATACGTCCAAGAGTGACACCAGCTCGAAGACGAAAGGTCAGGGCTCTGGTGTCGACGTCACAGAGGCCTGGGATACCGTGCGCTGCTAGCCAGGAACCCAGGGAACGTTTAGCGCGCCAGTGGCACGCGCGAGTGCTCACCTCGCCCACTATCAAGCCAGCTGCCCATATACGGTTGGATTCAAACCACCTGGAAAATAGCGTAGGAACTAGTCAGTTACTAATGGTTTACTTGCGTGTTTTTCAAGACTCCAAAAGGCCATTATGGTAGAGCAGATGCAGGGGGGGGGGGGGGAGTTCGGGATGATCGTCTAAGAATGTTTTTCGGCAGTTAGAGCTTTTCTTTAGTGTTATTAAGGAGTGGCTGGCTACTTGTAAAACGTCTTACTTGGGTATTCCATGTTCGTCTCGTTCGTCTTCGTCGGGAACGCCATAGTTGCCGACCAGCGGATATGTGAGCACCAACAATTGCGCGTGATACGACGGGTCCGTCAGCGACTCCGGGTACCCGACCATACCAGTCTGAAATACTGATCAACAACACTACGATTAGACAGAGGTAGGTACTGGAAAACAGTGTTTTTTAAAAAAAAAATACTTGTAATAGCTTTCACTTATTATTAAGGGACCAAGGTAACAAAAAAATAAAGTTAATTTTCAAAATCTTAAGCAAGCGCTCGCTGTTTCTTCCAACACAACGGTTTTTTTTCTAACATTGTACAAAAGTAAAAAGATGTTTTATTTATGGTTTTAGGCGTCAAATAAGACCAAAAATAATTTTAATTATCTATAAATAAATAAATCGTCTCAAGCGGCATTCTGTAGTTTCTGCCTACCCAAGTAGCAAACAAGAATAGTGATTAAATCTTACATATCTGTACTTTATCTAAAGTTGTATTTTACTGAATCATAAAGGATTTCGTTAAGTCTTTTCTTTCTATAATACTAAATCGTTTTAAACTAGCGCTACTTAAGCAAGTTAGGAATACCAAAATCTAGGTTAAGTATTCTTAAAACTAGTTTGTATTAAGTATGCCTACAGTTAAAAGTTTAAATATTTTTTTACTATACTCAGATAATTTGAAAGCTCACTTAAAACTCAATTGAATAATTGAAGTATCTTTTTAGACTCACAAAGAAAAAAAAATTTGATCATGAAATGACAAGTTAAGAAAATATTAAGACGTAATCTGGTCTTAACTAAATCAAACTATAGAATACTTAATACCAAAAAAATTAAATAGTAGGTACTTCACCAATACGGTTTTTAGTGTATAAGGTTAAGTATAATATCTCTTAACCAGCACTACTTGAAATGTAACTTGTCTTTACTTTGTCTGAACTAGCCTTAGAAAATCAGTATTGTCTAAAATCTTACTTTCCTTAGGAAAAATAAGATTTAACGCCATTTTGCACTTTAAGTGAAAAAATAGTGAAACATTTTCCGACAACTCTTCATCAAAAACTAGAGTAGATTGAACTTATATTTGTGTTATAGTAATTCTAACTACATTAATAACTTGCATATTTACAGCAAATGTACTATGCACTATAGGGCACCAAATTTTTAATTTGCAATATTATTATACAAAATTTTATTGTTTGTGTTCTAGTATTTTAAAAGCCCGTGTGTTTTATCGCACTATCTACAAATTTTACACGAGAAATAATCATGCGTTTTAAATTTCCAATGCATTCAACGACATATGAAAGCCTTTTCTAGACATAAAAATTTGTTGTAAAATCGCCATTTTCATAAATCTTAAAAGAGTTTTTGTAATAATTTAAAAGTTCACCATATTTTCTAAAATAAAGTTATTTAAAGCACTTTAAAGCAAAATAAGTTTTTAATTTTACTCCACTGAGATAAGATCGAATATCTGCAATTAAATAATGATAGTTTTAATTAGGTATTGCAGATATCTTTAAGTCTATTTCTTGATCTGAAGTCAACCTACAAGATATCTTGAAATCAGTGTTTAGAGTTCTGCAAAACCACATTCTTAAATAGGGTTAAAGTTTATCTAAACATTAGTATTAACTCTTTCTTAACATGTTATTAAATACTGTGCCCACTTTAATTAACTGAACCTTGGAGTGAGGAGTGAATCTAGGAGATATCTTGAGGGACATATTTGGTTTTAACCAAGACAATAGATGGAAATCATCTACTTGCCTTCAAGATATCTACAATATCTTTTTAGGATATTTGTTTCCTAGTTGGGTAGGTCCATGGGAAGAAGGCGTGAGTTTGTGTATGTGTGTAAATAAACAACAGGAACTAATTGATGTACAAGCTTACCAACTTCTCCATCTGCAGGCACCTGGGCCCCAAAACTCCGTCCTGTGAAGATCGATCCATCGGCTAACACGAGGCTGCAGGGCGGTCCCACCTCACAACTCAAATCATCTGCCACCATCCTAGACACACAAAACAATTTTTTTTTGTAAGCTTGCCTATATTGCGATGGATTGCTGGACAAAAATCTGCCCTTTTTCTTTCCAAATCTCTCTATTTTTTGCGATCTCTGGCCATGTTTGCGGGCCCAACTTTTTATTTATCTTCATTTAGATAATTTGTTTTCTCCGCAGGAGTAGGCAATACCTACATCCACATTTCACTATTTATAGTAGTTATGTTTAGCGAGCCTGCAAACCCAATAGTAGTCTGGTCAACCTGGGCATCGAACCCAGGTTACCCAGGACTCCGAGCTCAGCAGTCCACTCAGCACAAGTGGACTAACGAGGCTGTCGAGTTTTATTTATGTGTGTAAAATTTATTCTATTATAAATAAATATCCATTCCATTAAATCAATGATTGTTAGATCTGATAACGAAGTCATTTTTAAACTAGCTGTTGCCCGTGACATCGTCTGCGATCCAGGATGAAAAGTAGCCTTTGTCCTTCTCCAGGTCATGGTCTACCCATGTGCCAAATTTCATCCAAATCCGTTCAGCCGTTTTAGCGTGAAAGCGTAACAAATAAACACTCACTTTCGCATTTATAATATTAGTTAGGATTATAATATAACCATTACATAATTAGGGTTTGTAACAAAATGGTAAAAAGAAACCCTTACCCTCAGTCTGTCTGTCTATCACAGCTGGATATCTCAAGAACTACTAATGCTATCAACTTGAAATTTGCAACAGTTTTAGATGACGTTTGCCCAACTATTTTGCAAATAAGAAAGAAAATGTATATGTTTTTTTTTTTTTGCAACAGGGACTGAAAGGGGATCTTAAAAATTCAAAGTGCGGCTACTAGGGCATGTGGGGTATCATATGAAATAACGCTGCTTGCACATTCTCAAACATTTTTTTTTCTTTCTTTTAGGTCGCGTAGTTTTCGACTTTTGATGAAAAATGTAAGAAAAAAAATACCGTTCCCCCCCTTATCTTCGAAATTTGCATAGAGAAAAATCTGAAATCATTCTATGTGATAGAAGTTTATGTACAGATTACAGGAAAAATAAAACGATGTCTCTAAATAACACAGTTTATCAGAAATCATCAACAAAAATTACATATAAATGATGGTACGGAACCCTCGGTGCGCAAGTCCGACTCGCTCTTGACCGTTTTTTTTATTATTATTTACTTACTTTTTAATTGTATGCGGAACGGATGATTTGTCATGATATGGAAATACCTACGGCGTAGTATACTTCATTGAAATAGGTACGCGGTAGTCAAAATAAACACGTACCTAGTTGATGTCCATCTCATTTTACAACCTCTTAACGACAGAGCACACGATACGACGATACTAAACAATTATAATTATTAAACACAATGACTGGAACATGACCTACCTAGAAGACTAAACGAATGTCGTGTACATTTAATAATATACAGATATTATTAATATTGTATACCCCCATCCCTCCTCTATTCCCCCCTCTCTCTTCTCTTTGATCCCTTGATTCTAATTCTCGATCATTATTAAACAGCTTTTTGCATTTTTAACGGTACCTATATCGTTGTATTGTAACGGTGATATACTAATAATACCGATACTAGTTGGCACCTACTTAAAAAAACAGCTGACCCTTTGTTGCTACACGAGATTTTAAGGCTGTTCTATATATGTATATGTATACGTATTTTTACATTCATAAAGTCACAACGCAAACTGAAGGCACCACTTTTTCAGTAAGTAATCTTATACATGAAACCGTAACAATAATGTCATCAATGAATTAAAGAATATTCTGTATTTAGCACGTATTGCATCTATAAATTGATTGTATTGTAAGTAGTCACTTACGCATAGCTATTGCGGCAATTGTATATATACAGATTATTAATAGGTAACCATTCATACATCAATACATAGCTAATAGGTAAACATAGAAATAACAGTAGAGAACATCAATTAAAACCGATTCAAGATAATTAAGGTAAAAAGTCATAGATTAGAATAAACTGTTGTGCATGAATTCCATTTATAAATCATTGACATTACAAATTTTACTAAATATACAAATAAAACCAACTTTTTAATAAGAAACTGTTTTAGTTTCCATTTCTAACTTCATGAATTACGGGCATGAATAGCGCAAATCGAAGTACAAAATGAATTAGTATTGGTGGCTTCAGACGGGACAAATATATTGAGGTTCAAAGTTATAGCTATTAACCTCAATAAACCGTAGTTTTACTCACTTTTTGTAGGTTCACTGAGCCGGCCACGTGGTTTATTATGAAGCCGGTGAGGAACGGTCCGGCGCTGTCGCGAGCTACACGACGACAGGCTCGCTTCACCCATTACCTACTCCTTATCATACTCCGGCACACACACAATGAATCTACCTGCTTTTGACTCTTTCACACTTCAATGACTTCTCTACATCCGTCTCTTTCGTGTCACTTGTTATGGGTGTATAGTGTGGAATTGTTCTGTTTGTGTTCTTTATGCTTGTATATAGAATCAGATTTTAAACTGGCTCCGAAAACGCAACCACTTGTAGCGTTGATGGCTCTTTTGTTGGTTGGTTCCTGTCATAATTGATACCTGTTTGTGTTCTAAAACATTTTTTAACGGGACATCTCAAAATGATTTAAAGTTTGTTCGAGTTTAGCGCTGTACTAGAGTTAAGTTAGATACGTAGGTTATGCGCATAATTATAAAACGCCTCGAAGTTTGATCCTAGTTAGATATTTAGGTACACCTAAAGTACGCGAACAAGTCCATTGATATCTTATAATGCGTTTATAAAACAATGCGAATAACATCGAGATATAAGTACGTTAGTACTTATATCTCGATGGCGAATAAGAATGTATAGGTATACCTTAGTAATCGTTACATGTAGGTTATTTCATTTATTTCTTTTTAAATTGTTATTAAAAGCTAAAAGAAGATTAATTAATAAGAAAATGGCCATATTACTGAAATTTCCATGTTTTTCCTTAGGACCTGTAAGTGTAGGTACCTATACATAGAATGTTTGTGTCGTACTTATTTCCATAATGAGGCAAACGACAGAAAATTCTAAATTTTGTAATTCATTCCCCAATATTTTGAAAATAAGACAAGTAGTGTATTCTTACACGCAAATTAGGTAGCCTACATCTTATTGGGATGGGACATTCTCACTTCGATGGCCAATGTCGATGGCCAGATAATAAATAACTGATAAAAACTTTTTACAAAAAAAAAAAGAAACAACCGACTTCCAAAAAAAGCACTATAATGAGAGAAATAACTTTAATTTCGGAAGTCGGTGTCTTTGGATTTGTATTTTAGTTTTTTGCCACCGATTTCTGAAATTGAAGTAATTTTTCACTTTGTAGTGATTTTTTTGAAGTCGGTTATTTTTTTTTTTTTTGTAAAAAAGTTTTTTATTTTCCACTTTCTAATGGGTCAGTTTGTAATTTATCTAAGTTACAAGAGCTCATTGTCAACTGCTTCTCCAGAGTTCCTTCGATTTCTCCAGGATCCCATCTTCAGATCCTGACTTGATGACAACGTGACCACCTTGGGAAGTTCAAACAAGTAAAAAAAGAATTTTCCTTAATCGGTCCAGCCGTCTTCGAGTAATCGGGGAACAACACACATAAAAAAAAAAACAAAAAGATTCCGACGAACTGATCAGTTCCTTCTTTTTTTGAAGTCGGTTAAAAATATGATATTTACACAAAATGTTCTCTCTAGGTACTCCTACATTATATTACGGAGATGACGCTTCGTTCTTCGAATAAAACTGATTTTGTAAGCTTTTGTAAGGATATATTTATGTATTTTAATATTTTTTTCAAAGTTTTGAAGGAGACGTACCTGTACACCGAAACAAGGAATAAAAAGAGGACAAAACTAACTTCCTAGAGTCTTTATTGTAAAAAATAATTAAAAATAAATTTTAAATAAAAAAATAAAAATATTATATAAAAAAAATAATATTATAATAAATATTATATTATATTAAATTATAAATTTTACTGTTTAATTGTACATTACATATTGTGTTTATATTATTTGAGTATTATGTTCATGTCGGTTGATATCTCCACCAGTTGATATTCCCAGTTACGTTGAGTATAGGATGGTCGATGAATTCCATGGCGAGGACCTGGGGAGCTTTGTCAAGTTCCAGGATGTGAATGTGGTTCTTCTCTGGGGCTGGCTTCAGCCATAGCCCGGGCAAATAAAGCGTTATCTGGGGACCAGCGCTGGGCCAATACCTGCCGAGGTTGTGCCCGTTCACCCAAACGTAGCCCTGCAACATTGAAATAAAACATTTACAACTCTACTAATATGTAGGTATATTTTTTAGCTAAATGAGACAATACACAATTGTGCAAAATTATGCAAAAACGAACCAACCCACGTCATACAAGTACTAGCTTCTGCCCGCGACTTTGTCCGCGTGAAATTTCAGCCCCCAACTCACCGCGTCGCGTCGCATCGCCTGTCCGCGCATTACTTCGTTTTCGCTTAACTTTCTTTGTGACTTTTTGTTCTTGGCTCAGCTCATAAGCGTCGTAGCGTGATTTATACAGCGTATAACCATCCTCAAGAAATTAGGTTATCAAATGAAAAAATATTTTTTCAAATCCGACTGATATTAGCGCGTTCTAACAAACAATCAAACTCTTTAGCTTTGTTATTAGTATAGATATAGATATACAGGTTGACGATTTAGTCACCTGCATCCGTCAAGGGTGTGATTCTACCCATCATACTAAACAACTTTCGCAATGAAACTTATATTCTATTCGTAGGACTTTTCATACATGCATCGAAATAGTCTGTCTACTTTTGTATAGGAATTCGTTTTTTTAGTAAAAAGTTGTTTAGTAGGATTACCTCCAAAACGGATGCAACGACTAAACCGCCACCCTGTATATTATAGATATTGCCCTAATAAGTATTTTACTAGCTGACCCGACTGACCTGTCCAAATTTTAATAATTTATTCTAAATTCTCATAGTAAATGAACTTTCAGTTTTCCCAAATTTTCCCGGCAACTTTTCATATTTTTCTATCCATAAGAACCTGATTCAGAGTGTTACGAACATTTAGAAAAAAATGCCAAGTCGATCCAGCCGTTCTGAAGTGAGGCACTTACCAACAAACAGCATTTCCTTTTTATTATAACTATAGAAGACTAGCTTTTGTCAGCGGCTTCGTCCGCATGCTTGTCGAAAATTGTCCACGGGAACGTACTACCGGGATGAAATCATGATCTACCCGTGTGCCAAATTTCATCTAAATTTGTTCAGCCATTTTTTGTGTGAAAGCGTAACAAACAAACAAACTCACTTTAGCATCTAGTATAGGCATTTTAGATTGCTTTGGCGTAATTACCAGAACTATTGAGGGAATGTTGGTTGGTTCGTTCTGACATGAGGTCGTTAGGCATTAGGCCAAATTGTGATGACTGATCCTTATTAGGACCACTAGAATTAAGTAGATTGATATATTATGTAGAATGTAGTCAGACTTCAAAGTTAGGTTGAGTGACCGCCAAGCGGATGTGTACGTACCACTTTTATAAACCAAATTAAAATCTTTTTGGGTACTTATTCCAGATTGCAAAAAATCATTGAACACATTGAATTTGATGTTTATCTCACCTTGCCCCATCCACTAGTGCTGACGAACGTGTCTAGCGGAGCCTGACCAGCTGGTAAAGTAAAGTCACCCTCATAAAAAGTGGGGCGCACTGTACTTTGACTCCTTACTGATGATGTGTCGAATGTCTCCAGAGGGAATCCAGTTATCTTCCATTTTCCGTGTAATGCTCTACTATTGAACTCCACGGGACTTAGTATTCCCTAAAATAGTAACAAAAAAATTGTGATAACGGTGAAACATTCAATGAAATAAATTGATCTATGGCCGTTTTTGACTAATAATTTATTATGGATACAAATTATGTATACAGGGTCAAATTAAATTAGTTAGCGAAATTCCGCAGACGTGATGGACTTCAAGTTCAAGTAAATACACTACCAGCGGTCGTTGATCCCAAAACAAAGAACGATGGTGTTCTTTTTTTATGTGAATTCTTAAGAGTTAGATACGCATCACGCCTGCGGAGTTTCGCTAGCTAAGTAATAATTTGACCTTGTGCAATAAGTACAAGGTACTGAAGGTACAGTCAACAAAAGAGATATCTAGGCAGGGTAGAGTAACATTGCTTCATGTTCAATTTTATTACTACACATCAATAATAATAATATAATAAACTCTCTCTCTTTCTCTCTCTCTTTTATATAATTTTTCTTCTTTTTGTTTCATTATTTGGATTAATTATCAAGGACATCTACATTAAGAATCCACTAGTTTTTGCAGTTAAAACTTAAGGAAAGTCATATTAACAATATAAAAAAAAAACGCGTATTAAATTTAAAACAAAAATATCACAACTTATCTTTGTTTTATAGAAATGACTTATTATTATAAAACATAAAATAAACTAAAGTTTAAGCAATCAGACTCATTATTTGGCATAATTAGCATCTTCTCTTACTAAAAGTCAAATGAAAATATAAGTAAAATTTAACTAATTTAGCTTTATTATCAAATTGCCCAATTGTCATGTAGCAATATAATAATGACCATGCAATGTGATAAATAATGAAGTTAAGATAGTAATTAATCACTTAGCCCGATAGAGCTAGACATTATTCATAATGCTCGTACATTATTAATAATGCCCGCATTAATCACATGGTCCATAACATATACATTGTAACACACCAACACAAAATGGTAGGTATATTGTCACGAAATTGAACATGAAGCAATTCATATACTTACAAATATGTTAGTATACCTTGCCTAGATATCTCTTTTGTTGACTGTACATCACTATTCGTTTTAAATTAATCTATTAGTTCACGAGATAGAATATAAACTTTTAGTGTGGGGTCAATGTTTTGCAAATCTAAACAAAGCACTTTTTACTTCTCGTTGTTTTCAAACCTCGATTATCACGGATTTAGATACAAAAGCGTTTAATTTGACAAGAAGGCCATTAGAATTATAAAAGGTTAGATAAAATAAACATTTGTAAGTGTAGTGAACTATAATTGTGTCGACAACAACCATACAGCGCGCAGCGATTCGTCTGTCTTGTCATTGTCTGACTCAAGGATTAGGTACTATAACGAGATAAGTAAAATTGACCAACATAACACAATAATATGTGTGTGTTTCGATAACAGTGCTTCGGTTTTGGAAGATGTAATTTAAACTAATTAGTACCTACATAAATAAACATTTTGTATTTGTATTATTATATAATTTTATATAATGAATTTATCATTGAACAACACACAACACATGTCTAATGGGATTTCCTGTTGGCAAAACATCGTAAATTCCATATAAACATTTAACCCCTCTAAGGGATAAATTTTCAAAAATCCTTTCTTATTGGTCATCTTTGTTACTTATCATATTATACGTTTGTTGTTATGAATTAGCCGTTTGGTCTACCACCTAGCCATTTCACTATACGCCGTCAGCCATTCAATCAAACGGCATGAATTTATTTTTAGATTTGTATTATTTAGAAGATAATTTCTGCACGCACGTTGTCAATGTTATTATGTAGTTTTTGCTTATTTTTTGGGCATCAGTGAACTGCCAATAAATCAGAGTGCTTTTTAACTTTGATTTACCCTCGTATCTTAACCTGAAAGTCTTCGGAGAGGTTAACTTTTTTATCCATAAAATGTTTGTATCTCTGAAGAGATGGGGATGTTGACTTTCTATATGAGCTGAGTTAGTTAATTGAGCTACTTCTCAAAAGCATCGATACTGTAATATCTGCTCTTTTTGAATGAACCACTTAATCACTGTTTGACTTATGATTGTGTAGTGCAGACAGTAGGCGCTCGAAGGAAAGCCTTCCAATATTGAAATTGAAGTACATAAGTTTCTAAATGGTAATGAAACGCACAGGTAGGTACAGTCGACCGCGCGTCAGTGATAAGACTTGCACTACGAAAATCGCCCCTACTGCTACAACATAAAGACGCTTTCAATGTCAAATTGTTACCACTGATGTTTGGTTGACTGTACATACAGCAGCCTCAAAATATTTTGTACCTAATAGGTATTTTTTCGTAGATAGGTCCAGAGGCACTTCGATTGATACATATTAACCGCTCGATTTATTTTAATTCTTGCTTTATCTTTCGTAATTTGAACTGAAATAACTGAATACCTACAGTTTACTACGTCGTAGGTAATACATAAATACCTATATTTTAGCTTTCGATGACATGTCGTTGTATAAATTCGTAAATATATTCGTGTTAAATAAAGTGGCCTTTGGACTCGTGAATTGAACGTAACATTGGATAGAAAATACACAGAACTAGGTAACTTGGCCTAAGTCAGAAATTCACTCCGAGGGGGTTTGGGTTGCCAACTTTTTTTAGAAGAAATAAATAATTTCTGATTTCAGAAAAGATAAAAGAGTACAGATTACATATATACAGCATTTTTTGTTCGTTTTGCGGAACATATATTTTTTAAAATAATAATTAAGAGTTCAAATTGATGAAGAGCTTAGTTCTTATCAATTTCAATAAAGCCCTTTTTCTCTCTTCCAGCCACTTTGCAACCATGACCAAGAACAGGGCCGTCCATTTAAGGCTACTTTAGGATACCTAATTATAGGATGCAAGAGTGAGCGAAGCGAGCTCGAAATTTTTAGCTCCCGCTTCGAATAAGTTAGATTTTCTTTGACCGTAAATACAGAAATAGAAGTAACTTTAACATCAACTTATGCAGAAAAGTTTGAGAATTAAGAGAAAGCAGGATGCAAGTGCGAGCGCAGCGAGCTCGAAAATTTTTGCATCCCGCCTGGGATAGGTTAGATTAAGCCCTTGGAGACTGCTGAAGTTGCAGGAGTTCATTCAATTCAGAGCCAGAGTTAATAAAATAGAGTATTCGCGTAGGCGTACTCTATAATTAACAAAAGCAATACTTATTACTTTTGTTGATCAGCTGTGGACCCTGGCAATAAGGAACAAAGCAAATAGCTGTAACAGGTATTGTTATACGTGGATGATCATCAGAAATAAAATGCGTGACAACAATCTTTGGATTGAGGGTCTGGTGTCTCACATTTCGAGGGGGTTTGAACCCCAACCTCCTCCCTCCCCCCGCCTACGTCCCTGCTAGGTAAACTAGAAGAAATCCAGAAAAATTAATTACTTCCCATACAATAACCATCAGCTGAACGGTAAATTAGGTACCTACATAATGAAGTACAAAAACAACTGATCACAACTAGGTCGTGAAGTGAAGCAATCTTACTGTCCAACCACATTGATAAGTATAACCACGATAGTTTAACCACTATGTGAATATTAGGGTTACATAGACTACGGAAAACATAAGACCATCATCGATAAGGCCAATAAAAATAGGTATCAAATAATTTACAGGTTGAACACACGAAAATACATTATTAGAAAACATTAACAATTTAACAGAGTAAAAGAGGCATCTAAGCCCTAGGTATAGTCCAGTTAAGGTGGATCTTGATATAAATATGATTTGCGACAGTAACAAACATGTCGTGAATCATATTTATTTCGCGGGTTACCACAGCGGATCACCAACCTTTAAACTCACTGACAGAAAACGCACAGCCTAAACCGCTGGCTCTAGTAGCTAGCTAGAGGTTTTTCTGCACAAAAGTTATAACGAAAGTGAGCACTAAGGAAGGATTTTTGAAAATGAATTCCCGAATCGGGAACACATATGGGATGAAAGTTTGTATGGAAGTACGTAATTTTTTCCGATGGAAAATAGGGATGATGACTAAAATTTTTTTTTTCCATCATTTAGATTATTAAAAAATATTGGACGCGTATTTTTTCTTTTTTAGGGTTCGTAGCCAAATGGCAAAAAACGGATTCGTCATGTCTGTCTGTTTGTCTGTCCATCCGTATGTCACAGCCACTTTTTTCCGAAACTATAAGAACTACTGTTGAAACTTGGTAAGTAGATGTATTCTGTGAACCGCATTAAGATTTTGACACAAAAATAGAAAAAAAAACAATAAATTTTGGGGGTTCCCCATACTTAGAACTGAAACTCAAAATTTTTTTTTCATCAAACCCATAGGTACCGTGTGGGGTATCTATGGATAGGTCTTCAAAAATGATATTGAGGTTTCTATATAATTTTTTTCTAAAATGAATAGTTTGCTCGAGAGACACTTCTAAAGTGGGTAAAATGTGCCCCCCCCCCCCCCTGTAACTTCTAAAATAAGAGAATGATTAAACTAAAAAAAATATATGATGTACATTACCATGTAAACTTCCACCGAAAATTGGTTTGAACGAGATCTCGTAAGTAGTTTTTTTTTTACGTCATAAATCGTAAACCGCAATTTACCTTAATCCCATCATTTAGGTACCTAATTATAATGTTTACTTAACAATAACTTAATTTAAAAAAAGTACACTATTATTAAAACATCGATCAAAGTTACAACGAACTACAAGAACTTTTATATTATGTTACTTGCTGCTACGGAACCCTTCATGGGTGAGTCCGATTCGCACTTGGCCGCTTTTTTACGAAATCAAAAGATTACTGCGATACACTCCTGGCTAGATTTTATACGTAGTTTGTTATAGTTGTGACGCAGCGAGCCACTTACGCAACTTTAATGAGTTTTATAATATATAAGTAATATTTTTATTAATATGATAAAGCCAAAAATACGTGTCTAATATTTTTTTATTATCGGACTGACGGACTAAATATAATTTCTTTTTTTTACCCAGGCATCATCCCTATTCCAAGGGGCGCTCGGTTTGTGCATTAAAAAAAGCATGTCATTTCAGCCCTAGCACGTTGAAAACATTCGGGCTACTGAATATTGAATTATACCTATTGCGCTTACTGAATAGTTTAACAACAAAGTTATTTATAAGTATTGGTAAGTAAGAAAAGAAAAATATTACCTTGAAATCGTGGATGTGACTGCCAAAACCAATACGGCCTTGGGGCTCCACCAACAATGACAATACTGAACCATTCTTGGCAGACATTGGTAGACTATAGATCTTGTGAATTCTGCTGATGCGTCCTTTTAATTCCTGAAAAATAAAAATAAATTATCAGCCAAGTTGCTTTAAGTCTGTCTTATTCGCCAGAATGTACATATCGATGCTTAAAAGTTTTCCAGTTATTTAAAAAGTCCGTCGGACAAAGGTACGTCCCGGTTGGATAGCTCAAACTGGTATAAAGGATTCAATAAGTCAGCAGTAACGCGACGACCTTGCGTAAGCACCAGATCGTATTACCCGCGTAGACCCTCTACGCGGCGTAGCCGCTACTCAGGAGTCTCGTAGGCGTTCGTAGACGGCGCGTAGCAGTTGCCTCGTCGTCGAGCGAACGTTATATTATCCAACATCCGATTCCCAGTACTTATTATTTATTTTTACATATTTTATTATATTATTTTTATCAAATTACAAAATAATGATATAGTTAAATATGTATCAAAATAATATTCCGTTCGCAGTGAGGTAATAAGACCCAAGCTAACGGTATTTAGGGACCCAGAGTGAGGAACTGGCTCACAATCTGTGCCGTACCCAAAATATTAATGCTAAAATATAATGATTATGATTTGCAGAAATACTAACTCCATCAACATATACGAAAATCATGTCTCGTGGTTTCTTGATGTATAGCAAATCATCAGCTTCGGTTAGCGTGGTCTCGTATAGCATCAGACCTCCACGCTGGCGCAGATGTTCGAAGGTAGGTAGAGTTGAGCCCGTATAGTCGTCGTATTTCTTGCCTAAATGCGCACGGCCGTCGGGACTCATCAGATTTACTGTAGGAGCAACATTGACAGGCCCGTAGTCACCTTTCGGACTTGCTATGGGCACTGGGATGCTTTCGTCTACAAAGTTATACTGAAAGTTAAAAAAATACAAGTTTTATCTTAAGTAGTATATAGTTTGTAATTTCGATTAGGATCCTATTCCTTTGCCAACGACCGTCTGCCTAGCCTTTTCCCAACTATGTTAGGGTCGGCTTCCAGTCTAACCGGATGCAGCTGAATACCAGTATTTTACATGAAGTGATTGCCTATATATCCCCAGCAACCCAGTTACTGGGTAATACGATACCCCTTGGTAAGACTGGTTGTCGGACTTTCAGGCTTCTGACGACCCGTAACGACTGTCAAAGATCCGCGAATGTTGGCCGGAACCAACGGTTTAACGTGCTTTCCGAGGCACGGGGGGGTCTCGGTAAGTTTCCCAACGACCATAAAAATCAAGAACCTAAGCTAGACGATTTCAATTTATTTATTAAGCAAGGCACACTTGTAACATATTTACAGGGAATCTTTCTATTTGCTCAGGCATACAAAAAGTTTTCCCTAAAAGCAATTTTTTGGGAAATGAGTAGAATCTACCTATACCTAAATATTCAGATAGGTACCTACCTGCTTCAATTTTTCTCTTATGAGGTAATATTTGGGAGTGGGGTCTCCGGCCTCCGACAGAGGCGAATCGTAGTCATAAGAAGTGATGTCCGGCTGGTAGGTACCCAGGTAGTTGGCTCCTGTAAAAATAAAAAAAGAGGTTTCAATACATTTCAGATTTAGTTACTTGCGTGCCTAGTTTCATGAGATGCTCGATATCACTTCCCATCGTAACTGTATTTACAAGCCTGTTCATTAGGACTCGGGATCGAGTAAGATTTATAGAAAGTTTTTTTTAAGTTGCCTAGTGGCATTAAATCCGCACAGAAGTGATAATTAATAATAATAGTATCAGCCAATGGTTTAATTGCCAAGAGCCTCGACAAACATCTAAGGAGGCTCTCGTTGGGCGGCTGGATTAAGGGCCTGATTCAGAAAGCGGTACTTCTGGACACGGCGCGTATTGTTAGGAGGTTCCTCTCTCTGGAGCCCTGACCGCCGCTAGCTTGGACCCTGTTCCCGATACCGGTGGGCTACTATGTTTTATATTTTTAAATGTTTCTATATTTATATAAAACAGATAGGCAGTCGCTCCATGTAAAATACTGGTATTCAGCTGAATACCAGTATTTTACATGGAGCGACTGCCTATCTGACCTCCACAACCCAGTAACTGGGTAATACGATACCTCTTGGTAAGACTGGTTGTCAGACTTTCGGGCTTCTGACGACCCGTAACGACTGTCAAAGATCCACGAATGACAGCAGGGACCAACGGCTTAACGTGCTTTCCGAGGCACGGAGGAGTCTCGGTATGTAAAGATGGTCACCCATCCACGGACCAACCCCGGCAAGCGTAGCTTAACCTGATGGATCGACCCGTGCGGCTGTAATTACTTAGCCACGAGCTCCTCGCTTCTACATAGAAGTACAAATCAAAAAACCTACCTGCAGTATATTCAAAATTGCTGCCTCCAAAGAACATATAGAAGTTGACGCTGGCTCCGTAGTCGAGGATCTGGCCAAGCGTAGAGACCACTGACTCGGCGCTGGTGGTGGCGAAGGTCTCGCCCCAGTGGGTGAGCCAGCCCGTGTAGAACTCAGAGTTCATCAAAGGACCCTCCGGCATGAACCGGCGCAGTTCCTCGAACGATTTGTTCACATCTAAATATATGAAAAAAAAAATAGTCTAACTTTTGTTTAAGTATAAAAAACCATAATATTTAACACTGTCTACTTCCCACCCATTAACTCATAATTATATGTTTACCTATTTATGGAAACTTGTAATTGGTCATATTCGTGTTATTAACAAAAACTATCATACATTGCTAAGCTGTAAGCTTCCCAAAACTTTAAAATGAATAAATAAATAAGACTGAGGATGAACGAACGATGTCGAAGTTATTTTATGAAATAAAATGAAATAGGTAGGTACGTGCTTTAGAAGAATTTCAAGTTCAACTTTGGACTTCTAAAATCGTATGGTCGTAATGGTAATCGTAATTGTATTCAGCTGCATCTGGTTAGACCGTAAGGCGATCCCAACATTGGGAAAAGGCAAGGTCGGTCGGGTCGTATGATCATGTTGGTTTCACGCCGCGATTTGCTTACCACGACCGTGTTGACCCAAGTCCATTTGCTCAAGTCGATTATGAGTACTTATAAAATGAAGTATGATTTTCACTGAATGAGTCCACACTGGACTGATCACAGAACATTGAGTCCACGTCGCGTTTGTGAAAACGTGCCTCTCTGACCAGTACGCACGTAGGTCAAAGTACCGGGATGAGGTAACAATAAATGTAGGGGAACCCTACAAATACTGATATGATAACGGGGCGACTCTATTGGAATTATTAAATAATACCGACAGCCTTGAATGTTCGTTAAACACTGATTTATTTAAATATATTTTTACATATTATTTGCAATACTGAGTGGTAGAAATGCTGTGTGTGCAATGCACGGTGCGTAAAGGCCACCGCAGAAAGGCGCGACGCGACTCTAGTAAGATACGTTCTATGAAAACTTCATAGAGATTGTTCTGCCAGAATCGCGTCGCAAAGTCGCGTCGCACCTGTCGCCGTAAATCGGTACGGTTCCATAGTACGGAACCTTAAAGTTTGGTGAGTTTAGAATCAAGTAACACCTCTGTATTATTATTTCATTAAATAAATGTAAAAAAAAAAAGATACTCTACCGAGTTACGCACTGGCACACACAGCATATCTACCAACTTAATCCGTACACAAATGATGACCCTGATTACCAAATACGCCCGCAGTTCAGTAACGTACCTGTACAAGCTACTCTCTTATTCTACGCTCTAGGCTAGCTCAAGGTCAAAGCGTTATTATATCACTGACGTGCAATCAGAATAGCTTTTCAAAACAGTAGTGCAATCGTTGCACTACTATTTTGAAAAGACGTGTGTATATAAGACATTACTTTTGTTTACAACCGCAGATTTTTTTTAGCACAAAGTCAAGCTAGTGTAAAGTTAAGTACTTCTAACCTAATTATTAACAAGATTTTGATCATAAAAATATGTATTTAGGTTATGGTATTTTACTATGAGCCTGTGTCGCCTGAAATAAATGGTGTTATTATTATTTGCGGGAGTGTTTCTTTTTCTCAGCTCTTCGGCTGATTTTAGCTACATTTACGAACCTAAACCAAGTGAAAACACACCCACATCTTAAATACACACCACACAATGCAGTGTGTGGTGTGTATTTAAGATGTGGGTGTGTTTTCTTCCTCTAACTGCATGAATTTCCTAACTATTCTGCAGGTGTTTAAGATGGCAGCTTTCTGTAGTTTGATATAAATGGATTCTTCTAAATCTATTAGTTTAAAGATTATTATTATTATTTCTAGTTATTTTTCGGTAAGTTGGACAGTAAGTTAGTTAGAGTGGCTCGTGGCTAAATTATAACAGCCGTATGGGTCGATCGGAGGTTAACGCTTGCCCCAGTGGTTCGTGTGGGCGACCATCCGTTGCATTAATTTGTAGATCTGTGTCAGTCGGGTAGTCAGATGCCCAAAAGTCTGGACAACCGGTCTTACCTAGGGGTATCGTATTACCCAGTAACTGGGTTGTGGAGGTTAGCTCCATGTAAAATACTTGTATTCAGCTGCATCCGGTTAGACTGTAAGTCGACCCCAACAGAATTGGGAAAAGGATAGTCAGATTGATTTGATTTTCGGTAAGTTAGGCCAATGTGGGTATACAAGTCGTGGTATTGTAACTCTTTATAAACTAAGTACCTACTTATCTTAAAAAAATATTTTAAGCAATATAAATCTGCAATAAAATAAATAGCTTACCCACCTGAGTAAGCATTGAAGTCGATGGTAGTGAGAGTGTTAGGAATTGCTCCGCCTCTGAAGAAGGAGATTGAATTCCCGTCAGTGGTGTAGAGGATGGCGTTAGAGCCAACGTGCTTGTGTATCATGTCACGGACTTGCACTCGGTACTCGCGGTCGTTGCTGTAGCTCCCGTACTCGTTTTCTACCTACGTGGAATAGAACATGCTTCATTAGGAAGGTCGGTCTTCCAATCTAGGTAGGGGAAGGGAAGCCAGAACGGACTACTTAAGCTGAAGCATGAACACACAAAAATAACCTGATTTGGTTCTTATTTATGATATTGTTTGTGTGTGTTTGTGTTTGTTTATATATATGTTAAATATGTAATTAATTTGTAAGTTTATATGGAATTACATCTGGAATAAAAAGATTTCATTTCATTTCATTTCATAACTATTCATTTTATTCAACATTTTCGAGAGTAAATAAAATCAACAGCATTTACTCTACGCTACTTGCTAATTAGGTATCAAATACATTTATTCATAGATAATTAAGATATAATATATATGATTTATAAAAGCTTAAATTCGTCCGTTTTACCCTCATAAGTGAGGCACAACGGCGCACACAGGAAAGCGAAATAGACAAGCATAAAAAAGCGGTCAGAACATTTTGATCACCGAGAACCATCATCTTCATCACAGCCAGCGCACGCGCAATGTACAGTCAGCAAAAAAGATATCTAGGCAGGGTATACTAACATATTTGTATGTGTATTGCTTCATGTTCAATTTTGTGACAATATACAATTTTTTGTTAGTGTGTTACAATGTAGGAGTATTGCAAAAACCAAGTAATAAATTGAACTTGAACATGAAGCAATTCATATACAAATATGTTACTCTACCCTGCCTAGATATCTCTTTTGTTGACTGTATCTTTTTCAAAACCTTTCCTTGCTAAAACAGTGCTCAAGTGGACGGCAGCGTTGAACTTACGCTGAACATGAGCGAGGGCAAGAGAGCTTCCTCATGGTACAACTCATTCAGAGCTAGCGTTATTCCTTTCAAAATTATTAAGGTGAAATTGAATTGAATTGCACCTGCAGGGTCGGTCTTACCTTCCTTTCTTTCCCCTGTACCAACAACAAAAAGCTTAATTCATAAATGGTCAATGTTAACCGTTCTCAATTAAAGTTCTAATTCCTAATTTCTCTTTGGGCGACCGACTGATTAAAAATGTAGATAACTTGGCGTTCAATATAAGGAAAAGGGATCAAAGTTCAAAGATTTCTCGGCATGGACGTTTGTACGACTTCGTGGTGGTTAACCTTTGTTCATTGAACTGTTAATAATACATTGGAGCGATAGAACTTTTTTTGTATTAATTAAAGGCAAATGGACTCAATCAAAAGCTCGCCTGTGGATCATGTTATAGTTTCTATTATAGCAAAAGCAGAATGCGGTTAAAACCAATCCTAAGTTCATTATAAACAAGAGTAGGTAAAAGGCCTGAGAAACAAATATTTTATTTTATTAATATTTTATTTTCTTAGGAAATTGGTTTGCAGCTTGTTGGGAGAAAGCAAATGAGTAAGATTTGGTATTACAACATAGAAGATATTTGATCAAAAAATATATTGTTAGATACTTTTTAAGTAATTATGTGAAAATTAAGTGTCCGCACTATTATTAAACCTATTGTATTACCGTTTGTTCCGTTCCCACAGACAAACCGTAAAAACGGTTTTGGCGGGGCATAGTTTTATTAGGAACAGATCATATTAGGTACTTCTATTTTACCTGAACTAAAATTATAGGTCCTCCGTTCCCATACAGTAACGGAGACGTTTGCTCGAAGAATTTGTTTAGCCATATCTCGGACTCTGCCATGTAATCTGCGAAATGTAATAAAAAGCATATCAGAAAAACAGCGAGAGAAAGTATAATTCAACATGAGATGAATTAGAACTTTCACATATCTAGCATTTATTTATCGTTAGCTCACCTTTGTCAGTAGATCGTAACCTAATGTACGGATATTTGCCGAGCAGCCAATACGGGAAACCACCCTGTAAACAAAGAGTGTATTATAATAACTTAATAAGTAAATAAAACTAGTAGTAGTAAGTACTCTTAAGTAAAGTGCTACTCATGTAATTTTAAGCTATTATTAACACAAGTTTTGTTTTATACTTGATTAGCTTATGCCCGCGTGGAGGTCGGAAATCATCCCACGGGAACGAACTACCGGGATGAAAAGTATTCTATGTCCTAATCCAGGTCATGGTCTACCTGTATGCCAAATTTCATCCAAATTTCATCCAAATTCGTGCCGCTGTTTTAACGTGAAAGCGAAAAAACAAAGTCACTTTCGAATTTATAATATCAGTTAGGATATTCTGTTAGTTTGTAAGGTTACATGTATGTCTATGGCCCATTGTAGCCAGAAATAAATGTTTCAGTATTAATAACACTTTAGTCATTTTCATAAGAGTGCGATTGAATTTGCAAATCAATATTATTGATGAAAAATTAAATCAGTCATGTTCTTTTTATTAAGCTCCATAAAACGCCATAAAAACTTAATTTATTGACAGAAAGTTGCAGACATTGGTGCCGATTCTCTTGTCACAAATGCCTCTAAACTAGACTAAAAATTACTAAAATTTAGTTTATTCCTGTCAAACGACGATTTCCCATTCTGAAATTGACTAAAGTGACACAACTTAACTATATTTTAGTTTGACAGGACTAAGATTGTACGGAGTTATTAGTTTAGTGAAAATGGCAATTTTGCTATTCTGAATTTGACTGTTTTCACCTAAAATTTTAATTGTCAAACTAAATCAGACTATATTTAATCGCGATTAAAAAGGTGTGGAATAAAATTAGTTGACATGAACTAAAATTCACACCGAGACCTTGACTTCGGATGCAAAAACAGTAGTGTATTTTTTTTCTTTTCTTTTGCATATATCTCGAAAACGGTGAGTCCTATCGCAAAAATAATGAAAATTTGGTCCCCCTTTATAGAACTCATAAACCCCTATCACTCAACATGTAGGTACCAATAAAAAAAGGTACCAAAACAAAGGTACCAAAAAAAAAACGTACCAAAAAAAAAGATACCAAAAAAAAAGGTACCTACATTCCATATAAAACACGTTGAAGCTGCCCCCTCCCTGCGCCCCTCCAGCTCTAAAAGATATTTCACCCGGTAACGACAGCGATGTCGGTGAACAAAATATGACAAGCCTGTCACTTCATAGTGATTTCGTTAGTTCCAATTAAAGCCACCGGGTCAAATATACTACAGGCACTATACCACGCGGAGTCACGATTGTCAAACTCGATTTTAATTGTGTCAAAATTGTTATTAAATTTAGAGGTTTTTTTTTTGCAGAATAGCTCTAAGATTCTCATAGCAAAAAGTAAGGAATTTTAGTGATAGTTTAGTTCGGTGTACAACAGAATCGGCACCAATGTATAGTCTTTTCAGTTATATTAGAGATCGGATAATCAGATGCATATTTACCTAAAGTTGAGGCTAGAGGTGTTTTTTAAGTATGGAATGGGCTTTTGGATTGAAATATCCCAGAATTCCGGGATCGGTAAATTTTTACTTCTGATTATAGAATCGAGCGTATAATTTACTTACATTCAGATGTTGGCTAATATGGATTGCACTTTTGTATCGAAAAACTCCCGGGATTCCGGAACGACAAATTTTAAGTTCTGATTTTGGAATCGAATGTATATTTAGGTACTTACGTTCAGGTTTTGGCTAATAATATTCGATAATAATTTTAATGATAATTTATCCGGAATTGATAAATTAAGTATTTTTTTACTATTAGAAAATTTAGCTAGTGATCAAAAAGTTGCCCACTTTTTGATCACTAGCTAAATTTTCACAGGGTATTCTACTCATGAACAACATTAACTAAGGGATCAATCCGTAAATCACGAAAAAAAAATCTGCTGTTTCATACATTTTGGTCGAGTAGGTATTGAACTTTTGTATGAAACATCTGACTGTTTTTCGTGATTTCAGAGTTGGTCCCATAGTGAAAGCTAATAATAATAATAATCTTTATAAGTTTTTTTAATTTTATGTTTTTACAAAAATATTTAAAAATGTAATTCATATGTATGTAAATAAAATAAAGGAAATAATAATCTAATAATAATCTTTATTTTTTTAATAATAATCTTTATTTTATCAAAAAGCCAAATACAAATCGTCCATCTCAATCAAAACATAAAAATAAAAAGAACAAAAAAATAACAAACGCCATCATATAATTAATAACGAAAAAGATAGAAATGCGATGAAAATGTAACACTAATCAATAAACAAATTACTACTTTTGGAAAAAAAAATCCATGTTTTTAAAATAAAATTAATTTGAAATTAGAATTCTTAGCCAAACAAAAATTATTTTGATTTGAAATGGCCAGTACTGCAGAACGGCAATTTCATAGGTAAAGACCTAATATTTGAGACAGAGTGAACATCTGTGTCTGTGCTAGTATAAACTGTGTTACAGACACAGGCGCCTTCCTCTTAGAGTTCATTGACAAATGGGTGTGCGCGGTGTGGGTGAATGGGTAGGTGTGTGTGGTTTGTGTGGATGTGTGGAAGTGTGTGTGTGTTTCGTATGTGTCAAAGTATAGAAATAGATAATAAGGAAGAAATTTAAATCTGTTTTTAAACGTGTTAGTAAGAATTTTCTGCAAAGAGTTGTTCAGTCTCATCGTACGTTAACTTTTGAAGAAAACTAATAACAACAGTTTTACATTTAAATTTAGGTAAAGAATATACGTTGCAGGCTACGTTTATAGTGTTATAAAGGTGGCTGCTAAGACACGGGTAGCTTCGCCTCGCCAGAGCAGTTTTGGTGATGACAGGTGGGCATACAGGATCTTTACGGCGTTTACTTTGCTCTAGTAACCTTGGGTCATAGGTCAATGATGAGTGTACACGTAAAGTGATGTTAAGTGCACAGAGCTGCCGGACAGTAAGTACAGAAATGTCTTTATAAAGCTGGGTAGTCGGGTACCGGTAAGGTTTGTTTAGCATGACTTTCAAGACTGCTCTTTGTGCCCTCTCAAGGCGAAGCAAATACGTTTTAAGTGTACCACCCCAAACAGATATGCAGTAGGTGAGAAGTGACTGAGCTAGGGCAAAATAGATAGTTTTTAGCAGTCGGTCGTCAACTCAACAACTCTTCTTAGTTTTTTCATAGGAAACATTAGTTTACGAACACGCGTAACTGTCACACTGATATGCTTTTGCCAACTCAATCTGTTATCAATGTGCACGCCCAAGTATTTAACACAAGAGCTTCTATGTATAGTAGGGCAGCTGCAAGAGGTCAGTGTAGGGTGACAACTATGGGCTTTAACGTCTGGCATACTGGGCTGTGTAGCAGTGTTCGCTGAGAAAGGGACATAGTGGGTTTTAGAGACATTTAGCGTTAGTAAATTCAATGAAAGCCAATCCATGACTATGCCAAGAGCATTTTCAGCTGAGCGGTGAGCAGATTCCCATGTCTCTCCACTTATGATAAGCGCAGTGTCGTCTGCATATACGAGTATCTTGCAGTGTGGGATTGACAGCTGACACAATCTGTTAACAAATAGAAGAAAAAGGGTGGGCCCTAGCACGCTGTCCTGTCGAACGCCAAAAGTTAGATTCACATCGTCACTGATGTAGTTGCCTACCCTAACTCGTTGGTTACGGTTTGTAAGGTAGTCATGAAAGAGATTTAGAGCGATATCTCTTATTCCTAAGCTTTCTAAACCACTAAGAAGCATGGGAGTAGAGACCGTGTCGAAAGCTTTGGCTAAATCAAGAAATATACCTATAGTTTTAGTCCTAGAGTCAAGATTCTTAACAATTTGGCTTGTAAGTTCAAGAACAGCATCCTCTGTTGATACGCCTCTCCTAAAACCAAAGCTGCTGAAAATGTAAATACAAGATGGCGGCTGCGAATATTTTGAAATTTTTCGTCATGGGTATCGTTTTCTTGGTCTTCGAGGATGTTAAATCTGATAGTGACATTAAAATGTAAATCCAAGATTATGGATGCGAATATTTTTCTAATTTTTCGTCATGAGTGTCGTTTTCATGCTTTTCGAGGGTGTTAAAGCCGATAGTGACATTAGAATGTAAATGCAAGATAGCGCCTTCTTTTAAAATGTTGATGTTTTTTTAATTACTATCACACGTGTTTTCGGGATGAAACGCGGTACGACGCACTGCCGCAGGGTTAATTAATGTAAAATATACGCAGCCGCCATCTTGGATTTACATTTTAACGCCACTATCGGCTTCAATACCCACAAAAACCATGAAAACAACCTCACCGATATTGTGATGGTTCCTTCCAGGGACAACCATTTTAATTCGGCAGCTTTGTATTTCTCGCGGGGACCACGTGTAACAAACAGAATAATTATGTGATCCTGATTTCCCGGTATTTTTAAATAAATTAAACCACATAATATGTAAGAAGTCGTTTCCATACTTACTATGTATCCCATTAGTTGTGCATTCCCGCATTTTCTGGAAACCCGGGATTTATATTATGAAAAAAAATATTAAAAAGCCGCTTCCATAATTTGTTAGCCAAATATTAACTTTAGGTAAATATGCATCCGATTATCTGATCTCTAGCGGGCAGAAGCTGTATATATTATATTAAGATCGAAAAGATATACTTCGGCACTTCATGAGATGCAAATACAACACGATAATTTTATATGTAAGTACCTAACATCTTTTGTACCCACCACATTTTATGCAAATAAACGATTATGATTTGATTTATTGCAAAAACAGAATGCAGTTAAAACCAATTCTAAGTTGAACAAGAACTTATAAACAAGAGAAACAAATAAATTTAATCAAAGAATTGGATAACTAACACGATAATTTAAAGTGTCAGTAATATAATAAAATTATACTTTTTACTTTAAGGTAAGTAATAAAACTAATGTTGTGGAATTCCACTTGTGATACTTACCTACTAAAATGTAAGATATAATATCGCTAGAAAAAAAACTCTAATTAAAATTATCAAAGATTTATGGTCACTGACCAGGTCTCTTTCAGCGCAGATGTAGGGGCCGACTCGAAGCAGCACATACAGGCCTTCTTCTGCCGCTGTGCGGATGAATTTGACGACATCGCGGTCGCCTTCGAATAAGTATTGTCGTTCCTCAGGCTCGTGGAAACTCCACTCTACGTATCTAAAGGACGAGAAAACAACATTATTTGACAGGAAGGCCGCGTTGAAAGAAGACTACGACCGACGTATCTTGGCGAACATAGGCTCTCCAATATCCGTGACCATGGTGCCTGCAACAGTGCCGAAATATCTGGAACTCGAATTTAACAGTAAACATGGTAAATATCCCGTTTGTGTTAATAATAATGTTAGTGACCATGACAGTTTAAAAACTTATAGGTATAGGCTCTCCAAACTTTTGCGCATGTTCTGTCACTCACACGTCTCATGTGACCATTTGTTTCCTAAACCATGTTACTAGGCTAATGTTAGAAGGGTTTCGCCCCTCTAACCGAAGTTCAAAGACTCGCCAAGATACGTCCTACATTATAAAGAAAGATAGTAAGAAGGTTGGTTTTCTTAAATCATTCTAGGGAAACTAGGGGCTACTATTTGATAAAGAAAGATAGATATGTTTGTGTGGATGAATAAGAAAGAATAAGACCATAAAAAAGATACATGGATTGTGTATTAGCAGATGATAATTATGGCCGGGAGAAAAGTAAATCCTGAGATGACTGCTAATACGAAAATTGCGTGAAAGAAAAAACGTGTTTATAAGGGCGGGAGGTTCGTGATAAAATCTAAACCGCAAAAATTTCTTACGTGGCAACGGAGTTAAGTCCTGCAGCTTTCATCTTCCGCAGACGGTCTCTCCAGTAGGGGGCTGGCACTCTGAAGTAGTGCAGCGATCCCGACACGATGCGCAGCGGCTTGCCATCGACCATGAAATCGTTTCCAACTATACTGATGTTCCGGCTTGCTTGTGCTGCCTGTCATTTGAGGTAACCAAAGGAAAAGGAGTGGTTAATATTCTTTTCATAATAAATACATTTATTTGACTTGATCGTTTTGTTTTTTAGGGTTCTGTACCTCAAAAAAAATAAACGGAACCCTTATAGGATCGCTTCGTTATCCGTCTGTCTGTCTGTCTGTCAGTCTGTCAAGACCCTTTTTCTCAGAAACGCGTGGAGATATCAATTAGAAAATAATATCAAATACTTAAGTAAGTTGTAGGTCTGTGGTCCCTTGGGGCGAAACATCGATCTAGCAATGTTTCATATCTAGGAAAAATCTTTTTCTCTATTTTCTCCCGAGCAGAGCTCGGTCGACCAGGTAGGTACTGTATGACTTATCATACAGTCAAATCAAATCGAATCATTTATCTTAATGAATGATTTGATTTGATTTAACTAAAACAGAGGTTGTTTTAGGTCTACAGTTGAAAGTACAAAATTACTACAATATACCTAAGCCAGAAACTGTTCGATAGGCCAATTCTACTCGTAATTTATCCTAAGTTTATTGTAATAACGTGTTATTAATAAATTGCCGTAAAAAAACATAAGAATCATAGGTGTGTGAAACAATAATCCGATGCTTCGATAAACAGAAGCTCGTGTGTATTAATATTCTTTTGTTTTAAATATAATGATCTTTACTAAAAACAAGTACCACTTCAAATGATTTTTGTAATGTAGATCTAAATATTGTAAATGAATTGTACTTGTACGTTGCATTTAAATATTACAAACAATAGGTAGGTACCCTATTGTTATTGTCTCACATAAAACACTGATTTGTTGCGGAAAATTAAAAGAACAAAATGTAAATTTTACGGTACACTTAGGATTTTAACAAAAATACTTAATAATAATTTTGAAAATCAACGTTTTGAATAATACAAAGCATCTTAGCAAATAGGTACCTAAACAGCGAGACACCATATACATATTTAAAGTAGAAAACCAACATTGAGTTCAAAATTTATGTAAGGGGTTTTACATTATACTTAGATTAGTTCTATCGTAAGTATACAGGGTCAAATTAAATTGGAATGTGCATTATTTTTATTTTATTTTATTTTTAAATTTTTTTTAATTACCTATTTTATATCTGTGCTACTAACACTACAATATAAAGCCCGTCACAGACGTAGCTATAATATATATTAATATATTGTGAATTTCTTAGTGTACTTAATATAAATATATATTATAGCTACGTCTGAGGTCACTCGAAGTTTACTATGGAAAATGTATCGTAATATGTCTTGCTATAATATATTAATATATATTACGTCGTCTACGTCTATGACGGGCTTTAGTCTCTGTAATACTAACACAATGTGGATCACTGTTAGGTATATTTATAAAAAAATAAATAATAAATAAAATTAATTTAAATTAGCTAGCGAAACTCCGCGAACTCCGCGTATCGATATCTAAACATAATAAAGCAAAAATAAATATATTTGATGATTTTTTTTTTGGGTCATCAACCGCATTATGGTCATAACCTAACCTAACCTAACGGTAGTTGAAATACTCGTATCAGTTTAAAATCAGTTATTTTTGTGTAAACTTCACAGACGTGATGGGTATCGATGATATCTAGACACGGTAGAAAAAAAAGACAGATTTTTCAAATCAAAGGTACCAACAGTACCAACCAGTAAGTAACAACAGTACCAACGGTCATAGACCCCAAAAAAAACAAGACAGATTTTTCAAATCAAAGGTACCAACAGTACCAACCAGTAAGTAACAACAGTACCAACGGTCATAGACCCCAAAAAAAAAGACAGATTTTTCAAATCAAAGGTACCAACAGTACCAACCAGTAAGTAACAACAGTACCAACGGTCATAGACCCCAAAAAAAAAAGACAGATTTTTCAAATCAAAGGTACCAACAGTACCAACCAGTAAGTAACAACAGTACCAACGGTCATAGACCCCAAAAAAAAAAGACAGATTTTTCAAATCAAAGGTACCAACAGTACCAACCAGTAAGTAACAACAGTACCAACGGTCATAGACCCCAAAAAAAAAAAGACAGATTTTTCAAATCAAAGGTAGGTTCAAGTAACAACAGTACCAACGGTCATAGACCCCAAAAAAAAAAAGAACATCAAATCTTTTTTATTTTGTCGTGTTTAGATATCGACACCCATTAGGTACGTCTGCGGAGTTTCGCTAGCTAATATTATAATGTGAAAGTGAGTTAGTTTGTTTGTTACGCTATTACACTAAAACGGCTCAACGGATTTGGATGAAATTCGGCACACGGGTAACCATGACCTGGATTAGGACATAGGATATTTTTATCCCGGTAGTAGGTACATTCCCGTGGGATAATTTACGACATGCACGCGGGCGAAGCCGCTGGCAAAAACCAGTATTCAATAATGTAGAGTAGATTTTTTGCACCTAAATATTATTGTACCTATTATAATAAGTAATAACCTACCTAAAACATACCTATATAAGTTTTAATATAGTATGCACTTCGTAGATAATAATGAATAGGGTTAACGCCATGTGGCGCGATTACGTTAAGTATTTAGTATCATTAGTCATAACATAACACTGTTATATTCAATGCAAAAGTAGATCAAATTACGTTACATATTCATATGCAAAGCTACCACAACAAAGAAGAAAACATACGACAATAGTACAGTAATACAATAAATTATACTGCGTGTTTTTATAGACGCCCCCAGTCTGCATACGAAAATCCAATCAAAGATATCCATTAGTTTAGTCACTAAGTAATTTGTTTAGGTATATTACCGCCAATAAAAAACAATTAAAATATTATTTCAAAATCTAAAGCGATAACCCTATTTTTTTATTTGCCTAAAATATTGCCTATGTGTCAAATAATCAAATGACACCATAATATTTACCTTTGTTCTTCCAAAGTTTTGAAATACGAATAATAATCTTGGTAAAAAAACGACCCACCGCGCGCGCCTCCCGCGCCGCATATTTTTTTTCAACCACAGACTAACTTTGTTCGTAATGCCGATACAACCTCACGATATTTGGCAAAAATATGCTACACATAACCACCTTTCCAAAGAACCTAGAACGCAAAGGGTAGGTCCGCACACAAAATAACAAAAAATAAAAAAGTAAGAGCCGGAACGCGCGCGCTGTCATTGTCCGTTCAGGCACTTTCGTGCACTCGGACAATCCTGGGTTTTCGTTCAGGCTCACTTTCGTGCACTCGGACAATCCTGGGTTTTCGTTCAGGCTCACTTTCGTGCACTCGGACAATCCTGGGTTTTCGTTCAGGCTCACTTTCGTGCACTCGGACTATCCTGGGTTTTGTTCAGGCTCACTTTCGTGCACTTGGACAATCCTGGGTTTTCGTTCGGGCTCACATTCGTGCAATGGTCGCGCGAGTGGGTATAGCATAAATTGAATGAATTCTACTTTGACAAAATATACCTATAATAGGTATATTAAATATTAGTTGTACCTATAGAAACGCTACGCCCTGTTATAATTGGACTGTTTTCCATTCGTTAAATTGTTATTATTATGACCAGTGGGTCAATTAGTGAGGCCTTGACTTATTGACCTCTAATGTAATCCAGAGGATGATTCAGTATGATCCATTTAGTACCTAACTTTCTGAGAATCATACCTGATGATATGTAATGAATGTAGCAAAAAAAACCTATTTAATTTATTGTTTCTTTTTACCCGACTGCGCGACGCTGAGGAGGGTAATGTGTTTATCAGCTTATGTATCTTTGTTCCTTTGTGGCACTCTAGAGGTAGAGACCACTCGCGTGGGTCGATTTTGATGATTCTTATGTCAATCGATTTGTCTTAATTTTGTGAGAGTCATTAAAGACATGACAGTAATCAAAATTCAATATGGTGACAAGCAGACGCCATATTATTGTGAAAAAGAAAAAAAATGAAAGCCGACGAACTATGTCAAGTGGGATTCATTGAATAGATCTTTAAAAATCATATTTAGGTTTTTCTAATAATTTTTCATTTTTAATGACCATTTAGGGTCTTTAACGATTCAAAGTTGGTTAGCAACCATTCTCACATAAATGTTCAAAACTTATATTATAGCAGCTGTGATAAAGTTCTTATATAAGTTACTAGCTTTTGCCAGCGGCTTCGCCCGCGTGGATGTCGGAAAATATCCCACGGGAACGTACTACCGGGAAATCCTTCCTTATTCCTTGTCTTATTCTAGAGGGAATCTATGCGCAAAATTTCAGCTTTCTAGGTCCAAGTGTTTCGGCTGGGCGTTGATGAGTCAGTCAATCAGTCAGTCAGGACTTCTCTTTTTATTTATATAGAAGATTAATAGGTCTTATTAGTGCGAAAAATAATTATTATAATAAAATTAAATATAATTATTAAAATCGAGTGATAAATCCAGAATTTTACTGCTTTGAAAAAATAAAACAAATCGATTGACGTAAGAATCATCAAAATTGGCCCACGCGTTTGGTTTCTAGTGCTACGAAGGAACAAACATACATACATATAAGGCTGACTGCGTCGCGAAGTCTAATAAAAATCATGTGTAAAATAAATAATTATTTAATAAGTACAACTTTAGTCTAGTCTAGTCTATTGCAATTTTAGTGAAAATTTGGTCGGCCAAAATTCAAAATGGCTGTCATGATGTTCGAGGGCGCTCTTTACGACAATGATGCATAAATCAAAATACAAGACCACCACGAATGACATTTTGAAGGTTAATTAATATTCTTATAATCATCATAAAACCCATGAAATAGAAAATTTTGTTAATCACCACACTTAGTAAAAGGTTTGGCGTTTACATAGCCATATAAAAAAAGGAGGACTCCGCGCCACGCGTATCGAAAGTGAAGCACCTTGCCGATCTATGCCATCTATGTGTGCGTGATTTGACAAAGACGCCGTCATGTCACATAATGGCGGTATGTGTGCGTGAGGCGCATGTTTGTACAAACGGTCCCGGCATACTTACTGTGCTTCACTTTCAATATGCGTCGCGCGGAGTCCATCTTTTTTTATACGTCTATGGGCGTTTATATAAACGCCAATATAATAATAAGTAACTGTACAAACATACAGCTGCTTCCGCTGCTGCTGCGCAGCTGTTTTCGCTTTGATAACCATATTACACCAAACGTTGTTAATCACCCTTGGAAAATGATGTTTGTCAAGAAAATATCGCGTTTGACAGAGTGAAGCGAGTCTTTTGTATGGCTGCTTTGGCGGAAAGCGAGAAAATTAACAGAATTAGACAAATTTATTCGACGCGAGAGTGAGTAGCTGGTAATTGTCGCGTGTCATGTTAGCCCTGCTGGTAGACGAGTTGAAAAAATTTGAAACACCTTGCATACTGCATTTGTATGTAACTCATATAGCAGGAAATTATAAATTGTAAATTACCTTTGTAACTGGTTCTGACAATCTCTCATTTCGCTTTTGCTCTACTTGAATGACCATTGGATCAAGCACGTCGGAAGCGTCTGCCTTCGTCAGGGGGCCGCTAACAACGCTCCATAATGATACAGCTACGAACACGCCCCATTGTATCCTCATTATGTTATCTGAAAGGAAAACAATAAAAGTAACATTATTAAAGATGGTCGGATTTGATCATTTGACTGCTTCGTTGGACTAGTGGTCGCAAGCACTACTGCTGAGCATGAGGTCCTGGGTTCGTTTCCCGCAAAGAGTTATTGGGTTTTGCCATAAGTAATTTCTGCGGATTCGTGCCCGGTTGATAGCAATACGCTCGCCCCATATTACAAGGGACTTAAAAATAACTGGCGAAATGTGGGTCTGCTCTGCTAAGCCTTTAGAAATTACAGGCGAGATGAATATTATGTTATGTATTTGATCATTTCGTCACTTATAGTACTATTGTTGCTAAAAAGCCTGATTGCTGTCATACATAATTGATTGGAGCGTCTCACAATGATTGTTCACAGTTTCGCATCTTGTGGAAGCCAAGAAAGATAAGAAAACCAAGTATTTTGACTTGATTTGCGAGCGTGTCGACATGTGGAATGTTGACTCAACTATTATTACTGTGCCATTAGTCATTACAGTCAATGGCGTAAAGGAAACTATTGTTAATTCATATTGAGGAATAACAAAGTTCATGAACCATCACCTAAGCCAAGAGCTGAGGAGGCTCTCTTTGGCACAGAAAGCGGTACTCCGGGACACGGCACGTACCTATGGTTGAGGAATTCTTCCTCGGGATGCCTAGACCACCAGGAAATTATAGGTCTTTCGCGGGTTTCAGTGCTGAGTGCTCGCAGTTCCAACACTTTGTGAGATACATATAGAAAGCTGCGCTATCTATAGAGCATGGCATTATCATCGGCTTTAAAAATAGAGACAAGCGGATAGTATGTAGGTCGTGGTGTTTAAAATAGCTATCACTGGCTAAGTATTTATTTAAGCGTGCAGATTATTATTACATTTCGTAATAAATAGAGACTTTAAAAGGATGATGGACAAGAGAATCAATATTGCGCCTTGATTTTGCTATTGGCTTGGTAGAGATTGAGAATTGTTGTTGAACATTGCTTTTTTAATATAAGTACAATATGTAAGTAGGTAGTAGGTACATTAGGTGGCTAGAAGAAAACGACTAACTTAGTTTACAACCGAGCCATCATTAAAGTCTTACCGAGCGGCAAACTTGTACCTCACCTCTAATTTTAAACTAAAATCTATTTATACCGACCTACTTGGAATTTTAATCGTAATCAGCAACTTGACGGTTCGAAGCAAAATAATTTTCGTTATTATATTATGGTATAAACGAATATTACGTATTTCAAAAAAGGGTAGTTTCGCTAATTCTTTTTTCATCTGATTTTTATTGTCAGGAACATAAAATAACCCCCCAACCCTTCAACTGTCAAGTTAATGAATACGATTTAAAGTACAAGTAAAGCTGATGGTACAATTATTACCAAACAAAAAGCCGTTTGTCTGCCAATGGTGCCGATTCTGTTGTACACCGAACTAAACTAACTAAACTATCACTAAAATTCCTTACTTTTTGCTATGAGAATCTTAGAGCTATTCTGACAAAAAAAACCTCTAAATTTAATAACAATTTTGACACAACTAAAATCGAGTTTGACAATCATGACTCCGCGTGGTATATTGCCTGTAGTATATTTGACCCGGTGGCTTTAATTGGAACTAACGAAATCACTATGAAGTGACAGGCTTGTCATATTTTGTTCACCGACATCGCTGTCGTTACCGGGTCAAATGTCTTTTAGAGCTGGAGGGGCGCAAGGAGGGGGCAGCTTCAACTTGTTTTATATGGAATGTAGGTACCTTTTTTTTGGTACCTTTGTTTTGGTACCTTTTTTTTTTGGCAGTTTTTTTTTGGTACCTTTTTTTTTGGTGCCTACATGTTGAGTCATAGGGGTTCGTGGGTTTTATAAAGGGGGGCCAAATTTTCATTATTTTTGCGATAGGACTTACCGTTTTCGAGATATATGCAAAAGAAAAGAAAAAAATACACTACTGTTTTTGCATCCGAAGTCAAGGTCTCGGTGTGAATTTTAGTTCATATCAACTAATTTTATTCCACACCTTTTTAATCGCGATTAAACATAGTCTGATTTAGTTTGACAATTAAAATTTTAGGTGAAAACCATGTGAAAACAGTCAAATTCAGAATAGCAAAATTGCCATTTTCACTAAACTAATAACTCCGTACAATCTTAGTGCTGTCAAACTAAAATATAGTTAAGTTGTGTCACTTTAGTCAATTTCAGAATGGGAAATCGTCGTTTGACAGGAATAAACTAAATTTTAGTGATTTTTAGTCTAGTTTAGTGGCATTTGTGACAAGAGAATCGGCACCAATGTCTATGCTGTATGACTACAAAATCGTTTCCTGTACTCGTCTGCTGTTAACATCGATAACAAATAAAGGAATGGGTCTTAGCCAGATATCAGATCTAAAGGTATGAGAAAGTAACTTTCTCATATTTAGTTACATTAATCGGTTATGTACGTAATGAGACAACACTTTTAATTAGCTCTTAGCTAAGGGCCTGTTTCACCACCTACGATTAAGTTCCTATTAACTTACTTGGAAGATAATTCCATACAAATTCTGTTCCATTTTTGAATTTATTCGGTGAGTAGTGACTACTCGGACATCGTGAAATCAGGTTGAAGAACAAACAGTTTTTATAATTATAATTATTTATTATTATTATTTTTTTATATTAGTTATTAATTATATTGATGTTTGTTTTATAATTTATTTAAACATATTTCTTTTTGTGCCTTTCCAAAATTTTTTCTTTGTGACATGATAGGTATTAAATCAGTGGTAATTATTCAATTAGGTAACTTTAGTGGCCATTTTGACTACACAAATTGTTTCTATTTTTAAATAATAAAAAATCTTGTGGTTGCAATTTATTAATTTTGATTTATTGTAATTGCTCCTATTTACAAAATGAAACCGATTAAAATTATATTTAAATGACGCATCCCTGCACGTGAACAAACTGTACTTACCTACAATAAAAAATAATAGCGACAATTTAAGTAAAAATAAATATAAATATTAAAATTATATAAAACTGCTGTACTCACATTGATTTACCAAAGTCCCAATGCAACTGTCGCGTATAAGTGCGAACACCTACTTACTTATTATACAGCAGTGTGTAAGGCACTCGTCAAACTACCTATTTATCAAACCAATCGCTATTAATAAGTATAACAATGTAAAAAAATACCTTTTGTTAATGGCTTGAACAACGTTAAATATGAAGTAAGTAATTAGGTTCATGACAGATAAGCGTTTTAAAATGTGTGTTCGGCCACAAACAGGAGCAATAAATAGAGAGGGACAAAACCGTATGCGAGTATTTAGTGACGCTTGAGCACCAAAAAGTACTTATTGGTTCAACTTCAGTTCGTGAAAATCGGAAGCTCGGGAATCGGGCGAGAGTCACGGGCATAGAAATATAAAAAATTCTTCTTTCATATATCTATGGTCACGGGAAATGAGATGTTAGCCGACGGCAACGTTCGCACGGACGTAAAAATATCACGGCGGTTGATCCGAGCATCGAGAATCCAACATAACAACAACAGAGTGCATCCCAGCGCATCGAAAAAACACACTGTTGGATTTTCAACTCTCGGCGCTAAGCAGAGCCTTAAAATCCAGTGCGCAAAAAAAAAATCACCGCGATATTTTTACGTCCGTGCGAACTTCGGCTTACAGTGTAACCTGCGGGGTAATTGCGTACACACAGTCAATGGCCTTTCGTTTTTACAATTGCAACAACATTAATTGAATTACTTACATTGTCGAACAGGCGAATTGTTCAAACATAAGAAGCAATTAATATATTATGAATTGCCTTCAAAATCCATCAGATTGTGATAGAAAGTATGTTAGGTACGCAATTTGAGTGCTGGCTGTAATGAATAAATATCAGGTACAATAATTTACTCATAATTAAAATAAGCGTGAACAACAGGAAATCATTACTACTAAACATTAGTCCGTTGTTTAACAAACGGAACAAAACGAATCAAATCAGGTTGCCAGACGTTTATACTCAAAATTTTAATATTATTATTTGAGTATGTAGGTAACTTAGTTGCTTGCCTCGGAATTAGTAATTTTATATTTACTAGACATTCTTATTTTCAGTTTCATGTTATAAACAATTCATATTTTTTTATTCACTTTAACTACCTACTTATTTTACGTTATATATACTTCACTGTGTTCAAATTATGCACATACTCGTATGTTAAAACTTCGTTAGCTATTCATAACTTTCAAATCATTTTATTTATTTCCATTTCATTGTTATCCAAAAAAATTATGCATTTATGTCACGTTTGAAAAATGAAGTTCCATTGAATTCTAAAGATATCTACGCAATGGAATAATACATACAATATGGTTTAGGTAAGGGAGTTTGTTTGTCCTTCTTATTATAAATTATACTTTTTAAAATAAACTTACCCTTACTTGTTATATAATCAAGTCGCTTATCGTGTCTGTCTGTTTGACCGCGTTGTTCTTCTAAACTACACAACGGATTTTGATATGGTTTTCGCCATCATAGAGAATTTATTCATTGATATAAAACTTACAACATCATCTGCCTAGCCTTTTTCCAACTATGTGGGGGTCGGCTTCCAGTCTAACAGACTGCAGCTGAATACCAGTACTTTACATGGAGCGACTGCCAATCTGATCTCCACAACCCAGTTACTGAGTAATACGATACCCCTTGGTAAGACTAGTTGTCAGGCTTTCGGGCTTTTGATGACCCGTGACGACGCTGATAGGCTGTCATTCGTGGATCTTTGACGGATCCACGTATGACAGCCGAGCTTTCCGAGGTACGGAGGCGTCTTGGTATGTAAAGATGGTCACCCATCTACGGACCAACAGCAGCAAGCATAGCTTAACCTGATCGAGCGACCCGTGCGGCTATTATTACTTAGCCATAGGCCCCTCAAGGTATAAAACTTACATTTAATAAAGAAATCTCGATGTTTTGTCAAGTCGTAAAATTAAAAGCGTGCAAAGCAGGGCGAGGATTAAGTAGTTATCAGTAAATTGAGTTATTGTTATTGTACTGTAACGCGATAATTTTAATGATATGGCCCCGTCCGCGTCGTTACACTTCAGCTAGGTGTTTAAAAAACAAAAAATAATTAATTTATTCATGTGTGTCAAATTGGAGTACGTCACTTTTTGGCTTTTTGGTAATACTTAATTTACTGCAAGATCTTGAAAGATTTCACATAAATAAATTAGACTAATTTATCAATCCACTTTTTAGGGTTCCGTACCTCAAATTAAAAAACGGAATCCCTATGGGATCACTTCGTTGTCCGTCTGTCTGTCTGTCCGTCTGTCAAGACCCTTTTTCGCAGCAACGCGTGGAGGTATTAAATTGAAATTAAAATCAAATACGTAGGTTTATGGTCCATTGGAGTTCTACAAAATCAAGCTTCTAATTTAACGCAATAAAAAAATACGGCCATCTAAGCGACTTATTTTAATACTCGCAAGTATGTAAATCAAAAGCTAGTCTCACAGCACAAGTAAAGGAAAAAGTCCGAAAATTGTTAATTTGTAATTACTTATATGAGAAAAAAATGTTTTTTTTTTTTTTATTACAATATTAAGTTTGTTCTTGGGATAAATTCTTTTCAACTACAGAACCCTTCATTGTGCGTGGTCCGACACGCACTTGGCCGGTAAGTTTGAATTATGAGATGATGATATTATTATGACCTCTGGCCATAACATCATTCATCATCTCATCTATCGTCTCTCCCTAGAACCGAACAATATAATATAATAAAAAACCGACACAATATAAAACCGTTTTATTTTCGCTACTGTGCGAAGAACCTACATGACTCACAGGGTGAGCAGTAAGCATAGTGGTTTAAAGCTAGTGCAAGAGAGAGTAAACAAACCGGCATGGTGTCAATCAATCTGACATTTCTTCGTGAATCACCCGTCAAACATCGGCATGCAAAATAGACATACGTGTACCTGACTGCTTGTGGAGCTCGTGTGGCGGCAATGACCCTCGCTGGCTTCACACAGAGCTGGCAGTGAACTGTCTTGACCCCGCGGAGCCAGTCGCAATCGCTCGCCTGTGGTTCAGTTACTAGGTAGGTTATTAGAGCGCGCAAGTACCTTTGAATAGCGTATTTTATTTACACGATGTACTCGACAGCTCGCCACTGCACGCAGGACGACCGCTCGCCTCGGCACTCCTACTGACACTCGCTGATTTTGAACCTGTGACCGTACGGGCACATATTGTTTGGAATGCTGATTATAAACCTGATCTAATATAAGTAAAAATAACACATTAATAATTTGTGGCTATTAGCATGTATTCCTATGAAACGATGTGATAAGCGCAAATAATATTATTTACTAAGCAGTTAGCTCATCTTCAAAGTTCAAACTGTTAACTTCTGTAGATAGGTATTTGATTTTGTTTTCCTTATAGGAGAATAGATTGACTGGTAACAATTAAATAATGTAAGTATTCATCGAATGTCGTCACTAATCATGTACAACAGGGATTCCCAAAGTGGTCGATAACGACCCCTTGGAGTCGATATCGGTTTCCTAGGGGTCGACATAAACGAAAACTGATTGTGGGGGTCGAGGAGGTCTAAAAATCGACCCCTATTAAATTAACACAAGTTCTTATTTAAAACTTTCAAGATAGGTAGGTAGGTACTGTATTGTTTATGTTGTGTTACGTGTACTAAGAATAATTAATATTTTTGTAGGAAATAGCATTGTTGTAGTAATGTAAAGTCTCAAGTTCGTACAAGATGAAAAACTCGGCAAGTCAGTGTGGACAAGTTTGTGCAAGATAATGAGTTCGAGCGTACATCTTTCAGGCGCGTTTTGACTTGCTCTCTATTTGACGCTTACGCGATTTAACACGAACGAATTCATGATCAAGTTGCAAGTCCAAACATGTTCCTGATAATAGATCTTTACGTATGAAATTGCCGTTTTGTATGGAAAAATTTAAACGATTTTTTTTTCATGCATTTTTTATTTGTATTAATCGAAGTAATCACCCATGCAATCAATGCATCTTTGCCAACGCAGTGGCAGTTTATTGATGCCCTTCTTAAAGAAATCAGCTGGACGGGAGGCAACAAATTCTTCAAAGGCATTTTGTACTGCCTCTCGGGTATTGAATTTTTTTCCCGCCAAGAAGTTATCCAAATTCTGGAAAAAGTAGTAGTCTGTAGGCGCAAGGTCTGGTGAGTAGGGCGGATGACGGAGAGCTTCCAACCCCAGTTCTTGCAACTTGGAGACCGTCTGCTGTGCAGTATGAGGTCGCGCGTTGTCGTGCAGGAGCAGCGGAGACGAGCGATTGACCAATGCTGGTTGGAGATGTGCCAGCTTCTCCATCATTGTGTTCAGTTCTTCACAGTACACATCTGAAGTAATGCTCACCCCGTTTGGTAAGAAGCTGTGATGAATCACACCGGCGCTAGACCACCAAACAGTGACCATCACTTTTCTAGGGGTAAGTTTTCGTTTAGGGCATTGTTTAGGTGCTGAACCAGGATCCAACCAACTTGCTGAGCGCTTGCGGTTATCAAACAGAATCCATTTTTCATCGCAGGTAACAATGCGGTTCAAAATTCCTTCATTTGTGTGTCTGTTGAGCAGTGCAAGGCACGTCTCGACGCGTACTTCGCGCTGGCGATCATTGAGTTCGTGGGGCACCCATTTGTCAAGCTTTTTTACCTTGTCAATTTGACGCAAATGGACCAATATTGTTTTGACGCTAACGTCGAAAGCTGCTGCTAATTCAGCCGTAGATTGTGTATCATCAGCTTCCACAATCGCCTTTAATTCGTCATTGTCGACCAAAGTCTTCGGACGACCGCGAGGTTCATTTTTCAGGTCGAAATTTCCAGAACGGAAGCGAGCAAACCAATAACAAGTGGTGCGTTGGTTTGTAGTGTTAGCTCCGTAAACGTCGTTGATGTTGCGTGCCGCTTGTGCCGCGTTGCTGCCACGACGGTACTCATATTCCATAATTACTCGAATTTTTAACGTATCCATGATGACGAAAAAGATTGAAATGCGATGAAAATGTAACACTAATCAATAAACAAATGACTACTTTTGGAAAAAAAAACCATGTTTTTAAAATAAAATTAATTTGAAATTAGAATTCTTAGCCAAACAAAAATTATTTTGATTTGAAATGGCCAGTACTGCAGAACGGCAATTTCATAGGTAAAGACCTAATATTTTACTATTTAATGAGCTTGCACTTAGGTTGAAAGTTCATTTGCGTTTTGAAATTCGTTGGAGCTTGAACGATAATAACTCATATAAGTATTCATTTATTTCAAGAGATTACAAAGTTATTACTTACATAGCTAAATTAAGTGAAGTTAAGTGACTGAAAAATAATTTACAAAATGCTGAGCTTCCTACGCGAGTTAATAGCGTAACCATACAATATCTGCAGTTTATGAAAAATTAACAGGGTAAGTACCAAACAGTTTTTATCCGGCACAGCGCATCAGCATTGCCATACAGTGGGGCAATGCAGCCAGCGTCTTGGGGACGCTATCTGACAATTCAGAAATAAAAAAAAAAAAAAAAAAACTCAGCTCAACTGATCACTATCACACAGTAGGGCAATCCCCACTGTGTGATAGTGATCAGTTGAGCTATCTATAGATTGTTTGCAACAGTTTGCAGTTGCCTCAGTTGTTTCAATTGTAAAAATTTACCAGTAAATTTAACAGTTTATTATTGTTTTTTATTTAGGTAGTTTCTTATTTTTGTATTTGCAGGATTACTAAGAGTTTTATGAAAGCGGACACGAAAAAAAAATGCAGACAATACAGTTTGGACTATTTGAAGTTCGGAATTATTGCATCTCCATCAAATCAACACTTGCCGATGTGTCTCATATGTGAAAAAGTATTCAGTAACGATGCCATGAAGCCTTCAAAAATGGATGACCACTTATCAAGAGTACATGCTGACAAAAAAGTAAGCCCTTGTCATTTTTTCAAGCACTTAAAGATAAACTAGACAAAAGCCCATCCATAAGATCGATGTTTGCGTCATCATCTATTAAAGACGATGATGGTTTACGAGCGTCCTAGAATATATCTTTACTAATAGCGAAGTCGGGGAAACCCACACAATTGGAGAGCAGCTTATCTTACCAGCCATTGCAGAGGTCCTTAACAATGTATTGCACAAACCCGCACATGATATTTTAAAGAGAATACCTTTGAGCAATAACACCGTTCAGAGACGCATAGACGAGATGGGACGCGATGTGGAAAACATTTTATGCAAGTTCTTACAGACCAACAGATTCTCTCTCCAGTTGGACGAGTCTACATTACCCGGCAATGAAGCTCTGTTGTTAGGATATGTTCGATATATCAAAGATGAAAATATGTGCCAAGAACTGCTTTTTGCTACATATTTAGAGACTGATACCAGAGGAGAATCGATTTTTCAGGCCGTGGAACATTTTTTTACTGACAAAGCTATTCCATGGAACAACACTGTTTCTGTTGCGACTGATGGTGCACCGTCTATGGTTGGTCGTCATCGTGGTTTTATAGCTCACTTAAAGCGACAACTGCCTGATGTACTGGTCATTCACTGCGTGATTCACAGGCAGCATTTAGTAGCAAAAAAGCTGAGTCCTAGATTGCATAAGTCTTTACAATATGTAATAAATGCTATCAACAAGATTCGAAGCAATTCTTTGAACTCTCGGTTATTTGCTCAGCTATGTGAGGAAAACGACGAAGTCTTTGCTCGATTACTTCTGCACACTGAAGTTCGGTGGCTATCAAGTGGCTCTTGCTTAGAAAGATTTTCAGCCATTTTTGAATTTGTGTTGGAGTTTTTACAAGAAAAAGATCCGAATTTGAAAGAAAATCTGAACAATTGTAAAACAGATATTTATTACTTGACTGATATCTTTGGAATGTTCAACAAAGTTAATTTGCAGCTGCAGGGTGACGATCTTAACTTGATTAAAACAAAATCAATAATATCGGCCTTCGTGGGTAAACTAATCCTTTATAAACAAAATTTAGGCAGAAAAGAATATTCACAGTTTCCGCATTTGTCAAAATTACCAGAAATGCTTCAAGAAGACGACATTTTATTATATGTCACTCACTTAGACGCATTACACAAGGATTTTACGGAGAGGTTTGAGGATCTTTTAAATTTACAAATTCCTCAATGGATAATAAATCCGTACAATACCACAGCCATAGAAGAAGCCAATGTGCATAATAAAGAGTATTCTATTCTATTCTATTCAATGTGATAATGCAAGAAGAGTTGATTACCATCAGCACAGACGAAGAGCTTAAGCAGAAGTTCAACCAAGGCTATCAGAAGTTCTGGTTGCAACGCAACATTGAAACACAGTATCCTACATTGTGGAACATTGCTGAAAAATACCTTATCGCTTTTCCATCATCATATCTAGTTGAAAAAAGCTTCAGTGTGGTAACAAACATTTTGACGAAACAAAGAAACCATTTGAAAATCAACGAACGTGGAGATTTAAGGCTGCAACTCACAATATTGAACCGGATGTAGCTAGATTGGTAGATAGTCACCAGGTTCATCCATCACACTGAATGTTTTATTTTCTATTTGCGAATTAATACTTTTTTAAATATAACTTCCTACCTACTTAAGATTCTTTAAGTACTTAATTTGTAATAATCATTATAAATTAAACTTGATATTTACTGTCTTTTTATTTTGTTAAATTTTGATGAGAAAATGAAGTCAACTTTACTCACTTAACCAAGTGCAAAGTTTTCCAATTGGTACCTTAGTACCTAGGTATTTTGTATCAATAGGAAAAAACTAAAGATAGGCCCCCTTATTCATAATAGTCTGCTAACTTAAAGCATTGCTAATTCTCACTCTGTTTTCTTCTATTGACCTAAGTCAGAATAAAAATAACACTCTGTAGCAGCTGTTTTACGAGTAAGTTAGCGGACCATTATGAATAAGGGGGTTGATCTTAAAAGTAGGTAATTTGGCCATGGGGGTATGAGGTAACAGTTCGTTTTGGAAAAGGGGTCACTTGTCCAAAATAGTTTGGGGATCCCTGATGTACAACTTAACTAGTGCCTAAAAAACGAAACCATCTGGTCTGGAGATTGCCGAAATGCTTTACAGTGAAAGAGTAAGGTCATAATTATCACTATAATATAATCATCACTCGTCTCAGTCAACTTAAATTCAATGACTTAATGGTAATATATTTTAATTAGAGGTTGCTGGTAAAACGAGTTTTTTAATCATTGTTTTATTCCGAAGTTCGAAAAAGTAAAAATAATTGCGGATTGGTGAACAACATACAGGGTGTTAGCTTATACGTGGGACATACTTTAGCCTAGTGTAGTACTCATGAAAATGAACAACTTTTACCGTGGAACTAACCTTGAAATATGAAAAAGAAAATCAGCTGTTATCTACAAAGTGCAAAACCTACGCGATCAAAATGTACGAGTCAGCTGATTTTTTTTTTCATATTTCAAGGTTAGTTCCATGGTAAAAGTTGTTCATTTTTATGAGTACTAAACACCGATAAAGTATGTCCCCTGTTTAACCTAACACCGTGTATAGGTAAGTTTATGATGTATATTTTATGACTGCGAAACTGTAGGCTGAGTAAAAGTGGGTGATTTATTACAGTAAAATTTGTGTTTTCACAAGACATCAAACTTAATGAGCTACATCCACTATCACAATTTAGCACTATGTTCATAATCTCCACTGGATTCAGTCACAAAATCAAGTTTATACGCAACCAGCACAATGCTATCAGCTAACAGCATAATATTTTTTTGGGTCCGTGGCTTAGGCCCCCAGTGGTCGAGGCACCTGTGGCCGACGCCCCCGATTCGATTCATTTAATTCAAAGCAATTTTTGATCAAATGTACTGTCAAGCACAAAAATATTTTACATAAATAATAAATGTATATTGATTGTAAGTAGGTATATGTATAATTTTAAATTATAATTATATTTATGACAGGAATGCTTTTATATTGGATGTTGCGCCTGGCACGCTCCTATGTTAGCGAACATAATTATGCGAGGAGGTGTATATAATAATTATGGAAGTGTGCATAACACCAAGTCCAAGGTTGATACAGTATGACATCCAAACGGAAGATTGTATGCTCCTGAGAGGTCGTATCTCATCGAGGCACATATCAAATAAAACTTATTACAGTTATTTACTGATCGATTCCACCTCGGAGGGCAGATCTGCCATAAAGGAATATTATTGCTCATGCTTAACAGGCATGAGCGCTGTTGGCATACCGTGAGCATTATCTGGTACTTCGGTATCTGGGCACATTTAAACAATTTCGTTGGTCCTGCAAAGTGCCTGGGACGATATTATTGTACAAAGCCGAAATACAATATAATATATTTCGTTCACATTCGTTTATTTATTTATCCCCAAACATTAATGAACACAGAAACCTAAAAATAATTAAGTGAAATAATTTTACACAAAATACCATATTCTCGCATTCATTCATTCATTCGTTCACATTTGTTATCTTCACTAAAGATATTATGATATTTTTGCATGTTTCCATCCGAAACTTAACATACTACAAGGGTAGGGACGGGGTTTATAAAAAAAAACGCCCTTTGTTCTTTTTTATAAATGTATATTAACAACATTCAGTAACTTTTATATGAAGTATTTTTTTGATTTTTTGTATGTTTGTACATAATAAATATGCTTTTAATGGGGAAAAAGTTGTGTAAGGATAAGGTCAAGTGGCGATTTATTCTCTCTGCTATTTGATCGATAAATTTTGTTTAGCAAGGAAAAGTACTTTATTATTATGGTGAAACACTTTTCTCATTTACTGTACTAAGTGAAAAACCCCAAAAAAAGAAAAATATTAAATTAATCGAATCGGGGGCGTCGGCCACAGGTGCCTCGACCACTGGGGGCCTAAGCCACGGACCCATTTTTTTAACAAAAAACAATCTTCCTAGCCTTTCCCCCCAACTATGTTGGGGTCAGCTTCCAGTCTAACCGGATGCAGCTGAATAACAGTATTTTATATGGAGCGACTGCTTATCTGACCTCCACAACCCAGTTACTGGGTAATACGATACCCCTTGGATAAGACTGGTTCTCAGACTTTCGGGCTTCTGACAACCCGTAACGACTGTCAAAGATCCTCGAATGACAGCCGAGACAAACGGCATAACGTGCTTTCCGAGGCACGGAGGAGTCTCCGTATGTAAAGATGGTCACCCATCCACTGACTTACCCCGGCAAGCGTAGCTTAACCTGATGGATCGACCCGTACGGCTGTTATTACATAACTTTTTCAACAAAATGAGAATGAAAACATCATTAGGGAAAAAATCGAAAAAAAAGCTATGTTCGAGTGTAAATGTAATATTATGTTCCTATATTTCGGTAAATTTTTAACCCACAATATTTTTGAACCCAGAAAAAAAGAAAAAAAAATAAAAAAAAATAAACGAAAAAAAAGGAAATTGAATAAAGGATATTTTGTATATCTCCTTTTCTATTATGTACCTTTGTCTGACCCAAAAAAAGTTAAAGGCAAAAAAGCAAAAACAAAACAAAAAAAAGCGAAAATTTGGCTCTTCTTGTTTTTGTTTCAATATGAAAAAAAGGAATCATACAAAAATAAATAAATAATATAAAATAAATTAAGTTAAAATAATATTCTATCAATACTCGTAGAATATAATTAGGATTTAATACATATTGGTATTGTAATGTGCATGGAAATGTTATGGAATTATGAAAACTGTATTTTGGGAAATAAAGGCTTTATTATTATTATTTTGTCTTTGGCTTATCTCGGGACCCTGGGGTCCCGGACCTTTGGAAGGCGTACGAGGATCCGAAGCCAACTCGCAGAGGCCCCTTAGACCATTTTAAATGAAAAGAAGGCACCAGCCGACGATTATCCCTGTATGCACTATGCAGTTGCACCCAAGGACAACCTGGTGCAGAACTATTGCAGAACATGGAAACAAAACACATTGGGCCTATGGGTTTGGGTGGCTATAGTGGATTGAGTACCTTGAACTATGGAAGAACTATATCCCCTGCCTGACCAATGTTATACAGGGTGTCCAAGAACCTGGCGTCCAACTGGATTCCCACGATGCCCCAAGTTCTAACAGTACTCAGAAAAATATTTTAAAAAATCCACCCCATGTACTTACAGAATTATACTGATTTCAAAAAAAAAGGGGAAATGAGCACCCTGTGACATACTTTTGAATGCTGTGACTGCTAATGCTGATAATTTCGATATTTCTTGGAGGTTTTGTAATCTAGGGTATTGCTGTGTCTAAATAGAATGTAAAAATAAAGTACTTATTGTACCATTTTAAAATAAAATATTATTTTAACTAAAGGTGATATGGAAAACTATTGAATTTCGCAACTTTGACCGACTGTAGTGTAAAAAAAATGTACCAAAATAGTATGACAAGTGACGTCAAATTTTGACGCGTTTATTCCTCTTTTTAAAAAGGTATAATACTTACACATTAATTTGAAAAAAAAAATTTGATAATATTTTTACTCAACAACCCAATTTTTACGAAGTGCCTACCTACTAACGGTAACTGTCGGACCCTTTCTTATCTTAGAAACTGTTATGTTACTACTATTATTTACTTCGGTTCCAAGAGTGAGCAAGAAGGAAATACACACAGGTAGATGGGTTCCCAGTAGAATAAAAGCAAAGAATGTTAGTTTAAAGATATTTTATTACAATAAATGTTCAAAATGTTGACCACCCGCGGCAATACAAGCTCTCACTCTCCTTAAAAAGGACCGCTTTATGTTTCGCGAGTAACTTTTTTGACGTATCACCTGCACTGCTTGTGTTATCTTCTCACGAAGGTCAGCGATGTCATTAATGGGCTTCGCATAAACGAGCTCCTTCATAGTTCCCCAGAAAAAAAAATCCAGCGGATTTAAGTCAGGTGAGCGGGCTGGCCACGGGATTGTTCCTGATCGCCCAATCCACCTGTTCGGGTATTGCTCGTCCAAAAACTCTCTAACGGATACGCGAAAATGTGCTGGACAGCCGTCGTGTTGGAACCACATATCTGGTGGGGTCTCTTCTAGTAAGTTTGGCAAATCATTTTGAAGAAAATTTAAATATGATTCGCCAGTCAAATTCTCGGGCATCTCAAATGGACCAATAATATTCCCACAGAGAATACCGGTCCACATGTTCACTTTGAACCGGTACTGGGATCTATCTTCTCGCATCAAGTGCGGATTTTCCACATGCCACTCGTGCAAGTTGTGTAGGTTCATGTAGCCATCCTTCTTAAATGTTGATTCATCTGACCACAAAATTTTGTCGATAAAGTTTTCGTCTTCTCGATGTTTTTGCAGGATTGTTTCACAAAACGCGACTCGGCTCGGATAGTCTCGAGGTAAAAGACTTTGCACTCGCTGTACGTGGTACGGATGATATTCTTCTTTTTGGAGAATACTGTGTGCTGTGCTCTTCGGTATCCCCGTATCAGCTTCTATTCCTCGCACAGAGATGCTTGGATTTGCCGACACCGCCTCTAAAACTTCATCGCGTATGAAGTCATTTACGGGTCGTCCTTCACCAGCTACTTGATTGGGGAACCGCCCGTCACATAGTGATCTGTGCACATTAATGAAAACTCGATGGTCGGGATATCGCGTAGCCCTCGGATACCTTTCTCTGTAAAGTCTCGCTGCAGCTCGTCCATTACCTCTACATTCTCCATAAATGTAGTGCATATTTGCGTATTCTTGCGGAGTGTAGGTCGCCATGGTAGCACACACAAAACACAAACTGTCCAAACACAGGCAAAGGTCGTCGTAAAGAGTTCGTTTCAAAGTCCAGAGCACAAAGAGTAATCGAGTCCAATAAACAAAGCTTTAAATCGTAGTACGTGATCAATGGTAACAATAAGAGAGAGGTGCGTAGTAACGGCAGGAGGCAGTGACGCGTACTGACCGTACTGTTATCCTAAATAGCACGATCCCAGATAGCGTCACTATCTATCTCACTCGCACCTCTAACCTTTTTCTCCCTCACTCTTACCTGAATAATGGGGTACCATAAAGAAGAACCAGCAAATCGCAAAGATAGTTTCTGTCTTGCTCCCTCCTGTTGTAATAACGAATCACTATGGTGAGATGCATGCACATACCGTCCCTTACGGTCTAACCTGTTTTTTGAGAGGCCTGTTGTTATTTTTATGAGCATACAATAGTAATTCTTTAGAGGTTAGATTCAATTCGTCGTAAATTTTTCTTTCTAAGAATTCTGTTATACATCGTAAAAATTGGGTTGTTGAGTAAAAATATTATCAAAAATTTTTTTTTTCAAATTAATGTGTAAGTATTATACCTTTTTAAAAAGAGGAATAAACGCGTCAAAATTTGACGTCACTTGCCATACTATTTTGGTACATTTTTTTTACACTACAGTCGGTCAAAGTTGCGAAATTCAATAGTTTTCCATATCACCTTTAGTTAAAATAATATTTTATTTTAAAATGGTACAATAAGTACATTATTTTTACATTCTATTTAGACACAGCAATACCCTAGATTACAAAACCTCCAAGAAATATCGAAATTATCAGCATTAGCAGTCACAGCATTCAAAAGTATGTCACAGGGTGCTCATTTCCCCTTTTTTTTTGAAATCAGTATAATTCTGTAAGTACATGGGGTGGATTTTTTAAAATATTTTTCTGAGTACTGTTAGAACTTGGGGCATCGTGGGAATCCAGTTGGACGCCAGGTTCTTGGACACCCTGTATAATATACACAGATAAATTGGCAGGGGGTGACTTGCACACTCAATAATGGGCCCCCGGAAACGGTCGCTAGCACATAGTGACGTAGCGACAAGGGGCAACATGTCCTGAGGTGCTTGAGGAGTGGAGAGGTATTCCACGGCTCTCAGAACAATCCCAGAGCCCGGAAGATGGTCAAGATCCCTACAAGCACTTACTGGAATACTTCCTTCCTCCGAGCACGTTTGCTCTTGCGAATCTCCACTCAAGCCGGCCAATAAAGGCAAGAATGAGGTGGGAGCTCTGTTCCCGTCAGTGTTCACTCCAGCCGGCCAATAAAGGCAAGCCAAAGGTGAAGAACAAGACTTCTCCCGGGAAATAGGGTCCGTGGGGTCGCTACTGCCCAACAGCTCGCCACATGCTGCCCTGCGGGTTCACGTATCTCTCTTGGTCTGGCTCCTCACCCTAGACCTATTTCGGCAAAGTAAACTCCATCGGCACAGACCCAGAGGTCGGAGCGCGCAAGCCCCACCACGACGTCAACGTAGAGATACGGCGGTGGGGCTAAGATACGGCGGTGGGGTTATTATTATTATGTCGTTTATTTATTTTATTTCTTATCTATTTACATTTTTAAATATTTCTTAAAAAAAGGATATAAAAAAACATTTAAAAATATAAAAAAATAGAGGTCCGCCGGTGTCGGGAGCAGGGACCAAGCTACCGGTGGTTAGGGCTGCAGAGACAGGAACCTTCTCACAATGCGAGCCGTATCAAGGAGTACTGCCTTCTGAATCAGGCCCTTGATCCAACCGCCTAATTATAGCCTCGAGAGATGTTGTTCGAGGCTTTCGGCCATCAGGCCATTGGCCGTTACGACAATCGGCACAATGACAGCCGAGCTCACATTCCACATATCAACAACCTCGTGAGCTAAGTCGAGATTTACTTATTTATTTATTTTAAATAGAACGGCCGAAACCAATTACACGAGATATTTTATTTGTTTCTCTTTCTCAGCTTTCACGAGGTTCTCGTCATGTGGAATGGTAACATCGACTATCATTGCGTGGCGCACTAACTGATCTATCACTACTATATCAGGCTTATTGGCGACAATAGTCCTGTCAGTAATGATAGACCGATCCCAGTACAAAGTGACATGGTCATTTTCGAGAACTGGGTCGGGCACATACTTGTAGTATGGTACCTCAGAATCGACTAGTTTATATTTCAAAGCAAGTTGCTGGTGGATAATCCTAGCTACTTGGTTATGCCTGTGCAAGTACTCGCCGTTAGCCAGACGAGAACAACCGGAGATAATATGTCTGATGGACTCACCCGGACGGTGGCATGCCCGACACACGTCAACCGTCCCGTCCTTCATAATATGTTTCCGATAGTTATTCGTCAAGATAACTTCGTCCATAATTGCACAGACGAAACCTTCAGTTTCCCCGAAAAGGTCACATTATTATTATTATTCTTTTTTGTCTTTGGCTTATCTCGGGACCCTGGGGTCCCGGACCTTTGGAAGGCGTACGAGGGGCCGAAGCCAACTCGCAGAGGCCCCTTAGACAATTTCAAATGACGAGGAGGCACCAGCCGACGATTATCCCTGTATGCACTATGCAAGTGCACCCAAGGACAACCCCCGGTTGGTGCAGGACTATTGCAGAACATGGAAACAAAACACATTGGGCCTATGGGTTTGGGTGGCTACATGGATTGGGTACCTTGAACTATGGAAGAACTATGTCCCCTGCCTGACCAATGTTATATAATATACACAGATAAATTGGCAGGGGGTGACTTGCACACTCAATAGTGGGCCCCCGGAAACGGTCGCTAGCACATAGTGACGTAGCGACAAGGGGCAACATGTTCTGAGGCGCTTGAGGAGTGGAGAGGTATTCCACGGCTCTCAGAACAATCCCAGAGCCCGGAAGATGGTCAAGATCCCTATAAGCACTTACTGGAATACTTCCTTCCTCCGAGCACGTTTGCTCTTGCGAATCTCCACTCAAGCCGGCCAATAAAGGCAAGAATGAGGTGGGAGCTCTGTTCCCGTCAGTGTTCACTCCAGCCGGCCAATAAAGGCAAGCCAGAGGTAAGGAACAAGACTTCTCCCGGGAAATAGGGTCCGTGGGGTCGCTACTGCCCAACAGCTCGCCACATGCTGCCCTGCGGGTTTACGTATCTCTCTTGGTCTGGCTCCTCCCCTAGACCTGTTTCGGCAAAGTAAACTCCACCGGCACAGACCCAGAGTTCGGAGCGCGCAAGCCCCACCACGACGTCAACGTAGAGATACGGCGGTGGGGTTATTATTATTATTATTATGAAAAAAAGGAAATTGAATAAAGGAAATCCTGAATACTTTTTAGGGTTCCGTACCTCAAAAGGAAAAAAACGGAACCCTTATAGGATCACTCGTGTATCTGTCTGTCTGTCTGTTCGTCTGTCACAGCCAATTTGCTCCGAATCTAATGAACCGATTAAGTTGAAATTTGGTACACATGTGAATTTCTGTGACCCAAACACGGACGGGTAAAGTAAATAAATGAATTTTGAATATAGAGGTCACTTTTGGGGGGCAAATAAGAAATTAAAAAAAAAAAGTTTTGCAAACTACACCATGTGGCATGTCAAATGAAAGGGCTTACTATGAGGGTCTCAAATAAATATTTTTTATAATTTTAAAATAAATTGTTTTAAAGTTATTTAAGAAAATAGACGAAAATTGACCATTCCCCCCCTTATCTCTGAAACTACTGAGCCTAAAATTTTGAAAAAAAATACAGAAAATAGATCTTTACCTGTAAATTACAGGAAAAGCTATAAGAAGGCTGTGGTCTTAAAATAACATGGTAAATCTATCAATATTGTGAGTACAAACTTACATTTACAGTTGGAATGTATGGGACAACATGTTTTTCAACTACAATGTTAAGTTTGTTCTTAAGATAAATTCATCCCAAATACGGAACCCTTCATTGTGCGTGGTCCGACACGCACTTGGCCGGTTTTTTTTTCTATTATGATTATGAGTACCTACCTATCTCTGACACAAAAAAAGTTAAAGGCAAAAAAGCAAAAACAAAAAAAAGCGAAAATTTGGCTTTTCTTCTTTTGTTTCAATATTTTTGGCATAAAAAAATGTTGTAATGTATTTAAATTAGCTATTTCGATGCGAAATTCAATTTTTTTTATTAGGTTTGCGGGAAAAGGATGTGGTGAGGGGGTGAGAGGGAGAAGGAGAGGGGAAGGGGGTTGAGTGGGGCGGTGAGGGATCTCCCTCACCGCCCCACTCAAACCTCTTCCCACCCCTCTCACCTACCCCTAACATCTGATAGGGGTAGATGACAGGGGTGGGAAGGGGAGGGGGTGAGAGCGGGTTAGAGGAAGAGGGGCAGAGGTGAGAGGGATAGGCGACGACTTTACACTTTAAAGTTTCTTTTTGTATAGCATTGATTCATTGAAGAAACATAGAAAGAAATTACCGAAAACTAGAAAGTCGAAAACTCGGAACGGCACAAAAAACAGGAGTAAATTCCAGTCGTGCATCGTAGCTGACACACAAACTTTTTTTTGTTTGTTTGAACGCGGTAATCCCTGGAACTACCCGGCGGACTTTAATAATTATTTTTGCATTTGATAGCCCAATTTTTAAGGCAGAAAGGCAGGCATCTTTAACGTCACTCTAGGACTCTTAGGTGCCGAGGAAAAAGAAAAAAAGTCAGAAAGAACGCTAAGCGAAAACGAACTAATAGCGCGGGCAGGCAATGCGATGCGACGGGGTGGGTCGGGGGAACAAGAAATTTCAGCAGCAAGGAATTTCAGTATTTTGGCAGAAGCTATCACAATATAAAATAATAGGTCTTTACCTATGAAATTGCCGTTTTGTATGAAAAAATTTAAACGAATTTTTTTCATGCATTTTTTATTTGTATTAATCGAAGTAATCACCCATGCAATCAATGCATCTTTGCCAACGCAGTGGCAGTTTATTGATGCCCTTCTTAAAGAAATCAGCTGGACGGGAGGCAACAAATTCTTCAAAGGCATTTTGTACTGCCTCTCGGGTATTGAATTTTTTTCCCGCCAAGAAGTTATCCAAATTCTGGAAAAAGTAGTAGTCTGTAGGCGCAAGGTCTGGTGAGTAGGGCGGATGACGGAGAGCTTCCAACCCCAGTTCTTGCAACTTGGAGACCGTCTGCTGTGCAGTATGAGGTCGCGCGTCGTCGTGCAGGAGCAGCGGAGACGAGCGATTGACCAATGCTGGTTGGAGATATGCCAGCTTCTCCATCATTGTGTTCAGTTCTTCACAGTACACATCTGAAGTAATGCCTACCCCGTTTGGTAAGAAGCTGTGATGAATCACACCGGCGCTAGACCACCAAACAGTGACCATCACTTTTCTAGGGGTAAGTTTTCGTTTAGGGCATTGTTTAGGTGCTGAACCAGGATCCAACCAACTTGCTGAGCGCTTGCGGTTATCAAACAGAATCCATTATTCATCGCAGGTAACAATGCGATTCAAAATTCCTTCATTTGTGTGTCTGTTGAGCAGTGCAAGGCACGTCTCGACGCGTACTTCGCGCTGGCGATCATTGAGTTCGTGAGGCACCCATTTGTCAAGCTTTTTTATCTTGCCAATTTGACGCAAATGGACCAATATTGTTTTGACGCTAACGTCGAAAGCTGCTGCTAATTCAGCCGTAGATTGTGTATCATCAGCTTCCACAATCGCCTTTAATTCGTCATTGTCGACCAAAGTCTTCGGACGACCGCGAGGTTCATTTTTCAGGTCGAAATTTCCAGAACGGAAGCGAGCAAACCAATAACAAGTGGTGCGTTGGTTTGTAGTGTTAGCTCCGTAAACGTCGTTGATGTTGCGTGCCGCTTGTGCCGCGTTGCTGCCACGACGGTACTCATATTCCATAATTACTCGAATTTTTAACGTATCCATGATGACGAAAAAGATTGAAATGTGATGAAAATGTAACACTAATCAATAAACAAATGACTACTTTTGGAAAAAAACATCCATGTTTTTAAAATAAAATTAATTTGAAATTAGAATTCTTAGCCAAACAAAAATTATTTTGATTTGAAATGGCCAGTACTGCAGAACGGCAATTTCATAGGTAAAGACCTAATAATAAAAGTCCTGACTGACTGACTGACAAACTCATCAACGCCCAGCCCGAACACTTGGACCTATAAAACTGAAATTTTGCACAGTGGTTCCCTTTATAATGTAGACGGGTTTTTGTTCCCGTGGGAAATTTTCTGACAACCATGTGGGTGAAGCCGCGGGAACAAGCTAGTATCTATATAAATAAAAAGATAAGTCTTGACTGACTAACTCATCAAAGCCCAGCCCAAACAGCCTAGAAGGCTGAAAGTTTGCCCAAAGGTACCGTTTATAATGTAGACAAGGAAAAAGGAAGATTTCCCGGTGGTAAGTTTCCGTGGGAATTTTATGATATCCACGCGGGCAAAGCCGCGGGCAAAAGCTAGTATTTTATATAACTAAGTCGACGTTCGCACGGACGTAAAAATATCGCGGCAATTTTATTTCATGCACTGGATTTTCAACGCTCTGCCTAGAGCCGAGAGTTGAATATCCAACAGTGTGTTTTTTCGACGCGCTAAAATGCACTCTGTTGTTGTTAAGATGGATTCTCAATGCTCGGTTCAACAACGAGAGTTGAAAATCCAGTGCGCGATAAAATCCCACCTTGATATTTTTACGTCCGTGCGAGCGTCGGCTAATATAACAGCTTATTATCTTAATTGAGTATTGTGACATCATTTTATTAGAACATTAAAACCTCGTCTAAGATGACTGAGATTTACCAACGATTAGGTAAACCCTGAATTAATAAATAGAGTTGATTTTTTGAACACCATGTATTATTTGTACGCTTAGTATTAGAAACCAAATACTTAAGGTGCCTCCGACTTCTTTTCATATTTTTAACTACTTACCTGACCCGACAGACGTAGTCCTGTCTTAGCTATGAATATTCTAATGTAAACGCGCGAAGTTCCCAAAGGCGCAAGCTGAGAACATTTTGAATTGTGTAGGAAAACTTAATTTATATTTTAAGAATTGAACTACGATTTTTGCTGAAAAGTAAAATACCGGCCAAGTCAAAAATGTGAAAAAGATTAATTGGAGCCCTTTTAATTTGAAAAATAAAATTGGGTATAGGAGTAGGGGAAGACCAAAAAGATACGATGGATGGACTGTGTGAAAGATGATTATTTAAAGGTGTTTTTCGCTGCGTCATTAGATTTGAAATTTTTCCCCGTACTTATATAGGTACGTACGTACGTTGAGATCTCAAAATTTCCAGAACGGAAGCAATCAAATAATATTAGGTCTTTACCTATGAAATTGCCGTTCTGCAGTACTGGCCATTTCAAATCAAAATAATTTTTGTTTGGCTAAGAATTCTAATTTCAAATTAATTTTATTTTAAAAACATGGATTTTTTTTCCAAAAGTAGTCATTTGTTTATTGATTAGTGTTACATTTTCATCGCATTTCAATCTTTTTCGTCATCATGGATACGTTAAAAATTTGAGTAATTATGGAATATGAGTACCGTCGTGGCAGCAACGCGGCACAAGCGGCACGCAACATCAACGACGTTTACGGAGCTAACACTACAAACCAACGCACTACTTGTTATTGATTTGCTCGCTTCCGTTCTGGAAATTTCGACCTGAAAAATGAACCTCGCGGTCGTCCGAAGACTTTGGTCGACAATGACGAATTAAAGACGATTGTGGAAGCTGATGATACACAATCTACGGCTGAATTAGTAGCAGCTTTCGACGTTAGCGTCAAAACAATATTGGTCCATTTGCGTCAAATTGGCAAGGTAAAAAAGCTTGACAAATGGGTGCCCCACGAACTCAATGATCGCCAGCGCGAAGTACGCGTCGAGACGTGCCTTGCACTGCTCAACAGACACACAAATAAAGGAATTTTGAACCGCATTGTTACCTGCGATGACAAATGGATTCTGTTTGATAACCGCAAGCGCTCAGCAAGTTGGTTGGACCCTGGTTCAGCACCTAAACAATGCCCTAAACGAAAACTTACCCCTAGAAAAGTGATGGTCACTGTTTGGTGGTCTAGTGCCGGTGTGATTCATCACAGCTTCTTACCAAACGGGGTGAGCGTTACTTCAGATGTGTACTGTGAAGAACTGAATACAATGATGGAGATGCTGGCACATCTCCAACCAGCATTGGTCAATCGCTCGTCTCCGCTGCTCCTGCATGACAACGCGCGACCTCATACTGCACAGCAGACGGTCTCCAAGTTGCAAGAACTGGGGTTGGAAGCTCTCCGTCATCCGCCCTACTCACCAGACCTTGCGCCTACAGACTACTACTTTTTCCAGAATTTGGATAACTTCTTGGCGGGAAAAAATTCAATACCCGAGAGGCAGTACAAAATGCCTTTGAAGAATTTGTTGCCTCCCGTCCAGCTGATTTCTTTAAGAAGGGCATCAATAAACTGCCACTGCGTTGGCAAACAACATTGATTACATGGGTGATTACTTCGATTAATACAAATAAAAAATGCATGAAAAAAATTCGTTTAAATATTTTCATACAAAACGGCAACTTCATAGGTAAAGACCTATTAATAATAATACTTAATGCCTATGGCATTAAGTCCGCCTCTGTACATCTGTGCTTGAAGTATTAAATAAATGAATAAATCAAACCACAAACGTACCGTGCGTTCACTTGCCTTGTCCATACACGTCGTTAATATTGCGTGCTGTCTGTGTTGCATTGGTGCCACGACGGACTCGTATTCGAATATAGCGCACTATTTCGATTTTTCCATGGTTCAGGAACATCGATATTGCAACGAATCTATAAACCTAACGAAATAAAAGGAGAATAGACTCGTAAACAAAATATAATTTAGAAAAGGAAATAAAAAAAAGCAGAACTAGATTTAAAAAAATACACTTCCTACCCCTAGTGTGACTGAAATCCTTGGCTTGATTAGCTTTTCAGAAACCGGACGTAAGTTTCTTCAGCCAAATCACAATAAAAAATCACAGTGTAAATTGTAGTATGGCGTTAATGACGTCGACAGACGGTTCATTCACGAGGACTATGTCGAATTTGTTGAGATAGTTTCTCAGATTGCCTTCAGCATTGCTTCCTAGGAAACCCACTTTGACGACAACGTCACAGTGTTCCATGCCCTCGGCCACGCCCGCGGAGCAAGAGGCAGGCTTAAAAAATCACTCATCGCTCCATATCAGCCGGCCAAAAAAAATCTCTCCGTCAGTCCAGTTCTTCTCCTCTTTTCTTCCAACTGCCCCTTGTCAGTCATCGAAACGGCCATAAATATCAGTCTTCATTCAAGAACCTCTTCGATGAATTCTGAGTGTGTCACTTATTTTTATAAATCTAATTTAGGATACAGCTATTCAGTAAACAATCATAATTATCTATAATATAACATATTGATAAAAAAATAATTTAAATTATATAAATCAAAAGTAACCTTCAACTAAGATAGTAATAAACTCTGTGAGAGAAAATTTGGAAGAAAAAGTAATGATAGCTTGACAGCCTGACATAAGTGTCATAAATAACAATGAAAATTAAAGAGAATTTAGACCGATTCGCAAAATATTAATGCAAAATCATAGAAGTGTGATATATACATGTATTAATGGATGTAAAGTGTAAGTATATGATGTAAAATGTCTGTAGTACGTAGATACTATAATATCAAAGAAAAATCGAATGGCGGGAAAACAAATGAATCATGCTGTATTATAAAATTAATTTTAATTTGGAATTCTAAATAGAATGAAAGATTCCCGACAGACCGTGCCCTGTCCAAATTTCGTCTGGGTCAGGATGACTGGACCAAGAGAGATTTTTGAAGTTTGAGCAATACCAAGTTTTAGTACCTATTTGGTACTATTTGGTACCAGACATCAAATAATTTGTACCTCGCTAAAGAGGGAAAACTATTACGAGGAAAGTGGCCAGCCATTCTGACTTCAGAATGGCTGGACCAAGTCGGCTTCACCTAGTTGTAGGTGTTATAACTAGTTCATCTTTTCGTTAAAATTTAGTACCTCATTGGCACCTCAACATATGTTTTTCTTAATTTTTTTCGATAAGCCAAAAATAAGTTACACCTACAAGAAGTTTTGCATATTAGGTCTTTACCTATGAAATTGCCGTTCTGCAGTACTGGCCATTTCAAATCAAAATAATTTTTGTTTGGCTAAGAATTCTAATTTCAAATTAATTTTATTTTAAAAACATGGATTTTTTTTTCCAAAAGTAGTCATTTGTTTATTGATTAGTGTTACATTTTCATCGCATTTCAATCTTTTTCGTCATCATGGATACGTTAAAAATTCGAGTAATTATGGAATATGAGTACCGTCGTGGCAGAAACGCGGCACAAGCGGCACGCAACATCAACGACGTTTACGGAGCTAACACTACAAACCAACGCACCACTTGTTATTGGTTTGCTCGCTTCCGTTCTGGAAATTTCGACCTGAAAAATGAACCTCGTCCGAAGACTTTGGTCGATAATGACGAATTAAAGGCGATTGTGGAAGCTGATGATACACAATCTACGGCTGAATTAGCAGCAGCTTTCGACGTTAGCGTCAAAACAATATTGGTCCATTTGCGTCAAATTGGCAAGGTAAAAAAGCTTGACAAATGGGTGCCCCACGAACTCAAAGATCGCCAGCGCGAAGTACGCGTCGAGACGTGCCTTGCACTGCTCAACAGACACACAAATGAAGGAATTTTGAACCGCATTGTTACCTGCGATGAAAAATGGATTCTGTTTGATAACCGCAAGCGCTCAGCAAGTTGGTTGGATCCTGGTTCAGCACCTAAACAATGCCCTAAACGAAAACTTACCCCTAGAAAAGTGATGGTCACTGTTTGGTGGTCTAGCGCCGGTGTGATTCATCACAGCTTCTTACCAAACGGGGTGAGCATTACTTCAGATGTGTACTGTGAAGAACTGAACACAATGATGGAGAAACTGGCACATCTCCAACCAGCATTGGTCAATCGCTCGTCTCCGCTGCTCCTGCACGACAACGCGCGACCTCATACTGCACAGCAGACGGTCTCCAAGTTGCAAGAACTGGGGTTGGAAGCTCTCCGTCATCCGCCCTACTCACCAGACCTTGCGCCTACAGACTACTACTTTTTCCAGAATTTGGATAACTTCTTGGCGGGAAAAAAATTCAATACCCGAGAGGCAGTACAAAATGCCTTTGAAGAATTTGTTGCCTCCCGTCCAGCTGATTTCTTTAAGAAGGGCATCAATAAACTGCCACTGCGTTGGCAAAGATGCATTGATTGCATGGGTGATTACTTCGATTAATACAAATAAAAAATGCATGAAAAAAATTCGTTTAAATTTTTTCATACAAAACGGCAATTTCATAGGTAAAGACCTATATTAATTATTATCCTATTCCGGACGAAGACAAATCCAAAAACACAAAAATCATAAAAAATTGGTCCAGCCGTTCTTGAGTTATAAATGGTTTATCTAACACGATTTTCGACTTTCTTTTATACATTTTTTTGATTTATATTCTAAATTAATCTATATAGATTAATTTAGAATATAAATCAAGATCTAATAGCCAAACCTATTGTCTATTTCAAGAGTAGAAACAAATAATGGTTCTGATAAAAATAGCCAAACCTTCAAAAGAGTACAATAAGTGTTTAATTTTCGATCTCCTTTCGAGTTTTAGTAAAAATACCGCGGACATAGGTGCCTTTACCTTAGCAGCATTGAAATCTATGGTCTTACTAGTGGCAATGTATTAACGTTGATTTGTTCGATTCTAAAGCATCCAACCCACAGAGAAAGGAACCGACGCGCCGCATAAAAAATATTTCTCATCCAACCAAAAATAAACAAACGCTACACGACCGCTTAGATAAAACAAAGATAATATACGATAACGGCAGTTTTGAGGCCGCTGAGGTGTTCATGTGTCAACACGCGCATACTCCGGACCGATGCGACGAGAAGATCACCAAACTCGAAGAAAAATTGAGCAGGTTACGATGGGGTATGAGAAGTCCGAAGAGAGGAGGAGGACTCAATAATCCTCAAATCCGGGAACTTTCTCTATTTCAGGAGGGCGATGAGCAGTCCTTTTTTTTTTTGTATGGGCAATCATCAAATGACTTCTCCCGCTCTGGGCAGAGCAGGAGGGCGTGTCAGACTTTTACTGACTAAAACCCACCCATGTTCCTTCAGCTGCCCGTGCCAGGGCCACGGTATCTCTTTCGAACTACCCGCGACCCTTACCGAACGGCGAGCTGCCCATTACTCGTCGTCCGCAAGCCCGCGCCTATGGTGGCCGGGAATCGGCGATCGATTCCCGCCGCCCAGGACGTCTTCTACGGCGGCTAGGGGCGCGAGGGCGCGGCTATTGCCTCTCACTCACGCGTTCCGCTTCCTCCTTCGCGAGCATTACTGCTTCGCAGAAGGAGGTGACGGCCTCCCATGCACTCTCGCTCCGCACCATAGCCTGGACCAGGTTTGGACGCAAGAGATCGCCGCCGCCGATAGCCTCCGTGAGAACACCGCGGTGCTCCACCCAAGCCGGGCAGACCTCCACTGTATGCTCCACCGTGTCCTCCGGGCGATCCACACAATGGTGACACCCGGGCGTTTCCTCCCGCCTTATCCGAAACAGGAACCTCCCGAAACAACCGTGTCCGGTGAGGACCTGCGTCAGGCGGCAGGTGAGGACGCCGTGGCACCTCTCCAACCACTCCTCAAAGAGGGGATTTATCGCCGCAATTGTGGCGTGCCCAGCGCTGGGTTGCGACAATCGCACTCTCCATGTCGTCATGAGATCCCGCCGGAGCTCTGTCCGCTGTACCGTGATTTATCGCGGCAGCGGAGTTACGCCCCCGTGTTTCGCCTCCTCGCGCCACTCCCACACGTCCGCGAGGACTTTTGCCTCCAGATCCCATGGCGGTAATCCGGCAAGGAGGCTCGCCGTCTCACAGGAGACCGTGCGGTATCCCCGGACTAGCCGGATAGCCATGACCCTCTGGGGCGCGTTCAACCGGCGGGCCGGTCGCAGCCTCAGGGAACGCGCCCACACCGGTGCTCCGTAAAGGGCCGTGGACCGCACGACCCCCGCGTAAAGCCTCCGGCAGGAGGCGTTTGGGCCCCCCAGATTGGGTATGAGCCGCTTCAAGGCAGCCCCGGCCCGCTGCAGTCTGGGAGCCAAACGTCGGAAATGCTCCACGAAGTTCCACCGGCTATCGACGACGAGTCCTAGGTACTTCATCGTCGACTCGACTCCGATGTGAACCCCTCCTACCGTTATTTGGGAACCCGACGGTGGCGCGTTCCGAGGACCATGAAGACACATGACCTCGGACTTGTGCAGGGCCACCTCGGCGATGAGCAGTCCTAAGGTGTTGTCGGGTTTATCGTCCATAAGTCTCTTGTGAGCAACATGGTGAAGATCGAGAGGGAGTCGACCAGAGTGGCCTAGGTACCTTATACTCAGAATATCCGTAACATATTCGTTGAAGGTCGAAAGGGTGTGGAGTGGCGACCGGAAGGGGTAGCGCTGGAAGGCCTCCCACAAGATAGACCGATGACCTCGTGAAGGCCGCAGGAATCTGCTGGATGTGAGAAGCGCAGACCCGATCGATGTGGCAGTGCTTAGGGGAGGCCTATGTTCAGCAGTGGACGCCTTTCGGCTGAAATAATGATGATGAAGACTCGACCGCTATAAAGCGGCCCTATTTTTTGGTAAATATGTTAAAACCTTGTATCCTACGAATATAATTAGACGTTACGGGACATCGTCGTCGAAAATCTGACAAGCCAGTCTTACCAAGGGGTATCGTATTCCAGTAACTGGGTTGTGGAGGTCAGATAGGCTGTCACTCCATGTAAAATACTGGTATTCAGCTGCATCCGGTTAGACTGGAAGCCGACCCCAACATAGTTGGGTTAAGCCTAGATGATGATGATCCTAATACGAAAATAAATACAATTCGTTAGCTTGTTTGGAATTATAAAACACTAGTTTCTGCCCGTGACTTCGTCCGCATGATATTTCATATTCCCGTATCCCTTCGCATCGCATCGGCTGCTCGAGATATAACCACAGAATAAATAATAGTACCTACTAACGTACTATTACTTAGATTTCGCTTAATGTTCTTTCTGACTTTTTTTCTCGGCTCCTAATAGTCTTAGCGTGATGTTAAATAACTTATAGCCTTTCTCAAGAACTGAGCTATCAAATGCAAAAATAATTTTTCAAATTTGACTGGGAGTTCCAGAGATTAGCGCGTTGAAACATACAAACAAACAAACTCTTCAGCTTTATAATGTTAGTATAGATTAAAGGTATCTCGCCAAAGGTATGCTTAGGGCAATTTATCAGTAGTGATTATGTACAATTAATGGAGAACTCCTCGTGTATTATACCATAGTATTGTTTGATACCAAGTTTAGATTTCTTATTACTAAATACCTCTAGCAGTCCGCTACTACATGAAACAATGTGTAGTTTCAAGCGTTCATTACAAGTTAACTACTAGTTCCAATGTCTAAAAACGTATCGTATATATCGTAGACTAGGTACTTATAGGTATTATGAAGAGAAAGGAAACGCATGAGGCTAAAAGACTGATGATTAAGAGGAAGGCCAAAAAAGATGGATGGATTGTGTGAGAAAAATGATTTCAAAGAGAAGGGAGTGAATGATAGCGTGACGGTTGATAGGGGAGAATGGAAGAAGAAATCGTACTGCGTCGATCCCAAGTAACATGGGGGAAGGGCAGGAAGATTATGATGGTGACTGGAAGGAACCACAATTTTAAATTGCGGGAGTGCGGAGCCATCCAACGATTTGTTTGAAATCTAACTGTAATTAAAATAATTTAATTCAAGATGATCGTGGTCTTCTCCATAACCTAACTATTGTAACTGCTCTAAGATTGTTTCAGGCTGGTCACGATCACGACTGACTATGTTTGTGAGAACACTAAGCGGGGTCATTTCGGGTTAATAATTATAAAATTTAATTAAAAGAAATTCGGCCATCAGGATAAATGCTCGACACTTCAATGAAGAAGCGAGATTATATATTCATAATCGAATATGTGGTTTAGTAGGTACGTACGAATTTACATGTCTTTAAATGCCAGCTTAAGTAATTTTCGTGATATCGATAAAGATCGTATTTTCTAAGTTGGTTTGAGTGACTCATTTATTTAATAGGAGTTTTAAAAAGTTAATTGGTACCTATTTTATAACCAGAGCAGGACAAAACAAAGTGAATGATATGCCCCTGAAGTAGCGTATTACTAGTACTTATAAAATTAAAAGACTATTTTACAAAATGTGGTTGGGTTTATTTTATAGACAGAATTGGGTAGTTCTTCGTGGACCCTCAAAACGCGTTCACACAGTTTTAATTCCTAACTTATAACATTTAGTCTTAGGACAAAATACAGATTACTCATTATTTATATTATGTGTATAATTTTAACATTAAACATCTAAAATATTTTTTTTTTTAAATAATTCGAAAACGGGAGCAAATTCGGTGTTCTTCGCGCGTCACACTGATCGCACTCACGGCAAACTTTGATAACTTTTGTATTCTATTCATAGCATATAATGTACAGCAAATTAATCGTGTTTAACTATGAATCATAATTACCAAAGAATATTAATTGTATCTCTTAATTTACTTAAGATAGTTAATAGACATTATGTCTGTGCTGTGTCACACGATTTTGCAGTTTCGCGAGCGCGCAACAAAACTCTCTTCCAAGAGCGCCAACTTGTCGCTACAAGTTTTAACTACGCAGATGCTCCTCAGTTCAGTAGTGTCCCAGCATCAATGAGGGAGGCACGTACGTAATCGCTTCAAAATAAAAAAAAATACGAGTTAAGTTATTCTTTGAATATTTTCAAGTGTCAAGAAGCTTTTATGCGCATATTTGAAGGATAATAGATATTTATAATTTTCCAACTCATGTTGAATTAAGGAATAAGATAGATCTTCGAGATTATTCCCAAGTATTTTGTTCGCTAATTTACCTATCACTATACTCAGAATTCTCAAAAATGTGAAATTTTCGTATCTTCCGTGTCACAACTTTCATGGTAATTTCCAAATACGAAATCTACTGTAGTTTAAGCACCGATTTATATATAATAAGATTGTATACTTATTATTTCTACAGGCGTTTTAAATGTGTGTCCATTCACTTAAAGATTACATTAAAAAAAAATTTCGCCATGAAAGTTACGCGCTTTTTGAAGAACTAGCCAATTAGGCACAATATTCAGGAAAAATATTATTTTCCTTTTATAATCCTTGTAGGGTTATAAAAGGAAAATAATATTTTAAAGATAAAATAATAATGATACGATATGCAGGATGCTAGTACCAACAAGCTAATAACAGTCTGTAACCGTTAACATGCTATAGCGTAGTGCTAAGTTGCTAAAAGGTTTCCCTGCAGTGGGACAATAATAATTACAGGTCAGAATGAATAAGGAATAATTATAATTAATAAGGAAAAGGAGCTCGTGGCTAAGTAATAACAGCCGAGCGGGTCGATTTATCAGATTAAGCTACGCTTGCCGGGGTCGGTCCGTGGATGGGTGACCGTCTTTACATACCGAGACTCCTCCATGTCTCGGAAAGCACGTTAAGCCGTTGGTCCCGGCTGTCATTTGTGGATCTTTGACAGTCGTTACGGCTCGTCAGAAGCCCGAAAGTCTGAGAACCAGTCTTACCAAGGGGTATCGTATTACCCAGTAACTGGGTTGTGGAGGTCAGAGGGGCAATTCCCGTATTTTTAAAACAACGTTCGCAATCTCATCTCGGTCTCAATCTGTAAAAAATTGTATAGCATTTACTTACATTTTTGACATTTGATTGTCGCTGTGGCATGAGATTGCGACTTGAATTTGAACGTTTTTAGGTACGAGAATTGACCTTCAGATAGGCAGTCGCTCTATGAAAAATACTGGTATTCAGCTATGCTGTTGGCTAGACGGAAGCCAACATAGTTGGGAAAAAGTCTAGTCAGATGATGATGTAAGATTCCAAGCTTTTTAGTTTTATTAAAGAATGATTTGAATAAAGAATTAACGCGGCGGCGGCGACGGTTATAGTACGAGGGGAGATCAAAAAGTAGTGAGAATGAGATAGTTTATAATGACTATTGATAACTTAATAATTTATTTTTCTACATAGTCTCCGAGTCTCTCTACACACCGAGTCCAGCGCTTTTCCATGACTTCAATCCCTTTCAAAAAAAAAGTTTTGTCTTGGTCCTGCAAAAAGCTCTCCACGGCATCCATCTCCTCGTTATCGTCTTCGTACCTTTGTCCCCTTAAGTATTCTTTCAATTTGGGGAACAGATAAAAATCGCTAGGCGCCAGATCTGGTGAATAAGGGGGGTGGTCAACCAATTCGAAGCCTTCTTGCTGAATGGCAGCCATCGCAACTGCTGACCTGTGCGCGGGTGCGTTGTTGTGATGAAACAGCACGCCCCTCCGAAGTTTCCCTCTCCTTTTCTCTTTGATGGCATTCCTCAACTTAGGAATTAAAGCTGCATAATATTGGCCTGTAATAGTGGTTCCACGCTCCAGGTAATCAATCAACAATATCCCTTCTGAGTCCCAAAATATTGAGGCCAAAACCTTGCCAGCCGATGCCACGGCACGAAACTTCTTCGGGGTCGGTGATGATGGCCGTTGCCATTGCGAAGATTGCTGTTTTGTCTCGGGATCAAAATGATGGACCCATGTTTCGTCCATTGTTACGAAACGAGACAAAAAGTTTTCAGAATCTTCTTGAAACTTGTCCAACAATATCTTCGAAATGTCAAGTCGGAGACTTTTCTCATATTCAAAGATTGTTTCAATATGGATTGAATACTTCCATATGAAATGCCCGTTTCTTGAATTAAGTATCGGATGGTAACTCTTCGATCGCTCAATACAATTTTCTCGACTTTCGCAACATTTTCTTGGGTGACTGACATCGATGGACGGCCGCAACGATGTTCGTCTTCCGTGCTCGTTCTCCCTACTCGAAATTGAGAAGCCCACCTTGCGACAGTGGAATAAGGCGGAGCAGGCTCTCCTAATGTTGCCTCCAAATCGCAATGAATCTCTTGCGTCGTTAACCTTTTTAAATAGAGGTATTTAATATCGGCTCGCACTTCGTTTTTCTCCATTTTCGAGAACACGTTCCGACACGAAGCAAACAAATGACTACTCGTACATTCAGAAAAAAACAAAAGAGAATCGAAGATTTTTTTCTTTATTAATATTACAAATATGTATCTGAGCTATGCCTGCCAGTATTTATTTTTTTTCTTACCAAGGAGTACGTCGTTCTCACTACTTTTTGATCCCCCCTCGTACAGTAAAAATACCAATACAAGAAACTTGTTTTTACGGTTCCGTACATCAAAAGGAAAAACGGAACCCATAGGATCACTTCGTTGTCCGTCTGACTGTCTGTCTGTCTGTCTGTCAGTCTGTCAAGACCCTTTTGCTCAGGGACGCGTGGAGACATCAAGTTAATAAGTTAAGTTAGTTAGTTAGTTAATATGGAATACGTAAGTCTAATAATCCCTTAGAGTTCTAAAAAAATCAAGCTTCTAAGTCAACGCGATAAAAGAATACGGCCATTTCGCGACACATTTTGATACTCGCAACTATCGCAAATAAATCAAAACCTATAGAGTGGGTACTTTCCGTTGATCTAGAATAATGAAATTTGGCAAGAAGCAAGGTCTTACAGCACAAGTAAAGAAAAAAGTCTGAAAAATGTTAATTTGTAAAACTATCACATAAAAAAAAAATCAAGTCTGTCAGTGTGTCAAGACCCTTTTTCTCAAGGGGACGCGTGGAGATATCAAGTTGAAATTAATATCAAATACGTCTAAGGTCCCTCAGAGTTCTAAAAAAATCAAGGTTCTAAGTCAACGCAAAAAAAAAAAATATGGCCATTTTGCGACACATTTTGGTACTCGCAACTGTCGCAAGTAAATCAAAACCTATAGGGTACTTCCCGTTGACCTAGAATAATGAAATTTGGCAAGAAGCTAGGTCACCCAGCACCAGTAAAGGAAAAGTCCGAAAATTGTTAATTTGTAGTTTAAGTAAAAAATTTTTTCTTGGGATCCATTGTTAAGTTTGTTTTTGGGATAAATTCTTTTCAACTACGGAACCCTTTATTGTGCGTGTTCCGACACGCACTTGGCCGGTTTGTTTTTTAAACTGTAAGTATTTTTTTAAATATTTATGCAGTGATAAATAGTGTACTGTGGTACGGAACCCTTCCAGTGCGAGTCGCACTCGCACTTGGCTGGTTTTGATTGTATTTGCAGAAGCAATATATAAATATTATATAGCCTGTCACTCCCACAATTAAGACGAATCTAACGACACATCATATGTTAAAATCCATCAAGCTGTTTAGGCTACGTTCCAAAGAAATAGACATACATACCTACTCTCGAAAAACATTACCATCCTTCTGGGGTGTCGGGTCATATTTTTTTTTATTTTAGCTATTCTTCATTCATGGCCATGATTTTAAACAAACACACTTTCTCCGTTTTTAGTAGAATAAAAAAAACCGGCTAAGTGCGTGTCGGACTACGCACAATGAAGGGTTCCGTATTGAAAAGAATTTATCCCAAAAACAAACATAAGAGGCCATACACGAAATTTTGCCGATTTCGCTGATTTATGTGATTTTACAGAGTTAATGTTACAGTTATAAATTTATAATACTGTATTTCTATAAATTTTGTTCACAATATGAAAGACTATTTCAATTATGATCTAATGTACACTACTTTTTTATTTTTATTTAAATTTTTATTGATCGATATACATCAGCGACTGTTTTGTGAGTTTTTGCTAAGAGCTTTAGAATATCACATATTTACGAATTGTTTTGACTTCTATTGAATATGGAAAAAAATACATTATGTTTGTGTGAAAGTTGTCTAAACAATGTAAGAATCCCTTTTACCACTTTCATATAAAATTTTTGAGTAAAAAAATATTTATACCATTCCCCTCTAAAAACATTATTTTATTCACTGAAAACAGTGAATAAAAAGCACTTTTGATCACGATTTTGGTTTTGAATTTAGAACACATCAATATATTCGACCTTTGGTGTGTTCTAAATTCAATTTGATTGGTCGACATTTTCGACAAGGAGTTTAGCATTAGAATAAAAACTGTTTTGTGTTATTTTCTGTCATTAGTAAATTGACGCTTTTTTGAATACTGTAAGTTGTACAAACACAAAGTTTAGTGTTACTTAATAATAAATCGATTAAAAATGCATTCAAGTGATGAAGAAGATGTGTTAACACCTTTTTTTTTTTGTGACACCTGACACTTGAACACCTGAGTTTATGAAAGAGAGGGGGCCGATATAGTAGTTACTCTTAATTATTATTCTAGTAATTGTTCGAATTTTAATGTGCATTTTAATTAATTTAACCTTCCTTTTTTCTTCATTAAATCTCTATTTTCGCTTAAATCTTTCTTTTTCTCGTAGTCATCATGGTATAAAGTATATCTATTATGCAACTCTTGAATAAAACGGATTTATATCTAGGGCCATGAATTACTCGCGTCGCTCAGGATTCATCTATGGTCCTCGCTTCAAATCCGTCCTTTATTCACTAATTGCATAATGTAGGTACTATTAACTTAGTCAAATTTTTGAGAAAATGGGCAAAGAATTGCAAACAAAACAATTTGTGCTTTGAGACCTTGCTTCTTGCTAAATTTCATAATTCTAGGATAACGGGAAGTACCCCATATGCTTTGATTTACTTGCGAGTATCGCATACCTAAATGGCCGTATTTTTTTATTGCGTCGACTTAGAAGCTTGATTTTTTAGAACTCTAAAGGACCATAGAGACCTATTATACATAACCACTAGTACGAAAGCGGCTCTACACAAAAAACAGTCCATCATACAGTCATGCGTACGCGCACCGTGACGTCAACCGACACTTCGCACGTGTTTACAAACAATGCCGAAGCGACGAAGATTCTTGGAATCTTGTAACGCTCGATTGTTTTTATGGATGCCAGAGAACTGGACTATCGTAGTGTATGTTTCGTTTGAATGTATGATCGTATAAAATTCACAAAAATAGGTATGTAAAGAGCAAACACAATTAGTTTCAGATTTCTAGATTCTAGATTTCTAGATTTTCTACAAAGAAAAAACAAGCGATGAACATGCTGTGTTAACTCTTAACGTGAAACATAAATAAAACCACTTACCACAATACAATATTCATTATTTACAAGCTTCCGAAGTTGAGACAAAAACTTGTTATTGTTTACTTTAGATTTTATCACAGCGAAAATAATATTTTTTTAATGTCATAGACTAGTTCAGTGAGTGTTGTCGTATCTCAAAAGGTTCGGATACAGATAATCTATCACAGTAAATGCATGGAATTGGATAATACTACGTAATAGTGGTGGAACAAGGTTAAAAGTAAAAAAAGATTGTCTTGGAGAATCTACTGTTGGGGAACAAACTTTCCGCGGTCGCGCAAGTGGGTATTTGATATCAATTTCAACTTAATATCTCCACGCGTTCTTGAGAAAAATAGTTTTGACAGAGTGACAACCTGGAACATATTTTTTTTATGGGATGGAATAACAAATTAACAATTTGCGAACTTTTTCCTTTACCTACTTGTGCTGTGACACCTTGCTTCTTACTAAATTTCATGGTTCTAGGACAACGGGAAGTACCCTATAGGTTTTTATTTAATTGCGAGTATCAAAAAATGTCGCTTATATGGCCGTATTTTTTATTGCCTTGACTTAGAACCTTGATCTTTTTAGAACTCCAAGGGACCATAGATATACGTATTTGATATTAATTTCAACTTGATACCTTGATGCATTCCTGAGAAAAAGGGTCTTGACTGACTGACAGACAGACAGACAAACAAGTGATCCTATAAGGGTTCCGTTTTCCCTTTTGAGGTACGGATCCCTAAAAACAAAGTAAAATGCTCTGAAATAAATCCTTCTACTTTTGCGTATTTTCAGGTTAAAAATGTAAGTGATTGTAATATAAATGCTAATAAACGATAATTACCATAAAAATTGGAGCGTGCAATTTAAAGTCAACTCTAGAGCTAGACATGAATTATTAGATAGATAAGTTTAATTGTTTGGAGGGTCGTGTTTATTTAATTATAAATATTAATCACCACACATGTGGTACAAATAAAAGAGGTTAATCTCTACAATATTATTTTATCTGGGTTACATTTAGAAAAACTTAACACATAAAGAGTTTTTGCAAACTGGTCAGTACCTACCTAATGACCAATGAGTTCTAGTGTAAGAAAAAACCTAAGTAAGTATCGTCTGATGTGACTTCAAATGTAGACAAGTAAAAAATAAAGTACCTAAAAGATGATTTCGAAAATAGAGAAAGTTGTAATGCCTTACAACTCAAAATGAAGAACGGCTTTCAATATGATTCAGCAAGAAAAGTTACTCTTTTTTCATCACTATATTTTGAAAGTATTGAAAGTCTTCCAACAGAGTTAGAATGCACATCTATATAAAATCCAAATGTTTGTAGGTGTGTAACTTTTTAATTTTTAATAATTACTTTATTTTTTTGTAAAATCTGATTTACTTATGTGAAGAAAAAATAATAGGTAAGTATAATATTATTTGTATTTGGAGAGATGTTTTAAAATCTACGAAATATTTCAATAGACCAATAGGCTAAAACTAGAATATAATCACGGCCAAAGTAACCATGGCTAATCAAGGGTTTTGATCACCGTGGAGCCTCTGGTCCTCCCCTTTGAATTTTCGAATACATGGCCGTGCTAGGCTTACTAGGATCAGTAGGGGTTTCGTTTGAATACCTGCATGTAAGGAGGTCCTTCGTACAAAGGCCAAGCTCAAACTCAAACTCAAAGCATTTACTTCAATTAAACCAATTACAGGCACTCTTGAACTGTCAAAGAGTCGGTCAGTTAATCAGAAAGTTGAAGCTAGTTGCCCAATTCCAAAACGTAGATCTGTATGGAGGAGAACGGGCATGAAACTCAAGAACACTCTTTAAGTATTACAAAATCCTGGGTACATTATTTTTTTTGCATGTAAAAAAAAAAACAGTAAAAAAACAATTCAAAATAAGTGCTCCTGTACAAACTTATCAGAACGATAAAGTGTTTGTGAGAAAATCGATTGTGATAGACAGATACTGGAACGATTCGTATGTGTTGTGTTCCTTTTTGCTTGGCAAGGGAACACAAAAACTGAGTTTAATACACTTTTTGTACAAATTAAAAAAAAAAACACTCCGCCATCGCCAGTCGTTTTAAAGTAGTAGTAACTGTTAGTACATAAGTTTTTTTTTTTTTAATTAAGACTATTCGTATTTATATATGAAATTAAGGAAGATAAATACTCATCATCATCTTCCTGCCCTTATCCCATATTACTTGGGGTCGGCGCAACATCAAGCACCAGGTTTGCGCCAGTTCTCTTTAGCCAAGGAGAGCGGGGTGAGGCCCTTGTCCACCGCGACCACATCTCGATGCATCCCCATGCCGGCTTCTAGGAAATATTCCCTGAGACTGCATATCTCGCGATTGTGGAGAGTCTTAGCGTATAAAAAGCCTCGGCCTCCACACTTTCGCGAGATATACAGTCTCATTACCAATGACCGTGAGTGATGCATTCGATATGCAGTCAACAGCGTACGGACCCTCCAATACAGGGCGTCGAGTTCAGTCTGAGTCCATTTGAGTACGCCGAAAGAGTACATCAAAACCGGCATGACCCAACCGTTGAAGGCGGAAACAAGGTGCGCCTTGTTTCTGCCTGATAGAAGACTATTAAATACTTTCTTCAGGCGGCCAAAGAAGCGCACCTTCAACGATTGCTTCATGTCGGTAACATTGATGCCCAACGCTTCCGACATACCCAAATACTTATAGGTTTCGGATGCGGAGAGGGCTCTAAGGTTTATGGAATCCGAGAGTTGGGTTCCCACGGATTCCACAATCTCCCCTCGCTTTACATGCATGACCGCACATTTGTCCACACCAAATTCCATTCTGATGGCGCTACTGAATGTTTCTGTTACTTTCAGTAGCTCCATCAGTTGCAAATTGTCGGGGGCAAAGAGTTTTAGGCCATCCATGTAGAGGAGGTGGGATATAACTTGACCACCTCTCCTCAGCATCGGCTGAGCACACTGCTGGAGGATTCAAGGCTAAGCAGAACCAAAGCGGACTCAAACTATCGCCCTGAAATATGCCTCGCTCGATCCTTATCGGTTCGCTGTTCTTCTGGATATTTCGACATCCTGGATAGCGAAGGATCGTCTTCCATTGCCCCATACACGACATCAGGAAGGTGCGCAGAGTTGCATCTACTTTATACAACTCCAGCACCCTCATGAGCCATGTATGTGGCACCGAGTCATAGGCCTTCTTGTAGTCTATCCAACATGTCGACAGATCCTTTCGGGAACGACGAACCTGTTGGCTTATGGCCATATCAATGAGGAGTAACTCCTTAGTACCACGGGACCCATTCATACATCCATTTTGAGAGGCAGACATGATGGAGTTGGTGTCTATAATGTTCGTTAATTTTAGCTCTCAAAATGGATGTAAGAACTTTATAGACCGTCGGTAGACAAGTGATCGGTCTATAATTTTTGGGCTTCGCAGTACTACCTGATTTATGGAGCAGGTGGATTATTCCTGTCGTTAGGAACTGGGGCAGCGACCCTGACTGTAAGGCAGACTGGAACTAGGATGCCAAGCGGGCGTGCGACCTTTGGAACCACTTAATCCAAAAGTTCTGCAGCCCGTCCGGTCCTGGAGATTTCCAGTTAGGTAACGGACGGGCTGCACGAGCTACACCTTGGGGACTGATGGTAAGTGCCCCTATTTGTGGTATTTGATCGCACGTTCGCTCGATCTTCCCAATCCAATCACCTTCTATGTGATTCACAGGCACCGACCAGATGCTTCGCCAGAACGAGCACATAGCATCATCATCCGGCAAGGGCGTGTCAGCCACACCTTGGTCCGGTCACTCCCAAGCCCTATGGACTCACCTTTCATCACGAAGGTGAATGTGCAATTCTGAGTGTATCGGTCTACTCGCTGCTTATACCTACGGATACGGTTTGCCCATGCATACACTTTCTGCTTCAGGAAGTCAATGCGCTCTGTGACACGGGACATATAGTCCTGAGGGCTGATATCAGTCCCTGAGAACGCCCGCCTCACAAAGCGCATCACTCTGGGTCGAGTTTTGCCCTCCCTGAAGCAGATTAGTTTACCGATGAGCACTCTGGCCCCTCCAATACCGCGCTCAATTCTGCACTGCCAAGCTGGTATGGCTGGTTTCGGTCGTGTAGCCCTAGAGTCATTAACAAATTTGACGTGAGCTACACGACATGCCGCTACAGCCGCGCAATACAGAATCGAATGAGTATCGGTCAGGTCTTCGCAGTCATCAAAATACTTTGACAACTGCGACTCTAGAGTCGCCACAAGCGCCCTATTTTTGTTATGCATGGGTAAACGAGGTAAGCGTGGCCTAAGTTCGGGTGAAATGAACCGATATTCCCGAATCGGACCCTCTAAAGCACTCCTCAATTCCTCATTGCACTGGGTACTTATATGTGTAGCCCTGTCGTCACTCCCCTCGTCCGCTTGACTTGTGTTGCACTGTGGTTGCATAAAAACAGTTTGCGACAGGGGGGCGATAACATGGCTACTCTGCATTTCACTTCGCAGGCGATCAAGTATAGTGTCATCCAACATATGATTACGCTGGATGAGTCGCACCTGATCCAATAATCGTTGTGCCGAAACGTTGGCAGCTGGCTCAAGCACCTGAAAAAGAGTGAGCATCCGAACACGGCACGCGGTCAGATTGTGTCCTCCCTCTGTATCCCCTTAGTATGAGCGCATGACGTTCTCATTAATGGATCATGTCCATCTCATGCGCTGCACACTTCCGCCGGGAGCTGGGACCCTATCAGAGGCCGGTGGGCCTCGCGGTCCTAAGCTTTGCGGCGGCCGGCGTCTTCCCCGTCGACGAGCAGGTGGTGGCGACGTCGGCGGGAAAAATATTCGTCGCTCGAGCTCGACGCAACTGCCACGGCCGGTGTCACAGCACTCTCGATGGGGCTGGGTACCGGGGCGGCGGGGCGGAGCTGAGCGACGAGTCCGGAGGTAGAAGGCGTGCGCGGCGAGCTGCTGATCTTGTCAACATTCCGTTAAAAACTTTGTTTTCGTAATATCATCAATATGGTTTCTAGCATTGTAGGTATGTTGTAGGCCAAATTTTACAGCCGTAATTCTTGTTTTTTGGATAATTTTGTGGTTTTATCATTTCATTGTTGTTTATATTATCTTCTTAATTTATTCCTAAAGGTTTTATTGTTTATTTTTGGTACTTTCTGAGACTAAATGTGACTGAGGAAATAAATAAATACGGAAAATATGAGAGATGAAAAATCGGACGTTTTTTGACTTGTCAGCACAGACGAACAGACGAAGTAGTATTCTTGTCAGTGCTGCCAAGTTTATTATTAATCTGCTTTTGTCCAAACGCGCATCCTCAAATACTTCGGACACGTCTCGAGGCGTGAAGGTGACTCTACAGAGTGCCTTGTCGTAAACTGGACCACGCAAACTCCCACCCATGAAATGGACCGACCAAATTAAGTCCACAGTGGGCGATCCCTTGTATGATAGTACTAAAAACACCAATAATCGGAGTAGATGGCGAGAAATCGTGAGACCCCGGTAAATTAAAACACTAAGTATCTATATTCCTTTCAAAGCTTGCTTGAAGTATCAAAATAAGATCAGTTAGTATGTTCGTAAAATTTATATTTTTAAAATTGGTTCTCTATTCTGGAAAATAATGGAGGGATGGTGAAGAGTAACTAAGGACTTTTTCCAACAGTAAAAATCAATCTGCCTAGCTTTTTCCCAACTATGTTGGGGTCGTTTTCCAGTCGAACTGGATCCAGCTGGTTTACTGTAACGACTGTCTATCTGACCTCCACAACCCAGTTACTAGGTAACACGAGACCTTGGCAAGACTGGTTGTCAGACTTTTTCCCACAATAGTCTAGGTACGTTTGAAAAAAAAAATGCAGTTTAGTAGAGAGTCGAAAACAAAAAGGAATACTAGCCTAATAGAACTTGACCTGGCGCAATCGGTGCGCACAGGCAGCGTTTCAATTAATCATCAGCATATTAATAATGTCTTCGTATGCTGGGCTTTCCCGCAATTTCGTTTGAAGTCATATGGCATCATGCTCTTCTCAGTGTAAACATAATTCTAGATCAAAGCAATTTTCTTTGAATTATGTAGATATCTATTAAATCGATATCTCATTATTTACACATTAATAGGTAATTAAACTCTACAATTATTATTAAATATGGTGCTAGATGAAAGATCACAAGTTGAGAATAATATTTCAAAATATTGCATAACGTTAATTCAAAATATTTGAATAATCCCTTGTCTTTTATTTGTAAAACATTTCACATGCAAGCAGCAAAATCGGTTCGACAATAAACTGAGTAGGTAGTGGATAGCATCAGGCTTATTCTTCGCAGAGCAAACATCATCATCAATAAAGTAGCCCGTAAAAATCCACTGCTGTACACTGGGATGTTTCGCAGGAAGTAAAATGTAAGAAAAACTCATAATTTGCATACTATTACATACCCTCACATTGCCACATACACACACGCACTCCCACACCCACAAACATGCACACACACACTCACCCACCCACACACTCACACACACACACACACACACACACCCACACACACACACACACACACACACACACACTATTTTTAGTTCGCAGATTGTAAACTTTTGGTTATAAACTTAATTAGTAGATAAATTATTATAAGTTATGATTGTAACACTTTAGCTCGACATATTTATCTGGAAGGAACTGATTCCCAACATACAGCTCACGCTAGTTTGAGAAACAGGGCTTGCACATGAAATGTAAATACTTGTTGTTGCAATAAAGATTTTGTATTTTTGTATTTGCATTTGTATTATGGATAGCTAAGTGTGATGTTTCAAGTTTCAACCATCCAATTGATGATGTTCAGAGGAGGCTAGGTGGACTAGGTACGCGATAAAATGATAAACACTTATATTTATTAAAAACTTACCAACTGTAACTTAACTACTACTTACTGACTTGTAACTTAGGTACTACATTAGCTCTTAGTAAAAACTCAACATGAATAAATTCTTTGTCAATTCCGAATTTATTCGAAATCATAATTCAATTTAATCATCGTCATTACGTCATCTTGTCAAGATGAACCAAGTCCAAGGAACTTCCGACACTGTTTTATATCTACATGTGTAAAACTACCTATTTGTGAAACGGAAGTGTTTTTGAGTTGCTTTTGGAACAGACTTCCAGAAATGATTTCTACATGGCATTGTTAGGTACATTTATTTTAGATATGATGTTTACTTACTTTTTTCTTTAGTAAATAATAAAAACCATTTGAAGTCGGTTAGGAAAGAGAAATATAACTCGGGAAAAAAATCTATTGACACAAGCATCTTTTCCTCTCACAGCATTAAGACACTTATTTTACCTCCACATTTTCGGTTAAGTGGAAAAACCCGATTCACTTATGGAGAGTTCAACTTGAAGTGAAACATCTGCTTTCTTTCTTACAATATGATACCTACATAATCTCTACATGCATCAGTTTCTCACAATAATTGCCAATAGGTACACCTTTTGTTTTGGAAAAATTAGGTCAAGAAAGATCGTTTTCCGCTTCATTGTCTTGCCATAATGAAAAACGCATAGGTAGATACCATAAACTGCACGCCTATTAGTTTGAGTTTCCCATTTTGTACAAATTGCTAAACGGCTATAAATTAGACATTACTTTGAGGTCCAACGGCTATTACCTACAGGTATTCATATCAATGGGTTCAATAGAGTATTTTTGGAAAGAGAAATGCAGGTAAAATTTTCCAACATCCTCCACTGTAGGTAGAAAGCTCATACATAATTATTTAAAAGGAAAGCTTGACGGATAGTAATTTCAAATAGTACAATGGAATTATGGAACAAATCCGAGTGAAATGCGATTGCTATGGAGTAGACACCCCTAAGCTGCGCACGCGTCACGGCGGCGCGGCGGCGCCGCCGCGCCGCGCCGGGCGGCGTTAAACGAACCATGCAGTTTGAACTACATTTCACGCGTTGTCTATTCATATGTGATGATAAACGATGGAAATTAAATCATATGTTTTAATACCAAACAATATGATTTGATGTTGACTTTGCTCGCTACTTTGTTACGCCTGCTGCATTTGTAACTTTCATTAGACGAACTAGAAATCTGATTGATTTCGCCTGTCTGTATACTGTCTATCATTTGATCATTACTTTTACGTTAATATTGTGCCTTATTCACGTCCTAGAAAAAGTAGAAGGTTAAATAACAATATTTTCAACATTAACTTTTCAAAATCAATTTGAATATACTTAACTAAGTATATTTGTGCTTAGAAATACTTAGCTCTAAGTAAACGGTATAAATAATAAATTATTTTCTTCTATAAAGAACTGAACTTATTGAAAGTAGGTATCTTTTTCTAAACCCCTAACAACCCCTCACGATGCTTGTAAAGTTCAGCGCTTTTTTTTTTTTTGGTAAAGGTTTTATAATAGGTTTTTTCTAAAAAAAAAACATAGGTAAGTACTTACCTTGTGGTATTTATTATATTCAACAGGTGAATTAATAAAAGATGTGAAGAGTGGTTGGACAATTCAAAGATGTACTGAGGAAGTGGGCACGTAGCACGTAGATAAGTCGAGCGGGCACGGGCGTGCTGACCTAGTGGTGGCGGGCGCGTTGAAAGCGACATCGACGCATAATAACAGTGGCAGGGAAGGTGGTCCGGCCGACTGCAGCGGCGGCCACAGGACGTACAGTGCGCGCGCACCTCGCCATGCGCACACGCTCGACACATGGCGCGTCGCCTGGCGCTGCTGACGCTGCTGGCGTGCGCGGCGGCCGTCCGCCACCCGCTCAGACACTCCGCAGACATCTCCGATTCGGAATCCCTAGATCCTTTTTCCGTGTGGGACGAATACGAAGACTCGTACGAAACCACCCCTGCGCCACGAACGCGCACCACCACATTAAGTGCTAAAGTGATACTCAAGGGGAAAATCCCCAAAGTGAACGTGACTATGAAAAACGCTAAAGTTGAAGAAAAACAAGTAATTAAGACCACTAATATTAATATAGAAAGTCATACTAATTTTATAGCTAAACCTCCACAAGGGAAGCCTAATGCCGTGACAGGACGTCCGATTCTTCAGATAGGAGACCAATACGTGTTAATGGAATCTCCTGACATAGAGCAGCTGGCTCGGCCTAGCACAAGGCGACCGCCGACGACCCGGCGGCCCGACAAGCGGCCGAGCACGTCGCGCCGTCCACCGCCATCCACCACACGACGACCCACGACCCGGCCTATGCGACGTACCACTAAAACAACCAAGTCACCGTATTCCAAGAAGAAAACTACTTGTCCACCCAAATATTCTGGGTGGTTGTCATCATTTTTCGAAGAAAACAAATTAAAGAGGGTTCCGGAAAAGCCAGCAAACTCAGGTTGGTTTGTAGGTAGGTCTACTTTTATGTTATAATTAATACATTTCTTCCAATTATAATTACAAGAAACCATTCATAATATAGACCACTTGAAAACACTCGTCGAGTGCTAGCTAGCACAATCTCCAACAACCTTTGAGGTAGGTCAGACGTCGATCGAAAAGTTCGGCTCATCGAAAACAAATTATGTGATGTGATTGAAAGTGTCCATACAAGTGTGTATAATTGCCTTTTGAATTCCGACCGGATGCTACCGTAAGGAAACCTCTGCGTAATGATACCTAATGATAGTCAAAGCGCTAACCATGACCACAGGCATATGAAAAGAAGTTTCTCTAAAAATGTTGAACTTCAGCCGAAATCATCATTATAAGACGCAGGCGAGACGAACCGAATCATTGCGGAGTCACTAACATAGAAAAATGCGTTTTTATTTAGTTATGCTTTCTAATGCGCTATTTCACGCTTTAAAACGTATATTAACGTGAATCAAGTCTGGGCTTTAATTTATGAACTTTAAATAAGTTCCTAAAAGATTTACATGCAGAGAGATCCCGCTAAATTTTATTGAGAAAAATTAATGACAATTAGCAGAATATCGTGAAGGTACGTCTATAATTTTCATGAAGATAATGTGTATAGGTAGGTATATTTGTGAAAGAAAAAGGTTGAAATGTCATTTTGAAAAACATAATTTACATATTTAAGCCGCTTAAATTAACGCTTGGAAATATTTTACATTAGAGCGCATATGGCTTTCCCCAGTTAGATACATAGTTTACGTTATTATGTGCAACTTTCTTTCATATTACTCGACTTAAAAATAATGAATCACACAACACCACACACATAACCGATACAAGCTGATGCTTCGGCTGCACTAACTTGTTGTTTCATTGGATTTTCTTCGGCGAAATCTGGAAGCTCCCAACAATATCGAAATCTTTAAAAAAAAACCGGCAAAGTGCGTGTCGGACCACGCACAATGAAGGGTTCCGTAGTTGAAAAGAATTTATCCTAAAAAAAACGTAATATTGTAATCCCAAAAAAAAATGTTTGTCTGCGATAAATTTACAAATTAACAGTTTTCGAACGTTTTACTTTACTTGTACTGTAAGACCTTGCTTCTTGCCAAATTTCATGATCCTAGCTCAACGGGAAATACCCCCGAATACCGGGATTTACTTGCGAGTATCAAAATATGTCGCATAAATGGCCGTATTTTTTATTGCGTTGACTTAGAAGCTTCATTTTTTAGGATTTCAAGGGACCATTAACCTACATATTTGATATTAATTTCAACATGATACCTTTACGCGTTCCTAAGAAAAAGGGTCTTGACAGAGTACAGACTTGAAAATATATTTTTTGTGATAAAATTACAAATTAACATTTTTCGGACTTTTCCTTTCCTTGTGCTGTGACACCTTGCTTCTTGCCAAATTTCGTGCTTCTAGGTCAACGGAAAATACCCTATAGGTTTTTTTAGGCATAAATGGCCATCGTTTTTATTGCGTTGACATAAAACATTGATTTTTTTATTGCATTTAATTAGAAGCGTTTTATTAATTTCAACTTGATACCTCCACGCGTTCCTGAGAAAAAGGGTCTTGACAGACTGACAGACAGAGACAGACAGAAAGACGGACGGACAGCGAAGTGATCCTTGGGTTCCATTTTTTCCTTTTGAGGTACGGAACCCTAAAAAACAGACTTGAGGCATTATAATTTTGATCAAACCATATTCACCTAATGTGTGAAGACAAATACCGCTTTGCATTTACGGGAATACTCCACGAGGTCGACGTAGGCAATTTCTTAGACTCATCTTATGGTTAGAAATTGTCACTAGATTGGCCTAGTGACAATACTAACCTTAGTTGCTCGTAGTTTCTCGATTATACAAATACATGCCTTTGAGATAATATATGTATTATACTTAAGTCCGATCGGTAAAGTTAGGTTGGATTTGTGCCCTCCGGCACCTACAAATACTTATAATATCCGAATTGCCCATAGTTACAAGCACTTCGATCCAGCCGCGATCGGTTGATCAGTTAGATTACGATGCCCAGCAAAAAAGAAAAGATAGAAGTTACCATACTTATAGGATAATTTTCTTACGATGATGACGTTTTGAAATATTCTTTCGGAAACAATCCTTGTACGGTCAGCAACAGAAGTCGGTTAACACTGCTACTTTTTGACATCATCTAAATTAACACAAAATGATTCGATAAACTGCTTTTTTTTTCGTTTAACTGTTAAGAGTTCTTGAAATTTTAAGTACTTCTGTTCCGATTTGAATTAAATATTTCGCTTAATAATTAAGATTATAAAACTGCAAGTATTAATCGACTTTTGTTGCTGACTGTACCTACTCAAAACATAATATACTTAAGTGTAGTAGGGTACCTAGAGCACAATTTCGATTCAGTACATTATAAAATGTTGCTAGTACCTATACACTAACACGCGGGCACACTATGATCAGTTTTACCTCCAGACCCGCCTGATCTGAACTAAAACTCATACCGTTCTGTTACTGCCTCATCGGTCGGCACCATTCGACGGCCGGAACTAGGTATCTGGTACCTAAGTATCTCTATTATAAGCAAATCGTAAAACTAAACAGTCCGACCGTTTTGTTATTAGTAGGTACGCATCCGGCATCCGCTCAGATTAATCGCATCAGATTTGCTTCACCAGCACCCTAATTGCGTAACACACGATCAATCGGAATTTGAATCATTTTGAAGCAAATTGCTAATCTATTGCTACAGTTCGAAAAATTTGTCTGCTCGCAATGAATGTTGTTGAACTGTCAAAATGTAACGGATTCCGATTGATAGTGTGCTACGTAATTAGGGTACAGTTGGACTAATCGATGTGTAAAAAATCAGATTCCGAACTTTGAGTTTTATGTACAGTCAACAAAATAGATATCTGGGCAGGGTGTACTAACATTTTTTATGTGAATTGCTTCATGTTCAATTTTATATAATTACATTACTTTGTTTTTGCAATACTCCTACATTGTAACACACCAACACAAAATTGTATATTTTCGGGAAATTAAACATGAAGGAATTCACATACAAATGTGTTAGTATACCCTGTCTTTTTTTTTTTTTTTTGTGGATGGGAAATCATCAAATGACTTCTCCCGCTCTGGGCAGAGCGGGAGGGCGTGTCAGACTTTTACTGACTAAAACCCACCCATGCTCCTTCAGCTGCCCGTGCCGGGGCCACGGTATCTCTTTCGAACTACCCGCGACCCCGGCGGCTAGTATACCCTGCCTAGATATCTATTTTGTTTACTGTACCTAGGTAGAGTAGATAATTGAGAGGAAATATGTTCGAAGTCGATTTCACAAAGCTACTGGCTTGCACACACGTTCCATAAAGTATAACATATATCCGATAGTCATTAACCATTCATCCCTTCGAACGTAGATCTACGCCAGACACAATGGCTTTTTAATTGTTACTGTAATTAAGGTTAATAGACTGTAGACTGATTAAGAATACTCTGGCTAGTGTGCTCTCATTTTCTTTGTTTTTAAAGATATGGAAATAAGGTTTTTCAGCTTCAGTGTGTGGAAGCCTGGTAAGCCGGTCCAAAGATATTGGTTTTTCGATTATATTTGTTTTAATATCAAATAGTGGAACAAAAATATCATCATAAAACAACTATGAGTAACTAATCTCAAGTTCCCAACCCAATCTGCCTAGCCTTTTCCCAACTATGTTGGGGTCAGCTTCCAGTCTAACCGGATGCAGCTGAATACCAGTATTTTACTTGGCGCGACTGCCTTCTTACCTCCACAACCCAGTAACTGGGTAATACGATCCCCTTTGGTAAGACTGGTTGTCAGACTTTCGGGCTTCTGACGACTCGTAACAACTGTCAAAGATCCACGAATGACAGCTGGGACCAACGGCTTAACGTGCTTTCCGAGGCACGGAGGAGCCTCGGTATGTAAAGATGGTCACCCATCCACGGCCCAACCCCGGCAAGCGTAGCTTAACCTGATGGATTGTCCCGTGCGGCTGTTATTAACCCAAAACAACACCTAATTTAGTTATATTTTCATAATTTATTCAATTCTGACATCAATGCTTATAGGAAATAGGTCCTAGGACCTATCTACATAGGACCTACCGTAATAATATAAAGGCTTTGCCCGTATCAGGAGCAAATAATAGGTCTTTACCTATGAAATTGCCGTTTTGTATGAAAAAATTTAAACGAATTTTTTTCATGCATTTTTTATTTGTATTAATCGAAGTAATCACTAGTGATCGGATAATCGGATGCATATTTACCTAAAGTTAATATTTGGCTAACAAACTATGGAAGCGGCTTCTTAATATTTTTTTTCTTAATATAAATACCGGGATTCCAGAAAATGTGGGAATGTACAACTAATCGGATACATATACATGGTATGGAAACGACTTCTTATAAAATGTAGTTTTATTTATTTAAAAATACCAGGAAATCGGGATCACATAAATATTCCGTTTGTTACACGTGATCCCCGCGAGAAATACAAAGCTGCCGAATTAAAATGGATGTCCCTGGAAGGTCCGGCAATATATCGGTGGGGTTGTTTACATGGGTTTCGAGGGTGTTAAAGCCGATAGTGACATTAAAATGTAAATCCAAGATGGCGGCTGCGAACATTTTCAAATTTTCGATATGGGTGTCTTTTTCATGGTATTCGAGAGTGTTAAAGCCGATAGTGACGTTAAAATGTAAATCCAAGATGGCGGCTGCGATTTTTTTTTTAATTTTTCGTTATGGGTGTCGTTTCCATGGTTTTCGAGGGTTTTAAAGCCGATAGTGGCGTTAAAATGTAAATCCAAGATGGCAGCTGCAAAATTTTCAAACTTTTCGTCATGGGTGTCGTTTTTATGGTTTTCGAAGGTGTTAAAACCGATAGTAATGTTAAAATGTAAATCCAAGATGGCGGCTGCAAACATTTTCAAAGTTTTCGTCATGGGTGTCGTTTTCGTGGTTTTCGAGAGTGTTAAAGCCGATATTGACGTCAAAATGTAAATCCAAGATGGCGGCTGCGATTTTTTTTAATTTTTCGTCATGGGTGTCGTTCCCATGGTTTTCGAGGGTTTTAAAGCCGATAGCGGCGTTAAAATGTAAATCCAAGATGGCGGCTGCAAATTTTCAAACTTTTCGTCATGGGTGTCGTTTTCGTGGTTTTTGAGGGTGATAAAGCCGATAGTGACGTTAAAATGTAAATATAACATGGCGGTTGCCAACATTTTAATTTTTTTTTGTCATGGGTGTCGTTTTCATGGTTTTCGAGGGTTTTAAAACCGATAGTTATGTTAAAATGTAAATTCTAGATGGCGGCTGCAAAATTTTCAAACTTCTTGTCATGTGACGTTTTCATGGTTTAAGACGGTTTTAAAGCCGATAGTGGCGTTTAAATGTAAATCCAAGATGGCGGCTGCCAACATTTTAATTTTTTTGTCATGGGTGTCGTTTTCATGGTTTTCGAAGGTTTTAAATCAAATAGTGGCGTTAAAATGTAAATCCAAGATGGCGGCTGCCAAATTTTTTTTTTTGTCATGGGTATCGTTTTCATGGTTTTCGAGGGTTTTAATGCCGTATCGGCGTTAAAATGTAAATGCAAGATGGCGGCTGCAAAAATTTCAAACTTTTCATCATGGGTGTCGTTTTCATGGTTTTTGAGGGTGTTAAAACCGATAGTTGCGTTAAAATGTAAATCCAAGATGGCGACTGCCAACATTTTAAAATGTTTTGTCATGGGTGTCGTTTTCATGGTTTTCGAGGGTTTTAAAGCCGATAGTGGCGTTAAATTGTAAATCCAAGATGGCGGCTGTAAAATTTTCTAACTTATCGTCATGTGTGTCGTTTCCATGGTTTTCGGGAAAGCCGATAGTGGCGTTAAAATATAAATTGTTTTCATGGGTTTGGAGTGTGCTAATGCCGATAGTGAAGTCAAAATGCGTGACGCTTGGCTGATGCCTAGTTAACTAACCCTGCGTCAGCGCAGCGTATCGCGTTTCAACCTGAAAACACGTGTGATAGTAATTAAAAAACCATCAACATTTTTAAAGAAGGCGCTATCTTGCATTTACATTTTAATGTCACTATCGGCTTTAACACCCTCGTAAAGCATGAAAACGACACCCATGACGAAAAATTTGACAATGTTCGTTGCGGCCATCTTGGATTTATATTTTAATGTCACTGTCAGCTTTAACACCCTCAAAAAGCAAGAAAACGACACCCATGACGAAAACTTTCGCAGCAGCCATCTTGGATTTATATTTTAATGTCACTATCAGCTTTAACACCCTCGAAAAGCATAAAAACGACACCCATGCCGAAAAATTGGAAATTATTTGCAGCCGCCATCTTGGATTTACATTTAAAGTCACTATCAGCTTTAACACCCCCGAAAACCATAAAAACGACACCCATCACGAAAAATTTGAAAATATTCGCAGCCGCCATCTTGGATTTACATTTTAGTGTTACTATTGGCTTTAACGCCCTCGAAAGCCATAAAAACGACACCCATGACGAAAAATTTGAAAATGTTCGCAGCCGCCATCTTGGATTTACATTTTCATGTCACTATCAGCTTTAACACCCTTGAAAACCATGAAAACGACACCCATGACGAAAAATTTGAAAATATTCGCAGCCGCCATCTTGGATTTACATTTTCAGCAGCTTTCACCATGGGACCAACTCTGAAATCACGAAAAATTTACGATGTTTGATACAAAAGTTTAATACCTACTCGACCAAAATATATGAAACAGCTGATTTATGTTTCGTGATTTAGGGTTGATCCCATAGTGATAGTTGTTTATGAGAAAAACACCCTGTGAAAATTTAGTGATAAAAAGTTACCCTCTAATGGTAAAAAAATACTTAATTTGACGATCGATACAAAAGTGCATTCCATATTAGCCAAAACCTAAACGTAAGTAATATACATTCCATTCTATAATCAGCACTCTAAATTTGTGAATCCCGGAATTCCGGGATTTTTTTGATACAATAGTGCAATCCATATTAGCCACACCTGAACGCAAGTACCTAACTAAAACATTCGATTCCAAAATCAGAACTTAAAAATTGTCGTTCCGGAATCCCGGGATTTTTTCGATACATAAGTGCAATCCATATTAACTGACATCTGAACTTAAGCACGTTATATACGTACGATTCTATAATCAGAAGTCAAAATTGGCCGATACCGGAATTTTGGGATTTTACAATCCAAAAGCCCACTCCATACTTAGCCAACACCTCAACTTTAGGTTAATATGCATCCGATTATCCGATCACTAGTAATCACCCATGCAATCAATGCATCTTTGCCAACGCAGTGGCAGTTTATTGATGCCCTTCTTAAAGAAATCAGCTGGACGGGAGGCAACAAATTCTTCAAAGGCATTTTGTACTGCCTCTCGGGTATTGAATTTTTTTCCCGCCAAGAAGTTATCCAAATTCTGGAAAAAGTAGTAGTCTGTAGGTGCAAGGTCTGGTGAGTAGGGCGGATGACGGAGAGCTTCCAACCCCAGTTCATGCAACTTGGAGACGTCTGCTGTGCAGTATGAGGTCGCGCGTTGTCGTGCAGGAGCAGCGGAGACGAGCGATTGACCAATGCTGGTTGGAGATATGCCAGCTTCTCCATCATTGTGTTCAGTTCTTCACAGTACACATCTGAAGTAATGCTCACCCCGTTTGGTAAGAAGCTGTGATGAATCACACCGGCGCTAGACCACCAAACAGTGACCATCACTTTTCTAGGGGTAAGTTTTCGTTTAGGGCATTGTTTAGGTGCTCAACCAGGATCCAACCAACTTGCTGAGCGCTTGGGTTATCAAACAGAATCCATTTTTCATCGCAGGTAACAATGCGGTTCAAAATTCCTTCATTTGTGTGTCTGTTGAGCAGTGCAAGGCCCGTCTCGACGCGTACTTCGCGCTGGCGATCATTGAGTTCGTGGGGCACCCATTTGTCAAGCTTTTTTAACTTGCCAATTTGACCCAAATGGACCAATATTGTTTTGACGCTAACGTCGAAAGCTGCTGCTAATTCAGCCGTAGATTGTGTATCAACAGCTTCCACAATCGCCTTTAATTCGTCATTGTCGACCAAAGTCTTCGGACGACCGCGAGGTTCATTTTTCAGGTCGAAATTTCCAGAACGGAAGCGAGCAAACCAATAACAAGTGGTGCGTTGGTTTGTAGTGTTAGCTCCGTAAACGTCGTTGATGTTGCGTGCCGCTTGTGCCGCGTTGCTGCCACGACGGTACTCATATTCCATAATTACTCGAATTTTTAACGTATCCATGATGACGAAAAAGATTGAAATGCGATGAAAATGTAACACTAATCAATAAACAAATGACTACTTTAGGAAAAAAAAATCCATGTTTTTAAAATAAAATTAATTTGAAATTAGAATTCTTAGCCAAACAAAAATTATTTTGATTTGAAATGGCCAGTGCTGCAGAAAGGCAATTTCATAGGTAAAGACCTAATAATTGCAGAATAAGTAACATAATTATAACTGTAATATCAGAGATATATAACTTCGTACACGATGAAAACCGGCTTTGGACTTACAACAATAATGATCATAACAAGTTTTTACGTATTCCCAAAATAGTCGTGAAATCTAACAAAAAATGTAGACACAAGAAAAGTCTAATTGTAATCAATTTTATGGCAGATATTTCCGTATATTTTCAACTAAGGAAAATTTCGCTTTATTTTGAAAATGAAAATAAGGCTTTAACAAAACTAATAAAACAAAATAATACTTACTAGATGGCTGCTTTTAGAAAGAAACGGTTCAAAACTAAAGACTCATAATCGATCTACAACCAATACACTAATCGATATTTGAAATGCCAAATCTTGACAGAATCTACCTTTTAAATTGGGGTAGGTAGGTACTTAAGGGGACTAACAGCAGGACCTAAAGCGCGGTCACTGTCGGACTGCATAGAAAAGAAAGAGAAGCGCGATGACACAACGCTTGTAATTCATTGCAAAATATGAAGCAATGATCTATTTACAAAAAATCTATTGATTGGACTAAAATATTAAAACAGTAATAATTTATGTTACTTGTAGAATAATCTGACAAAAAATTAGAAATTTTTAGAGGTATCTTCGTGATCTTTTTCTATCGAATCAAATTAGTTGTATTATGTTTTCAACACACTATCTAACTAGCATATTATCCTGAAGAATATCATACTTTTTCTGATTATGATAACCTCAGTAGATCATATACTTTTAGGCATTGTAAAACTTATATTATAAAACTTGCTTTTAGTTGTCTAAAACAGTTTTTGCTGTAGTCCCTAAGGGGACTACAGCAAAAACTGTTTAGTCATTCATAAGTGTCGGTATTATTATTGATCAAAAGACATTTTGCATTTAAATTATAACAGTAACATATTTATCAATGATCATAAATGTTAGTATCGGATTAAGAAATAAATATCAATATTTGAGACGCAGACGTTTCGTCGACAGACTAATTTTATTAGAGTAACAGGCTCTTCGCTAAACAAAATAGTTTTGCAAACGAAGCCAAAATCGACGAATTAAATGTTTACCAAGTATATGTATTATTTCTAATGTTGTATTTAAATCTGGGCTTATTACGGCAAAGTAGGTACACAGTTCTTGCTACTGCAATAAGATCCATCTACTCAATCTGCTGTTGAGCTTTGGGGTCGGCTTCCAGTCTAACCAGATGCAGCTGAATACCAGTATTTTACACGGAGCGACTGCCACAACCCAGTTGTTATATATCTGACTGCCACAACCCAGTTTTACACGATACCCTCAGTAAGACTGGTTGTCAGACTTTTGGGCTCCTGGCCACCCGTAAAGACTGTCAAAGATCTACGAATGACAGCCGGGACCAACGGCTTAACGTGCTTTCCGAGGAAATGTATATTTCCTCGCCCTACGATTTCCACCACCGCCACGTACTATTAGGTAGGTACCTAATGGATGGTCACCCATCCAGGAACTGACCGCGGCAAGCCTAGCTTTTAACCGTCGATCGACCCGTGCGGCTGTTATTATTTAGTCACGAGCCCCGAGCGGGCCTCAGTAAGATCCATATATGTATGTACCTAGTGTTAGGTATTAATCAACTTTAAATCAGTTGACAACGGAAAAATACAGCTGGGCTAAAACGAGAGGTCAAAGGTGAAATTAAACATCCATATTAATTGTAACCTATTATTTTTTATACATAAACTTTGTAAGTATTCAATAACAAAAATGTATTGGCCAATTAAGTGGCAAGTACCATTCGAACAGTAGGTAAGGTTCTTAGATATTTCGATTTATGATTTGAATGAAGCCATATAAAATCCACAAGAAAACTGTTATACTCGTATGTACTGAATATTACACGGTCATTAATCATAATTATTTAATTAAGTATTAAGGTATGACAACAACATTTTAAGAGCTGGTTATAAAACAGACACGCAATAAATCAAAACTGTTCAATTAAGTACCTGCTTTCACTTGATTTCACTTTTTATTGATAACTTGGGTAACATCTGCTGTTAGGTTCAGCAACCTATTACATTCAAGATCATGCCCTATGAATTAAGCTGCCTCTGTCGATTTCGCAAACACATTGTACAGTTCATTCTTAATCAGCCTCTATTGTATTGTATGACACTTATAATAGGTCTTTACCTATGAAATTGCCGTTTTGCATGAAAAAATTTAAACGAATTTTGTTCATGCATTTTTTATTTGTATTAATCGAAGTAATCACCCATGCAATCAATGCATCTTTGCCAACGCAGTGGCAGTTTATTGATGCCCTTCTTAAAGAAATCAGCTGGACGGGAGGCAACAAATTCTTCAAAGGCATTTTGTACTGCCTCTCGGGTATTGAATTTTTTTCCCGCCAAGAAGTTATCCAAATTCTGGAAAAAGTAGTAGTCTGTAGGCGCAAGGTCTGGTGAGTAGGGCGGATGACGGAGAGCTTCCAACCACAGTTCTTGCAACTTGGAGACCGTCTGCTGTGCAGTATGAGGTCGCGCCTTGTCGTGCAGGAGCAGCGGAGACGAGCGATTGACCAATGCTGGTTGGAGATGTGCCAGCTTCTCCATTATTGTGTTCAGTTCTTCACAGTACACATTTGAAGTAATGCTCACCCCGTTTGGTAAGAAGCTGTGATGAATCACACCGGCGCTAGACCACCAAACAGTGACCATCACTTTTCTAGGGGTAAGTTTTCGTTTAGGGCATTGTTTAGGTGCTGAACCAGGATCCAACCAACTTGCTGAGCGCTTGCGGTTATCAAACAGAATCCATTTTTCATCGCAGGTAACAATGCGGTTCAAAATTCCTTCATTTGTGTGTCTGTTGAGCAGTGCAAGGCACGTCTCGACGCGTACTTCGCGCTGGCGATCATTGAGTTCGTGGGGCACCCATTTGTCAAGCTTTTTTACCTTGCCAATTTGACGCAAATGGACCAATATTGTTTTGACGCTAACGTCGAAAGCTGCTGCTAATTCAGCCGTAGATTGTGTATCATCAGCTTCCACAATCGCCTTTAATTCGTCATTGTCGACCAAAGTCTTCGGACGACCGCGAGGTTCATTTTTCAGGTCGAAATTTCCAGAACGGAAGCGAGCAAACCAATAACAAGTGGTGCGTTGGTTTGTAGTGTTAGCTCCGTAAACGTCGTTGATGTTGCGTGCCGCTTGTGCCGCGTTGCTGCCACGACGGTACTCATATTCCATAATTACTCGAATTTTTAACGTATCCATGATGACGAAAAAGATTGAAATGCGATGAAAATGTAACACTAATCAATAAACAAATGACTACTTTTGGAAAAAAAAATCCATGTTTTTAACCCTAGATAGCTAACGTTCGTCAAAATGACGAGCATCTAATAAATATCGTCCTCTCCCTTTCTAACGGTTTTACCTACACCCTCGCTGATTCGAACCAACTTAGTGACCGCTAGACTACGTCGCGTGTGGCGTTTAGCCGGTAAGTACTTTTGTTTTCGAGATACCCTACTGCATACTCGTCATTTTGACGAATGGTTAGCTTATGCGTAACTTTTAAACCTGTACTTTGTGTTGATTTTTGTTTTGTTTTTTTTAGTTATATCGTTAATAGTAAAGAATGGCTGTGAGGTTGATCACAGATGACGACATAGTTCGTGCGTTAGATGATGACGATTATGTCAACACAAACGATGTTTTTTCTGATAGTGAAAATGAGGATGGTTTGTTGGCTGATGAGGTGGAAACTGACTTTCACGACGAACCCTCGGACACTGAAGAAACCCAAGTAAGTCCACCTTTAGATATTGAAGAAGAACAAGAAAGTTCATCTTCCGATGCTCTTCCTCTCAGTGACAATTCTTCATCGGCTTCCAACTACATTATCCACTTGACTCAAGCCAATATTCGAGGCAAAAATCGTCACTTGAGGCAACTAATAAAGGACACACTTCTTACCGAACTTCTGCGATAAATATCGTTCGCACGGCTAGAGGACCAGCCCGTTCAGTCAGAAACATAACAGATCCTTTCGTTTTATTTGGTTCCTTTATGGCAGACGAAATATATGAGGAAATTTTGCAGTGGACCAATGCTGAAATAGCCATAAAGAAACAAAGCTATAGAGAAAAAGAAAGCTATAGAGACTATTACATCAACCCAAAACGAAACATGTAAAGAGGAACTCAATGCTCTCTTCGGTGTCTTATTATTGTCAGCTGCGTTGAAAGATAGCCATCTTACAAGTGATGAATTGTTCAACACGTCTTTCTGCGCAACCCGATACATTTCGTGTATGAGTCGAGAAAGGTTTGATTTCCTCATAAGATGCCTTAGGTTTGATGACAGGGCTATAAGAATAGGAACCTTGCAGTCTGATCCACTCACACCAATCCAAAAAATATGGGACTTACTGATGATTCAATGCCGAAACAATTACGTTCCTGGGACTAACGTTACCATCGATGAGCAATTAGGTACTGGCATTTCGTGGTCGGTGTAAATTTAAAATGTACATCCCTAACAAGCCTGCTAAGTACGGTCTAAAAATTGAAATGATGTGTGACAGTGGGACCAGGTAAATGATTGACGCTATGCCTTATCTTGGAAAAGGAACAAATACCGGAGGAGTGCCCCTTGGTGAATATGTTGTCAAAGAACTAACACGGAGTATTTATGGCTCAAACAGAAACGTAACCACTGACAATTGGTTTACATCCATCCCATTAGCTAAACAACTGCTACAACAACCTTACAAGTTAACAATAGTCGGAACTTTGCGGGCCAACAAAAGAGAAATACCAGAAGAAATGAAGAACAGCCGCGGTAGAGCGATTGGCACTTCTATGTTTTGTTATGATGGGCCACTAACTCTCCTATCATTCAAACCGAAGCCAAGCAAAATGGTATATTTGTTGTCCTCATGTGACGAAGAAGGAACTGTGAACCCAACATCGAAAAAACCACACATCATTATAGAATTTTACAATGCCACAAAAGGCGGCGTAGACACATTTGACCAGATGTGTTCAAATATGTCTTGTAATCGTAAGACCAACCGATGGCCCATGTGCATGTTTTATGGCATGCTCAATATATCGAGTATCAACTCTTACGTCCTATATTGCCATAATGTCTTAGTGTCTGGAGGTAAACCACTGTCACGAAGAAGCTTTATGAAACAATTGCATGAACAACTCGTTGAACCATGGCTAAACGTCGACTTGAAATACCAACAATGCCTCGAAGAATAAAAGACAAAATAAGAGATGTATTGGGTTTGAACCATGAGGAACGCGCTGAAGGTCAAGGTCAAATTCTTGAGCAATCTGGTTCTGGAAGTCCTCTGATACCTGAAAATGCCTCGACAAGGAAAAGGAAAAGCTGCAGTTTGTGTTCCTATAAGAAAAGGCGCATGACAAAGAATCACTGCAATAGCTGCAAAGTTCCCATTTGTGGCGAACATACAGTCGACTTTTGCCCAACTTGTGCCAAAAAATCTAAGTAATTTGATACTTACGGTTAATTTTAAGCTTTTTGCTTTATTATACCAAAAGAAAAAGAAGAAATTTCTAAAAAATAGTTCCTAATTTAGTCATTGTAAGATTTAGTGCCTTATTGATCTCAAAGAAACATGTGCCATTTAAGATTTAATATTTATTTAACTTTTAAAGTTAAATAAATATTCATTTATGTAATAATTATCTTTAATTTATATCACATATTGTCCATGAATATAACAAACCTGATTAAAATAATATACAATTTTAATAAAAATCACGTTTAAAAAATAGTCGTCAAAAAGTCGAATAGTTAGCTTATCATAGAAGTTTAGGAACGTTAGCTGCTCTATCTAGGGTTAAAATAAAATTAATTTGAAATTAGAATTCTTAGCCAAACAAAAATTATTTTGATTTGAAATGGCCAGTACTGCAGAACGGCAATTTCATAGGTAAATACCTAATATCAATTTCGTGAGATTAGAGGTCCCGTCGAACAAAGGAATACAGGTCACGCGCTCACGCGTTCGAAAAACTATAGGTAAGTACTACCCTACGTAATCCGCAATAGCTAATATAATCAATTACCCATTTTAACGTTTCGTTTCAATATTTATCTGATTTGAGGTTAAAAATAATTTGTATTCATTTCTCGAAAAATATTCATCACCTTGTAATAAGAGTGGTAGCGTTATAATCAGGGATCCAATCCCTACCAGCTTTCACCCCTTTTACATCCCGCCTCCTGCCAAACGATACTAGATCCGACCCTTTGATTTACTTGCGTGTGATGATAGGTTATTGGGTTCATCCGCTAAGCAATGCGTTACAGAATGAGAACTAAATAATAGGCAACTAATTTTGTAGTGTTGGTGCTATTTATCTAGTCGCGACTAAATCGATTGGCACCTCGAGAGAAAACAGACGCGAGCCAATATTTTATTTACTTGAGCACCGAGTTAAATAAAATCGAACCGCATCATTATCTGACACTGACAGCGACAACACAAACCAAAACAATTATTTTGCTTACCTGGTGGTGGTGGTCCAGCAGTTCGACATGAGTTCGAAGTAATTTTTCCACTTTTGCTTAATTTCTTCGCTTTTTTACAACAGGCAAGCCAAATAATAAATAGAAATAGGTAGGTATAGGTTCTATATATAGACCCTGAATAACACCAGGGTCGGCAGTCTCGACATTCGCTACGTTCTCATAGCGACTTGAAATCGCTCGCTAAGTCCTAATTACATGCTCTGTGGTCCTAATGAGCTCCCCTAGACGGGCAAATGGTAATAGTTCGGTTTTATCAAAGACAATTATTGGCCACTTCAAAATCTTCTTTAATAACGAGGAAAATTGGAGATCATGATTTAATAAAAGTAATTGTTTTTCTTGAAAATTGGAAATTCATTACGTAAACCTTATCTTGAAAACATTATTTTTCATGGAAATTCATAGGAAGCCATAGTAACTTGTCAAATATCTATGGACATAAAAATTTGCCTCCTTGGAACACTACGTCGGTGTCATAGACAACCAATAAGTACCTATATTACTACCCGATTTAAATTACTTTCAATACCTACTATCTTTGATCCACTTCGCGTCCAAAATATTCTTTTGTTTTGTTATTCAATAAGTAGGTACTATTTCTTATAAAATAAAATGACTGGAGGAAGAGAAGCAGATGCAGCTGCAGGCCCGGGTCCGAGCGGCGTCAAGTAAGTACCCGACCTCAAACTACAACACCTTTTTTCTAATCTAAATTGTCGGTTCATTATTGATCGCTTTTTCTATTGACTATTCTAGTCAAACCATAGCCAGTTGAACTCAATGAGTCAAATAATGTTAAGATTTTGAAAAATTGGTTCTAGTTTATTTAAATATTTCAGGCGTAAACGTTCACCGCGTGTTACGAGTGGCCAAACAGATGCGCTCTTATCATAAGGGTAAACTTATTTTTGAAAACGCTCAAATACATATTTTGATTGCCGCGTATCATATTATTATCAACATACAACATACTGACCTGCAAATTGCAAAAAACGGAAGAAAATTTGAATTTCGCGGGCTACTACTGCGCAATCACCTTAAAAGTGAACTTTATAATTAATAATAAAATTAATTATTGTTTTTCTTGAAAATTATAGTGAATATGTAAACCTTATCCTGGAAACACTATTTTTCATGGTTCAAGGTTCAAACTAATAAGTAGCAATGACTTTAAATTGTTAAATATCTAAGGATTTAGAAATTTGCCTCCTTGCAACATTACTAATCTAATAGCAAGCAAGTACCTATCACTGTCAGTGTCAAGGTGAAATCTATAGTTTGATTAGTTGTCTTTGGAAACTATATATTTTGAATAGCATTATTTTCGTATTTTCCTAATAATTGTTTCATTAGTAACAAATAATTTGTCAGCAAATTATATTGCTCGGCTAACACATTTCTGGCTTAAGCGGCGACCTCACTGCATTTATAGTTTCTCATTATAGTACATAATAGCTGCGTAATGATACTTGGGGATTTGTACTACTGTTTAAATACTTTGGATTTGGATATCCCTAACAAGGGTGTCTGAAGACTGGGAGGCAGCATGAAGTAAGAAGCGGTCCACACCTCGGAAGGCCACATAGCTTGGAGGAAATGTAATATATTGAAGGCACGACGTAGAAGAAAACATGTTGAAATAAATGAATAGTGAAAGTTTAAAATTTCATGTGAAAGATTTTTCAATAGGTATGCAACATGCCTCGTGTAAAGTGTCTAGAATGTGTAAACTAGGAGATGATTGTGATAATGGAGATTTAATAAAATTGAAAACATGATTTGTGGTTGTTGTTTATTTTTCAATTAAATAGAATAGAATATTTATTTACATTTGAAACTGAAATCAGTTTTTACAGTTGTGAGGAATCCATGTACATTCTAGCTAATATAGCATGCAAATTTAGTACATTTAAACAAATTACAAAAACTAAATTTCAATTAAGTTAACTTATCCGCTATGAAATCTTGTACAGAATAATAAAAACTGTTAGCTGTTTTCTAAATTCCTACAAGGTAGGTCTTTATTATTGTTAGGTATTTTATTATAAATTACAGGTGCCATACAGATACCTAACTAATATTTTTTCTTGAGTATAGAAGTTGAGAATACCGTGCACAAAAATTTCTGATATTGAGATCTCATATCTGTACCACATTGTCTAGTTTAATTTGAGGTAGAAAATTAAAATGTTTGTATATAGGTTTTACAAATGCGGCTTCTTCCAGGTTGTAAAGTATCAAACAATGGTACCTAGGCATAAGGCAACCAATATTGTTAGCAGATTTACTCTTTTTGATAAATTATGCAGCTTATAAAAGAATTAATAAGTATAACAATTGTATGAAAAGTTAAGTAGGTAAGTATCAATTAATTATATTGACAGTAGTAAGTCTAAACAAAACATTAGTGATGTGAGCACACTTAAATGTTATGAATGGCTTGAACCGCTACCTATGTACTTACACTTTTACAATAATGTCCTCTGGCTGTGACTTCCACATTAACTGGGTGTTAATTAAGATCCCTAAAAATTAACATTCACTTTTTCTACTTGACTAGTGTACTTAATTTACATTAATTACTCATGGATACCCGTTGGCAAAAGTGCATGATTTTGGTTTTTGGAGATTTATAATTAAATTATTACTTTCAATCCACTTTATTAAACTCCTGAGTGCATTGTTATTTTCATGTGGATAGGTATGCAACATGTGTCGTATAAACAGTGCCTAGATCTAGATTATTAGAATGTGTGAACTTAGGAGATGATTGTTATACTTTATAGAGATTAAATAAAGTTAAAACATGATTTAGGTACGGTTGTGTGTTATTTATTTATAAACGAAAAATAGCACGATTCTCACCCTTTAAAGAGATTAATATAATAAATGAACGAATGCTATGAATATCGGCGACGCTTTCGCACTTAGTATGTTGAGTATATTCCGAACCTATAAGTGGACGTAAAAGCCTCATCGGTACAAACCCATCTTCGAGCCCGATCCGTATAATTTATGTTTGTATTGACTTAAAAACCAAAACATTTGGTAAGTATAGTTTACAATTCGCTACCAACCGAATCACTTAGCGGGCTCTCAAAATTGGTCGCTAACTGTAATCGTACACATTACGAAAATCATAGAGATTCGGTTAAATATAGATGACAATCGATAACTTTGAGTTTCAAGGCTACCAAATATCGTTACATCCGGATCGTTAGGACTTTGCTACTAACACGTGATTTTTGTGGTGGGTCGTAGTCAATTATTTTGACGACGAAACGCTGCAGTTTTCCATAAAACGAAAACCAGTCGTCAAAACGGTCCTCGTCGCAACTGCTTTGAAACTGAAAATGATTGTTTCATGCTTGTCAAACCATTTTGGCTATCTAGGGACCCCATTACGACTTAGCGAGCGATTTCATTCGTTCAGGGGTCTCTACGAATGTCGAGACTACCGGCCCAGCTAGGGCACTTTGCTACCGGGGAGAAAAGAAAATAAACAGAATGATATTGTTGAATACCAATATTCTTACACAATTTTTATTTAACCGTGTGCCTAAAACGAGTTTGCCCAATGGCAAATGAAATAAATTCGCACCCGATTTGCATGCATATTATTGCTGTTATTATTATCATTAATACATAACCTACCTACCTACCTATACCTATAATATTCCCGTGCATGAAGCAATTATAACGTGGCCATAGTTAATTTTGTAATTATTAACTATCACTAGTTAGGAGGTTAAGCCTACCTATTTTAGGGGACCATGCAATGTTTGAGAACCAAAGCTATAAATAATTTAGAATGTGTTTAAATCGACAACTATGCATCGTTAAAAATGATCGGTATTTGGTATTACATATACACACACTTCGGAAATAATTGTTTTGCTAGTTTATCATATAAATCAATACATAATGTATTAGGACTGTAGTGTCCGTTTATTATAACATAAGGGCTATTATCACGTTTATTCACAGGCTCACCAGCACATCCAAATCGTATTAGTTACCGGTACGCCTCACGTCTGTCTTCCCGCCATTCCTCATGACTGACAGTTGACATTAGTGAAAGCTACGTGACACTTGTGTGTGTGAGACAGTGTTTACATATCTATTAAATAGATACACTACAAGGACTTTGTTTTATACTATACCTACATAGTATAAAACAAACTCGCTTTTCGTTGTTGTTTATAATTCTATGATACAAATAAATACCAAAACAAAAGTACACTCGGGCCTCTGCCTCGAATTTTGCGGGCAGCGGGGCGGCAGCGGTGGCGGAGCGGTAGCGACAGGATTTTATGCGTAAAAACAAATGGACCGGACCTCCAAAACAGCGGCGCGGTAGCGGGGCGGGACAATGCGAGATGCGCCGCCGCCGCCGCCCCGCTGCCCGCGAAATTCGAGGCAGAGGCCTTAGGCGTTCGAAGTACCTACTCGTCTCCATCGATGTCATCCGGAAACGTGCCCAGAAGACTGGCAGCATTGCCACGTACTATCTACTTACATAATCTTCAAATCAGTAGATCTCTCGTTGTTAATCTTATGTTTACCTACATATTCTTATATCAAGTCGTCGTCATAATCGGGAAAGTTTAATCGGGAAAGTTGGTAATGATTACAAAGTAGTTTAACATGTAACAGTGTTTTCTCATGTCAATAACTGCGTCTTACATGCTCTTATACTATTTCTTACCATCCTACAGAGCTGATCGTTATGATTAAAATCTTATATCTCATAATAAAATAAAACTAATGTAAATTTCTCTTTGACAGACTTCCACTCTCTCAAAGCTATTATGACTTATTATGTTCCAATTCTCAGTGAAGCCGTTCAACTATGAACCAACGTTAAAATACCTAATCGTAAACAAGATGACGCACAGCGGAGTATTTAACATAATGGGTATCAGTCATGCACTGGAAATGCTCGGGGAAGTTGTCGCATGCCGCAGAGGCTCAGCGCACGACGCGTTGCGCCCGCGCACCCGGCCTCCAGCTCTCGCTCGATACTCTTGCCCCACTAACATAAAAAAGTTTCTCCTTAAATGTAGCAACTACTGGACTAAGCTTCCAATAACAAGAAGAGGTACCTATTGAATTATTGAGCAGTTGCACGCAACAAACTGGAAATAATTATGCACACTGCTATAGCTTGAGAGACCGCACTAGGTATTTTTTAAATGCATTCTTAGGTAGATTCCTTTATTATTATTTTTTTAATATTAGGTCTTTACCTATGAAATTGCCGTTCTGCAGTACTGGCCATTTCAAATCAAAATAATTTTTGTTTGGCTAAGAATTCTAATTTCAAATTAATTTTATTTTAAAAACATGGATTTTTTTTTTCCAAAAGTAGTCATTTGTTTATTGATTAGTGTTACATTTTCATCGCATTTCAATCTTTTTCGTCATCATGGATACGTTAAAAATTCGAGCAATTATGGAATATGAGTACCGTCGTGGCAGCAACGCGGCACAAGCGGCACGCAACATCAACGACGTTTACGGAGCTAACACTACAAACCAACGCACCACTTGTTACTTGTTACTCGCTTCCGTTCTGGAAATTTCGACCTGAAAAATGAACCTCGCGGTCGTCCGAAGACTTTGGTCGACAATGACGAATTAAAGGCGATTGTGGAAGCTGATGATACACAATCTACGGCTGAATTAGCAGCAGCTTTCGACGTTAGCGTCAAAACAATATTGGTCCATTTGCGTCAAATTGGCAAGGTAAAAAAGCTTGACAGATGGGTGCCCCACAAACTCAATGATCGCCAGCGCGAAGTACGCGTTGAGACGTGCCTTGCACTGCTCAACAGACACACAAATGAAGTAATTTTGAACCGCATTGTTACCTGGGATGAAAAATGGATTCTGTTTGATAACCGCAAGCGCTCAGCAAGTTGGTTGGATCCTGGTTCAGCACCTAAACAATGCCCTAAACGAAAACTTACCCCTAGAAAAGTGATGGTCACTGTTTGGTGGTCTAGCGCCGGTGTGATTCATCACAGCTTCTTACCAAACGGGGTGAGCATTACTTCAGATGTGTACTGTGAAGAACTGAACACAATGATGGACAAGCTGGCACATCTCCATCCAGCATTGGTCAATCGCTCGTCTCCGCTGCTCCTGCACGACAACGCGCGACCTCTTACTGCACAGCAGACGGCCTCCAAGTTGCAGGAACTGGGGTTGGAAGCTCTCCGTCATCCGCCCTACTCACCAGACCTTGCGCCTACAGACTACTACTTTTTCCAGAATTTGGATAACTTCTTGGCGGGAAAAAAATTCAATACCCGAGAGGCAGTACAAAATGCCTTTGAAGAATTTGTTGCCTCCCGTCCAGCTGATTTCTTTAAGAAGGGCATCAATAAACTGCCACTGCGTTGGCAAAGATGCATTGATTGCATGGGTGATTACTTCGATTAATACAAATAAAAAATGCATGAAAAAAATTCGTTTAAATTTTTTCATACAAAACGGCAATTTCATAGGTAAAGACCTATTATTTAAAATTCTCGATTTTCCCGTCGAAATCCATTTTGGCTTGAAAATTCTCCTTCAAACAACGATTTTCTTTTTCAGGATTTTTTTCTTCAATATACAGTTGGTTTATGCAATCCAAGTCATCATGGTTTGACAGCAACTGGTTTTCTGAGGATATTTTGCCTAAGAAACCGATCACCACGACTACTCCTCGACCCCTGACGACAGCACCGAGCAGCTGGTTCCAAACGCTACTGGATACAGAAGAGAGTGACGGCGCATACGTCTCCAATGATATTACTATAAGTAAGAATAAATTGGTATATTTGCTTAATTAATGGAGTCATTTATTCAATTATATGTAGAGGCAATTAAAGAAGTAAAATCAAAAAAATAATAGAATAGCCTAGTATTATTTATTTATTTGAATAATGTGCCATCAGTCCATCACACATTTACAGGCTGTAGTATATTACATACCTACATAGGTATTACATTTAAGTTTATCCTACAAGCTGTACATACAGCTTACACTTAAAATATAACTTTTATGTTAACTATAATAATTAGTCATTTGAAATATAAAGATATTAATAAATTATTTTATACTTATAGGCATAATATTTGTGCTTTAATTCAGATTCTTATCTTCCATCATTAAATACTGTCTTGTTATTATAATAAAAACACTAGGCATTTTATTTTTCAATTGTAAATACCTACATACTAGGTGGGTTTTACGAACTACTTTTACATGATAGTAAAGTCAACACTTTCTCGTCATTATAACTAATCCTACTCGTAGAACGCGTTTATATTGGAAGAGTAGCTCACTGATCTATTACAAGTAAGAGTAAACAGATGTTATAAAAGCTTGTACAAAATGAAAATTTTGTAAAACACTTACGCATTTGATATAAAATATGCTGGTCATCAGTACCTACTCAGGATATACCAGCCTAGAGATAAGAGCCGCGTGTCTTTCAAAAGAAAATCTGTCTTAGCTTCTCGAATTTATTCATATTTACAATACTGGCGTCAGATAGTTTTCATTAATTTAATTTATAAGAGTATACTGCCGTTAATGACGTTTTGGTCTGGTAAACAGTTCTGTTTTTTGGTTCATGACAAGAAGCTGTGAGCATTTAGGTACTTATTTTTATTTAGATTTAATTAGTCGAGGTTCTATCTAGAGAATCTAATAACGCATTAATGAGCGCAATGATGCGTCGCATTTTTACTTAAACTCACTTTGAAAATATCTGATTATGTTGCTGAGCTTTAAGGATCAAGATTAATCAAAGGCTATTTTACCATCCATTAGCTAATAAAGCAAAAAAAAAAACAAGCGTCCTATACGTACCGGACCCTGCTCACGTTGCCGACCTCAACAGTTTGGGCCGCAGACAATAACACTGTCAGTAAACTAGTTTGCAACTTTCTAGTCTGTTGTTTTTACCATTAAGTACTCACAACTTTCTCACATTTTTTGTATGAATACTCGTATAGCTGACTTGCCAAAACATGTTCTAATTGGCATTTCATATCTCACTCTAGAAAAATCTGCAAAGAAGTCGCTGAAGAAAAACTACAAAGGTTTCCAGTTAATAAGAACGTATCCCGACGTTCAGTGGAAAGTGCACGAGATGCTGGACTTGCAGGAGGATGCACAAGGCTCGGGGCTCACGTGGTGGACCTCACCGTCGCTCAACGGATCCACCGACTTGCTTGTACCTCCTGATCTTCTCCAAGACGTCAAAGATCATCTCAAATCAAATAAAATTGACTTCGATATAGTAATTTGGGATTTGCAGGTACGGTAGCTTCAAACTTAGACTTTTGTTATGAAATGTTATTTTGAATTTGAATTTGAATTAACTTAATTTCTATACTTAACAGAAAGCTATAACCTACGAGAATCCCCGGCTGTCAAAGAAACAAAGACTTGAGTTGGAGCAGTTACGTGGTCACCCGATGACTTGGCGAAGATATCATCGTTATGCAGATATCCTCCGGTATTTAGAGTATCTACAACACTCGCATTCTGACTTAGTAGAGCTTATACCACTGGGTCGATCATCGGAGGGATTGCCACTTGTTGCAGTAAAGGTAAAATCTTGAAGAATAATATGAAGAAAATCCCATAAAAAAAATCGCCATGTATCTTAAAAAGGTAAGCTAATCTGTCTTGTTGTTTTCAGATTTCACTATCAAATAATGAGACTGTGATGAAAGGAAAAGAGAAGAAAAAGTGGAAACTGCGCTCGCGCATGAAGCCTGCCGTGTGGCTGGATGGTGGCTCGCATGCGCGCGAGTGGATAGCGCCGGCCGTCGCGACGTGGATGATACATGCACTCGTCGAGGGGGAGAAAGACCTAGGTTAGATCATAAAAATTTGCACGACATTTCTCTAAAATTTCACTTACAGTTACGTAGCCATCTACCAAATAAATTATTCAAACTACATATCGACGCTGGAAAGCGATTTGTCGTATCTCGAAAAATAAATTACATTATAAGAAATATGTATTCCAAAAATGACCTCTCTTAGTTTAAAAGTTATGAATTTTTGAAATAGTTTTTGGGCTCCGGTGTAAAGTTCAACTTTTCGAGATACTACAAGATAGCTTTCTTGCGTCGATATTTCAATCAAATAACCGAGTGCAACTTCCTTCCTTTAGCGTAGTCAATTGATATTTTTGTTAGTAAACTTGTTTGTTGTAACTATTAATAGGCGCGGAGTACGAAGTGCTCAAGCAAGCCGACTTCTACATCATGCCGGTGCTAAACCCCGACGGTTACGAGCACTCGCACACTCACGACCGGCTCTGGAGGAAAACACGTTCACGACAGCCCGACCACTCCGACGACTATTATGTAGGATGGTAAGTCATTTGATTGAACCACCTTTTGCGGGGAAATGTTGATTTACACCGACTCGATAATTATGGCCGTGCTTTGTATGAGCACGCTAATTGCCCCATGCTTTTCTTTCGGTGACGTGCGACTTAACTAAGGCGAATTAAAATCTAGGTAAGATTTTTTATAAATCTGTAATTGGGTTGGCCAAAAAGTTGACCACTAGGTAATTTTTTGCAGGCGGTTTATTGAGAAAAAGTAAGTAATACAAAAACTTAACAGTAGATAAACCTCTTTTGAAAGCGTCCATTGGCGACGGTGACCACTTACGATTACTGACCATTAGTTGGCACATCTCAGTTGTGGTCTACTTTTTAATAAAAGAAAAAATTGTAATGAAATCATTAGTAACCACTTTGAAAGGTATTCATTTTAAAATATTTTTACCTTCGTAGAAAGTTAGTCTGTAAATTGAAATAACGTTGAACATTGCTCAAGGCGAGGGACATCCTGTTCGAGCTGCTACTACAAGCAACGTTACCAACAAAGATTTTGTTTTTGTTGTAATTCTCGCCATATGGTGTGGTCACAGATGTTCATATCAACTTATCTTATTATTTTGTATAGTAGGTTAGTTACAACCAAACCAACCAGACAAGCTTGTAGTGAAAGCATTGTTTAATACAAAAGTAAAAGATATTTTCATAAATCACGTCATGCCTTTTAAGGATTACGAATCATCGTACCTGAGGCCTTCGTGCGAGTTTTTATACTTACTCGATCACGTTTACGTTAACGTTAACGCTTACGTCAATTTGTATGGCATATTGTGTTTCCCATTATAGTCAACATGCGGCGCTTATTCAGATTCAGTGGCCTTCGTGCGAGTTTTTATACTTACTCGATCACATAATTTCAGTAAAAATTAAAGTTTACGAGTAAGTATAAAAACTCGCACTAAGGCCGTGTATCTCTGATTCCACGATATCCAGAATAAGATACAGTCTGCGCGAGAGCTCCGAGGAATCGGAGACTGAGGAAGCGGGCGGTTTTCAAGCACATAAGTACTCTATCCTCATAAAATTATTTCATAATATGCGCGGCGCGCGGAGGCAAAAGATGTGTACCTAGGTATTCAAAAAATTCAAGAAAAGTAGAAAATTCTTTGAGTGAAATTGTTTTGACAGAATATAGTTGCTCCACCCTGGAAAAGTGCACTGACTACGTATTAGTCACAGAGCATGTAATTTTAGTAGTAGTCTGGAAAAGTGTAACATCATCCATCACAGAACATTATTACTTCTTGAACAAAAAAAAAAATCAATCTGACTAGCCTTTTACCAATTTTGTTGGGGTCGGCTTCCAGTCTAACCGGATGCAGCTGAATACCAGTATTACTCATCCTACAAACTTGAACATCATCCTACAAACAAAACAGTCTGTGTGTATGAATTATAGAATGAAGGGGCATTACGTTTTACAATCCCAGTTTCACAACAAAATACAACACTAAAAAACACACTAAAACACTACTAAAACACTTTCTACAACGATGGTATTACGTCGCCGTCGTCGGTCGTATCAAAGTAATACAAATCACGATAGCTATACGGTGAAATGTTCTAATGACAATTTAATATTTTTAGGGTTCCAAATTACTAACAAATACTTAAGTAGGCCTTTTAAAAAAAAAACAATCAAAAAAAGAAAAGAAAAAGGAAGTCGAAGGGAAAGAAGAAAAGGGAAAAGAAGAGGAGGAGGTAGAAGGAAGGGAGGAAAGGGAATCATCAAATGACTTCTCCCGCTCTTCGTGTCAGACTTTTACTGACTAAAACTCACCCGTGTTCCTTCAGTTGCCTGTGCCAGGGCCACGGTATCTCTTTCGAACATCCCGCGACCCCGGCGGCTAACCCGCGACCCCGGCAGCAAATACGTAGGCCTACGTCCCTTTGGAGCTCTAAAAAGAGCAAAATAAGAAAATACGGTTATGCGACATATTTCGATACTCGCAAATAAATCTTCCGTAGGGTTTCCGGTTGACCTACAATCATGAAATTTGCCAAGAAGCAAGATCTCACAGCACAAGTAAAGGAAAAAGTCCGAAAATTGTAAATTTGTAGCTTTATCACGTAAAAAAATGCGGTACCAACTTATATTTGCAGTTGGAGAATTGACCGTGCGTGTGATAAGTATCGATGTATGGGAGAACTTTTTTTCAACTACTAAGTCAGGTCTGTTCTTGGGTCAAATTCATCCCAACTGCGGAACCCTTCATTGTGCGTGATCCGCTTCCGACACAAACTTGGCCGGTTTTTTAAAACAATGACAATATGCAGGCACATTTTTCGTTAGGCTAGGACTATAAGCATCCGAAATCTCACCGATCCGAGAAAAATCCGAGTTACCAGTCCGAGTTGCTATCGACATTTCTATGTATCGACTACACGCGTCCCGTTTGAATCCGGAGAGAAATTTACTCAGTCAGCCGCTAGCACATGCGCTGAACAGTCGCTACTTTGGTGTTTCAAATGAAAACGTTAACTTCAGTTGAAGTTTCATGTTTAAACCGGCCAAGTGCGTGTCGGACCACGCATAATGAAGGGTTCCATAATTGAAAAGAATTTATCCCAAAAACAAACTTAACATTGTAGTTGCAAAACATGTTCTCCCATACATTGATATTAGGTCTTTACCTATGAAATTGCCGTTCTGCAGTACTGGCCATTTCAAATCAAAATAATTTTTGTTTGGCTAAGAATTCTAATTTCAAATTAATTTTATTTTAAAAACATGGATTTTATTTTTTCCAAAAGTAGTCATTTGTTTATTGATTAGTGTTACATTTTCATCGCATTTCAATCTTTTTCGTCATCATGGATACGTTAAAAATTCGAGTAATTATGGAATATGAGTACCGTCGTGGCAGCAACGCGGCACAAGCGGCACGCAACATCAACGACGATTACGGAGCTAACACTACAAACCAACGCACCACTTGTTATTGGTTTGCTCGCTTCCGTTCTGGAAATTTCGACCTGAAAAATGAACCTCGCGGTCGTCCGAAGACTTTGGTCGACAATGACGAATTTAAGGCGATTGTGGAAGCTGATGATACAAAATCTACGGCTGAATTAGCAGCAGCTTTCGACGTTAGCGTCAAAACAATATTGGTCCATTTGCGTCAAATTGGCAAGGTAAAAAAGCTTGACAAATGGGTGCCCCACGAACTCAATGATCGCCAGCGCGAAGTACGCGTCGAGACGTGCCTTGCACTGCTCAACAGACACACAATTGAAGGAATTTTGAAACGCATTGTTACCTGCGATGAAAAATGGATTCTGTTTGATAACCGCAAGCGCTCAGCAAGTTGGTTGGATCCTGGTTCAGCACCTAAACAATGCCCTAAACGAAAACTTAACCGTAGAAAAGTGATGGTCACTGTTTGGTGGTCTAGCGCCGGTGTGATTCATCGCAGCTTCTTACCAAACGGGGTGAGCATTACTTCAGATGTGTACTGTGAAGAACTGAATACAATGATGGAGAAGCTGGCACATCTCCAACCAGCATTGGTCAATCGCTCGTCTCCGCTGCTCCTGCACGACAACGCGCGACCTCATACTGCACAGCAGACGGTCTCCAAGTTGCAAGAACTGGGGTTGGAAGCTCTCCGTCATCCGCCCTACTCACCAGACCTTGCGCCTACAGACTACTACTTTTTCCAGAATTTGGATAACTTCTTGGCGGGAAAAAAATTCAATACCCGAGAGGCAGTACAAAATGCCTTTGAAGAATTTGTTGCCTCCCGTCCAGCTGATTTCTTTAAGAAGGGCATCAATAAACTGCCACTGCGTTGGCAAAGATGCATTGATTGCATGGGTGATTACTTCGATTAATACAAATAAAAATGCATGAAAAAAATTCGTTTAAATTTTTTCATACAAAACGGCAATTTCATAGGTAAAGACCTATTATATAGGGTGACTGGTAATTAGTGACCGATACTTAAACACATGATTATATTCATGATAACAAACAACTTTTAATATGGGACTAAACATGAAAGCGCGAAAAAAAAATCAGCTGCCCCATACATTCATGTTCGCATAACTCGTCACAATGTAGGGAGCAGCTGATTTTGTTTTCGTGATTTTAGGTTTGGTCCCATAGGTTAAGTTGTTTATTATCATGAGCAATCATGTGTTTAGGTATCGGTCACTAATTACCAGTCACCCTATATAAAATATATATTTTTATAAAGTGTGTTCTCGGATAACTTCGACGTTTATGAACCGATTTTGATGATTATTTTTTTGTTGGAAAGGAGATATCCCAAGGGTGGTACCGTGATAAGGAAACCAGGATCTGATGATGGCATCCCAGAGAAATCGAGGAAATCTTCAATTTTTATAGGCACACCTATACACCGATTTGGGTATTTTTTATAGTAACTCGTGCATTTGCTCCCGGAAAGCACCATTTGGTGAAGTGGAACTGATGAGGAAGACCACAGATGGCCATCGGAACTACTCAATAATACGTATTTCACGGGTTGCGATTCGATTATTGCTAAGCAATTTATGCTCATACAATACTTATGTTGAAGCTCCTGTTCCAGTTCTCCTGGTTCCTTACTGGGAGAACTCCTCAACAATTAACGTCCTTGTATCGGGAAAAGCAATATTTTGTAAAAGGTGATAAGCAGTTGACATTAGGCTATTGTAACTTAGATAAATTACAGACTGCCCCACTAAAAAGTGAAAAATAAAAAACTTTTTTACAAAAAAAAAAAAAACCGACTTCCAAAAAAATACTACAAAGTGCAAAATAACTTTAATTTTGGAAGTCGGTGGCAAAAAGCACAGATCCAAAGACACCAACTTCCGAAATTAAAGTTATTTTCTACTTTGTACTATTTTTTTTGGATTTCAGTTGTTTTTTTTTTTCTAAAATAGTTTTTTTACTTGCTCGGTTGAACCTGACTCCCCACTTGACCAAATGAAGCCGAATTTCTATTTATTTTGACATCTCACCGAGAGGAGGACAGTTCCCAGCAGTGGGAACATTATAGGCCGATTATGCTATGCTAAGGCGGATGTTTGGAACACTAGTGAGAAATTCAAACTTTTCTGCGGTTTTCAAAACTTCCGTGTTTCTGACATTCCTTCTGTAAAAAAAATATTAATTGTATGACAAATGACTGCGAACGTGACTTGAGGGTTCAATTGGCCATGTCAGTGGAATCAGGGCAAACACCTAGGAAGTAACATTCCGAGCCAAGGTACCAAGTGTAGTACTTAGGTATTTAGGATGTAGATCATTCGTTCTAGTAGTGCCGAAAATTTTGACTGCGTTGCTATTGGTCCACGTAATCAACATAAAGTCCGTTCCACACAAACCAAACGCTGTAGGTACATGTACATTATGTTGAGTCATCGACTGCCTGCGCGTCGCACGTGTTTTAGTGAGTGAACCAGACGATACTGTTTGTGCGTGAGTCATGGCGGACATGTCTCCTGTACAGTTAGAAGTAAGTATTCAATATGAACGGGCCTTAACAATTTCAAAACAAAACAAAGGCGCTGGCCCCACCCCGCCAATGACCCATCTCACTCTGTCAATATCGGAAATGTGCGAGAGACATTTATAACTCAGTACCCGTTTGTTAAAAAAAACAGACTATAAGCAGAATCTTTCCCACGCAGGTTTCCATGGAACTGGGGTCAGACGGAGTGTGTTGGCGTAGATGCGGACCGCAACTGGGACTACCACTGGAGTGAAAAGGACTCGTCACTGGACCCTTGTTCGGACAACTACGCCGGACCACATCCCTTCAGCGAGCCAGAGACAAGAGCCGTTTCAGAGTTCCTATCCGAACATAGAGGACAGATCAAAGTAGGCAATTATTCAAGTTACCTATAAACTGTCTATTCTCTTTTGTCGAGAAATGTTTGAAACTTTAATTTAGCTGTGTTGAAAATCCACTAGTATAAATGCATGACACACTTAGGTACTTTATTGATCAATTTCAAAAGGTTGTCACTAAGGTCACTTAGTTTGATTTCAAATACCACTGTTTATTGCAAATGTTGATGGCCATATTAAACTGTTGTACTTACCAGTGTGTAAACCTCGCTAATCTGCCAATATGAACCGAGGTTCAAGCGAGTAATCTTGTTTTCTATCTCAGTGTTTTTATCGCGTGACGGATGCACACAACGATATACGTCATTATAGGTACTTATTACCCATTTACAGTGTTCATGTAAATGGGTAATTAGTACCTATAATTGCCGAGTGTAATGGGTTCGTAGTATTCGTTTTCACTTTAGATCTTATTAGTTTACAAACTATTCGAAGACATAATAATATCTTTTGGCTATTAGTAGAGATATGGCGTGTCAATAGGTAGGTACGTCAACTTAGGGTTGCCTTCTTTAGTATTATTTTACGACTAGGTATATGCACTTATGCAGTAAGTAATGATGACACATTAACTAAAATTTACGACTGTAAGTAAGTAGTCACAAAGTCACAACCTGTAAGTAGGTAGTCACAAAGTCACACTCACAACCTGTAAGTAGTCACAGAATAGAAATCAAAAATGGTTTCCACCGCCTTTAAGTATAGCAATTTATCATTCGTTGAAAACCGTAAAGGTAGACCTCACCGCACACTATATCGCTGGAAATTGTGACAGAATACGGTATTTGCCCACATCGTTACTTTCAAAAGATTTTCTACTACACTTTCAAACGAACACGTCAAAAATACTGATATTCAAGAGAGTATGAATTGTAAAATGCGGTCTGCTGTAGCTTGGTCTAAATGTAGTAGGAAAGAATGACAAGAATAAAATGATGATCTAAGTGTTATCTTTTTAATATCAATGTGCAATCAGAAGTGCGTGAAGCTCGTTCAATATTTAGGTACGCTATTGCCATGCTATTGCTATTTTTTGCTTCTTATTGATACGAGCTACGGTTGGTGTCAAAGGGAAAACATCTCAAAACCTTGGTCAAATTCTAGTGCAATATTTACAACAAAACTATTAACTACCTACTTACTTATTACAAACAAATATTCCAGTTATTACGAAATAAAAAAGTGCCTAATTAAAAAAAAAAATAAATCAACTTCAAAAGAAATTAACTTACAATTATGAAATAACTTTAATTTCGGAAGTCGGTGGTAAAACTAAAACATAGGAAAATTTGAATAGCAATTTTTTTTTTTTTTTTTTGTAAGTTGTTTAATATTCTGCCGCTGCTGTGTACAAATACGTACCTACCTAGGTAGGTACGTATCGTTGCAAGTACTCATTTATAGGTATGAAAACGACCAGGACTAGGTAGTCTCGGTTGTTTTTATGTTTACTTACTAAAAGTATCATGTCAACAACGGATTTTTTCAGCGAAACAAAAAACCGAGATTTTGAAATAAAGTTAATTAGAGACCGCGACAGAGAAATTGATTGCGAAACAGAACTCCATTGATCAATCCTATCTACTCCGACTTTTGTTTAACTTACTTATTATGTATTGTTTCTTGTTCTAAATGCTGGGTTAGTTTGTAGCTTGTATTATCAAGATATTTACCTAACGGTCCTAGAAAATAACAACATACTTTGCAAATAGATGGGAACGATAAAGCAACCAGCGTTTGTTTGATGCGTGCACATTAGTGTCGCTTAGATTAAACAATAAATAGGTAGTGTAATTTTCTATTATAAACCTACAATGTTTAATTGGCATAATGGCACCTTGATTCACAGCTGTACCTGTCACTGCACGCATACTCGCAGGCGTGGTTGGTGCCGAGCTCACATGCGCATGAGTCGTTCGCAGACGATGGCACGCTCACCGAGATGGGCAAGTTGGCCACCGTCGCACTTGCTGACTTATATGGCACCAAGTACCAAGTAAGAATCTAATCATAGAAAGTTGATCGGTTATCCCGGTCTTACTTTGTAGATATTATTATTGCTCCATCCGTGCCTAGCAAACCTATGCCATTACTGAAGAACCCTGTTTAGATCAGCCCTGTCATCTTTCCTATTATAAAAAGATGGCCACGCTAGTTGAGGGGCTTGTGGCTAAGTAATAACAGTCCGTGGATGGGTGACCATCTTTACCTACATATCGAGACCCCTCCGTGCCTTGGAAAGCATGTTAAGCCGTTGGTCTCATTCGTAGATCTTGGACAGGCGTTACGGGTCGTCAGAAGCCCGAAAGCCTGACAACCAGTCTTACCAGGGGTATCGCATTACCCAGTAACTGGATTGTGGAGGTCAGATAGGCAGTCGCTGCATGTAAAACTTCAGCTGCATCCGGTTAGACTGGAAGCCAACAACATAAACAAAACAACAACAACAACATACAACAACATAGTTGGGAAAAGGCTACAAATGAGCCACGCTATTTGAGCGGTTTATCATGGATAGTGAATACCCTCCATCTGGGAAGAACGGAGGGTTATGTCGGAATCCTACCGACTAAAACTAAAACCCCACTGTTCCTTCTAGTACCATGAGTCGGTACCTATATACCTTCTACTGCTAACCATGACTAGGTTCCATAATTACAAGAATTTAAATCCGACAAAGTAGGTTGGTACGCTATGTCATCTGAATAACTGTATTTTGTCTTGCAGGTTGGCACAGCCGCTGAAATACGACAGCCTGCTTCCGGAATGTCTCATGACTGGGCGAAAGCACGCGCTGGAATCAAATTCTCATATCATGTGGACCTGAGGGATTCATTCGGTCCATACGGCTTCTTGCTGCCGGGCTCCCAAATTGTGTCCACGGCGCGTGAAACCTGGCAAGCTGTCAAAGCAATCGTAGATAACTTAACCCCTGGATAAACAACATTAAATATTAGATATATAAACATAAGTACCAAAATTGAAATTGTTTACGCCTCGCCAGTTGCTCAATTAGATATTACTTAGTTTTAATTAGAATTTATACAAACCTTACTTTCGATATTAAAATTTATTATTTATTGCCATAATTTATACGTTGACAAACATCGCTAATAGATAGAAATAAGGATAACTATGTTATCGAAGACCTGGATATGAAAAATTTCACTATTCCGCAAAGATTCATGGCATTTTCATAGGCTCAGATCAATTGTCAACTGCTCAATCTCAAACATGTGTCAACGAAGTGATTAAGACTGGTCTGTGGTCATCTTTTAATAGTGTTTTAGAAGGCCCGTGATCACTCTGAACGATTACAGGCTGATTAGAAAAAAAAAAAATAGAAAAGGCTACGCATTTAAGCACACACACTTATTGCTGATATTTACAAATTGCCTACTAGTTTTTTTTTTTTAATTCGTGATGCACTAAATGTAGACGAGTAGTACAAAGAATTACGGTGTAAGGTACGCTGAGGTGTAGGTAGCTAAGTATCAGTGTATCTGGGTAAGTAGAAAAATAAAACAAATTGAGATTTGAGTTAATTGTTTTTTTTTTACATCAGTGTCTATGGGCCGAAACACATCAGACCGTACTGGTCATGTAATTTATTTATGTCTTGGTTCGGTATTGGCAGTACCTACCTACTTGTCTCATCTTCGTTCAAAAGGGTAGATACGGTGTGAGATGTTTGTAGGTTGGTCAACAACTTCTAACAGACGTGTCGTATAGATAGGTACTATCGATCGTGACGTATCGATATACTTATATGCGTTAAAACGAAAAAGTTAAATAGTACTTAATTTGATGATGATAACATGATGGTTTAGGTTAGATACCGATATACCCATCAATAAGTAGTCTGCGGAGTTACGCTGTCTATTTTAATTTGACCCTGTAGAATTAAGGGGATATCTACATAGTTAAATTTGAGTTTTTATAAAAAAAAAAAAAAACCGAAATCAAAACCAAAAATGAATAAAATAACTTCCATAAAAAACTAAACAGCTTCTGAAGCTAAAGTGCACTGAAGAATTGAACACACCGACTTCAGAAGCTGTTAAGTTTTTTATAAGTAAAAGTTATTTTATTCGTTTTTGGTTTTAACTTTTTTTAAAGTCAATTTATTTTTCCATTTTTAGTTGAATATACAATTACATAAGTATGTCCAAGACGAACGAAAAGAAGAATCATCAAAATCCGCTCAGAAATGCCGGAGATACTACAACATACACACACACACACACACAAACCAATATTTACCAATATTTTCATTTTACGCTTCAAAAATGTTGTCTCGTCACAAAAATTTCTATGACATTAATCGTACAAATAACTAAAACAACTTGCCTATTCTGTAAGCTTTCCAAAAAGGTATATAAGTCAATTTTAAAAAAACAAAATTCGTGGCATGGCATGTGTTTGAATCGGTGCGGGGAGAGAAAGGGTCATTTGTATTTGTATGAAATAAAATGCATTAAAAAATTTACGTCAAATTTTATAAAAAAAATTACACATCTTGTTCAAAATGAGCCCCACGATTACGAATGCAGGTACGAATTCTCTTCCTACTTCGGTTTTCGTCACTCTTGATGTGAACGTTGTTCTCATCTGTCGCTGTCGAAGTTCTTCGACTGAATTTATTGGGGTCACATAAACTAATTCCTTCATATGACCCCAAACGTAAAAATCAAGTGGTGTGATATCAGGGCTTCGTACTGGCTACGGAATTGGCCCTCCTCTCCCAATCCATCGGTTTGGATATCTCTCGTCTAGCCACTGTCGGACAGTAATCCGGTAATGTGCTGGGCAACCATCATTTTGAAACATGAGGTTGTTTTTTATTTCTTCGGGAACATCCGCCAACAAATCGTCTAGGTTGTTTCTTCAAAACTCCTCGTAATTTTCGCCATTCAAATTTTGGGGCAAGAAATGAGGGCCCAGCAAATAATTATCAAGCACACCCATCCATATGCTCAGGGAAAATCTCATTTGCGACGCAGTTTCTTTTAGTTTTTTTGGATTCCTGCCTACTTTAGGTGCCCAAAAATGTAAGTTATGGTAATTCGTTATACCATCCCGGTCAAACTTTGACTCGTCAGTCCACAAAATATTTATTAGGAAATGTTCCTGGTCAGCGTCAGCGTTTAACATAAACCGAGAAAATTCGAGTCGCCTGGCAGGATCTCCCTCGTGCAATGATTTTACAGGTTGATAATGGTATGGGTGTCTACCTGATAGATGTACTACCGACCACACTTTCCACTGGGACATATCGAGCTGTCTTGCAACAATGTTCGTTGAGATGTTTGGGTCATCAATAAAACATTGAAGAATGGTATCCTTTTCGTCAGCCGTGTACCGTCGAGGCCTGCCAGCGTTGACTTGTGCTCTCTGAACACTGCCAGTTTCAGACAGTCGTCGATAGGTGTTCCCGAAAACAGTAACGTGGGGAAGTCGACGATCGGGAAAGCGGCGTTGGTATTCTAGCCGAGCCACAGCCGCGTTTCCATCGGCAAAACCATAACAAAACATTATGTCTGCGTATTCGTTATTACAATACGAAGCCATGTTATCCGAAATAACAATGATAACAAAAAGAATAGCAAGAGAAACAAGAATTAACAATAATGATCGATAACAAATTAACGCGATGAGAGATTGGTTAATAGCAAGATAACAACACACGTGCTTGCACGTCGTAGAGTCGAAACTTACTAAGGAAGGCGACGCGAGCGCAGCAGACGCCGTGTACTCCCCCGCCCGCATATACCGCCCCATCACGAAGAATTTCGCCAGTAAAATCGGTTGTTTTAGCGAGGATCATAAACTAAAAACTTTCTCTCCCCGCACCGCGCGCCGCCGCGCCGGTTCAAACACATGCCATGCCACAAATTATGTATTTTAAAATTGACTTTTATACCTTTTTGGAAAGCTTACAGAATAGGCAAGTTGTTTTAGTTATTTGTACGATTAATGTCATAGTAATGTTTGTGACGAGACAACATTTTTGAAGCGTAAAATGAAAATATTAATAAGATATTATTCTTAAATCGCTCATTATTTTAATTATTTTGTTAAATTTAGTAGTTTTAATTATGTCAATAGCTTAATTAAAGTGCCAGCTACAACATCATTTTTAATGGTACCCATTCAAATATGTATTTTTTTTTATTTGGAATTAAAAGTCAAATTTTGGGTAAATATCGAAAAACTCTTAAAATTCAAATATCTCGAAAACTATTGAATTTCGGCCATACATATGGGGGTTCAATTTGTTGCATTTTGCCCCCCTTATCAGCCCCTGACGGATATACCTACGTCGAATTACCAGTAACCCTGTATACTAAAACTAAAATTCTATATTTTCACGAAATTGAATTCATGTTAAATTTCGTGAAAATATACAATTTTAGTTACAGAATCAATACGAACAGAAAACGCGTACCATTTTTATATATTACCAATGTTGTACGGTAGGTACCTCACAGTTCTTCACGTTTTACTAAGTTTTGTTTTCTAATTAATAAAAATGATGCAATATCAATAGTTTAGCACTCCTACCCTCATTGTGGAAATATCCATTTAGTTGACCTTACCAAGAAAATACTAATATTATCCTAATTTTGTATCAAAACTTGGTAAACCGTGAAGAACTTTGAGGTATATTGGTAAAACATAAAAATGGTACGCTTTTTCTGTTCGTATTCATTCTAATTGCAAAGGGCCCTGCTGGAAAGACAAAAATTTCATGCTGAATTTCTCCTGTTCTATCAAAAATTCCTAAAATTTAATACATGAATCGAGAGGTACAGACGCCAACACATCAACCTACTACAATCTGTCAAATTTCTTTAGTAGATTTTCATCTTTATCGTTATAGCATTAGGTTCAAGGTTGATTGGGAAAATTTTACAGTTTCGGGTGGCTTGTGTGCTGGCGTCGGTACATTAGGAGCAGATGCGATCAATATTTTTTTTATGTCAATACATAAAAAATAATCGAGCGCAGTATATCCGATGTCCCCGCTGGATAAATGAGGCGATTTATCGTGATTTCTATCAAAATGATCGAGATACATTGGACCTTATTGATAAATTCGTGAGGTACATTGAACAAACAAAGCATTGCTACTAGTTTTATGAGCCTAGTTCGCGGGGCCCAGCTGGACAGAAACACATGCTAACGGCCCGCGGCCCCGTTTGATTTGAATGCTAATTTTTTTAAAGAAACGGGGGAATCGGGTGTACTTTTTCGGAACCGGTTCTGTAGATACCTCGTAGAACTGCGTATACCCAGGTATTTCGGAACCGGGTATACCCAGGTGCATGCCCTAGTCCCATGTATTTATTAACTTTACTTGGGTAGTTTTTGAGTTAGCTTCAGTAATAAGTATTTTTCCCACTTTTTATATGGATGATGTTCTAATTTTTTTTGTTTACTGCTTGTGCTTGCTTTTGGTATTCGAATTTGTGTAAAATAAGCCACAGATATAAAGTGAAAAATAAAAAAAATAACAAAAAAAACGACCTAGCTTTTAAAAAATAATTTCGCAAGTCGGTGGCAAAAAACGAAACTACACAACCAAAGACCGACTTCCGAAATTAAAGTTATTTTTCACTTGTAGGTACTGTTTTTTTTTTTTTTTTTTTTTGTTAAAAATCTTTATTACACATTACACCTAAATCAAAATAATATTTATGTGACGAAACCTTTATGAAACCAGTATTACCGTCAAACCATGTCAAACGGAACGCACTCAAACGTCAATGTCAAAAATTATTGATCATTAAATTTTTTATCTCACCCAGTCGGAAAAATAAACAAGATAATCGCAAATAAAAGTAAAAAGATGTCTGAGAAAACAGAAACGGTACTGGAAACTGCTGAGATAGATTCCGCAAAGTTTGAAGAAACCGTAAGCTCGATATTGTGTGGCCTAGGTGCTCAAAAATATATCGATATATTCAAGTAAGATCGCTCAACAATCAAACTTATTAATATTTAGATGTACATCTTACATTTGTTTACATTTATTACGCACAGAAAACAAGATATTGACCAGTATGGATTATCAGAATTATCAGACGAAGATCTAACGAGGTTGGGTATTGTTGAACCAGAAATAAGAACTCAAATCATTGAACGTGCAAAATTAATTCCCGCATACGATGAGACTGCTGTCTGCACGTAAGTACCAAAAATGTAATTATTATTTAGAAGATCTCGTCGTCATCATCATCGTCTTCTTCCTTACGCCACTTTTTGAGTAGGTTACAATAACCCAGTGTCTGATAAGAGCATTTAATACTTTCCCTCTTTCTTTTTCTCTTTGACACTAGGTTCATTCATCACATCTGTTGCATTTTGTGGACTATTTACTCCTTAGGCCAAAATTCTTAAATATGAACATATACTGGAACAATCAATTAGTTAGGTACTTGTATTAAAAAAATTAAAAGATGCAGAAAGGAGTGCAGACCAACTCATTTAATTCAATCCATTGTTGGTTGTTTGGGTTGTTTATTTAGTAACTAATTAACAGTTCAATTATTTAGTAACTAATTAGTTTTATGACAGAAATCTAAATTAAACATTATTTCTTCAATAGAGCAACATTAACTAAAATTTGATAGATATTATAAATTAAAGTTGCTCTTGTTGCACAAAGAGCGTTGTACTTCTACACTTTGCAATGGATTTTGATGCAGTTTCACCATCATTTATAGAATTTACTCCAGAAGGTTTATAACTTACATATAAAAAAGAAATCTTGATGTTTCGTCAAGTCAAAAAAACCATGCAAAGCAGGGGTGGATCGCTAGTAATACATAATAGTATAATTTTTCACTAATAAAGTAATAATAAATTATTATTATGTCATAACTTCCTCAGGTCAAGTCTTGGTCCAATGGAGATAGTTGAAGTTTTTGAGGAGTGTGCATTACTTCTCCATAGATTACATTTAAGCATGGTTGCCAGCAATACGGTTCTGACCAAAACAAAGAGAATATCAGATTGTTTGCTTTACAAAGACAAATATGCATCTAACATAGCACTCTTCACTTTAAACGAAATGGTCAACATTTTAAACTCTATGGACAATGCAGTACACACACAATTGAAGGTAAAGATTCTTGAAATGTACATTGAACAAACAATTCACTTAACCCGTCGCGCGCTAATTAGCAGACACAATTGAAATTCTATTGTTATCTGTACACATGGTGTGCAATCGACATTTTAAGAGTTAAAGCACACTACTTAAAACCAAGTGTTATAATAATGATGCTTCTTTATTCCATATTTTAAGTTTACAAATCAAATAAAGTGTTAGTGTTGTTACTAGTAATATTTTCATACTACTTTACTTTACTTTTTCTTGTGTTACTTGTAATTTTTTCCCAATATAGGCCCTTTTTTGGGTAAAAGCCAAACTAAGGGTTACCTACCGACCAATAATTGATTTCACAATTTATTTTCAGATGAAGACAAACAAAAGACGCTGTACAAAAAAGAAGCTTGTAGTTGGCACAATTGGTAGCGCTGTGATTGCTATGTTGGCAGTATTATTTGCTCGATCCCTGAAACAACTTGATTAGTATTATCCTAAACTTCAAAACAACTACCTCCTAGCCTTCATGTTACTTTATCTGGGTTCTGTGTGCGCTGTGTTCTCATAATACAATTTTGTACATTCTTTAACATATTTAAAAGATACCATTGAAGTCGAACTGGGCTGTTCTGTTGAATAAAAAAAACCTTAAATATATTTATTATTTTTCCACTGTAAAGTCTAAAATCCCTCCTACCTCTTTTAAACTTGCTGTCAACACACTATTTTTCCGTGGTAGAAGTGATCTCGATTCGTTAACGCGTTTAACAAACAAAAACGCATTCGCTCCGCCGGTCCTGACGCACAGTCCCCACGGTTATACACCGGCTGCAAATTCGTAATTTACACGGTCATTCGGCCGATAACAAGTGCACACAAAGGAGTATATAGGGTCAGCGCAAACCGGAAACAGCATAACTACCAAAAATAAAATGTTTCCCAGTTTGTACAGTAAATAAATCCAGATGAAGTGACCCAATTGTTTTGACCTCTCCAATTAAAAAGTGTAAGGTAAATGATGGTTCGGCAGGCAGGCAGGGCGGGCGTGACGTCACACGCGGGGACAGGCGGGCGCTCCGGAAGCGTTCGGGGACCGCGCACACCGGCCGGTAGCGGAGTCCCGCGCTCCCTGGACCGGCGATATCGTTATTGCGGGCGAGCGCGCCAATTGAAACGCGTGTCCGTTGCGCCCAATCGGGACGTGCCCTCTGCGACTTGTGAAATTTCGGACTACGAATTTTGTAATGTGTAATAAAATAATTATAATATTTGTGTAAAAATGAATTGTTTTATACATCTAACGGTGATTGTTTCATTATTGAATTGTTTATGTGCGCAAGAAATCTATGAAAAGGGTAAGTACCTCCAGATTAGGTATACCTATTACGTTCCTAAAAACGTTTTATAATGAAACTTAGGTCAAAAACTGGATCATTAAAAAGTGCATAGGCAAGTTATATTTGCAACTCGGAACTTTAAAGTTTTCAGTTACAAAATAGTATCTTTAACTATGAAATAAGCCGCGGTGTAGGTATATAAATGGAATCACAGATGATATATAAGTAGAAGAAGAAAGTTTTCAGAATTGTTTTGTTTTCCTAAAATATTTAAATAATAGAAAATTAAGTAGCGACTTAAATCAGTTGTGCATATCGGATGAGTTTTTATCTCGCAAGTAAAGCAAGCTCCGCCTGAGTATTTTTCCGGATATCGATCATTTTCCTAGCATACCCAAATAGGTACTTTCAAAGTACCTATTATTGTATGGAATTAATGAATTACTTAGCTTTCAGGCCCTTTTTATGATTTATGTATAATTATGGAATGGCCAAATTAATGAATGAATGCGGTTAGCAGCCAAGGGATTAGGTACCTACCGTACCTCCTGGAGAGTCTCTTCAGGTGATACAATATACCTACTAATTTATAAACCCAAAACCCCCAGGGGGAGGGGGAGGGGGGTTAGTTGCGAACCCCATAGGTTCACAACTACTTAGGATGATTTTCTTTTCCATAGGATGATGTTTTTTTACGTTTATATATATATAATATATAAGCTTATATACCTATTATGTAAAGGGTTTTTCCTTATGCACACATGGGGTGCAGAAAGCCTTCAAGGAGTTAACTAACAAAGTAATTATAGGTACCTAACTTAATATAACCTGATCACTTTGAAAATCAAATTAACATATCGCAAATTGTGATGTTTCTCTGTAGGTGTAGGTACTAGCAGTGGCTTGTAAAGAGGTTGAAGAAAAATCACTGCTTAAATCTTTAAATTTAGTTGGCCATAATTAAGCTGGTAGGTAGGTAGCCTGTCAGGGCAGGGTCGCGGGTTGTTCGTAAGAGATACCGTGGCCCTGGCACAGGCAACTGAAGGAACACGGGTGGGTTTTAGTCAGTAAGTCTGACAGAGCCCAGAGCGGGAGAAGTCATTGATGATTTCCCATCCGCGAAAAAAAAAAGGTATCGGACAACTTTTCTTATAAAACAGTCGGCAAATTTATTTAGCGTCATACCTACCTAATTATAATGGTGCTGCCTCGTAAGTGTTTCGTAAGTATTCAGATTTGGTTTAAAGATTTTAAAGAAATCTAGATCTTACTCAGCCATTTTGTATTGTTCGTTGGTGACCCTAGTGGACGGCGTGGTGGGCCAGAGTGTGGAGCTGCCATGCAACATCACCGCGGAGAAAGACGACGACAAGCTTAATATCCTAGCCTGGTACAAGAACGGTTCTTCTACCGCATTCTACAGGTAATTACTGATTTATTTCAATATCTGATGAGGCTAGAAGCTGATCACTGATCTCACCTTACGAAACGTGAAATATTGCCATTTGGATTAAGGCGAGTAGTGCTGCCAACTAGCGCCACCATTGAGAAAAAAATCATAAGTCTGGAGATATGGAACATTTTGAAGCCTTAAGCTTCGAACCTAGGAGGTTTAATATTGATTTTTTTTGATACAAAAAATTCTACCTCATCTGGCTAAAAATGTGAGCATAGGAAATTTCAAAATGTTCCTTTGCTCCAGACTTATGATTTTTTTCTCAATGGTGGCGCTAGTTGGCAGCACTACTCGCCTTAAGATAAACCATCTGCAGTTAATGAACATTGTCATTTCTATGGTATCGTCACATATCTACCTAAGTAGGTATCTGATCTGTGAACCGACTGCGTAGGTATCAATTAGTCACTGTTTTAAATTTTTTTTAATCGTGACTCCATAGGCATGCCTCTGCCCTCTACTCTCTCTCTCTCTCTTCTACTCTTCTTGCCGGTTACCCGATCAGATAGGTACTTATTCTAAACATTTCCTTGCCTACTACCTATACCTGGACCCGAAAGAGGAATGCTTAGTTACTACCAGCTTTAGGTAGGTAGATACCTATTGTGTAGGAGTGTGACATTCTAAAATAATCTTATTGAGTTTAAGTTAGGAACTTTTGACCGTTCACGTGGTTTGCATCAGCAGTCGCGACCTCCGCGATGGCGATAAGAGCACTACCTCGTCGGGAGGCGGCCGCTACCGACTGGTGACGGGCGATACAGAAGGGGAGGACAAGCTACAGATAATCACCGTGCGCCCTTCGGACGCCGGCGTCTATACCTGTCTTGCAGACTTCGCTGCCAGTCCTGCGCATAAAACTTACATTCAACTCGCTGTTATCGGTAAGTACCTACCTAAATTCAGCTTGTTTTTCTTGCTTCTTCGACTTCTGATAAGGGCGAAACTGGAACAGAACTGTATCACACGTTCGGTTCCTATTGATACTTCAAGTTATCAAGCAGACCAGAGTCTTGAGGACTTCATTATATCTACAATGAAGTCCTCCTAGTATTCAAAAAGCTGTAAGCTTTGTGGATTTCTCAGTTAGTTTGGATATAGGAGCGATGTTACTGTTTTCTACAACCACTATGGACTATAATTATTGAACTCTAGCTGACTGCTAATGGTACATTTGCTAGGCCAATATCAGTCGTCAGAGCCCCAACAGCTAACTGAGACTGACTGAATCAGTAACCGTAGGTACCTAGATAAGTGAAAACGCTGTCCTCTGTCGCGGAATTCCCTGATCGTGCAGTGTAACAACAGAAGGTGAAGGGCATTATGATTTGAAGAGTAGGTACCTACTGTAGCAATTTCTGAAATTAACGTAACACACGGTTTGAACTGTTAACGTCTTTATGCGCTGATCTCCGTGGCATGTGACTGCAAATTGCTCATGCACTTAGCTGCATGACTATAGCATCAATGTGGACGAGTGAGTTATGTCACATAACTCATGTCAGATATTATGACTCATACTTAGTGCATCATTATCTGAAGAAATACCTATCAGATACTGTGCAGTTCTTTCTGCAATTCAACTAGGTACCTACTTATAGCTACTTTAGAAGCAAAATAATGAGAGATTTTATTATAAAGTCCTGCAAATAGGAAGGTAATTTACAAACACTGCAGATATCAACTCACTTAACAATAGGTACACAATTGTACAATTGTTGTACAATTTTTTTAATACAAAAAATTCTACCTTATCTGACTAAAAATGTGAGCATAGAAAATTTCAAAATGTTCCATATGTCCAGATTTATGATTTTTTTCTCAATGGTGACGTTATTTGGCAACACTACTCGCCTTAAGTTATTGTAGACGCGAGAACAATACCTACTTAGATATTTTTTTGTTTTACATGAACGGAACAAAGGCATTCTGTAACGAGCCGAACTGAAATTTACGTATCCCGCAGAATAGCCGCGGCTCAGTTAATTGGTCCGCGAGGCTAATGAGGAAGCTGACTGCGCCGGAACTGCTCGCTCCATTTATTAAACAATTGCGCGACGTAAACATAACATCATTAAGCATAATAATTAGCTAGGCTACAGACATTACACTATTTTAGGTTAGACTCATCACGATTGTTGAATAACTTTTTTATTCTAGCTAAATTACCTACCTAGGTACTCGTTTAGGCAGACATAATTATGGTAATGTGGCAAATAGTGTAACATGTATAGATAAAAATACAAGGAGCTCGTGGCTAAGTAATAACATCCGCACGGGTCGATCCATCAGGTTAAGCTACGCTGGCCGGGGTTGTCCGTGGATGGGTGACCATCTTTACAAAACGAGACTCCTCCGTGCCTCAGAAAGCAAATTAAGCCGTTGGCCCCGGCTGTCCATCCGTGGATCTTTGACAGTCGTTACGGCTCGTCAGAAGCCCGAAAGTCTGACAACCAGTCTTACCAAGGGGTATCGTGTTACCCAGTAACTGGGTTGTAAAGGTCAGATAGGCATTCGCTCCATGAAAAATACTGATATTCAGCTGCATCCGGATAGACTGGAAGCTGACCCCAACATAGTTGGGAAAAGGCTAAGCAGATAAAAAAAAAAATGTTTATTTCAATTACAAAGTGCTTTGTCATAAATGTATTGGAGATCTCCTTTTAAGCAATAGTTGCTTGTGTTAGGAGACTCCGCTCTTCCGCTAGGATTTTAACTATAATTGCAATTGAAAACATAATAAACAAGAAAGAAAAATAAAAAAAATCTAATCTATCTAAAAAAAATCTAAAAGATGATGATGATGATGTATAGATAAAAATAGATAAGTAACTAAGGACCTAAGTAGGCCTAGACCTAGGTATTAGTCAGAAACCTAAATCCACTGTACAAAACGTGGCTTACGATATTTTTGGCATAAGCCGACGTTCGCACGGGAGTAAAAGTATCGCGGCGATTATTTTCGCGCACTGGATTTTCAACGCTCTGCTTAGCGCCGAGAGTTGAAAATCCAGCAATGTGGTTTTTCGACTCGCTGGGATGTACTCTGTTGTTGTTAGGTTGGATTCTCGAAGCTCGTCTCAACACCGATAGTTGAAAATCCAGTGCGCGATAAAATCCCGCCGCGATATTTTTACGTCCGTGCGAACGTCGGCTTAGTCTATTGTTACGTAAACCAGTTTTATAAGTACCTACTAAAGGAGAATCTGCTGAGTAAAACTCCATTAACATTCTAGAACCACCGCGTCATCTATGGGTGGTGCATGAGAACGGCACACAAGTGGCCAAGGCCAGCGCTGGTGTCAACACCAGTCAGAACGTGGGGCCTTACTATGTGGGGGACACGGTTCATCTCGCCTGCGTGGCCTATGGAGGTAAGGCTATAACTGTTTAGAGTTTGTACATAATGAGGCTAGAGTTCTAGACCATAGAAAGATAAATAGTATTTTGTGTAGACGCGAAACTTCTGCCTGTCGCGTTAAAAATACTGGGTGACTTTTTTACCGTCTTAAAAAAAATAGGGTATATTATGTGAACGTAGTAGAAGCCTAGTTACACCTAGTTTTTTTTTTAACAGCTTAGTCAGAAAAAATGATCTAAGCATCAATAAATACTACAAAATCGATGTAAACTTTTCGTTTTAGAACAATAAAAATATCTGCTTGATTTGAATTTTGATTTTTATATTTTTTTTTTTAAAAATGTTAGGGAGGTATGCCTTAGGCTTCTACTCCGTTCACCTATTATAGCCATTTTTTTTTCAAGACTGTAAAAAAATTCTTCCAGTCTATACCCATTAAAATAACATCAATAAGTTAGAAAAAGGTTCCGATAAGGTTAAAAATACAACAATTAGCCTACATTTAGCGATTTTTTTTACATTATAGATAAGCGTATGATAGACCCAGTTTGGTGGTTTCACTTCTTTAACTACGTGGTATTATTTATTTTTCTACTTATATCCAGGCAGGTACCGGATGGTTTGACCGCAGTCAACTTACCTACCAACCTACCTATGTGCGCATGATTCTTGAATGAACGTGGAACGATTGACTGGTCTCCGTCATGCTCTCAATGTGTAGTAACATCAATCAATTCAGCGATTATGATATCAACTCACCGATCTTAATGGAGCTCTCGTTAACGTGATGTGGTGTCGCGGTATTGCATAAAAGTGCAAAGAAGGAAAATTGTTCCTTTTTCAGTAACACTTATAGACATCGCTGGGTAGTTTTGGATTTCAATTGCAAAATTGTTAGATGTTGCTGATACCTATTTAGCTAAGTATGTAGGTACAGTACGACACAACTTAGATGTGGCATCGGCAAAATTCGTAAAACCGATCACGATCCGAACTGAGTGCGCCTTTAACATCACCAATCCTTATTACTGCTTTAGGCGGAAATGATGTTTACGCATACGCAATAACTTGTAAAGTCATATAATCAAATACATTCGTAAAATTGAAATTAATGAATGCAAATATTCAAATCTATGCTACATCTAAGTTGTGTCATACTGATGTACCATTGGCAAACTTTCCTGTGAACCACTTTTCAACCTTATTGCTAGGGTAATAAGGTCGAAAAGTGGTTCACCGGAAAGTTTGCCGATGGTACCTACCATCGCGGACATTTGCGGTTCACCGCAAATGTCCGCGATGGTGGTTGGAGTGGTTCACCACTTTTCGACCTTATTGCTAGGGTAATAAGGTTGAAAAGTGGTTCACCGCAAATATCCGCAATGATATCTCTAACATTTCCTAAAGCTTCTCCAGATGATCAATAACGCAGTAACAAAATACTGCTGTGAATCCTCTTGCCGTCATCGTCAATTTCTCGCATTCCCTCTCGCTCGATTCACAGTAGCATCTAAGTAGGTACTTATTTATCAGAAGTTTCCAATCCTTTATATAGTTCCTCAATGTGATAGGTAAACCGCTGGCTGTACTGTCATGGTGGACAGAGCAACGTCTCCTGAAGAACACTCTCACTCCGCTGTCGGAACACCGCGTGCGCAGCGACCTCATATACGGTCCGCTACAGCGCGAAGACCACGGCCGAGTCTTCACTTGTTTCGCTAAAAATAACGAAGAAACTACACCGCTGACTATAGACATCACGATCGATATGTATTGTAAGTAATTATTACCTACATTACTGCATGTTCTTGTTAACTATATGCTCGACTAAGAAAACTGATATAGGTACCTATGTATTTAAAAACCTGAGACATGTTGCAGATCCCAAATTAATAAAGCAAATATATCTGGCACTCGGTCAATCAGTCTTGGGATACTGTATTACTGTTTGGGGAGGCGCACCTAAAACTATTTTAAAACCCCTTGAAGTAGCACGAAGAGCTATTCTCAAGGTTAGTAGTTTTCGTCCGTATTTGTTCCCTACATATCAACTTTATCAATCTTGTGAAGTCCTCTCCGTCCGCACATTGTTTATACTGCTCACCACCCTGAAGGAACATTCGAGAGTGAACTATGATACAACAATTATAAATTGAATTAAAATGATTAATTGAAGAAAACCTGTAGCCACCCCGTCAGACCCTTGTTTAAACACCCGTTCGTAAATAAATACTTCTGCTTCTTAGGTCCGTATCTGTATAACAAAATTAATGACATTGTAGACATACATGCATTAAATAACAAAGCATGTAAGAAAAGATTGTTTGCATATATCCTGACCCATGACCTAACCTATGACGACACCTCCTGCTGACCTATGACGAAACCGAAAACCTAGATGTACCACACTAGATCAAAACTTCGCACTCACCCTCCCACACACACTCATCCATCTATACATTCTACACAAACGGAGGCCTATATAATATCACCCTCTTTTTATAATTTCTCTTTTGTTTTTCTTCTTTTTTTGTATTAATTTTTATAATGTAGAGCCGCATTGTTACCTACTTGTTAGCTTTTAAATGTTCATATTTATAGGGAGGATCGCTGTTGTCTGAGATACAGATATTAAAGTATCTAGTTCAGACACAGATGTCTTGTAAAACTTATTAGATAAAGCTTAAATGATCTTATTGGTATTGTTATGAAGTTATTGTAATTGGAAGTGAAATAAATAAATAAATAAATCTTCCATCTAAGTTGCCCGTATGTAGTAGGTAGAAGCGGCATAAAACGAGCAGTTTATTGCATTCCCAGAAATTGTTCTTAGTACCTGTTATCATTGGACATATGAGTAGGTATTACTTAGTTGCTCGTTTACCTACGTGTCGAAAACACAGCAGATTTGAATATCCACTAGGTTTATATATTAGGTCTTTACCTATGAAATTGCCGTTCTGCAGTACTGGCCATTTCAAATCAAAATAATTTTTGTTTGGCTAAGAATTCTAATTTCAATTAATTTTATTTTAAAAACATGGATTTTTTTTTTCCAAAAGTAGTCATTTGTTTATTGATTAGTGTTACATTTTCATCGCATTTCAATCTTTTTCGTCATCATGGATACGTTAAAAATTCGAGTAATTATGGAATATGAGTACCGTCGTGGCAGCAACGCGGCACAAGCGGCACGCAACATCAACGACGTTTACGGAGCTAACACTACAAACCAACGCACCACTTGTTATTGGTTTGCTCGCTTCCGTTCTGGAAATTTCGACCTGAAAAATTACCCTCGCGGTCGTCCGAAGACTTTGGTCGACAATGACGATTTAAAGGCGATTGTGGAAGCTGATGATACACAATCTACGGCTGAATTAGCAGCAGCTTTCGACGTTAGCGTCAAAACAATATTGGTCCATTTGCGTCAAATTGGCAAGGTAAAAAAGCTTGACAAATGGATGCCCCACGAACTCAATGATCGCCAGCGCGAAGTACGCGTCGAGGCGTGCCTTGCACTGCTCAACAGACACACAAATGAAGGAATTTTGAACCGCATTGTTACCTGCAATGAAAAATGGATTCTGTTTGATAACCGCAAGCGCTCAGCAAGTTGGTTGGATCCTGGTTCAGCACTTATACAATGCCCTAAACGAAAACTTACCCCTAGAAAAGTGATGGTCACTGTTTGGTGGTCTAGCGCCGGTGTGATTCATCACAGCTTCTTACCAAACGGGGTGAGCATTACTTCAGATGTGTACTGTGAAGAACTGAACACAATGATGGAGAAGCTGGCACATCTCCAACCAGCATTGGACAATCGCTCGTCTCCGCTGCTCCTGCACGACAACGCGCGACCTCATACTGCACAGCAGACGGTCTCCAAGTTGCAAGAACTGGGGTTGGAAGCTCTCCGTCATCCGCCCTACTCACCAGACCTTGCGCCTACAGACTACTACTTTTTCCAGAATTTGGATAACTTCTTGGCGGGAAAAAAATTCAATACCCGAGAGGCAGTACAAAATGCCTTTGAAGAATTTGTTGCCTCCCGTCCAGCTGATTTCTTTAAGAAGGGCATCAATAAACTGCCACTGCGTTGGCAAAGATGCATTGATTGCATGGGTGATTACTTCGATTAATACAAATAAAAAATGCATGAAAAAAATTCGTTTAAATTTTTTCATACAAAACGGCAATTTCATAGGTAAAGACCTATTATTTTACGAACCAAGGGATTACTATAAGTACCTACCTACACTTTTATAGCAGTTCATATTGAACAAAAAGTAAACTGTCAAGCGATTTTGTACCTTGTGTGCTTCAACTATTAACTGTTACCTTGACCTGCATATCACAGGCGCGGTCCCAAAGTCACGGGGGTCATGAGCTCAAAATCATTCAAGCTGTCGAGAACCTGAATGACTTACATGTGTAACTATTAACAAAAAACTGTACCTAGTTGAGCCACATTGACCCCGATGGGCATATACAAGAACATTAAGAAAAAAAGCTTGTTATAAAAATAGAGGCTATAGAATATAAGAGCGAGCGAAGCAAACTCGGGAATTTGGGCACCACTACGTTCGGGTTAAGACCAGATTTCAAAACCTGCTTAACGAGCTTAAGTTTTTCTTCATGACTCGACAAAGTATGTTCCTTTTCTGTGTAACAGTCAACAGAAAACAGAACCTATTCAAGGCAGGATGCTAAGATTCTGAGGCTCGCTTCGCTCGCTCTTGCATTCTACAGTCTCTTGATTATTGAGCTTTCCTTCATAAGTTGACAAAGTAATAGGTAACTCTTAGTTTTTTGGAACGATCAAAAGAAAATCTAACTTATCCGAGAGTGTGCAAAATTTTTGAGCTTGCTTCGATCGCTCTTGTGTTCTACGTTCTCATACTTAGTTGCTTGGCTTTTCCTGCATAAGTCGACAGTGTAATTCCTATTTCTGTTTGAAAATGTAAATCAAAACCTAGCCGACCTACCGCCTACCGACCTACGGCCTATCCGAGACGGGGTGTTAACATTTTCCAGTTAGCCTCGCTCGCTCTACTTACCCTATATAATCTACTGTTCTAATACCTACTAATTATCAAAAAGCTGGCGACCAATTTGGCCGCATCACAAAATACCTTCGCCTCCATGTAAAAACTATAGCTGCGTCTCTGAATACTTAGCATAAGTAATATCGAGCTGGAGATATAGTACCTCCCTAAAATATGGCATGCATTTAATCGAACCTCAAATAATCTTTGCTTTCCTAAAACTATAATATTGAAAACTTTAATGTAGGTAATGTTATGACTCTTTTTGTGAACAACAAATAATTCCTATTTTGGGGTCCTAAAAATACTAAATATTAGCCATCTAACTGCGACCACCTTGAATGTAGCGCTCGCCGGTCTCCCGTGCGGTTTAACACTGTTTTAACCTGACTTTACTTTCTTAGCTCAATGGACTTAACCCATTTGATCAGGGTAAAGGTACCCTGATCAAATGGGTTAAGTCCATTGAGCTAAGAAAGTAACATTGCACATTGCATTGAACTAAGCTAAGGAGCTTAGTTACTGCGACCAACTGTGAGAAAAGATCAGAAAGTTAAAAAGTGGTTCATTTGTTTAAAAAAGTGTGCATCGTTAGTAGGTCAAAAAGGTTCCCTAAAAATATTACTCGGCACCCAGGGTGACATCCCAAAATCTTGGGCTGCGACCGCCCCTCCACATCACTCGCCATCGGTAATTTCCCTGCTCGGTAACCCAGATTCGTAATTCAAACAACATTATCAATCAAAGTGCCGCCCGACTTGGTGTCCCTTCGGAGCGAGGGCCCGGAGTCGGACGGAGTCGTGGGGAGGGTGCGCGCGGGCGAGGCGCTGCAGCTGCAGTGCCGCGTGTTCGGCGCGCGCCCCCTGCCACCCATCGCGTGGCGGCTCGCCGACAATCAGCTGCTCAACTTGGAGCAGAAGATTACAGTGAGTGACATACACTTGATGCGTTTATTTATCTGTCTTATCATGATTGTGAATGATGTTTTGATCGGGTAGGTATTCTCAGATTGTTTAGTGCTAAGCTGAGATGATAGTAACAGTTATGTAGATACCTACGTACTGGAATTTGTGATCTCGGCCGGTAATTGGTCAAAAACTCGCCGCCAATTACGGTCTTCAAGCCGTAATCAGCAAAATGAGAAGTGCATACCTATTACCTGTCTCTTCTGAGAATAGGCGCTCAGATGTTTCATCGCAGACTAAACTATACCGGGTCAAATTAAATTAGCTAGCGAAACTCCGCAGACGTGATGGGGACAAAAAAGAAATTAATTTCATGATGTTTTTTGGGCTCATCATTCGCCGGTGGTGAAGTCACTTAAAATATCTGTTTGAAAATTAGTTTTTTTTTTGTGTAAACTTCACAGACGTGATGGGAATCGATATCTCAACACGATAAAACAGATTTTATCTACTCACACTTCAAGTAACAACACTATCAGCGGTCCCAAAAAAAGCATCAATTTTTTTTAATTTCGTAATTAGATATTAATATTGATAGGTACCCACCACGTCTGCGGAGTTTCGGCAGCTAATTTAATTTGACCCTGTATAAACCTAATTTAAGCAGACTATCCCATAGAAAGACTCATAGTCACCATTGGCGCATTGTCGACTTAACTGTTAGGCGAAGACTACAGAAATGAAATTTGTGTAGTCCTCGCACAACAAAACGAGTAGGTAACAAAGTCATCTCGTTGACCGGTGACGTTAATCGTGATAATTAGCTTTAATAATTTTGTAACCCACACAGATGGAGCCATCCCAGCGGCTCGTGACAAGCGAGATCCAGCTGACGATAGATCGGAAGTACGATGAGTCAACAATAACGTGCTGTGCGCCGGCGCACCGCCGCAACTCCGAGCAGTTCGTATGCGCACAACCGCTACCCCTCACCGTGCTGTGTGAGTAATGGTTTAAGAGGAAAACGGTAGCATTTTAACATTATGGAAAGTTTCTGCGAAAGCAGTGTTCGTGGTAAAAAGTATGAAATAGAAACATAACTAGTTAGACGGCTTTTTGTAACGACACGACAGCAAAATTATTAACATTATGATTGCGGTGAAAGATGAACATAATGTTAACTTTTTTTTTTATAGCCATCATTTTCATGAGAATAAACTAAGGTAATCTCGTACCAATCCGGAAAAAAGTAGCTTTGTAGTACCAAGTTATGTTGAACCGCTAATTTTGACACATGAACCGAGACAGTTCAGAGGGCCTGGACAAAGTAACATTCGATTAGTGATGACGCTAGTAGAAAAGCCAATGTATTGGGTTGACATAAGCTGTCGAAATGTTACGTGATCATGTCAATGTAACTTTGAAGTAGCGCTTGTAGAAATATGGCGCCTCTTCACAATCGGCGATCATAAACTTTCATCCGCTTTATTACCTCATTTAGGATTATTTTTCAGACAAAAAGTAGCCTATGTCCTTCCTTCCCCAGGATGCCATCTATCAATCTGCCTAGCCTTTTCCCAACTATGTTGGGGTCGGCTTTCAGTCTAACCAGATGCAGCTGAATACCAGTATTTTACATGGAGCGACTGCCTATCTGACCTCCACAACCCAGTAACTGGGTAACACGATACCCCTTGGTAAGATTGGTTGTCAGACTTTCGAGCTTCTGACGACCCGTAACGACTTCAAAGATCCACGAATGACAGCCGGGACCAACGGCTTAACGTGCTTTGCGAGGCACGGAGGAGTCTCGGCATGTAAAGATGGTCACCCATCCACGGACCAACCTCGGCAAGCGTAGCTTAACCTAATGGATCGACCCTTGCGGCTGTTATTACTTAGCCACGAGGTCCTCTATCTCACGAGGATGAAATCTATCTCAAATTATATCAAATTTTATCGAAATCCGTTCAGTGGTTTAGTTTAGTTATTCAGGTAATCGTCTTTGTGAAGAGGCGCCAATGAATCGCTCCTTAGCGAATGCCATTTGTCGAGGCCCACAGTCCCCCGTTTCGATTCAAGCGTGTGTCAAACAAAATATTAGTATGTAGGTAGAATATGAGATAACATATCTTAAAGTACTATCGGTCATGTTCGATTGGGTTAGCAGAATGGAAGGATGTATCGATCGCTCGTTGGCGTCATACCTACATCGTTACCGCAGCGGGATCCGAGGCTCATTAGTAGAAAAAGAAAACGCTTGAAAACCCTGATAAAGCTGAGGTTCAATTGCAATTTCAGAACAATGTTGTTAGTAGAATCGGCTCCCCGTTAGTTTATTTGCAACATAATTTTAAAGTACTTTTAGAAGTAAACGTAAGTAATTGAAACTTCATTCTTTGACTTCTCAGATCCGCCCATACTAGAAATCGTCGTGACCGATGCAGATGTAGAAAATAATACAGTTGCCGTAGTGAAAGGTTCCAATTTGTCACTGGCTTGCAGCTATCAAGCCAACCCTGCTGTTTATGAGCTACTCTTCTTTCACAAGGTAATTTACTATTAATTAGAATCATAAAAGGTAGGTACTTCCATTTGAGTGGTGCAAAGAAGTCTGTTGTAGTTTTCAATTGTTAGAAAACAATTTAATAATTCCCATTTCATTTCTAGGAAGATATGGTAGGAAATACGGAAAAAGATGGTAAAGACACAATTCAGCAGTTTTTGGAACTGAAGAACGTAACAGAAGATGATAGCGGCGAATACGCATGCGTCGCGAACAATAACGAAGGATCCACGTACAGCGAGCCAATCAACGTTGATGTCACTTGTAAGATTCGGACAATAATAACTTTATTAAATTTTTATGCTATTTGTGAATCTGAGGTATAAATCTTCATTTTTTTTTTTAAATCGGCTGGTTGTCGGTTTTTTTTTAATTTTTCCGATATTTTTATTTAGTAGGTATGTACTTACGAGTAAGAGCAAATATTTACTAAAAAATAGGCAGTCATATGGGAACTGTCGACAAAAGTAAAAACCTATGCTCATGTCGTATGTTGGTGACGTGCACCCGGAAGATTTCCCCCTACCAAAAGGCGCTCAACGCGCCTAAAGAAGTTTTCACTTCGAAAACTAACTGAGATTATGAAATATTAGTCGGAACCAATCAGAGCATCTGAAAGTGCCGTTGAAAGTTGAAAGTGTCAATCAAACCACAACCACAAACCACATTCACAAAATAGAGAACGAGTCACGGCGAAATTCAAATGTTCTTACGTTTTTTTGCAATTTGCAGGTCAGGGTAAGGTCAGGTCTTGATCAAAATATTATTCTTACTATCGCGAATCATATTTTGATCAAGATACAACCTAACACTGAACTGCGAATTGCAAAAAAAGCAAAAATAAATTAATTTCGCGGGCTACCTCAGCGGATCAACCTTATACATATAAGCACTTGTCTCTTTGTAGGTACACACGGCTACATAATTATCAAGCTATATATTGCCAGTATAAGCTGATCTCGCTGCTGATCTCTTGTATAGGATTTCCGTACAATGAGAGGTCAGCTTAAACTGGAAAAATATAGCTTGCTAATACTTGCTAAGTAGCCGTGTGTACAATCGTGAATCATAGTATCGCAAATTACGAAATCAAAGAATTATTTTTCATCAAATACAAATTCCAGATCCCGCTTATTGCGAAGATGAATCTATAGTGGAATATGGCGTTGGTGAGAACGAAGCGATAAACTTGACGTGCAGCATGAAAGCTAACCCTGCGCCTGCGTCGTACCGCTGGGTGCTAGTCAACGAGGCGGTTAACGTCACCACTCTGAGGAACCACCCGCACGAGACGGTTGAGACTGAGGAAGGAACTCTGTTGTATGAGCGACCTAATGGAACGGCTTTTAGTAAGTTGAAACTTTTGATTGAAGCTATGGTCTTTGGAAAAATTATTTGTGTTTGATAATATGGACAATACTATCACAGTAACTAACACAATCAAATTCAATATTATAAAACAAAAAATACATAAGAAAAAAAAATTAAAAAGACCGGTGCGAGGTATAAAGGCTCTCCTCCTCTTGTAATAAACAGCGCAGTTACTTGTAAAAAAAAAAAAAAAAATGCGAAAATTAAAAAAATATTGACCTATGTACTTACTCAATATGTTGTAAGTAATTTAAACTTGGCGAAATTACAACGATAATAATCACAGTCATCATACAGTGATACAGTCGTCCGACGAAGCCCGAGCTGCATACGAAGTTCGGCGAACTAGGTATGCAGCTCGGGCTCGTCAATTTTTTTTAATTTTCGCTAATTTTTTTTTTTTTTTACAAATAACTGCGCCGTTTATTGCAAGAGGAGGAAAGCCTCTTATGCCTCGCAGCGGTCTTTTTTTATTTTTTTTTTCTTATGTATTTTTTGTTTTTTAATATTAATTTTGTTAGTTTTATATGTTCTGTTTTTACTGTTTGTATTTCCGTGCGTGTCCCAGATAAAATATTTTTCTTTCTTTCTTTCTTTCAAAAGCTTTTCAAACTTGAGTCTTTATTACTGCTCGTTTTTCCAGGCACAATATTCTGTTGGGGACAAAACGAAGTGCCCACAAAAGGGTTGACGCACACTCCGTGCACCTTCCTAGTGACCGACGAGACCATACCGCGACCACCAACTAATTGTGAAGCTAAGAAGAACACTCTGGACGATATCATTGTGACGTGTAAGAAGGGACATGACGGGGGATTGCCTCAGGTAAGGCAGCCGGTTTGAATCTTAGTTTTGGGAGTGGAAACAAGTTGTCGAATTACACGAAAACGAACTTTAATGACATGCTGCTGCTTGCTTTATGGGAGCTAGAAACAACTGAAAATTTGATGGATGGAGCAGAGTGAACCCGCGTCCTATTTAAAAGTGATAGTCGCGCGAATACACGATCGGTCGAACGTTTTGTTTGGTGAACCTGTACCCTAATTGCGTAACACATTATCAATCGGAGTTGGTATTATTTTGACAGTTCATTGTGTTCTTTACGTTGTCAAGCAGATACATTTTTCGTACATATGATGCAATGGATTAGCAATTTGTTTGAAAATGATTAAAATTCCGATCGATAGTGTGTTACGCAATTAGGGTGCTGAACGCAAGGTCGCGCCGACAGAGGGCCCTTCCCGGTAATCTGGTTTTCCGAACAAAAAGTGACATAATAATGCACACGACCGATCGCGTATTCGCGCGACGATCGTTTTTAGGGTTCCGTAGTCAACAAGGAACCCTTAATAGTTTCGCTATGTCCGTCCGTCTGTCCGTCCGCAGCTTAGCTCAGAGACTCTTAGTACTAGAAAGCTATAATTTGGTATGGATATACATATTCATCACGCCCACAAAGTGGTAAAATAAAATCGTGAAAAAAAATTTTCAGGGTACCTTCTGTACCTACACATAAAGTGGGGATGTTTTTTTTTCTCGTCTACCCCATGGTGTGGGGTATTGTTGGATGGGTCTTTCAAAAATATTGTGGGTTTGTTAAAACAATTTTTCGATTTAGGGATCGTTTCTGAAATATTAAAAGCTGCTTTAAAGTGCTAATTTTTGTTAGAGTCAAATGTCCCCTCTCCTGCCAGCTAAACGGTTAGTTTTGGATGGGTGAAAATATTTACGGTAATAGTATACATATATAACGAAGTTAAAAGAAAAACTATCACAGCTAAGTAGCCTTTTCAAGTTTACGATAAGTAAAAGTCAACCAACTTACATTTGCAGTTGGAATGTATGGGATACCATGTTTCTCAACTACAGTGTCAAGTTTGTTCTTGGGGTAAATTCATCCCAACTACGGAACCCTTCATTGTGCTTGGTCTGACACGCGCTTGGCCGGTTTTTAAATAGGACGCGGCCTACGCAAATGACATGCACGAGTTTAAATTAATATTTCTCTATTTTTGGGCCTTAGTGTAACTAGTTCAGTCACGACTTCGTTAAATCTGTTTCAGAAATTCAAATTCCTCGTACAAGCAGTAGACAGTGAAGAGCAACTAGTATCAATAATTAACTTAGAACCAACATTCATGATACAAGAGCCAAGTCAAGAAAGCTACAAATTCGTTATTATCGCGTTTAACGATAAAGGAGACAGCCAAGTCGTAGAAATTGATAAGGACAGCATAGTCAGTGAAGAAATTGGTGAGTACCTATTCATTTAAATTGGTGAGTACCTATTCATTTAAATTGGTGAGTACCTATTCATTTAAATTTGGTCGTCTTGTTTATCATTCTCCTGCCCTTATCCCAATTTATTTGGGGTCGGCGCAACATTTATTTTTCTTTCATGCTTCTCTATCATCTCGGTAGTTAACCCCTTTCCCATCATATCATCTTTACACAGTCCATCCATTTTTTCTTTACTCTTATATAGTCATCCACATTCGTACTCAAAACTTTCCTCACGACATTTTCCGCATCACATGCCCATACCATGACAACCCATTCCCACACAACTTTTCAGTGACTGGTGCCACTTTCAGACTTCCTCTTATTTACTCATTCCTCATTCGTGTACCAAACATCCCTTTTAGCATTCTCATCTCAGCTGCATGCAATTGCCTTTCATCCCACCCAGCATTCCTCTTGTGGCCCAACATTCTGATCCATACAAGTCAGATCTAACAATAGTTTTATAAAATTTTCCTCATCTTGGTCTATTTAAAAATTAGGCTGTTCCCAAGTCATCTACTAAAGGGTAATTTTAAGAGACTAAAAGTTGTCTTAATTAAATAAGTATACACCTCTAAAAGTAAGTAAAGTAAATCCTCTAAAACTCTAAATTAATCATAATATATATTATGATTAATTTAGAGTTTTAGAGGATTTTCCTCTAAAACTCTAAATTAATCATAATATATATTATGATTAATTTAGAGTTTTAGAGGATTTTCATTTTCATTGATTAACTTTGCTTGGGTAGTTTTTGAGTTAGCTTCAAGAATACTTATTTTTTCCCCACTTTTATATGGATGATGTTCTAGTTTGTTTTGCAGGTTAGTGGTATTTGAATTTGTGTGGGGTAGGTACACAACTAAAAAGTGAAAATTAAAAACTTTTTTACAAAAAAATACAACCGACTTCCAAAAACAACACTACAAAGTGAAAAATAACTTTAATTTCGGAAGTCGGTGGCAAAAAACGAAAATACATTTAACTAGACACCGACTTCCGAAATTAAAGTTATTTTTCACTTTGTAGTGTTGTTTTTGGAAGTCGGTTGTATTTTTTTGTAAAAAAGTTTTAATAACACATCGGTTTGATATGAATGTTAATTACTTAATTTATTTTCCTAACTCTTAGCTCCATTGTATTTGTGTATATATTATAAATCAGCTGCTTCATTATTTTTTTAAATACGAGTTGGTATTTGCATTGCTCCCACTCCAACTGAGGTAGATATATCAACTCAGAGCCTAAACCGCTGGGGCAAGGAACGTGATATTTTGCACAAGGGTTCCTTTTATAATGTAGAGAAGCACTAAGATGGGGTTTCTGGACATTCGACTTTTATGGGGGTGGAAAAGGAGGATTTACTTGGTATGAAAAATCTTATTCCTTGGCGCGAATAGGTACTTATCTTAGAAAATTATAAAGTTTGTAATTTATTGTTTTTCTGAACTAAGAGGGATTGGGGAGTGTCAAAGTTTGTATGGAAGAACTTCAACGCGCGGTCCGATTAACTCGAAACTCTGTATTTATACTTAAGACCGAAAATAAAGAATAACGTGTATCAGGGTTTTTTGAAAATCTACCCCTAACTGGATAATAAAGTACAAAATCCACGCAGAAGAAGTCGCGCGGGAAGTGCTAGTAAAGAATAAAGTAGAATGGGGCGGGCCGAGCACGCAACGAATTGAAAAATCCTCCTTCATGAGCCTTCGTATTCGTACATTTTCTATAAACCAACGCACACTACAGGCGGGCCGTACCGCATTTTTTGTAAGAAAATGTGTTGCGCTGCGGCCCGTTGCGGCTGTGATGTACGCTCGACTCAGCTGTCTTTCATTGATTGTGTTTAGTTCCTGGGGTAACCGAAAGCAGCGTGAAGAACATAACAAGCCTAGCACTAGCGCTGTGCGGCGGCGTTGCTCTAGTAGCACTCGCGGCGTGCGGCCTCGTGCTGTGCACGTACGAGCGCACCTCGCGGCACGACCTGCCGCGCGACCACGCCGACCCGCCGCTCTGCGCTTATAACACTGAAGGTAAAGCAAGCAAGCCTAAAAATTAAAAACAAGACTAACAATCGGGTTTTTATGAATATGTATACTTAGGGTATACTCATTTTAAAGGGTTATTGTTAGCAAAAAGACAAGAGACAGGTCAAGTGACGCAATTGGCTTTTGTTTTTTTTTTCCGATCGATCACATTAGGATTGACAGTAGATTCACTAAACAAACCTGATCGGGTTTTCGGAAATGGTCATGAACCCTGACAAATGACTGATACAAATATTGTTGTTAATTCCAGAATCGAACTGCGAAACTTATCACGACAGCGATGAAGGCAGCGAGTGCAACGTTCGAAGAACCGATTCGTTTCGACGTGCAGTATCGCGACATCCCTCGAAGAACTTCGATGTGCGACGAACAAGTTCCTTCCACTCAGCACGCTATATGCACGACATGGCTGAACAGGAGAGTGCGAACAAGTGCGACATGCCACGGCACACCACCTGCAGAGTGCACTCCTTACAGAATATTAGCAGGAAGAGAGAAATGGACGCATTGTGCGATCACCTAGTTTTGCATCTACCGCCCGAGACTAATTATAACGTTCCAAGACCGGTAGGTAAACGCGTCTTTTCCATCTTTTTAAATTAATTATACAGACTTTTTTATTGGCTAGGCAGCTGTCACGATAGTATTGTACTCATCATTATGAACAACTTTTATTAAGGGACCAAACCTGAAATCCTGGGAAAAAAACCCGTTGTTCTCTACATCTACATGTTCGCATAACTCGTCAAAATGTAGGCAACAGCTAATTTGTTTTCGCGATTTCAGGTTTGTTTTCATAGTAAAAGTTGTTCATAATGATAAGTACTACAACATTATTGTTGCAGCTCCCTAACCAATAAAAAAAAACAGCGTGTATAAATAAAATTAATAGGTATAACTCTGTAATTTTGTACCTACTTCCAGATGAATACGTTCTACACGATGCCTAGAAAAATGCGTCATAAACTCGCAAAGGAACTAAGTGATGAAACTTCCGAAATAACGCAAACTTCAGATGGATTTTCGCTGCCGCCTCCTCCGGACGAATTCGGCACCTACCGCGCAGGGACCAGAATTAAAGACATGCCGATCAAGTCAGCACCAACTTACACTACAGTTATAAGAAAAAATTCTACTGGGAGGGATCCCTCTAAACAGCAATATAATAATGCTATATCTCCAATGAATACAGTGGGAGTACCCACGATCAGCGGAGGCCAGCACAGCGGAGTATACTCCTATCCGGATGACGATCATCACCCAGGCCATCAGGTAAATACAAACCCTTTCGATGAAGACTCCTCATAGTCACGCCATTATTCATTTATCATTAATATCAAACTTTTGTTAATTTAAAGGACACGCTGAGTACTACTGGCGGTTTCCAAACTTATTTCACCCCTAGGGAATCTGGATTGTAAATACTGAATAGACTAATTTTAATTTACGATCAATTTAAATATTAGATCTCATGCATTTCACGTTCTACGAGGATTATAAATCACAGTCAGTATTGTTCTTAAATCATCATCATTTATTTACAAAAATAGAAACCATTTTAATAGTGCCTTTCAGTGCATAATCACTTAATTTTTTATAATTATGCACATGATTCAACATATTTGTACATTTGACATAATTGGAGGAGAATGTTTGTATCATCACTGCCACTTTAAAATATTATGTTAACAGACGAATAGTATATTAGCAAATTATATAATTATTAATAATTACTGTATGACTTTTTGTATGTTTAGTAATTTATTAAAATATTAAATAAAAAAATTATGTCGGTCAATTTGTATTTTGACTTTTGTTATCCAATCCAATATCATCCTATTAGCACACCAAAAAATTACCAGTTTTAAATATATTATACATAAAATATTTCTGATCCAATATGAAGCAATTTAACACAAGTTTCGCAAGTAAGACTTATGAAATCTTTCTGTTCTGAAGTAATGAGCACATGTATAAACTTAAATAATATCTTACGCTACAAATTATAACTAGTTTCAATCCATGCGGTCCAAATGTGCTTGCGCCACGGACAGCCGATCTATAAGACGTTGAGTGTTTGGCCGCGACTGGAAACAAACAACAAACCAACATAGACAATGTAAATGGAACTGTAGGTCATAGAAAATGTAAAAAAAAAACACGTAGAAAAATAATTATATTGAGGAATGCAGGAGTGCATCATCAATAATCATCATGAATGAAGAGTGCAGTGCATTGAATTGTTTTTTTTTTAATGTGAAAAAAAACCTACAGTCGAATCGTGATGTCCTCCCTAGTTAAACATTTGCGGTCTTAATACAAAAGATTTTAAAACACATGTTCAACGCGCGTCAATCATAAAATACCTAAGACACGCTTTAAACATGTGTTTAAATCTTTTGTAATAAGACCGTTATTGTTTATAAAATTGCTAAAAAGGATTCAAATGATAGTGTTAGACCATTCCTGAAGTCTAAATTAATTCGACTATCCAAAATAGGGATGATAATTTTTTTCTTAAACTAACAAATATTAATTTGTAACTTTTAAAATAGCTGCTAGACAAAGACCACGTCACAGGCATCTTTGCGTTGTACAAACCTGTAGCGCAGACAAGGCAGCTTCGTGCAGGTCCTTGCAGCGTGCGAGCGCGCGACGTCGTAGCGCGGCCGGCAGCGGCAACAGCTCGGCGCGCGCGCTCTCCAACAAGATGGCCGCCGCGCGACACACGTGACTCTCGTCGCCGCAACCCAGCCACACGCGCTCGTTTACGCTCACCAATCTAAGGAAGAAACCCATAGTTAACAAATTGAACTACTAATCTCGGCCCAAATACCCTAATTCATAAACCTGCCGAGATCACAATGCGATATTGCTCGCAGCCGTCGAGTGCTGTCGCATACTAGAGGATAGTTACGAAACTCACGTCTTTAAATACTATATAAGGATTACGTACTTGATATAGATGTCCAGCACTTGTTCCAGTGATACACCAATATTTAAAATTGTTCTAAACACCATCCCTCGGTCCGCTTGAAGTTTACAGCTCATGATTTCTAGTTGACGCACGATGAAATCTGATAAAAGAAATTACATTCAAATTACTACTTTATAATAAAACTAGTGACCCGCGCCTGCTTCACACGGCTGCAATCTACTGATGTCGCGATATGTCAAAACATCTAGATAAATATTAATGTAGGTATTACACACAAACCTTCTGGACCAAATTCTCTAAATTGATAGTGAAAACCGCATCAAAATTCATTGTGTAGTTTATAAGAGCTAAGCGGACAGACAGACACGAAAAGCGACTTTGCTATAGGCTATTTATAGATTACGATTATGTTAAAAAATTGTACAATAAATAAATAAAATAAAATACATTTCATTCGAGCAATTTTAACTCATATGTGAAAACAATAAACAGGATAATACACATAAAAATAAAATAAAAACAAACTAAAAGACTTAATAACTATCCGGCCCTGCTGACGGCAACATGCCTGTCACAGCAGTATGTGCAAGCAGTCCATCCGGTCCGCGATCATTGCCAGGACTGCATTGGTGCTGCCCCACACGCTACGCACCAGGGACGCGCCCCGCTTGTGCATGGTCGCGTGAAAGCAATCGGTACGTGCCTCAGCGAACATACCTGAGGCGCTGCAGTAGCGAGGCAGCCCCAATACAGCCCTGAACGCGTTGTTAAACTGTACGCGGAGGGGTCCGTATGATGCACATGTGTACCTCGCCCACAGACCGCAAGTGAATAGAGATGTGCAATACACCCTGAAAAGCGTTATTTTCACCTTCCTCGAACACAACAACCTCGAACTAACAATGTACGACTGTTATTTTTACGAATTCAATCAACTGTATTATCAAATATCAAGTGAAATTATTACTCACATAATGGGAAGCAGTGTCCCGTGTTAACATATTCCCTGCCGAGTGTTGTCAGCTTGCTAAGCACGGAGGCCAGTCTCTCGTCAGGTGTAGGAAGGCCTCTAGCGACGGCCTCCGCTTCGGCCAGGATATTGCTCCAGATGTTCTCGACCAATAGCGCGTCGTTGTGGCCCGAACACTGCACGATCGCGAGCTTGCACTCCCATAGGTTGTAGCGGTCTGCGTACTCTTCGTAAAGCTGGGAAACAAACATAATATGGTACAGTTGACCGCCCGTTAACTATTAATACTTGAAATACGGAAACATTTACTACCTTATCTATACTAATAACAAAGCTGCAGTTTGTTTTATTGTTTGTTTGTTGAACGCGCTAATCTCTGGAACTACCAGTTGGATATGACAAATTGTTTTTGTATTGATAGCTAACATCACGCTAGTGGTTGCGACCCTGTGGAGCCGAGCAAAAAGAAAAAACAACAGAAAGAACGCTAAGCAAAAACGAAGTTACGCGGACGAAGTCGCAGCAGAAGCTAGCTATGAAACATATCGCTATTAATGTGAAATTGTTACCGTCCGTTACTGAGGTCCGTCTACGACGCCACAAGGTTATTTTGGCGCGTGACCAAAATCGGAACTAACGTCGCCATCTTGTTTTAGTCAATAAACATTCTGTACCAATTTCACAAAAAATGTTTACTAATAACGCTACCTCGTAAATCCATTTAAGCGCCAATAGATCCTACTAGTTTTATCGCTATCGCTTTACCATAGGGAAAAGACAAGGGACGCCGTGAGCGTTGACGAATGAGCAGCATGCACTGCCCCCCCCATCTTTGCATACCAAGACTCCTCCGTGCCTCGGAAAGCACGTTAAGCCGTTGGTCCCGGCTGTCATTCGTGGATCTTTGACAGTCGTTACGGGTCGTCAGAAGCCCGAAAGTCTGACAAGCAGTCTTACCAAGGGGTATTCGTATTACCCAGTTAACGGGTTGTGGAGGTCAGATAGGCAGTCGCTCCATGTAAAATACTGGTATTCAGCTACACCAGGTTAGACTGGAAGCCGACCCCAACATCGTTGGGAAAAGGCTAGGCGGATGATGATGTATCCGAAGGATGTCAACTTTATTATTTGGTGTGTTACCTGAGTGATCTCGAGCAGCTCATCATCCAGCCGCTGCATGTGCATAGGGTGCGGCTGCAGGTGGTGTGGCAGCGCGGCCGCAGCAGCTCGCACGGCGGCCTGCACGCGAGCCACCTCGCCCGCCTCGTCCAGGCGCCGCAGCAGCTCCCCGCCGCCCGCGCCGCTCGCGCCCGCACCGCGCACGCACACCACACCCGCGGACAGCCAGGACATGCGCTGCGCTAAGGTTGCGCCTGAACTGTAGCGTTAAATTATCTAAATTAATTAAATCTCTCCACAAATAAAGAAAAAATCATCTTTTCACTCTCTATCCTCTTCCCTCACTCTCATGCTCCGTTGGGACGGCAATCCGACACGACCGGAGAGAGATCAGGCGCAGAGTCAACGGCTTAAGCACGGCAGAGGCACGGAGGTATCACACCGCCAACTTCCATACTCCAGGCTGTTACTATGAAATTCCTAAAGGAAAAACTAACGGTCGACCGAGACAGGTTTTCCGTTCTCGGCCGAGACCGAGAATAAAATAAAATCTCGGCCGAGACCGAGAATAAAATAAAATCTCGGCAGAGACCGAATAGATAAGTCGTGAAAAAAACGAAAATGCGCTAATTTTGCATATTTAGGAGTAATCGTTTTAATAATTTAAAAAAAAACATGATATTGTAGCACAAAAATAGCAACCTTTTGGCGTTTTCACCCTTCATAGAATGTCGCCTCTCTTCGTATAACTGACAAGCTCTGTTATATGTAGAACTGTTCACTTGCTTCACTAGTAGGCTGCGCTGATAAAAACTTTTTTGCTGCAGGCCTAGTACTTTAAGGTGACGAATACACTGGTATTCGTTAAGACTGCAAAGAAATACAAATATTTTTTAGTACTGACTCAAAAATATTTGCATTACTTTGCAGTCTTGACTCTCTAAGAAAGCTAATAACCTCTAACTTAAAGTACCGCAGAACAGGCTCGGTTATGGCGATTTTTAGCCAAGAACCGAGACCGAGTTCTCGGTTGGATTTGTAGCCGAGAATGCCGAGATCTAGGTTGAGCCTTAGGAAAAACCCAATAACACTTTTGCCCGACCTGGGAATCAAACTCAAAGCATTTATTTCAAATAAACCAATTACAGGCACTTTTGAATTGTCAATGGGTCGGTCAGTCAGAAAGATGAAGCTAGTTGCCCATTCCAAAGCGTAGTAGATCCCTATGGAGAAGAACGGGCAAGAAACTCCACGGACACTCTTTTAAATCATAATATTTTTACAAAATATTGGTTACATCGTTCATGTTGAAAATATACATGTGAGAACAATGTAGAAAGACGTGCACGTTAAAAAGCGTCCGTAATAAAAAGATAAAAACAACTAAATTAAATATTAAAATTAAAAATAAGCCATGGCAGCTAAGAGACGACCAGTCCCAACTGACGGCGCCCGTTCGAATCCCGGACCCTACGCTCAGCAGTCGCACATGCAACCACGAGACCAACGGAGCAGTTACCAATAAGCAGTAAAAGTAGGTACAATTTGTGTTTGGTATGTATTGGTACTTATTACGGAGCTGATTGACTCTGTTCTCCTTACTAGTATAAACGCTTATTACGCTTGAATGTCAACTTGACCAAAGGATGCAAGAATTGTTACAACAGTCGATCTTTTTAAAGATACTACATGAGGAATTAGAAATCCTTCGCTTATGATTTTTGTCCGCCAAAAAGATATTATTTCGTGTTTAGAAGGCCTAATAGCATATTCGCATAAGACGCAGCTACACGTCGTGTGAATATGTAGTACGCAACTTACTCAGGTCTGGTAGCAAGTCCTTCCAGCACATAAGCGGCAGCGAGGTGCTCCCCACCCTTCTCGAGCACCTTCCACAGCAGGTCCAGCAGGTGCAGCGCTGCAGGCGGCGCGGCCGAGCGCGCGGCCGCCTGCAGATATGTGCGCAGCGACAACGGCGGCGCCGTGCCCAGCGATAGCAGCTCTGGACAAAGAGTTTTGGTTATAGTATAATAACAATACCAGCCTATTATTGTCCCACTGGAGGGCAAAGGCCTCTTCTCATACAAAAAAGGCACGAGCATTGATCACCACTCTTGCTCAAGATGGGTTGAAGATTCCCGACTTATATTAACTATCAATCCAGGTTTCCTCACGAAGATTTTAATTCACTGATGTCAGTAATGTCTAAGATAAACTCGGAAAGTACATATGAATTGAAAAAGTCACATTGGTTCATTGGCCCGGATTTGAACCCAGAACCTTGTGCATGAGGCGAGCCCTTAACCAGTGGGCCATCACTTTTTGTTATAGAAATTACTTTATTGCAGCACACTTACATCTGACCGTATTACAAAACCTCTCTCAAGACTCAAGTATTACTTACAACTAGTAAATCCATTTTATTGGTTGAAACTAGTTTAATTTATTTATTACAAGGTGACCCGACAGACGTTGTCCTGTCAAAATTTCAATAATTCATACAAAATTCCCATAGAAAATACACTTTCAGTTTTCCCGAATTTTCCAATTTTCCCGGCAACTTTTCAAACATTTTCTTAAATACAAACCTTGTCCTGACAAATACAAACACAACAAAAGTTCTGAACAGCAACAGTTCTGCAGTGAGACGCGTACATACATTCGGCAATTGATTTTTAATTATATATATTATTTTAGTTCGCGATGTTCACAACGTGAGACAAAGAGATGATAAATTTCAGGAAATAGTTTTGTAGTGAAGAATGTATAATTACCTGATCCCAGGTTTTTCGATACCAGCCACTCGTACACCGCGACATGTAACAGTTCGTCATCTCGGGAGAGGCATTCCCATACCAATTTTCTTCCCTGCAAACAAAAACATTTTAAATTACATATAAGTCCTATGGATGGATAAACTATTATCGAATACAATATCAATGATTTCAACAGTATACCTGGTAGTTAGCGTCTGCAGGCGACATGGTGAGGATGTTGTCGTTGGCAGGCTGTGAGCGCAGAGGTGAAGGTTCACTGCTCGACGCCTCTGCACTACGCTCGTACAAACGCTCTAGAGCCGAGCACACTTCACGGTATATCTCCATTCTAAACAATATCAGGAGAACATGTTAGTGAAAGTGATCTATTTCGTACAATTTTTTAAGTAACAATGGTGAAGGGTTTCAAAGTTTGCAAATTATCTGGCTTTTTAGTGTTAATTGTCAAAATAAAATAACCCCTAATTTTTAGATGCCTGCCTAAATATAAATCTATTGTGAAATCTCACGTAACTTTAACATAGATCATTAACATTTGGGGGGTATTCAATAGACAGTTTTCGTCAAAAAAAATAACATCCAACCACAATCATAGTTGCATTTGTACTTCCATTTAAAATAATAGAGAGTATATTACCTTCTATAATAAATAAAGTGTCCTTCCCTATCCTGTGAGGGCTGATCGCTCTTGTAATAATGTACGGCTTTGTCCTGCGGGTCCAGTTTACACGCACAAGCCACGCACAACTCAACAACTCCAGAGTAGAAGCCGGCTGACACTAATTTTGAACAGACCAATGGAAGATTCACGTTTGGTGCTACATCCTAGAAAGAGAGAAGTTTTTAATACAGTTGTGAACCAAGCTTAAAACAAACAGTTGTGGCGTTTTCCGCAAATAATTGACGGATTTGAATAGTAGTTTGAGGAACTTAATATACTCTATGGTACCATATACTCACTTTGCATAGTTTGAGTGCATGTTGAAGCATTTCTTCTCGTTCAGCTGGGTTCTTCTGCTGTTTTGCAAATATTAACAATTCGTTGGCCTAAAACATAAAACCATATACGTAAATAAAGATACTTTTGCTCTTATAAATACTTTTATTTAATACATTTAGTACTATCAAAATATTTTATTATTATCTACCTTAGAACAAGTAGCGTCTTCTTGCCTATAAAGTGTGGGACATAGCTGTCTCAATTTTTGAGAGATGCCATCCACTGATGCGTTGTCTCTTAAGTATCCGGCGACTAGAGATCCGAGGAGTAAGCTTGCTACTTCTTGTCCACCTACTAATAATTCCCTAAAAACAGAAAAAAAAACATTTGATTATTTCTACATTTAGAGTAGCTAGACTGAATAGTAATAATTTACTCTGAAGCTATTCTTCATCATATTTTCTAAATGTGCTTCGATGAGATAAAAGATTTTATACCTATAACTAGCTGCTTGCAACGCATTTTGTTGTTCGGGCGGAAGACTATCGGCGATCACGTGGAACTGGTGCTCACACAGCACCTTCCATAAACTTAACATTTCTATAGCCATCGCTGGAAACAAAACACAAGTTTAAATTAACCACTAATACCCGAGGTTCTGAGGTTTTTAAACGGAGTTTATTCATTCGATAGTGATAATTGGTTCGATATCGTGTTTCACACTTAATAATGGAAGAATTTTGCTTAAAAGCCGAGTGAATTACTACGAGGATTTATCTGAGGACCTCAAAAACCGAGCATAAGGAAGGAATTAGATAATTTGTCGAATCAATAGCTATTGAGTTTAAACTCCGTTTGAGAATTCCTCAGAAACCGGGGGCATAAGACGTTTTTCAATCTAGCAATTCTCACATCAAGATGCAGCTAAATTCTCTGACTAAATAACACACTTTTTTTTCAAAACTATCCTATAAATGGTATATTATTTGAAATATTATGCTTCGAATTAGACAAGAATGCCTTTCAGTAGTTGAAACAATACACCATAATAAGAATGTAACACTTACTAATAAATAGTTTAAGAGCGTGCAGGGAGGTGTGTTCATCGGAATGTGGAGGTGCGAGTGTACGTTGCATGAAAGCAGACACGCGCTGCAACTTTTGAACTATGTACGCGCAGTCCTCGCCCGTCACTTTGCTACTCATCTGTGTGAAATAAGTGATTGCAAATTATTTATCACTAAGTCATCATCATCTTCCTGTCCTTATCCCATGTTACTCACACAATCCATGCATCTTTTCATTGGCCTTCCTCTCCCTCTCCATCCATCAACATTCATATTTCGCAATGTAGCACTGAGTATAGTTGAATAAGATTTTATACAATATAATTAAAGTTGCTATAAATAACAACAATATTAATTTTTACTTACGAATTGCTTGTGATCATCAGGCGACTGCGACATCGAAACACATTTCAAACCCCATATCGGAGCCAGGATTCTGCCAATGTAGATATAAAGACCATTATGCTTAGCGCTGTATTCTATGGGCATCGGGAAGTTAGGGTCCCTCTGCTGTTGGGTCATATTACCCACAAACGATGACTGGTTGAACCCTGGACTCAACATGCTTTGGTGGAATGGGGATTGAGGCATCATAGACTGGTTTGGTGATCCAGGGAAGGACTGGTTCATAGGGCCCTGTTGATATGACTGGTTCAGTCTTCCTGGCTGCATTTGTCCTTGTGGTCCTCTCATAGACATTGGGGTCGACATTTGGCGCGGGGAGAATTTTGGTGAATCTGTGAATAAACAAAGAAAGTAAGTCTTTTTTCAGACTTTTCAGACTGCATTTTGTATATGAAATAAGTTTACTTACTGATAGCAGAAGGCATCTGTGAAGTCTGTTGGAACATAGGCGTCGGAGATAGCTGGTTGCCGTACAGGAAGAAGGCACGGGTAGCCCACTCGCTGATAGAGAGGTCGCCACTTGTTATATCTTCGCACGCTAGGAACAATGCGCACGCACACGCTTGTTCTACACTGTACAACTGTGGAATGTTCAGGACTATGGAAATATTTTGTTTGACTGAGTTTTTAAGTTCAGCAGTTGAGGTAGATAATTTGTGATAAAATGATTGATTGAAGGGGACTACAGGGCCTAAACGCAAGTTTTTTAATGCCTAAAAGTATAAGATCCACTGCAGTAAACAAAATCAGAAAAATATATGATGTTCTTCAAGACGTAAGCTAGTTTTAACAATAAAAAAACCATTCTAATAAACATGCTGATTTTTTGTCAGATTATTCTACAAGCAACACATTAACATACAGTATTTTAATTTTTTAGTTCAATCAATAGATTTTTTGTAATTCCTTCATATTTTGCAATCAATTACCAATGTTGTGTCATCGTGCTTCTCTTTCTTTTATAGGCAGTCGGACAGTGACCGCGCTTTAGCTGTAGTCAGCCTCTTAAGAAACCGCTATTAAATAGCTGGAAAAGTTTTGTTGCAATCTTTTTCAGATACATCGGTCATGTCACCGATTTCAAAGTAGCAGTAGAGAAGACGAATAAAGTAATAGTGGAACATACCTGAAAGAAGTCCTTGACGGGGTGTGCGTCAGGTCCGCGACAGTCACGCAACAATGCCCGCAGTAGGTCGGGCGCAGCTCCCGCCTCTACCACGCACGCACCTGCCCCAGTCACCACCGCCCACCGAGACACGCTCCACACCTCTGTCAGATACAATGTAATGTAACATTCGACATTACCATACAACTTACGAGGTGTGTAAGTTCGCAAAGTCTATAATCCAGATAATCATTTTCCAGGAATACATCAATATTTTTATAAATTGTAAGAAAACCCTTCGGAATTCTTCAATAGCAATAGTTATTACTCTTTGGTAGCCTTCAAATTACAAGTTGTTTTAGAATAAGGGAAATGTTACCTTTTTTGGTCAGCATAGCTTTAGAGAGATGCTTAGAGTGATAATGTGGCAACGCGGTGAGTGCCCAGGCTGGTCCATCGAGCGCCAGCAGTGTATGCGACTCGCTGAACGTGGCCGCGGACGCGAGCACGCGGGAGAGGCACCACAGGGTTTCAGCCTCGCCACCACCGCCCGCAGAACACACCATTACTAACGAACCTGTACAATTAAAACATCAATAAAGTATTCTAGAGTAGGTTCTACAACAGACCTAGGTGACATTATTGAAAATAAAAAAAACTTAAAGAAAAAACACATTCATAAATAAATATTTCCTCACCATTCTCATAAACGGCGCTATGAACTTGTTTCGGCTTCAATACTGAAGAGTTTGGTGTGAATCCGGGCGGTAGTCGCACATGCAGCAACGTTAGATACTGCGGTCTTAGAGATCCGCCTTGAGTCGCACTGCAGACATTATGATAATGTATTATGTTTTATTAAAACATACAACTACCCATGTGTATCAAATTGAATGGAATATTTACTTACTCTGAACTTCCAGTACTAAAGTACAAACGAGCGCCCGTCTGTGTAACAGCTACTAAATTAAGATGATCAGACTCTGATTCCTCTACTGCTGATATAGCTACTACTGGTTTAAAGTTGTTGGGTTCCAATGTTCTAGAATAATAAATTAAATTAGTGTAAGATGTAGTACATACATTAACTTGTAGTTACAAAATACAAATGAACCAAATGCAATCAAATTACACACTTTCCAGATACCCTATTTATAAAAGGTTTTTAGTTAGTCACACAAAGCACACAATATTTGAAAAGTATGTATCATAAAATCATACGTATCCTTAATCACATTAAAAAAATTGGTAGACTCAGCAATAATTTGTGCCGATAGTCACACCAACCAATGGCTTAATAGCCAAGAGCCTCAACCAACACCTGAGGAGGCTCTCGTTACCAGTGGGCCACTCACTGCTGTCTCATAACTTACTTCACAATATCAAAAGCTGATGAAACAATTTTCCCCTGCGTTAGTCTCACAACCCTGCTCAGTCCTTCTCCATCGGCGCCTAAATCAAACACTTCTATACATCCCTTTTCACTCAATGTGTATAGAATATGTCTAGAATTGTCTACTTCAATCTTAACTATAGCATCCTCGACATACAAGGCCGCACTGAGGAACGTTGGTACTAGGAATGATAGTGTACTTGTTGAGTGATTCACTTTCTTGCAGTGTTTTCCAAACCACCCTAGTTGAGCCTGAAAGAATTATTAGATTTTGTGAAATATCTTTATACATTTTATCAACCATTTAGATTTAGATACTAAAAGTGTAACAATTATAGCTGTTGGAAGATCGAAAACAATTTTTTGAAAACTGATACAACTGAGTACAGTAACTAAGATATACTATGACTGCTTGTGCATTTACTTAATTTTTTGTATGTAGGTCCATAATTATGTTACATACCTGATAAGTGATTTCATACAGACATCCATCTTTGCCTCCCATGAAGATCCTTCCCTTAGCTGTGGACTTGACACACATCATAGAAATACCATCAGTAGGCAATACAAACACTGGCTCGGGTACTAACTGAATCTCTTGTAATTCACCAGACCCATCATTTTTACTGGAAGAAAATGTTACCCCTGAAACATAGATATGCTATTAGATTCATATACAGACTTAAAAATTGTATATAATGTATTCTCCAGCAGATTTTTTTTTTCGGCCAATATTGATATATGGCCAGGACGTCTACTCCCAAAGCACACAACCTGTAGTTTTGAATGAAGTTATGGGCGTTGCATTTCTTACTCCGTAATACCTATGGACATACAATTAGTTTGGGGCCTCAGAATGAATGACAAAACAATTTTACAGTTGCCCTTACTTCGGATGTGTTTTTGCCTGAAAAGTTAATTAGTCGGGAGTTTGGTTCACTTCGAAGTATCTAACTACTTTCGGACGGGCCCATAAATCTTCGTTGACGGACTTAGAGAGTAGGGATTAGCATTTTCGGCCAAAAACCAAAAACTGTTTCTGTTTACACAAGCATTAGGTCAATACAATACTGAAATCCTATCTTACACAGATTTCACATTAGTATTATGGAAAACAATTCTTACCTAAGACTACTATTTCAACGGTTGTTGTAAGGACTAATAAATATTTAACAAAATTCTGGAACACTCCAGCCTTGGGTTTCACTAAGCCCACGCTAACTATAGTCTCACCAAGTCCATCAAAGTATGCTACATCACTTCCATGTTCAAAGGCCCATACATATATATTGCTGTCTATCGCAAGCCAGACTCTGCTGATTTCTGGAAAAACTCCCATTAGACAGTGGCACTGCATATCTGATCATTTCTATAAGGAAAATATGTATTTTATAATTATAACAAGAGGTTAATTACGAAACTTGTTTGCTTAAACACAATTAACGAAACTATTGTTTTCTATGGATTCTTTAAGGATTTAACAAAATCAATAAATGTATTGTACTGGTTAAATCAATATTATTTTTTTTATAATTATGCTTTGCGCCAAATTTATAAATGTAGTGCAATGCATAATAACATGATATAATGTTTTGTAAAGGATACGGGCAAAGTGTTCCATAATTTCAGGTGGCAGTGGAACTTTATTTAATATCTTCAATTGCGACAAGCTGGGGTGATTCACTAGGGTAGCGAGGTTCCTGTAGTCTCCTGCGTTCAGACCGCTGCATGTTGGACTTCTTTGAGAGGCTATTCCAGTTATCTAGTAAGTAACAATAAATTATTCTTATTCTTAATAACTTGACTCTGTACACAAGTTTGGATGCATCATTCACTTAAAATTAGATTAGTACACAGTAAAAGATCTTAGAGGAGGTAAGAACGATTCAACAAACCTCTAAAAACGAAGGGCGCGAATTATCAGCACTAATATACCGGTCTAGTGTGCAACCAGCCAATTCCAATGATTCTAGTTGCATTTTGGTGCCGTCTGCCGGACGTGTTACGTCAATACTATTGTTTATTACACTTGGCATCTATAAACAGCATTATAAAACAATACACAATTAAAACAAAGTTTGGACTAGTTTTGTACGATTTTTATTTCACTTTTTAGGTTAGATTATCTGTCAAAAGTGACACTATAATACCTTTTAAAATTATTCTCGGAAAGTCACAAAAAGAGTTGAGTATATTATTAACAATGATTAAACTATCAAAAAAAAAACCTCATAGGCAATATCAATAGGCGAAACTAATCACAAGCATTACAATAACAAATAAAAGACTCATTCAAAGAAGCGCGACGGTTAGACGACAAACAATGCTACCAACTGAAAAATCACGAGCAGCACCACAGAAAATCACTTATTTATATAGCATTGGCAATCATAGAACTCATACGTATGGCAATAGCAAAGTTCGTTAGGAAACATTTCCTTGAGCTATACTTGGTGACACCCCATTAAAGTCCCTCGATTTGTTTCTCTTTTGTCAATTTAATGATTAGTCAATCTGTTAATTTTACATTGATCTCTAGATTATGATAAGGAAAGTTTTTTTTCAAGAATTTAATTAAATTTTTGAAAGTTTTATTGCACTGTCCGCTAATGCCGGGGCCACACTATACGTCAACGTCAATAAACACTTTAAACATAGCGATGGTTAAATTCGGTCAAGATTTGGTCAAATTATCGCCGTAAGTGGTGGCTACACCTACGGTTATAGCCCTTCAACGGCGATGTCCGTATAGTGTAGCCGCGGCTTATGGGTATTCTGTGGAACTTTCTCAAATTCAACTTGGATTTGAAAAATTAAAACCATATTAGTTATGAAGCTATGGAGCTATTAGTTATGGAGCTAGTTATGAACCTATACTCTGTCCACAGTTTCACGCCTGTCAGTTTCATACTAATGAATATGTGTTTTGCGAATGTGATCCTTATTACAACTAGAAGTTGTTCAACTGCCAGGTGTGCAAAAGTGAAACCTTGGACAGAATAAACACGACAAAACTTTACATTTACAATTTACAAACCCTCTCAGTGGAAACTTACTAGCATAGAGCACTTTTTATTACTGGTAGGGTATCCCCATCTACTGCCTACATACTCCTAAAACCCGTATCATTTCCGTTGAAGATCTTCTCCAAGTCTTTGAGAACATCCTTCACAGTGCCATAAACGAGCATGTAAATAAATTAAATATTTATGCAATGAGCAGCACGGTTTTAGATGATAAACGCTATATGTTTTAATTGGAACGATTGCTGTAGGAGTAAACTGGCAGAAATTGTCACGAAAATGCCGTCAGCATGACAGTTTCAATGTCAAAGAGTATGAACGGTTTTTCGCGTGATGATTTCTACCAGTCAACTCCTATAAAGCCGTCCAATAAAAATGTATTAAGAAAATCTAAAATGGTGCTAAAAAGAGTCACTTTTTTGTAGATTACAAAAAACTAACATTCCTACAGTCTGATTTTTAATTCGACGGAATTCTGACATTTCAGCAGTTTTGCCAATAATAAAACCGGTCCTACTAAAAACGGAACGTATTTAACCGGTAAATGAAATTTAAAAAAAAATCTTGAATTTAAGGTTTCAATTAGAAAAACTAAAACTTAAAAATTTAGGTACCTACTTGCTGATAATTTTAAAATGGTAATCAGTTTTTTTTAATAACAAATTATTGAAGTTTACAATAATTAGTAAGGTAATTATTTTTCTTTCACAGGAAACCCTGTCCACTAATTCATAAGTTACAAACCTTTTTGTATGTAAAATCTTCGCTTCTTGTAACTACAGACAGACAACGATGATGCTATTAGTGATAATGATACCTAAACAAATATTTTCCTCGGATATAATTCACTAGAGGTAAGGCGAGCACGAGATCAGCTCACCATAGCCTGCAAGACGCTCCGGAGCATATTGACGCACCTGATCTGCTGTCTGCATGCTGTGTTGGATTGCTTCTTTGTCCTAGATAATTACTGCCCTGACAGAAAGAACAGGCTGTTTGCTGTGTACCTCTTTATATATGTCTTCTTTCTCTTTATATATTTTCTTTTTTTTTCTCGTTTTATTTTGTTTTTTGGGTGTCTGTCTTGAATTACCTACTGTAATTGGTTTTTAACGGGGCGATTAACGTCTATTAATATCTTATCAATCAAAACTTCTGTTTTGTCTCGTTTAACGTCCGTTAATAAATAAACAAACTATCATTCAGTCATTCAGGTGACAGTAGAATCGTGGGTAAGATAGCTTTTGCTTTCGGGAGAAATAAACATGTATGTATCCATTTTTTATTTATTTAATCTTGGTTTAACAACAGCAGGCCTTTAGGTCCACCAATCAGCTGGCCATCGGAGTAGACGAGTTGTCCTCTTACATATGTCTGCATAACTTTTCCCGTTAACACTCTATTCATGTAAGGACTAATCTGTAATTAGAGAAGAGTATTAAATTAGCTTAATAACTTTACGAATCGCTATTTTAGAAGCACTTACCTACAGCTGCAGATGCAATGGTATCATCTTTGAACTTGGAATTATAATTACTATTACAATAATACTAATTGAACAGGTAATTGATTCATTCAATGTAGCCCGCGAAATTCGAAAGCAAAGAACGTAACTTAATTGAATTTTGGGGGCACCCATATCGGCCTTGACTAAAACTCGGGTATCAATCGCAACTGGTTTCATTTTGACAGTTCAACAACATTCATCGAGATTGTTGTCGAGCAGACAAATTTTTCGAACATATGAAGCAATGGATTAGCAATTTGCTTCAAAATGATTCAGATTCCGATTGATAGTGTGTTACCAAATTAAGGCGGAGATTTAATAAGTGATAAAGTTAATTAGGTAGCTAATCTCCAACTCCAGTTTATCGATATAAGTAGGACGTAAGACAAGAAACTCATGAACGAACTAACTGCATATCGCAAGTAGGTATGTATGTAGTTTCGAATGGGTCAGTATTTCAATACAAGAATAGTTATGTACCTAAGTAGAATATTGACCTCGATTAATTATGCCTAAGAAAAATCTCTGTTGTGATTAAATCTCTGTAGCGATGCCAAGTCGACTGACGGTACATTCGAGTGCTGAGATGTCTTTATGAAAACGCGACGCGACAATGCCCGTCCAAACTCAAGACCAGTGAACTAAACATATCCCACTGCGTCGAGGGGTGACAAAAGGGGACGTAATTTACCAGAAATAGTTATCTATATCGCATTATAGGATGTGTTTATGGCGCTGAACTGGGAAGGACGAAGTACATCTCACACTTGAGATTTGGAGATGACATCGTCATCCTGGCTGAATCACTGCAGGACTTGCAGCAGATGCTGGACGGCCTGGTTGATTATTCTGCGCGTATTGGTCTCCAGATGAACTTGGACAAAACCCAAGAGTTATGTTCAACGAACACGTTACCCCGTGACCGATTGCTGTCAACGGCGGTGCTCTCAAGGTTGATCGAAAATACGTTTACCTGGACAAACTCTGCAGTTTGCTAAGAACAACTTTGAGAGAGAGGCTAATAGAAGAATTCAGCTAGCCTGGGCAGCGTTTGGGAAGCTTCGTCGAGTCTTCCCGTCACTTCACAGAGTCTAAAGATTAAGGTCTTCAATCAGTGCGTCCTGCCTGTTGTGACTTACGGAGCCGAAACGTGGACACTCACGGTACGGCTGGTCCAGGGAACGGGCTAGGTATGCTTGGAGTCTCTGAGGGAGGGGACAGAGAACCAAAGTTGTCGACATAGCTCATAGAATAAGCGAAGTGGCAATGACCCGGCTATATTAGCCGTAGACCTGATGACCGTTGGGGTAGACGAGTTCTTGAATGAAGACCCCGAATCGGTAAACCTAAGGTAGGACGCCCTCAGGCTAGGTGGAGCGACGATCTTCGCAGGGTGGCTGGTAATAGCTGGATGAGAGTTGCCGGAAATCGAGTTGAATAACGTGCAACAGGATAGGCCTATAACCAGCAGTGGACTGCTATATAGGCTGATGATGAAGGTGAAATATCTATATAAAAGGTACATATTCTCTAAAGTGTTGACTGTATTAAAATAACTTTAGTCACCTTGTTTTTGTATCTTATGATTTCGGGCGTGACGACGAATGAGGCGTTAGGATCGAAGAAAATGAGATCAGCATCAAGGCCCTGCCTAAGTGAGCCCTTCTTCTCTTGCAGGCCGCAAAGGCGCGCCGGGCCCGCAGACAAATAGTGAGTCAAGGTACTCAATGAATATCCACGGGCTTTCGCCTCCGTCCAAAATAATGAGAGATCTGGAAATCAACAGGAAAGAACTATGATTTTCATGAAATAGGTACCTGTCTGTCCTGTTTTAAAGGAACTTGTATAAACTACCTAATTTTTAATTAATTCGTGTCGATTAATTCGTAAGGATACTCGTAGGTATTGGAAATTGCTAAAACTTTCCCAAACATTTCGTAGGAAATGAGAAATGAACTTACTTTTTTTATGATAGATACGGATAGACTGGCCGCTATATTTATTGAAGACTGGCCAGAAATGAACAAAAAAAAAATTTTATCTTTGAATTTCGAACGAATATACGCGTTATAATTTTATTTATTTTAAGAACAGAATTTAGTTTGTTGGTTTGTTGCTTGTGATTTATGAGAAGTCTTCAAATAATTGAGAACGTTAACGTTCGAACTCGTATGGGAAAAGTTTGTAGGTACGATTTCAGATGTTTTTAGCGACCGGTATATCCATAAAAAAAAAGTAAGCAGGAGTACGAAATGTTTGGAAAAGTTTTTTGCGATTCCTGACTTTTCTAGAAGGATTCCTAATTTTTCTTTTCCTCAGTTGGTCTGATATAGTTTTTGATCCTTAAAAAACAGAATCGACTGGTATCAAAAAAAAATTCGTGAAAATTGCCCATTTTCATGCTGACTGTACAATTAAAAAACTGTGAATGCAGATAAAAAAATTCTCAGAAACATACTTGAACGCTGAAAACATTACACTCCTTTTTGGCAGTCGTGTATAAAGTTAAGGACAGTCTTTAAAGACAGTTTTCCTGTAGCTGGCCCTTTCTGCCCCATCTCAAAAATGCACCCGGTATATTTATTTATCTTTCTGCACCCCATGTGTGCATAAGGAAAATCCCTTTACATAATAGGTATATAAGCTTATACAGGGTGTCCCAGAACTCAACGTCAAGCCGAAACGGGGCGACAGGATTGATTGTAAACATCATGAGAAAAATCAGAAAAAAAATGTATCCCATGCAGTTTGAAAATTATGGGCATTTAAGAAAAACCTAAGAATTGAACGGCCCTCCTTTAAAAAAAAATGTACTAGAGTGCCTTGGCAAGTGGCATTAAAAGTTGGCGCATTTAATCAGAATTGTAAAATGATTTTTAAAACGATTTTTGCTAACCCATTTTACTCAGTTAAAATGTTTTTTATTCGCACAAGCTCTTGGTAGGTTCTTAATTTTACGGCAAAATGATGAGAGAGATGGGTAGTGGACATGTTTGCCATGAGTGAGAGAGACAGATAGTGACGGCACGCAATGAGACGAAGATGCATCGTTTAAGGACGCTGTTATAAATGGGTAGTCAAATCATTACTTTTTTACACAAAAATATGTTTATTCAATAAAATGCTTTGCATTCTTAAAATGTTTTTTGCCCGAATTACTCGTAAGTACCTACATTTTTTACGAGAAAATTTACCAACTTTGTTAGAGGACGTACCACTAACAGATCTTCGCCACATGTGGTATCAACAAGATGGCTGCCCAGCGCATTAGGTACGCAGTGCAAGTAAGAGATTTCCTTGACCAGGAATATCCGGGAAGGTGGATTGGACGTTCGGGCACTATCTCATGGCCAGCCCATTGTACCATTTTACAATCCTGATTAAATGCGCCAACTTTTAATGCCACTTGCCAAGGCACTCTAGTACATTTTTTTTAAAGGAGGCCGTTCAAAGTGGACCAATTTTGAAAATTTTAAATTCACAGTTTAACAAAGTCTTAATCTTCTAGGAAACTTGGGGCAATTGTGTCATTATTTTTGACTGTGATTCTTAGAAATATTATTTAGGGTTACGGTTCCAAAGTTTAAATGAACAAAAATAATAAAAATTAACCACAATAACCGAAAAATGGTTACAGATTGACCAAATTTTTAGGTTTTTCTTAAATGCCCATAATTTTTAAACTGCATGGGATAGATTTTTTTTCTGATTTGTCTCATGATGTTTACAATCAATCCTGTCGCCCCATTTCGGCTTGACGTTGAGTTCTGGGACACCCTGTATATTATATATACCGGATGACTTTTCTTACCGTCTCGAAAAAAATAGGGTGTATTAGGTGAACGGAGTAGAAGCGTATGGCATAACTAGTTTTTCTTTTTTTTTAATAGCTTCGTCAGAAAAAAATATCTAAGTATCAATAAATACTATAAATTCGATGTAAACTTTTCATTTTAGAACAATAAAAACATACATTTTGAAAAAAAAATAATAAATCCTTTAAAAATATCGAAATTCAAATCATATGCAACCTGCATTATGATTTGAATTTTGATTTTATTAAATTGAAAAAAAAATATATATATGCCATAGGCTTCTACTCCGTTCACCGAATATACCCTATTTTTTCGAGACGGTAAAAAAAGTCATCCGGTATAAACGTAAAAAAACACCATCCTCATCCTACGTACTTGTGAACCTATGGGGTTCGCAACTAACCCCCCTCCCCTACCCCCTGGGGCTTTTGAGTTTATAAATTAGTATATAACTGCACTTGAAGAGTTAAAACTAGTTGACCCGACCGACGTTGTCTTGTCAAAATTTCAATAAATCGAACGGCGGGAAAACAAATGAAGAACTTATTATAAAATTAATTTGAATTTGGAATTCTAAATAGAATGAAAGATTCCCGACAGACGCGGTTGCCCTGTCCAAACATGTAAGCACAGTCTAATATGTTTTTATACATGTTTTCTCAAAAACTATGAAAATCTGTCCAGCCGTTCTCGAGTTATAATTGATAAGTGTTCGAACAAACCCGACTTTGTTTTATATAATATAGATAGGTACGCCAACAGCATATACATTGTACATTAAATACTAAAAGTTAAAATAGGTATAGTATTACCAAACTGAACGGAAGATATTCCACCCCAGGCTGTCATGAAGTTTGGTCCTTTGAGCTCCGCAACGCTGGGGGAGTGATCGGATGTGACTAAATCCAATCTTTCATCTCGAATATACTCCCATAACTTTTGCTGTAAATAAAACATTAGGTAATCAGTATGTTCTACCTGTACCCCCAAGGTACCTTGGGGGTACACGAGGCATAGGGAGATTGCTAGAACTTTCGATAAAGAATCGCTGACACATAACTAATTCTCAAACCAAGTTCTACCGCGACAGTGTGTATTCAAAGCAAAGCTAAAATTCAGTGCCAAAGAAAGGGTACGTATTCCTCAGGTTCTCGTAGCCCCTGAATGAAAGTGTTTATGAGTAATGTAGAAGTCCCACTTAACCTTCCATCTTCCCTAAACGTAGGGTGACCACGCGAATTTACATGGAATAGAAGAGTCAGGTTACCTTGTTCGTAATGTTCCTGATAGGCGGCGCGCACTTATACTCGGAGTGTCCAGGAGGGATCTGTTCCGAACTGAGCGTGAGGTAGTGGTTACACGTCTCCGCAGTAACACCTCCCCTCCAACCCTTGTAACCCCACTTGATTCTCTCCTCTCTGGCCGCCTCTAGGATAGGAACCACGCCCTCCGCCGAGACATGCACCACGTGGACATGAACACTGCGAAAATAAATAACGCCGGTAATAAATAGAAAAGAACTGGAGTGACATAGCTTGCAGATTTTGGCAAGGTGGCCCACTGGTCCCGACTTACGAGTTGCAAGTCGTAAGTTTAAACCCAAGCAGGCGCTTTACTTTGTGTAATTTCATCACTACTCCTCTCAAAACGGTGAATGAAAACATCTTGAGGAAAACAGTATGTCCTAGAACCAAAAATTCGAAGACATGTGAGATCTGCCAACCCGCACTGGGCCCGTGTGGTGGATTACAGCCCACTCCCTCTCACAGAAAGGAGGCCTGTGTCCCAGCAGTGGGAACGTTATTATAGGGCTGATTATGGTAAGAAATGGGAGGCCGATGTTTGTCGAAGCAGGCTGTTGGAGCAGATGAGCCCTAAGTTGAGACTGTCTATCGCCAAGCACAGCATATGATGCCTTCCAGCTAGATGAGCTGACATCAAGGCAGCTGGCACAGACTAAATGCGGAAACCAGGCTACCGAGTGTTGTGACTTATTGCGTAACTTGAAAGGCCACCAATGTTCAGTAGTGGAAAAACCTATAGGCAGAGTTGATTGATTGATTGTCTACAATTCTACATCCGGTCTTCAAATGACATTCGGTCACCATCGAAAGTTCTATTTTTCATCGCCGTGGCCAAGCGAGAGAAGTGGATATCCATCCACTTCGCTGGCAATAAGCTTGGCATGCTTTTATGCGTCAGCATTTTTTTTTCTTCTTTTTCACCTAATTACTTATTATCTTTTTCTGTTATTTCGTAGCTTGTATCATCTGGGTATCTACTATCTACACAATAACAGTCACGTAATTTATTATTGGCCATTAAATAACTAATTAATATTTCTAGTTAGGGTCGTCAACTTTTTTCTTATAAAAACTTGTATGACCGATTCTTGTCCTATAAAATATTCAATGACCTGTAAGCAGACTGGAATTTTGTATAATATTCGAATAATTTAAAAAATCTTACTCAGTTTTGTGTAGTTGTGACGCGATTAATGAGGCAGCTTCTAGCTCCATTATTTCGGGACGAGATGCAAGGTAAGTATCGTACAGAACTGGATCTGAAATGGTAGGTTTGTAACAGTAAGTCTATAAGTACCTATTTCCAACGCATTAGCATAAATCCCGGTCAATCTCTTTAATGTCTCACATTTTATATTTAGAATAGATAGGTACTTACCTAAGATTTTAACAGTTAAGTTAGCTTAATTCATACCTACTTTCAAGAAAAATAAAAAAAATAACAAGTTTTGTTAATTTTATTCGCAAAAGTGTTTATTTAGGTATACGTGTTTTAAGTAACTGTTTAAATACCTGGACATGAAGGACCGGTGCATTCAGGTTTCTCATCACCAATTTGTACTTCAGCGTGGAACTGAAAATATTTAATTTTTAGCACATCAATTTATATCCTTTTAAACCTGCACAACACCCATTTATAATAAAAATAAAGTAGCATAAGAAAATCTCTCATGGAGGAGCTCGTGGCTAAGTAATAACAGCCGCACGGGTTGATCCATCAGGTTAAGCTACGCTTGCCGGGGTCGGTCCGTGGATGGGTGACCATCTTTGCATACCGAGACTCCTCTGTGCATCGGAAAGCACGTTAAGCCGATTGTCCCGGCTGTCATTCGTGGATCTTTGACAGTCGTTACGGGTCGTTAGAACTCAGAAGCCCGAAAGTCTGACAACCAGTCTTACCAAGGGGTATCGCGTTGCATTACCCAGTTAATTGGTTATGGACCCCAACATAGTTGGGAAAAGGCTAGGCAGTTTTATATTGATAAGAAAATCTCCAATAATTACAGCTAAAACGGTTCCAGTGCCATTGAGGTAAACCAAGGCTATCTCCAAATCTTCTGGTGTAACATAGGGGAACTCAGACACGCCGCTGTTGATCAGGAAGCATTTGAAACCCACCACACCAGCTTTTACCATGTCTTGTAACTCTTCCTGAAAAAGAAGGAAAAAATACAGACGAGGAAATAATGCAATACCAATATTACTTAAATATAAAGCAGTCTCAGTTTTTTTTTCTGACACGATTGGCCTTGCACCAGCACGAGATTGTTGAAGGAAAATGTAGGTGGTAGGATTAATTGAAACTTCCGGTTACCGTTTCAGCAACTTTAATCGCCACTAACGAATATAGTCTCCCAAGTCCTCGTCCTTTTATCTCTATAGTCTATTTTAAAAGATTTGTGATTTAGGCAAATAATATTGAACAAATTCATTATGTTATCTACTCTTGTATAATACATAATCTGTGATAGGTACCTCATACAATTATACTACATAGCTGTCTGCACTGACTGCCGATTGTAGTGGGGGATGCGTTAAAGTAGCCTGCGAAATTCAAATTTTCTTACGTTTTTTGCAATTTGCATGTCAGAAGTAACTAATATAAAATGTTCATGAAATCGTGAGATTTAAGGTCAATTCTAACTTATGGAGTTGTATTCCTGATTATAATGATTATAATTTTCTGTAAAGCCAACACCAGCCAGTTACGGCCGCGTCTCATATTTTAATCAACATACAACTGACCTGCAAATTGCAAAAAAACGTAAGAAAAGTTTGTATTTCGCGGCTTCCTTAGCGCATACTTGTGTTCATTGTTCTCAAGTAAGTGACATATGTCTTTATTGGGAATAAAGTTTCTTTAAACCGATATATTGGTGAATATTTACATAATTTAAAAACTAACAATCTTAAAAAAAATATATGTACAAGTATATAAAAAAGGAGGGGAAATAAAGAGGGCATCAAAAAATTCGTCCGTTTCGCTGTCGACAGGAAAAGTGCCCAAAAGGCTGGCAGCATTGCCACGTTGTATGGCAATGCTAATTCTATATATTGGTTACCTTTTTTTTTTCCCGTTTTGGTGTAGGTAAGTACTGTACAAAAAAGAATAATACTTTTACCTCATTTCCAGGGACAACGCCTCCCCAGAAACCAACGTCGACAAATATTTCTCCTTTAGCAATGTTAGCTTTAACTTTCAAGTTTTCAAGAGTCGTTGTAGGGGGTATGGAATTCCTGTAATTTGCAATAAAAGCTATTATTTAATCAAATATATACTTAACACTTTCGCGCGTGCTTGACGTCTATAGACGTCATAACAAAAAAAACTTATAACTAAGTACATGTATTCTTGTTGAAAAACAAAAGAAAAGAAAAATACAGCAGGCCAACGACAACATGCCGCTTCCCGCTTGCGCTTATAACATAGGATAGGAACTTACGATAAGAAATTTTGCAAGTAATACTGAAGTAGAATTTACTCTTGAAAGGCTAGTGTTCTATCCCGGAAGCCTCATTGCAAATCATAGAACAGAACACGCAAACCAACCTTCGATAGTAAACTCAATCCAATATCTACCTTAGTATCTTGATAAGCAAAAGTAGTACTACTTATTATTTATTCTGTGGCAAAAGCTAACATTATACGTTTAATTAAGGTTATTGTAATCAGTGACTGATATTACAACCTAGCGATACGGCGCAGTCTGGCGCATTCACATCTCAACCTTGCTGACTGACTAGTATTTTTACTAAGGTATGACCTACGGCTGTTGTGTTATAACTTCCAGTCTATGAAAAGAAAAATCAAATTGACATACAAAGGCATATCTATGATGGTAGTCACCCCTCCGGCCGCAGCAGCCTCGGTAGCCGTGACATATCCCTCCCAGGAGGTCCTGCCAGGTTCGTTCACATGCACATGGGAGTCAACTCCCCCTGCCATTAAGGCCCATGATCCGCCATCTATTAGCTAGAATGGAACAAAAACAGACTTGTAGGATTTTCTTTGTCTCTACTCTACTGGGACCTTGTCAGTTTGAATAATCTCCAATTCGACTTACTTACCGTCGCATAATGAGACAGACTCTAGAGACAAATATTTTTTCTATTACAATAGTTAACCAAAATACACGTACTTAGCGTGACCGTCACGCCAATAATCTGTAGGCCATTACACTGATGATGGAAGCGAGGGTACATATACCTAGTTAGGTAGGTAGAATTTCCGCGATCTAATCATTTTGCGGTATTGGGGCTTCCAAGCGGTAAGCTAGGTAAATAACTGATACCTAATCGCAATTTCAAACACTTCAGCCCCCGTTCCCACGGGCGTAATAAAATCGCGGCGGGATTTTATCGCGCACTGGATTTCAACTCTCGTTGTTGAGCCGAGCGTTGAGAATCCAACTTAACAATAACAGAGTACATTCTAGCGCGTCGAAAAAACACACTGTTGGATTTTGCACTCTTGGCGCTAAGCAGAGCGTTGAAAATCCGGTGCGCGAAAAAAAATCGCCCGATATTTTTACGTCCGTGCGTACGTCGACTCACTTATCCGACGTACGCACGAACGTAATAATATCGCGGCGGGGTTTTATGACGCACTGGATTTTAAACTCTCGTTGTTGAGCCGAGCGTCGAGAATCCAATTCAAAACACACTATTAGATTGTCAACTCTCGGCGCTAAGCAGAGCGTTGAAAATCCAGTACGCAAAATAAAATCGCCGCGATATTTTTACGTCCGTGCGAACGTCGGCTTATACACTATTCAGGTTACCAACACTACGTACGGTGCAAAAAAACTTACTTATGGAACTAACTAACCACCTACGTCGACGTGAACTAAAAAACTACGTAGGTACCTATATACGTAACTGTATAGAATAGAATAGAATAGAATACTCTTTATTATGCACAACATTTAAATTACTGGTTACAATTTTACAATGTTGAAATTTTACATACGAGTGACACAATGGGCGGTCTTATCGCTAAAAGCGATAATTAGTTCTCCTTAGGTTTATGTATTATCCTAACGGTCAGTTGTGGTAAAAAATCTGTTAAAGTTCCACTTACTTGCCAGTCCTTGCTTTTTTCAGAACCAAGTAACAAATCAATAGTTTCTTCCTTCAGGACAGCTTCAATGACTCCGTACTCGTCAACCAACACTCCACCTTCAAACTGCTCGGTTTCCGTAACTATATGGCGACTTAAGAATAGTTGCTTTTCCAAAGGTTTTGTTGACGGCCCGATTATATGACAGTTAACTCCCGCTGCAAATATAATAAAAATATTTACATTATCAACGTGTACTTAGGTAGCACAAAATCCATGCGATTTATTTTGCACACAACTTACACAATAATATCGTTGATAATAAAATGTGTGGCAGCAACATAGTGGTCCATACAGTGCAGCTGCTTATTAAAAACTGAATAACAATTTACGAAGACGAGAGCAGCTTTACTTATTGCTGTTCTTTACCTCAATGACACGGGCAATTATCTGTTCGAGTAATAATCGCGACCGTGTAAAACCTAATTTGTTGGTAATGAAACACGTTTTTCGACAAATAAGTAATGTTGTCGAAAGAGCGTTGAAATGTGTTCTGTGAATATGTATATATGAACGATACACTGTATCAGTCAACGCCAGATCTTGTTAATTTAAGGGGATTCATCGAAGCGTGGTTTAGCTCAGTATGTAAGTGAAATGGCGTTATGGCTGTCTAGATTGACGCGCGAGATAGAAGACTCTCACGCGCACCGGGACTAAACGTGCATCGTTTAAATGTAGATTTATGGCAAAATCAATCAATCAACTCAGCCAATCGCAGTCCACTTCTGGACATAGGCCTCTCCAAGGTTGCGCCACAACACCCTGTCCTCCGCCTTCCGCATCCAGTCTGCCCCAGCCACTTTCTTCAGGTCATCGGTCCATCTAGCTAGGGGGCGTCCCACACTACACTATGGCAAAATGCTATAGTTAAATCAATTTTTTAGCTTGGTAACTTCTTAACATATTTAAATACTTTCGATTTAAAGCAAATTTTACAGCACAATAAGGAACTGTTTACGTATAATCGTAAAAACAGAATATAGACGGTGGTACTTTGGTTTTTTTTTCTGTCGAAATATTTCAAGTAATCATGTTTACAACAGTAGACAATAAAGTCAAAAACACATATGGAAAATCCAAATAACTTAACCTTATACAAATTGGTTTTATAAGAAATGTTTAAGAACACAAAATTTATCGATGTATCCCCTTAAGATAGTGATAGTCGCTACCGTATCTTTTGAAACAGAAACAGATGAAGATGTCAACCTGGTTCCAATAATCAGATTTCGCCTATGATTTCACCTCGCTACCGTATCTTTTGAAACAGAAACAGATGAAGATGTCAACCTGGTTCCAATAATCAGATTTCGCCTATGATTTCACCTGTTCAGAATCAGGTTTATGGAATATCTATTTAGGTCGATATTTGTTTATCAATGGGTTTGATATCTTGCTATCTCGCCACTCGTCATGTTTTTCAGTGAGCTGCTTGCAGTGTCGGGCTAAATGCTGCTGCAAGCATGATGTGTCGACGAAAATATATTGAAATCTCTGGCAGATGAATAAACAAAGCCAATTTGTATTTTTTTTTAATTCTGCTTGCTAATTTGTGTGTTGTGATATCGTTAACCTACATCAGTCTAAGACCACATTAAACCCAACAAGACATGAACTTGATTAAATATTTGACATATAAAACTGCTTGGTGTTTTTTGCTTGGCCTGTTAGTAGGTAAAAGGCATTAGGTATTCTATAAGCATTCAAATGTTAGTACATAAGTAGTTTTCAAGTACGTAGATACCTAGAACAGTTGATTAGGAAATCCAAGATAAGCGCGTTAATTTTGGAAACTATTGAAACTTTAATTAATTAATGTTCACTTTCCGTGTGTTTCGCAAGAGCACAAAAGCTGCTTAAATAGGCTAGTTGACATAAGAAAAATACTTTATGAATTTTGTTATGTAGAATGGTTGTGAGCTAAAAGCACAAAAATATAAAACCGAGCAGAATGAAAGCTTCTTAATAGAGTTCAAAATTCTTATCTACTTTTATAGGGCTGTCACTCAGTTATTGAAAATAAAAAAAAAACCGGTCAAGAGCGAGTCGGACTTGCGCACCGAGGTTTCCGTACTTACCAATTTACTTATATGTAATTTTTGTTGATGATTTCTGAAAAACTTACTGTGCTATTTAGAGACATAGTTTTATTTTTCCTGTAATCTATACATAAACTTCTATCACACAGAATAATTTCAGATTTTTCTCTATGCAAACTAAGGAGGAAGGTATTTTTTTTTTAATTTTTCAGCAAAAGTCGCAAACTATGCGGCCTGAAAAAAAAATTGAGAATGTGCAAACAGCGCTCTTTCGTATGATACCCCACATGCCCTAGTAGCCCCACTTCGAATTTTTAAGACCCCCTTTCAGTCCCTGTTGCAAAAAAACATATATATATTTTTATTTCTTTCATAATTGCAAAATAGTTGAGCAAACGTCATCTAAAACTGTTCCGAATTTCAAGTTGATAGCATTAGTAGTTCTTGAGATATCCAGCTGTGACAGACAGACAGACTGAGTCAAATCATAAGGGTTCCTTTTTGCCATTTTGGTACGGAACCTAAAAACCGGGCAAGTGCGAGTCCGCATTCGGCAATGAGCAAGGACCACAGAAATCTAAATAATAAGGCACTATTATTTAGATTTCTGTGGCAAGGACGGACGGTATCGATTTCGATCTGATACACATAATGCAACACGTATAGGTAATTAATTGGGCTGCACAATCGATTTCAGAGCAGCCCAATGTGATATTAATTGCTTATCTATTATTTTTTTTATTGCTGGCCATAAGTTGCAAACCAACTAAGTACCTGCCTAATATTTTTGATCGAAGATATTTGCCGACAAAATATATAATTTTCCACTAACCAAAACAGCAACCGTTTATATGGTAGCCATAAATTAATATTTAGGATTTATCTAAAAATTATATACCTACATAGATAAATGCATACAAACAAGTTGAACTGACAAACACTTTTTTGAGGTCGGTTATTAGAAAACACGAAAGCAAAATAGCACTGTAACTCTGTATCTTAGTAAATGGTTGTAAGTGTACCTACTATGTATTTTGACTAAATGAATAAATAGGTACGTAATACCTATGTAATTAATCATACTGTGAAATAGATAAATACAATACATACATAAGTACACCGTTTCCTTTTTTTGAAGTTGGTTAGTAAAATTACCGTGACTTACGGGCGGACGAGCAGGCAGACATGGCGAAACTATAAGGTTTCCTTGTTTTATTTCAGAACGATAGTTAAGTACCTACGTATCTATTAGAAAAAGACAAACAGAACCTTGCTAAGACGGCCTACAAAAAGTATTTAGTATCTACCTACAAACCTATTAAAATAAAACATTGATACCTACCTACCTACCTACCTACGAAACAAACAGGAGACGAACAATAAAACGCTACTTAGACAGTAATCCGTTATACCATAAAAATAATAAATAATAATTCCTATGGGAAAACCTTATCGCCACTTAGTTATTTTGGATTAAGTATACCTGCCTCGAAACTAAAAACTTCTGTAGGTAATATATGCGTTGAAAATGTATAGGAATAGGTAGATAATCTATATAGTTACCTGACAAGATCCTTCGGATTCAATGCTTCAGATACACAAAAGAGAAAACTCCTTGGTGTTCCTACCATGGTTTGTTTTTTTATTTTCAATGTCCTGTTTACTAACTTTTTACTAACAAAATTAAGGACATTAAAATAGTCTGAAATAAACGATTTATTTTTTTATTTTTATTTATTTATTTATCTGTTCCGTGGTTTATACCATTATTTATTTATATAATAGTAATTCCATGGTTTGTACACACAGTAAAACAGTTTAGCATGATCTTTAAAAACAAAACTAAACGTACGAATATTACTCCTAACGGAGCTCGTATGCCAGTGGCACACCTTAACTTTGGCCGCTCACTGAGCTGGCTCAAACCGGTTTGGACCCGTGCGGGCGCCACGCCGCGCCGCGCCGCCGCCGCCGGTGCTTGCTCCACGCGCCTTGTCGGTGACAGATCACGCACACATAGCTGTGCGTGTAGTAGTGTTAGTATCAAGCATTCCGTCTGCTCGGTTTTTTAGTCATGTGCTAAAAGTATCAAAATTCAACTTTGATTTGTAAATGATATTAGATTAATTAATATTTTTAAGAAATAATTACATATTGCTCACGTGACACTGAAAGCCAATCAGAGCGCGACACGTACCTATCACTTTTCAGTAAAGTCACTTTGACAAAATAACATTGTTTCAAGGTTCCCACCTCAGGGTATTTTCCCCTAAATTTAGGGGATTTTTTATAAAAAGTAAAGCAGTCGCAATTTTAATGGAATACTCAAAAAAATATGATTAAAATGTATGATTTTAAGAAATATCAAAACGAAAACGTCCGATGCGTTTTGAATAACGAGCTATTGAGTGTCCGTTCCGGCTGCGTTTTAGATATTTAGATCGCAATTAATCGATTTGATTCGACTGTAATAATCGATGATATCGATATTTTTTTAAGTTCATTAGTTAGTAAAAAAAAACTTACATAATCGATTATTTAAATCGATATCGAACATCATAGAGGAAATCCAAAAGCAGAGAGTGGAAACATCACTGATTATTTTTGTTTTTACTTCTTTGACAGCAGACAATTTGTCACAAACAGATTTGCCGACTAAGGTACTTTCACCAACTTTTAAAACAGCTGTTTCTAACTTATAATCAGTTCTTTCCTTGGAATTTGAGATAAAACCAACTGTTTAATTACCTAGTAGAGGTGGTTTGAATGTTGGTGAACACAGGCCTATAAAGATGATGACATCACTCGAGCCGTCATTACTGTGTGCTCAGTTTTGACATTGAAAATTAAATTGAGTTTGCTACATCAATAAAAAGTAAGTTACCCGACCCGACTGCCGAAAAATCACGATCACCGCGGTCGGTCTGTAACCAATTAAATTAATATTATTTACCTCCACTTTTACTTATTTTTAACAATTTATTGTTAAAAATTGTTACATACTATATTTACTTAAACAATCAATCTGCCTAGCCTTTTCCCAACTATGTTGGGGTCGGCTTCCAGTCTAACTGCCTATCTGACCTCCACAACCCGTTAACTGGGTAATACGAATACCCCTTGGTAAGACTGATTGTCAGACTTTCGGGCTTCTGACTGACGACCCGTAACGACTGTCAAAGATCCACGAATGACAGCCGGGACCAACGGCTTAACGTGCTTTCCGAGGCACGGAGGAGTCTCGGTATGCAAAGATGGTCACCCATCCATGGACCGACCCCGGCAAGCGTAGCTTAACCTGATGGATCGACCCGAGCGGCTGTTATTACTTAGCCACGAGCTCCTCTACTACTACTATATTTACTTAAACAATATGTCAACAGGGTTAGTTTTCAATGACCAGCCAAATTTTCACAGGGTGTTCTACCCATGATTATGAACAACTTTCACTATGGGACCAACTTTAAAATCACGAAAAAAAAAACAGCTGTTTCATACAAAAGTTCAATACCTACTCGATCAAAATGTATGAAACAGCTGATTTTTTTTTCGTGATTTCAAAGTTGGTCCCATAGTGAAAGTTGTTCATATTCACGGGTAGAACGCCCTGTGAAAATTTGGCTGGTCATTGAAAACTAACCCTGTATATACCTACATAATAGGTCTTTACCTATGAAATTGCCGTTTTGTATGACAAAATTTAAACGAATTTTTTTCATGCATTTTTTATTTGTATTAATCGAAGTAATCACCCATACAATCAATGCATCTTTGCCAACGCAGTGGCAGTTTATTGATGCCCTTCTTAAAGAAATCAGCTGGACGGGAGGCAACAAATTCTTCATAGGCATTTTGTACTGCCTCTCGGGTATTGAATTTTTTTCCCGCCAAGAAGTTATCCAAATTCTGGAAAAAGTAGTAGTCTGCCAATTTGACGCAAATGGACCAATATTGTTTTGACGCTAACGTCGAAAGCTGCTGCTAATTCAGCCGTAGATTGTGTATCATCAGCTTCCACAATCGTCTTTAATTCGTCATTGTCGACCAAAGTCTTCGGACGACCGCGAGGTTCATTTTTCAGGTCGAAATTTCCAGAACGGAAGCGAGCAAACCAATAACAAGTGGTGCATTGGTTTGTAGTGTTAGCTCCGTAAACGTCGTTGATGTTGCGTGCCGCTTGTGCCGCGTTGCTGCCACGACGGTACTCATATTCCATAATTACTCGAATTTTTAACGTATCCATGATGACGAAAAAGATTGAAATGCGATGAAAATGTAACACTAATCAATAAACAAATGACTACTTTTGGAAAAAAAAATCCATGTTTTTAAAATAAAATTAATTTGAAATTAGAATTCTTAGCCAAACAAAAATTATTTTGATTTGAAATGGCCAGTACTGCAGAACGGCAATTTCATAGGTAAAGACCTAATATTAACATTATGTACTAATTTTTAAAAAAAATCGTTTAATTTTTTTCATATAAAACGGCAATTTCATAGGTAAAGACCTATTATTATTAATTAGACCACAAGGAACATTTTTAATCGGTTTTCTAAAAACTGTCAACAAGCCATATTTTCCGAGTTTATTTTATTTTTAACTAGCGACCCGTCACCCGCCTCTTCTTAGCGTGGTTTTTACGACAAAACATTGAGATTTGTTTGTCATGTAAGTTTAATAATAGGTCTTTACCTATGAAATTGCCGTTTTGTATGAAAAAATTTAAACGAATTTTTTTCATGCATTTTTTATTTGTATTAATCGAAGTAATCACCCATGCAATCAATGCATCTTTGCCAACGCAGTGGCAGTTCATTGATGCCCTTCTTAAAGAAATCAGCTGGACGGGAGGCAACAAATTCTTCAAAGGCATTTTGTACTGCCTCTCGGGTATTGAATTTTTTTCCCGCCAAGAAGTTATCCAAATTCTGGAAAAAGTAGTAGTCTGTAGGCGCAAGGTCTGGTGAGTAGGGCGGATGATGGAGAGCTTCCAACCCCAGTTCTTGCAACTTGGAGACCGTCTGCTGTGCAGTATGAGGTCGCGCGTTGTCGTGCAGGAGCAGCGGAGAAGAGCGATTGACCAATGCTGGTTGGAGATGTGCCAGCTTCTCCATCATTGTGTTCAGTTCTTCACAGTACACATCTGAAGTAATGCTCACCCCGTTTGGTAAGAAGCTGTGATGAATCACACCGGCGCTAGACCACCAAACAGTGACCATCACTTTTCTAGGGGTAAGTTTTCGTTTAGGGCATTGTTTAGGTGCTGAACCAGGATCCAACCAACTTGCTGAGCGCTTGCGGTTATCAAGCAGAATCCATGTTTCATCGCAGGTAACAATGCGGTTCAAAATTCCTTCATTTGTGTGTCTGTTGAGCAGTGCAAGGCACGTCTCGACGCGTACTTCGCGCTGGCGATCATTGAGTTCGTAGGGCACCCATTTGTCAAGCTTTTTTACCTTGCCAATTTGACGCAAATGGACCAATATTGTTTTGACGCTAACGTCGAAAGCTGCTGCTAATTCAGCCGTAGATTGTGTATCATCAGCTTCCACAATCGTCTTTAATTCGTCATTGTCGACTAAAGTCTTCGGACGACCGCGAGGTTCATTTTTCAGGTCGAAATTTCCAGAACGGAAGCGAGCAAACCAATAACAAGTGGTGCGTTGGTTTGTAGTGTTAGCTCCGGAAACGTCGTTGATGTTGCGTGCCGCTTGTGCCGCGTTGCTGCCACGACGGTACTCATATTCCATAATTACTCGAATTTTTAACGTATCCATGATGACGAAAAAGACTGAAATGCGATGAAAATGTAACACTAATCAATAAACAAATGACTACTTTTGGCAAAAAAAAATCCATGTTTTTAAAATAAAATTAATTTGAAATTAGAATTCTTAGCCAAACAAAAATTATTTTGATTTGAAATGGCCAGTACTGCAGAACGGCAATTTCATAGGTAAAGACCTAATATTATAATGTATTAGGATGTACAGTGGGCTGCATCAATTGGGTACCCCAGTTGTATTCAAATTTTAATACAACTGGGGTACCCAATTGGCATCAATTGGGTACCCCAATTTATTCAGGAAGGTTCATAATGTACAGTGGGCTGCATAGCCCACTGTACATTATGAGCCTTCCTGAATAAATTCTCGAAATTATGGTGAAAACCTCATTAAAATCCGTTGCGGAGTAGGTACTTACCTATAGAAAAAGAACACGATCATACAGACAGACACGAAAAGCAATTTTAATGTAATACTATGTTTAAATAAGTTTTTAATTGAAGTACCTAGTTGTAATTTCATAAGAATAAGTTACTCTCATCATCTGCTTAGCCGGTTACCAATCTTGCAGCTGTACTTTTTTACTAGGAGTGATTGTCTTGTCTACTATCTGCCCTCCACACGTCGTGATTTGTGTCTCACAAATCACGATGTGCACGATATTACTAGATCATACTTTCTCTTTCTTTTTTCGCTTTTTTGCTTAGAACCAATGTATATTATATACTTAGGTAGGTACGAGCTAAAGTTCCGAGGTGAAAAGGAAGTGCGAGGTTGCATTAGACGTCATACCAGTGCCTAAGTGTAATAACTACCTACAGCAATATATGCTCTCCTGTTTCAAAACTGACACCTAATGTTGTACTTAACAAGATAAAAAAAATAAAATCAAATAAAAAACCCCAGAGTAGCAAAAAAATTAGGGTAAAGTCCCTTATTTTTTTGCTACTCCATCATCAAACCCTGATTGCTATTTATCTATAACCTATTCATTGAAACCATTTCAATGAGCCCAAACACTATACCTCTACTGTAAGTTGGTGAACAAGTTGGGTATCCTGCAAATTCCAAGTAATGCTGCAGTATCAGTTCAAGGTTACTAATTCTAATATCATTGAAGTAACAGAATACCAAATTTCGACTCGATCAGACCTGTGGAAGATGCTCACATCCATTCATCAACTAGAAAAGAGCTGATAATCTTCAAACGGCTGAATAGATTTTCTTGAATCATAGCCAAGAACACTCTCGACCAAGTCACCTTTCAAAAAAAAAACAAAAAAAAAACTAAATCAGTTCAGTCGTTTGGGAGCTACGATGCCACAGACAATACACACGTCAAACTTATAACACCCCTCTATTTCCTTCGGGGATTAAATGTGGCTATAGCAGGTATAAACTACAAACGCAGCGACATTAGTCGTTAGTGACTCCCTCACAACAACAACAACTGCCTCGTTGCTTCGTGGTTGCAAGCGCTACTGCTGAGCATAAGGTCCTGTCCTGAGTTCGATTCACGGGTCGGGCAATATGTCATTGAGTTTTTCTATCCGGAATTTCTTAGTAGCAGCCGGGGGTCAAAATTTGTACCTGGTTGAAGGCAATAGGCTCGCTCCCATGGGACATGGGACTTGAACATAACTGACGAAAAGTAGGTGTTCCTACTCTATAGGTAAGCCTCTGCCTAACCCTTATGGGATTACAGGCGTAATGTTAGTTATGTTATGTGTTAATATTAGGTTGGGGAAAAAGTCTTTTCGCATTATAGTATGTATGAACTTAAAATAAAATCTCTTTAGCTAAACTATTTGTATCTGGCTGGTTTTGGTATCATTGAAAGTTTAAATTTTAAAGAACAAAATTCCAAATTCAAATTTGGAAAGTGTGTGATTTTCATTTGTTTTTCGTATTGTCAAGATGAGTGAATCTAATGAAGAAATTCGATACATTTTAAAATTTTACTACAAAAAAGGTAAAAATGCAACGCAAGCCGGGAAAAAAATTTGAGATGTTTATGGACCCAATGCAGTGTCTGTGAGAGTAGCACAAATTTGGTTTAAGCGTTTTCAATCCGGAAATTTTGATGTCAAAGATGCATGTCGCTCTGGTCGGCCTAATACGGATAAAATGGATGCCATTTTTGAAAAAGTGGAGCAAGATCGGCATATCAGTAGTTACGACGTAGCTGGATAACTAGGAATTGACCACAAAACAGTTTTGGCGCATTTGAAAAAAACTGGGTACACAAAAAAGCTCGATATTTGGGTACCTCACGAGCTCACTGAAAGAAACCAAATGAACCGTGTACTCATTTGTGATTCTTTATTACGACGTAATGAAACCGAACCATTTTTGAAGAAGCTGATAACTGGTGATGAAAAGTGGATCACGTACGACAAGAACGTGCGAAAAGGGTCGTGGTCAAAGGCCGGTCAGGCTTCACAGACTGTGGCGAAACCCGGGTTAACTCGCAACAAGGTGATGCTGTGTGTGTGGTGGGATTGGAAGGGCATTATTCATTATGAGTTGTTACCACCAGGCAGGACCATCGATTCTGAACTCTACTGCGAACAACTGATGAGATAAAAGCAAGAAGTTGAGAGAAAGCGGCTGGAATTAATCAACAGAAGGGGTGTGGTTTTTCATCATGATAACGTTAGACCTCACACATCTTTAGCCACTCAGCAAAAATTAAGAGACTTTGGCTGGGAGGTGTTAATGCATCCGTCGTATAGTCCTGACCTTGCACCTTCAGATTTCCACCTGTTTCGGTCTTTTCAGAATTCTTTAGGCAGTGTCAGGTTAACATCACGAGAGGACTGCCAAAACCACTTGTCGCGGTATTTTGATCAGAAGTCCCAAAATTTCTATAGCAATGGGATCATGTCCCTACCTACAAGATGGCAAAAAGTTATCGAACAAAATGGTACCTACATACTTTAGATAAATGTAAATAATGTATATTAAAAAATGTTTTGAATTTTCTTAAAAAATGCGAAGAAACTTTTTCCCCAACCTATTAAATTGCTGCTGTCTGCATCAAAATTTCTTGCAAGTCTGTGAACTACCCATTTCTAAAAAGAAAATGACGAGAAAAATATTATTTTTGTTCATGGCTATTTTCGTGGTATTCCAACATTTCCAACATTAATTTTAGTTATTTTTAAGTCATGCAGTAGTAGCCCGCGAAATTTAAAATTTTCTTCCGTTTTTTGCAATTTATAAAGGTAAAAAATATGATCCGCGACTATAACAAATATAATATTTACTTACATAATTTTAACCATAAGAATCATCAATACATCTTTCTAAGTTAAATTTGTTCCAAAATGTCATGATTTCCGAAATCAAACTAAAAAAGAGAACAAAGCTAATTTAGAGATGTATTGATGATTTTTATGGTTAAATTATGTAAATACATATTTTTTATTGTCGCGAATCATATTTTGATCAAGATACCTACAACCTGACACTGACCTGCAAATTGCAAAAAACTTAAGAAAAATTTAATTTCGGTCAGTTGTTTTGGTTTTATACTTTAAGAGGCTACCGAGCGCGCAGTTATTATCTGCGCAATTATAATGAAACTTAACAATATAAAGCTACTATTTGTAATAATAATAACGTATAGTCTTGTGGAGCACAATTATTCCGTCTTATTTTCTGCATTTTCATTCTAAAATAAAAGAAATAACCAAACAAACAATGAGGGCGCCACTGCGCGACCGGGGTGTAGCCTCCCGAGAATTCCTTACAATACTTGAATCAGAAAATTTTAAAGACCTCAATATGACGTAGGCATAAAGCATTTTGATTGTTAGGTACGCGCAACCATACCTTTCCTACCCTATTGCGTTGTTCTTCAGCTGCGACAATGAAAACTACAAGAGTACATTTTGATACAAGTGGAGAATTTTGTTATTGCATTCGAGGCGGAATTAACACCCGAGCCGTAGGCGAGGTTGTTTTTGAGCCGAGAACTGCAATAACAAATGTCCACTTGTATCAAACGACGTTTTTCAATACACTTTTGAAGAAATAAAATAAAATAACGAAAAATATTTTTGCCATGAACTATGACTTAAGTTTTCTTTTTTTCCGCGCTTTGCTTTCGCCAGGTTGAAGGAGAAGCAAAGGTATAAAGCCGATAAACAGCCTAATATGAAAAACAGAAAATTCAAATATTTTTAGTTTAGAACACAAATAAATGTTAATTTTTTCGTAAACGTTTTTTTTTTATTGTAATAATCATGGATTTTGATGATATTCTATTTATAAACATTATTTAAATATTCAAAAAATATTAACGCCTTAGAAACGTAAATCTCTTTGCCGACATTAAAAAAAAACATTCACCTCCGAATAGAGGCATTGAACCAATTTGGACTAAGTATAGGTATAAGTTATCTGTGGAAATTTTTATTCCCGCACACATGTTGGAAAATGAAAAATCGCACCCGTGTGAAATACATTGCATTGTGAACCTAAACGTAGTGCGATATGAACCAGTTTTCGAGGAAGTGTATTGAAAATGTTTTACTTTTCTTTGTAGCTGTAGAGGCTGTAGATGACCTTCTACAAAACACTTAAATAAGAGAATGGTCATAAAATAAGGAAAGATGATGAATGGATCAATGATGGCATTGAAATACACAATGTTTTAACGTCTCTATATTTTTCAACATGTAAGTAAATAATCAACATTTTCTAATAATAACATCGTACTACAGCTTCAAATATCATTTAATAATAGTTTTCCTTTAGGCTTTTCCACAATTTCTCCGTCTTCGTAAATCAGGCGCCCGCGCAGATAGGTTTGTTTCACGACACCTTTCAACTCCTTACCGATGTATGGCGTCAACTGAAACAAAGAAATGAGAATGTATTTAACCGATAAGTTAAGTAGGTAAGTACTTCATAGCCTAGCGACAAGGGCTAAGCTGTAGGTAATGAAGTTCCATAATTGCTTGGTAAGGAGAATATGATCTGAAGGATATTCAGTGCGTTAATCAAGTTACTTCTAGGACTTAAGGCGACCATAACCGACGAAAAAAAAAGGAGGAGGTTCTCAATTCGTCGGAACCTTTTTTTTTCTTTTTTTTTTTACTCGAAGATGGCTGGATTTTTTTTTTGTTTTATTCGATAGGGTATACATCACGCCGCCGGGGTCGCGGGTAGTTCGAAAGAGATACCGTGGCCCTGGCACGGGCAGCTGAAGGAACATGGGTGGGTTTTAGTCAGTAAAAGTCTGACACGCCCTCCCGCTCTGCCCAGAGCGGGAGAAGTCATTTGATGATTTCCCATCCACAAAAATAATGATCCCACTGCCCACTGTGCAGGCCTTCTCTCTTGGAGAGGGATGGGCTGTAAACCACCACGCGGGCCCAGTGCGGGTTGGTAAAAATCACATAACTTCGAATTTTTTGGTTCTAGGACATGCCGGTTTCCTCACGATGTTTTCCTTCACCGTTTTGAGAGCAGTGGTGATGAAACAATTTACACAGTAAAGCGCCTGCTGGGGCTCGAACTTACGACCTACAACTCGTAAGTCACGACCGTTACCACTGGGCTACCACTGCTCTCTATGCTCGTTATTGTCCGACATTTAATAAAGATTTACGAATAAAAAATCAACAGTAGGTAGTTGCTGGCAGCATGGACTCGCTAATTAACTACCAAAAAGAGTTATGGATTTTTAAAGAAAGGCCCAGGGCAGGTATTCCACCCATAAGAGTAAACTATTATAACAATAAATGATATTTACTGCATTAAACATAATTTCCGCATTATACTGTTATTTACGATACGTTTACCTTATTCTTGTGTCGGATAATGTCAGTGGTGACAGTGAAAGAGGCTTCAGGGTCGAAGAATATGAGGTCAGCATCAAGGCCAGGCCTCAGTGCTCCCTTGCGGTTTTGAAGGCCGCATAGCTGAGCCGGCCCTGAACTCATGTATTTACTGATCGAGGTCAAGTGGAGGCCGCGGGTGCTCGCTGCCGTCCAGAATAGTGATAAACCTAGAAAATAAATAATACTTATTACTTTGGTAATTTGCTGTAAGGCTTATTAGGGTTCCTTACCTCAAAAGGAAAAAACGAAAGGAAAAAACCCTTATAGGATCACTTCGTTGTCTGTCTGTCAGTCTGTCAAGACCCTTTTCTCAGAAAGCGTGGAGGTATCAAGTTTAAATTAATATCAAATACGTAGGTTTATATAGTCCCTTTTTTATCGTGGAGGTATGGTCATGCATTCTGCACTACCACGGGGAGATAGTGCAGTTATGTGGGACTGTAACCCACTAAAACTCCACGATGTCCTCCTCTCTGCCGCTTACGGCGGGAACACGGGCACTCTTTCACACTCTTCGCTAACGAAGAGCACTCATCCGTGAAAGGTCCCTTGGAGCTCTAAAAAATTAAGCTTCTAAGTCAATGCAATAAAATAATATGCTCATTTATGCGACATATTTTGATACTCGCAAGTAAATCAAAACCTCTCTAAAGTACTCCCCGTTGACGTAGAATCATGAAATTTGGCAAGAAGCAAGGTCTCACAGCACAAAGTAGACGAAAAAGTCCAAAAATTGTTAATTTGTAATTTTATCACATAAAACAATTTTTTTTGGGATTATAAGGTTGTTTGTTCTTGGGATAAAGTCTTTTCAACTACGGAACCCTTCATTGTGCGTGATCCGACACGCACTTGGCCGGTTTTTATCTTAATTTGTCTCGATCAAAGATAGAATCGCGACTCAAACAAAATACAGTGGGTACCTATGTAAAATATAGGCGTCCCATATTTTGTGATTTCAATAGCCGTTATTAGGTGTACCTGTAACATCTTATATATTAATAAACGTTAACGTACCAAATTGTACAGATGAAATTCCGCCCCAAGCCTCCAAATTATTTGAGCATTTGAGGTCCGGAGTGCAGGGAGAGTGGTCGGACACTACCAGGTCTAATTTATCCTCTAATAAGTATTCCCACAGCTTTTCCTGCAGCAAATACACAGATAATAAATGTTTTAAAATGTTAAGTAAAAGGTACGTATTTTATTTTAATAAACTACACTTTTTTGTTTTACTGCTTCATTCCCTAAAGAATATGTAACACAATTGTAAGTTTTGAAATAAACATTTATTATTTATTATTATTATTATTCCTGTAAATCTCAATATTTAAAAAGAAAATTCCTGACTGACTGAATGACTCATCAACGCTCAGCCCAAACCCTTGGACCTAGAAAGCTATACACAGAGGTTCCCTTTATAATGTAGAGAAGGGTTATGGAAGGATTTTCGTTCCCGAAGAATATTTTCCGACATCCGCGCAAGCGAAGCCGCGGGCAATATTTTCTCTATTTCTATTGCCGAAGTATACCTTAATAAATACTCTATTGCGTTAACTTTGAGCTACATCACACACACGACGCTATACTTAATAAATAAAAATTAAGTTAAAAAAATTAAGTTAAAATAAAGTTTTTTTAGTTTTTATCTGTGTGATACCTACCTATTAATATTTTGAATTACAATCATAGATTATTTAAAAAAAATTGCCGCTATTCATTAGTCACTATGTTATGTTATGTACCTACCTATATGTTTTAAATCTTTTAAAAGCTACCTAATGTACTTATAAGCACAAGTGACCCTCACTTGTGCTTATACATTAGGTAGCCTATCATATTGATCACATTGTGAACATGTCACCCATTGTTACATTTTTAATTAAATTATATAATTTATAAAAGTTTTAGGTGAAATCAAATTCGGTCAAATATTTTTCGAACTTATGAGTGAATGACAAATGGTAAATCATAAGTTCAAAAATTTTATAAACTGTTCTAGCGGCTTAGGATGATGGAAAAACTAGAATGCTCCTAATGATAGAAAGCCCTTAATTGACAAATATTTATATTAAATTAATCTTGAATTAAATATCTTTTTTGCCCCATTCCGGACACACTCCAAATTACCACAATTATACAGGGTGTCCAAGAACCTGGCGTCCAACTGGATTCCCACGATGCCCCAAGTTCTAACAGTACTCAGAAAAATATTTTAAAAAATCCACCCCATGTACTTACAGAATTATACTGATTTCAAAAAAAAAGGGGAAATGAGCACCCTGTGACATACTTTTGAATGCTGTGACTGCTAATGCTGATAATTTCGATATTTCTTGGAGGTTTTGTAATCTAGGGTATTGCTGTGTCTAAATAGAATGTAAAAATAATGTACTTATTGTACCATTTTAAAATAAAATATTATTTTAACTAAAGGTGATATGGAAAACTATTGAATTTCGCAACTTTGACCGACTGTAGTGTAAAAAAAATGTACCAAAATAGTATGGCAAGTGACGTCAAATTTTGACGCGTTTATTCCTCTTTTTAAAAAGGTATAATACTTACACATTAATTTGAAAAAAAAAATTTTTGATAATATTTTTACTCAACAACCCAATTTTTACGATGTCTAACAGAATTCTTAGAAAGAAAAATTTACGACGAATTGAATCTAACCTCTAAAGAATTACTATTGTATGCTCATAAAAATAACAACAGGCCTCTCAAAAAACAGGTTAGACCTTAAGGGACGGTATGTGCATGCATCTCACCATAGTGATTCGTTATTACAACAGGAGGGAGCAAGACAGAAACTATCTTTGCGATTTGCTGGTTCTTCTTTATGGTACCCCATTATTCAGGTAAGAGTGAGGGAGAAAAAGGTTAGAGGTGCGAGTGAGATAGATAGTGACGCTATCTGGGATCGTGCTATTTAGGATAACAGTACGGTCAGTACGCGTCACTGCCTCCTGCCGTTACTACGCACCTCTCTCTTATTGTCACCATTGATCACGTACTACGATTTAAAGCTTTGTTTATTGGACTCGATTACTCTTTGTGCTCTGGACTTTGAAACGAACTCTTTACGACGACCTTTGCCTGTGTTTGGACAGTTTGTGTTTTGTGTGTGCTACCATGGCGACCTACACTCCGCAAGAATACGCAAATATGCACTACATTTATGGAGAATGTAGAGGTAATGGACGAGCTGCAGCGAGACTTTACAGAGAAAGGTATCCGAGAGCTACGCGATATCCCGACCATCGAGTTTTCATTAATGTGCACAGATCACTATGTGACGGGCGGTTCCCCAATCAAGTAGCTGGTGAAGGACGACCCGTAAATGACTTCATACGCGATGAAGTTTTAGAGGCGGTGTCGGCAAATCCAAGCATCTCTGTGCGAGGAATAGAAGCTGATACGGGGATACCGAAGAGCACAGCACACAGTATTCTCCAAAAAGAAGAATATCATCCGTACCACGTACAGCGAGTGCAAAGTCTTTTACCTCGAGACTATCCGAGCCGAGTCGCGTTTTGTGAAACAATCCTGCAAAAACATCGAGAAGACGAAAACTTTATCGACAAAATTTTGTGGTCAGATGAATCAACATTTAAGAAGGATGGCTACATGAACCTACACAACTTGCACGAGTGGCATGTGGAAAATCCGCACTTGATGCGAGAAGATAGATCCCAGTACCGGTTCAAAGTGAACATGTGGACCGGTATTCTCTGTGGGAATATTATTGGTCCATTTGAGATGCCCGAGAATTTGACTGGCGAATCATATTTAAATTTTCTTCAAAATGATTTGCCAAACTTACTAGAAGAGACCCCACCAGATATGTGGTTCCAACACGACGGCTGTCCAGCACATTTTCGCGTATCCGTTAGAGAGTTTTTGGACGAGCAATACCCGAACAGGTGGATTGGGCGATCAGGAACAATCCCGTGGCCAGCCCGCTCACCTGACTTAAATCCGCTGGATTTTTTTTTCTGGGGAACTATGAAGGAGCTCGTTTATGCGAAGCCCATTAATGACATCGCTGACCTTCGTGAGAAGATAACACAAGCAGTGCAGGTGATACGTCAAAAAAGTTACTCGCGAAACATAAAGCGGTCCTTTTTAAGGAGAGTGAGAGCTTGTATTGCCGCGGGTGGTCAACATTTTGAACATTTATTGTAATAAAATATCTTTAAACTAACATTCTTTGCTTTTATTCTACTGGGAACCCATCTACCTGTGTGTATTTCCTTCTTGCTCACTCTTGGAACCGAAGTAAATAATAGTAGTAACATAACAGTTTCTAAGATAAGAAAGGGTCCGACAGTTACCGTTAGTAGGTAGGCACTTCGTAAAAATTGGGTTGTTGAGTAAAAATATTATCAAATTTTTTTTTTTCAAATTAATGTGTAAGTATTATACCTTTTTAAAAAGAGGAATAAACGCGTCAAAATTTGACGTCACTTGCCATACTATTTTGGTACATTTTTTTTACACTACAGTCGGTCAAAGTTGCGAAATTCAATAGTTTTCCATATCACCTTTAGTTAAAATAATATTTTATTTTAAAATGGTACAATAAGTACATTATTTTTACATTCTATTTAGACACAGCAATACCCTAGATTACAAAACCTCCAAGAAATATCGAAATTATCAGCATTAGCAGTCACAGCATTCAAAAGTATGTCACAGGGTGCTCATTTCCCCTTTTTTTTTGAAATCAGTATAATTCTGTAAGTACATGGGGTGGATTTTTTAAAATATTTTTCTGAGTACTGTTAGAACTTGGGGCATCGTGGGAATCCAGTTGGACGCCAGGTTCTTGGACACCCTGTATGAAAAACGTCTTCGATCATTCCGAGCAGTTTTGAGATAACTTTGCCCATCAATGTAGCTAAACTATTCAACGGGATGTGTCCGGAACGAAGTCATAGTTTATTAAGATACACATATTAATTAATATTAGAGGGTTTGAACATTCTAATGAAACTCTAATGAAAATCGCGATTCTAGCTACATTTTATGAAATAAAAATTGGGAATATTTATGAAAAAAAAAGGTCGTATTTCTAGGCATCGATAGTTGTTCAAAAAGACTGGCAGTTGACAAAATGGATTAAAAAAAAAAATGAAAATCATAAAACTTTTCCAACTTCGAATATGGTTTGCAGTTTGTTTATAAACAAAATTGTATTACGTAAATTATTTAATTATTATTTCGTTTATTAATTTTTTTTCTTATCAAATACTTATATACATTTACAGAAAATACATTTTTAAATATTTCTTAAAAAATATATAAAAAACATTTTAAAATATAAAAAATAGTAGCCCACCGGTATTAGGAACAGGGTCCAAGCTACCGGCGGTCAGGACTCCAGAGAGAGGAACCTCCTAACAATGCGGGCCGTATCCAGAAGTACTGCTTTCTGAATCCAAGCACTTGATCCAGCCACCTAACGAGAGCCTCCTTAGGTGTTGCTTGAGGCTCTTGGCAATTAAACCATTGGCTGATACAACTATCGGCACAATGATTGCTGAGTCCACATCCCACATGTCGACAACCTCGCGAGCCAAGTAAAGATACTTGATTTGTTTATCTTTCTCGGCTTTCACGAGGTTCCCGTCATGTGGGACTGTTATGTCAATAATCATTGCGCGCCGCTCTATTCGATCCACCACCACTATATCAGGCTTATTGGCAACAATAGTCCTGTCAGTGATGATGGGTCGATCCCAGTACAATGTGATATTTCCATTTTCGAGAACTGGGTCGGGCACATACCTGTAGTACGGCACTTCCAATTCCACAAGGCTGTATTTAAGAGCAAGTTGCTGATGGATAATCCTGGCTACAAGGTTGTGTCTATGCAAGTACTCTTCGTTAGCTAGACGAGAACACCCAGAGATAATGTGTCGAATTGTTTCTCCCGGTCGGTGGCATGCCCGACAGATGTCAACCGTTCCGTATTTCACAATAAATCTCCGGTAATTGTTCGTCATGATAACTTCATCCATAATTGCACAGACAAAACCTTCGGTTTCCCCAAAGAGGTCACCGGAACACAGCCAGGCTACGGACGCTAGCAAATCTACATCAGGTCCATGTAGGGCCCGGAAGAAGCGTCCGTGAAGCTCCTTACTCTGCCATACCTCCCTGCGATCGTTAGTGTCAAGCACTACAGGTTTGCGCCAGTTCTCTTTAGCCAAGGAGAGCGGAGTGAGGCCCTTGTCCACCGCGACCACATCTCGATGCATCCCCACGTCGGCTTCTAGGAAATATTCCCTGAGACTGCATATCTCGCGGTTGTGGAGAGTCTTAGCGTTTAAAAAGCCTCGGCCTCCACACTTTCGTGGGATATACAGTCTCATTACTAATGACCGTAGGTGATGCATTCGATATGCAGTCAACAGCGTACGGACCCTCCGATCCAGGGCGTCGAGTTCAGTCTGAGTCCATTTGAGTACGCCAAAAGAGTACATCAAAACCGGCATGACCCAACCGTTGAAGGCACGCACCTTGTTTCCGCCTGATAAAACACTGTTAAATACTTTCTTCAAGCGGCCAAAGAAGCGCTCCTTCAACGATTGCTTCATGTCAGCAACGTTCATGCCCAACGCTTCCGACATACCCAAATACTTTTAGGTTTGTAATTAATTATTGGTATATTTAAAATTACATATACGATAAACATTTAATTATCAACATACTTAACGCTCACGAATCTCTTTATACTTATATTTTCGTTCGCCTCATCGCCTGTGATTTTTTTGATAGCCAATCATTTTGTGTTGTGATCCTAATAATTTTGACGCTATGCATATGTATTACAATATTCCGGGCTCTTAACTCATGATAGCAGGAGGAACAACGAGGGGTGAGAGAGAACGGAGGGCTGTGCCGGTCTGCTACCGACTAAACGGTAGGAGTCCGACACAGCCCTCCGTTCTCCGTCCCACGAGTGATATAAATGTCGGAATAAAATACCTTATTATCTTTATCCCTAATAGGTGGAGCGCACTTGTACTCGCTCCGGCCTTTAGGAATCTGGTCGGCGCTGAACGTGAGATAATGGTGGCAGGTTTCCGCGGTGACCCCAGCGCGCCAGGCCTCGTGTCCCTTCGCCAGCCGGGCCTTCCTCGCCTCCACAAGAAGAGGAACCACCTCCGAAGAAGACACGTGGACTACGTGCACTCGGACGCTAGTGGTAAAATAAATTTCGGAGTTTTAGTCATTGGGTGGCCCAGTGGTTACGATCTCGCATCTTATACATGAGGAGGGCAAGTAGGTACCAATGTGACTTTTCAATTCTTGTGTATAGGTTTTACTTTCTAAGTTTAAAGTCAGTGAAAGAAAACGTCGTGAAAACTAGTGTCATAATTAATATAAGTCTGAAATCGCAAGCGTGGTGATCAATGCTCATTCAAGCCTTCTATGAGTTGAGGCTTTGCCCTGCAGCGGGATAGTAATACGCTAATATTATAGGTCATAGAGACTGAGGAACTGTCCTAACACTAGCTTAAAAAAAGAACAAAATTTACCTAGACCACCTTACACCCAGTTTTTGAAAGACCAATAAACACAAGCTGATAGATTGTCAAACTCATGTGTAGTGCAGTGATTGGTTGGCTGATATTACAACAGTTAAGTAATACAACACTTGATGACTTGACATGTGTTTCACAATTCGTATGCTAAGTAATTTGGGTTCCAATAGAATAGAATACCTACTCTTTATTACTGTACACACGGCTACACATCAAGCTATACATTTCCAGTTTACATTGACCTCTCATTGTGAGGAAATCCTATACAATGCGAGATCAGCTTATACTGGGCATGTATAGCTTGATCTGTAGCCGTGCGTAACATCATACGAATTACAGATATAAATGTAGAAATATTACATAGGGTGACACTTGGTGACAATGGGCCGGGTGTAAGTGAGTTATTATAAAAGTAAGTACATTACTTATAAATGCGAAATTTTGGATGGTTAGATGGATGGATGTATGCACAGAAATCTAAATAATAAGGCACATTATTTAGATTTCTGTGGATGTATGGATGTTTGTTACTCAATCACGCCAGAACGGCTGAACGGACGGACGGAGAGTTAGGACGGACGGATAGTTTATAGTCTGGAATAGCACAATGGCTACTTTTTATCCCGGAAAAATGTACCGGTACCCGTGGGATAATTTCCGACTCCACGCGGGTGAAGCCGCTGACAAAAGCTAGTAATTAATAATAATAAACAGTCCAAAGCACTCAAAAGTGTGACAATTTTATTTTTGCATTTGTGATTCACGAGTAATAACTTACTCAGTTTTGTCCACAAAATCTTTAATTAGCGACACCGCATTTAGCTCCATTTTAGGCGGCCTTGACTCAAGATATGTTTGATATTCTTCGGGATCTGAAACGAACAAAAGAATATATTTAGGTACTTATTAAAACATAACCTTGGTGCAAAAGAGCAGTAAATAATTCCTTTGTTTCGGTTACATTATTTAACCTAAATAAACTCTGTTTTAGAAGGACTCGAGTCAAGGATGAGGCGATTCGAAAATAAGGTTTTATTCTTATAAAAACGTTAATGTACCTATGAAGCTATTTACTTAATAGTACCTACACTGTTGGACCGTTACAATTCGCAATAAAACATGGCATAGTTATCATTGTAAAAAACGGTGTTAAGTAATAAAATCAATCTTACCTTTCTTTTTAATTTTCTTCTTACTGGGTGGACTGTCATCTTCAAGTTCAGCATGGAACTAGAACGAAACATGTTCATTAATTTATTGATCTTTACAAATACAACCAAAAGCATTGTGAAATTACATTTTCTTCTAAATAATTACCGCCAACACCGATCCTGTTCCGTCTAAGGCAGCGAAGGCCTTATCTAAATCTTCAGGCCCGACATTGGGAAACTCGTCGACACCACTCGGACAGAGGAAGCATTTGAAACCCACCACGCCAGCCTTCACAAGGTCTCGCAGTGAATCCTGAAAAGTAACACGTACATTTTGAAGTTAGGAATAGTTATAATGTTATTAAAAAAAAACCGGCCAAGTGCGAGTGGGACTCGCGCAAGAAGGGTTCCGTACCATTATCTATAAAAAAGGTACAAAAATCACGTTTGTTGTATGGGAGCCATTTGTTTTATTTTAATTTTATTATTTATTTTTAAAGTGAATATATAACTAAATATTCTGTGAATATTTCGCGTCTACCTGTTGCCGTTATCAATATCGAGCAAAAAAATCACGTTTGTTGTATGGGAGCGAGAATGAATGTAAATATTTATTTTATTCTGTTTTTTAGTATTTGTTGAGGCAGCAGAAATACATTATCTGTGAAAATTTCAACTGTCTAACTATCACGGTACATGGGATACAGCCTGGTGACAGACGGACAGACAGACGGACGGACAGACGGATGGACACCGGAGTCTTAGTAATAGGGTCCCGTTTTAGCCTTTGGGTACGCAACCCTAAAAACCGACCAAGTGCGTGTCGAACCACGCACAATGAAGGGTTCCTTAGTTGAAAAGAACTTATCCCAAAAGCGAACTTAAAATTGTAGTTGAAAAACATGTTCTCCCATACATTAATATACGTCACGGACTCACTATCAATAGTCCAACTGCAAATATAAGTTTGTAATCCCAATTTTTTTTATAGGTGATAAAATTACAAATTTTCGATTTTCGGACCTTGTGTCTTGCCTTTCATGATTCTAGGTCAACGGTAAGTACGGTTTTGATTTACTTGCGAGTATCAAAATATGTCGCATAAAGGCCATATTTTTTATTCCGTTGATTTAGAAGCTTGATTTTTTTAGAGACCACACATCTTGTTACCTCCACGCGTTCCTGAGACAAAGGGTCTTGACATACTGACTAACAGACAGACAGCTGACGGAGAGTGAAGTGGTCCTATAAAGGTTCCGTTTTTTTCCTTTTAAGGTACGGAACCCTAATTAGAAAAGATTTATTTTGTTCGGTATCTTCTAATTTTATCTAAGTTAATAGTATTATTTAATGATTGAGAAGAAAAATAACAACGCCTCCGCTTCAAATAAATTAAAAATAACTACGGGAAGTGATTTGTCGTTTTACCTATTCCAAGAGTGAATAACCTATCTTTGAGTAAAATACGAATTTTTTAGGTACATTTTTTTGCTTAAAAAGACATTTTTAACGAATTCCGTTTATCCTTTTGGAAATTTATTATTATTTTGCTTCTTTATTATGGTGCAACAAAACATAACATTTAAAACTTGTTCTTTTACCCATTTATGGTAAAAATATGTCCGCTGAAAAAGTAAATAATGGTTATGATATGGGGACAAATGCGTCGATCACCGTCGTAAACCCTACCTTTTCGTGTTAGATACTAAAATCATTTCATGTAATGGGAATTTAAATAACTGCCTAAGGTTCTCGTCTCTTCGCACCTGCGAATGCTTAGTTTGTTGAACTTAATGTACAGCGTGTAAACGCCTCGTTGCCGCCGCGTATGAGGCGCATAGCAAAAGCGTAAGCCGCGTAGCGGGATCGTAGGGACCGCGTAGCAGGAGCATAGGAGCGTAGGCGTAGCGTAGCAGCCGCGTAGCAAAAGCGTATGAGCGTAGGTGGATCGTAGCAGCCGCGTAGCATGAGCGTAAGCACGGAAATTGATATTATGGTGTTATTTCCTGAGTGCATTACGATTGTAAGTAGGTACATGTCGGTGAGAAGACATGGCGTAGTCGAGTCGTCTGCGCTAAAAAAACGTCAAATGCGAAGACTCATCTTTAATTATTCATTTATTCTCATACTTACATCGTTTCCTACAATAACTCCGCCCCAGAATCCTACATCCACATAGACGTTTCCTTCGGCGGAAGATGCTTTAGTTTTCAAGTTTTCCAAAGTCGTGGTAGGTGGAATTGAGTTCCTGGAAAAAGTTGAGAGCCAATTTTTAAAATAATATTTAAGATGTATTTTTCCTATTGGATAACTGTTTTTTTTTAAGTATTAAAGGGGTCGCTGACCGCTGAGCTATTTCGTAGCTGGGCTTTTTTAACCCCCGACGCAAAAACGACGGGGTGTTATAAGTTTGACGTGTCTGTGTGTGTAAATGTGTATGTGTCTGTCTGTGGCATCGTAGCTACCAAACGGATGATCCGATTTTAATGCGGTTTTTTTTTGTTTGAAAGGTATATCAGTCGAGAGTGTTCTTAGCTATGTTTGGTGGAAATCGGTTCAGATCTTCAAGGTCATCAGGTCGTTTGTTAGGTGTGATAGGAATGTTACACGCTCAGTTTGCTTGCAAGCAAATGTGGGATCTGACATTTGAAACACTAATGTCTTCTGGAACCACTGAGCTGGTCTGCTGTTAGGGCTCGAAGATAGGAGACGTAACCCTCGACTGCCTTTTAGTAAACCCATCGAGTTTGGGCTCGTTGGATTTGTCTTAACTAGTTCTCTTTATGTTTCTAATTGACGAGGACCTGATGCTGGAAATCTGGAACCTCTGAGCTGGTCTGATGATAGGGCTCGAAGGTAGGAGACGTAACCCTGGTCTACCTTTTAGTAAACCCATCGAGTTTGGGCTCGTTGAATTTGTCTTGACTGGTTCTCTTCATGTTTCTAATTGACGAGGACCTGATGCTGGAATTGGGATGTGGTTTTTTGCTTTTTATAGGGTTTAGCATTTCTAACCTTTTGTCATAATAATTGCGTAGGTACTGTTTTTTGGTCGGGGGTTTTTTTCTAAATGTGATTTCATGTCGCCGCATCGTTGGAATTCTCTCTACTAAGTTATCCAATGCAGATCATATTATACTTATGACATACAACATGAACATACTTATCACACTAATATTATAAAGGCGAAAGTTTGTGAGTGTGTGTGTGTGTGTTTATATGTTTGTTACTTCTTCACGCTCAAACGGCTGGATCGATTTGGATGAAATTTGATATCTAGATAGCTTAGACCCTGTTTTAACACATAGGCCACATTTTATCCCGATCTACGTGAGTGAAACTGTGGGGTGCAGCTAGTCAGTAATAAATTGGAATCAGTGGTACAATACCCGATTTAAAAAAAAACATTGATTGAAAATACGTAAAACTACTTACTAAACGATCTGCTTAGTTCCAGTTATCGATGAGCGATATAGCCACAACTCGACTAAAAGTAGGGTAACGTTTTATCGTATATGAATAGGCACATTAGCCACAACAATTTATAAATGGGGTCAGCAGAACAACTATAGTTACTATAGATTAACTCTAAACTTTTCTAAACGCGAAGACTTTTAATTGGCTTTCTGTTGACTATTGTTTGCCTTTTTGTAGCTAAGTTTTTTTTAACTGTAAGTCTGCCATGTTTAAATAAAGAAACTCCACTGCATTCAGTAATATTTTTGGTTCATTAATGAATGATTCTTACAATATGAGTATACAATTTGTGTGATGTCATTATTAGTGCCAATTAGTGATCTGAACAATGCTTGGCACTATTCAATGTGTATAGTTAATAAAGTAGTTCATGGTAGTCGGTGATAGACAAGAGATAATGGCTTGCACTTCGCTTGTGTGTCGATGAAACAGTCAGTAGTCAAATCATTGGCTCAGCCGAATCTTATGAGTTTGGTGAGATGTAAACAAAATTTTATGTATTCTTTGTTTTCCTTTGATAATAATGTACTTATTACATTCAAATACTACTTTGATGATGTCTTTAGCCTACGGACCTCGGAGGCCACAATTTATTTTCAAAAAATTTAGAGATCCTTAAGAAAATTGCAATAATGTAACCCAAAGTAGCAAAATTTTGCCTATAAAATTCATTATTTCACGTGCGCTGAGAAAACTATTGATGATACATAAAAATTATGTACTATATGATTAAAGTACTTATCATTACCTACAAAAAAGTCCGCGTGGAAACACATCTAACTATCATAGTTAAGTCACAGTAGCAGCTTTTGTGTTCTAAAATTTAATCGCCCCGGTAGAAACAAAAGTTGGTTACATTCATGTCGTAGTATTCATTTTTATTCAAATAAATAGTTTTATAATCAAGGGTATGTAGCAGTAAAGTACTTTTTAACTAATTCAAATCGAACATTTAATTTCGAAGTTACCACAAGTACAAAAATGCAATACGCGATCCGTTCGACGCCACCGCGACGTTCCCTACTGTGTAGGGGGCGTTGCCGAGCTGCGGGAGGGGTTATACAGGGTTATTGGTAAAACACCAGCAACCTCTTAAGGGGTAATTGTACTCATCATTATGAACAACTTTTACTATGGGACCAAACCAGAAATCGTGAAAAAAAAATCAACTGCTCCTTATTTGACGAGTTTGATGTAGATAAATGTACTGAACAGCTGATTTGTTTTTCGCGCGCGATTTCATGTTTGGTCCCATAGTAAAAGTTGTTCATAATGATGAGTACAATTACCCCCTTAAGAGGTTGCTGGTGTTTTACCAATAACCCTGTTACTGGTTATAAGAACGGTCATTTTATTCAGCTTTCAACAAAGCATATAGCTTAACGAACGGTTTCACGGCTGCTTCCGGTAGTACGAACGTACTACCCCCCCCCCCCCCCCCCCCCCACTCTCCGAACCCCTGGAATACGTACACGCGGGCGAAGCCGCGGGCAAAAGCTAGTTTTTAGTTTTATAATAATTATGCTCTTTGCTAATTTAATAAAGATTTTCTTCTTCCTTCCAGCTAAAGCGAAACTTTGTTCAACTTACAAGGGCATGTCGACGATGGTGGTGATGCCACCGGCGGCTGCAGCGCTGGTGGCTGTACGGAACCCTTCCCATGCCGTGCGACCCGGCTCGTTCACGTGCACATGGGAGTCTACCACACCGGCCAGCAGCGCCAGGTTCCCGCCATCCACCACCTGAAACAGTAAGATTGTAAACATACATTACCTTGGAAGTTAGTTCATAGTCGACGATAGTGGTTTTGTGCTATCTGGAGGCCGTTTTGTTAGACCGTGACCTAACCTGTAACGATGTTGTGATTATAAAAATATAATCTGTTTTTTTCGAGTACAAAATACTAAAACGATCACAACAAAGCCTTTATCGTACACAGTGCACCATAGAGCACCGTGGATACGCTAATGTGAATTACTCACCAGTAACTAACTAGTTTGAAGACTTGTTTGAGAAAAATGATGTGCCTCACACGAGATGCAAAGTTTAAGTATTTGAGAGCTGTAAAATAACGCGTTACCTTGATTTTCTCATCACGTTCAGCTACAATTTTATCTGCTTGTTCCCTAGTAACAATTTGTTCGATGGTACCGCGCTCATCCACCAGCACACCACCATCAGTGAGACCGCTATCAGTGACTAGCCGTTTGCTCAAAAACAAGTGACGCTCAGACAACGCCATCGCAACACCGACTGGCAACAGTTATGCTAATCGAACCACGAGCGACCAACTCCACCGCTGTACAGTTTACAACTAACTATTGATCTCATGACTACGCGCTATTAGCGGATTCTGTTATCGTGAAAACTTTGTGACCATTGTAAACAAACAAATGGATGATAGTGGTAAAGATGACGAAAGATGTTCGATAAGAGTAAAAATGGTTACTTGTATGCTGTATTATCTATTATCTACCTATATCATATTTTTTCTTTTATTTGAAATACTGATGAGATCAATGAACCCTTAAACTTGGTACCTATTATTTAAACATGAAGAAAAAATCTAAATGTGATGATGAAAGCTGGTTAAACAAGAAACTGACCCCTCCGAAAACTACCTGATAATGATGATTTTTCAATAATCAATTTGATGTACCACGAGATAATAGCGACTCTGTAACAAAAGTGCTTAATTTCTGTCCCCATTGTTCCATCTTATCAAAATAATAGTGATACACAATGAAGTGTAACCACGAGTACAATAGATAATTTGATTTTAGATTTAATTTCATTTTAAACTGTGAAACCATACTGAGCGTGGGCGCGCAGCATCTGACACCAAATGTTGACGAATCATACAATAAATGCCAACGGCCTGCCTTGAACTTCGCCTTGAAACAGAGCTCGCAGCACGCGGGGTGCTCCAGGCCATCGCCCGCCACCACCAACCCCCCCTCGCGGCACACACAATGCTAGTGCACAAGTACTCAGTAAACTGTAAACACATACCGGTTCCGGTTTGTACTTCTTCCAAAGGGCAGGATGATCCAGATTCCAAACGAGCCATAATAATAAAAAGTCTTGTTCTAGCATCAGCTCAATACGCGCTCACACAGCTCCACGTAAATGCGAATAATAACAACTTGTATGTGCATACATGATCAAAACTTCCTAAGAAGCTAGGTCACTCGTTCAGGTCAACTTTGAACATTTGAAAACAAGGGCATTGCCAATTTCAGGGTCCACTTAGTTCGTGTGTGTACAGTTAGGTGGTGTGCCGATGGCGACAGCGTCGTGCCGGTAAACAATGCGAGTGACATTGGCGGCCACAAAGGAAGAAACGCTCCATGCATAGTAATGATGGAGGAGCCCGATGCGCTAACGCACCTCAACACCACGTATGCTAGCAATGCGCGAGTCCGGGCACAGGACCTGACGTCCTACAACTGACAGGGTTTTATTACTAGTTTATATTATATAACAAACACATAAAAATTGGCTTCATTCTTATGAGGCACAGTGCTATAAACGAGGATAAATTCGTGACAAACTAAACCACCAGTTGGCGATTCCTTGCCAAGTCAAGCAAAGCATTCGATACCCAAACCACCCAAACTGACATCAAGGAGTGTGCGGTGCCTTTCAATGCTAATATTACCTATTGCAATGTGAAATGTGGAAAAAGCGTGAATTTTGAGTTTAATTTTGTGAATGTTGTGTTCAAATACTTTAAATATCTACAACGCAACGAAAAAAGGTAAAAGATCTTTTGGATAGTAGGTATACCTACCAACTATACATACTAAGGTTATTATATAAGATCAGCAATTTATTACTTCTGACCTGTAAAAATTCAATATAGAACTATTAACTGTACTTTATGTGATAGCTTTTGCCCGCGGCTTCGCTCGCATGGATGTCGGAAAATATCCCAAAGGAACGTACTACCGGGATTAGAAGTACCCTGTGTGTTAATCCAAGTTAGAAACTACTTGTTTGGCAAATTTTATCCAAATCCGTTTAGCCGTTTTTGCGCCAATCCGGAACGTATATCCAGACAAACAAACAAAAATTCTAAAAACTATATTTTTGGCATCACTCATTTCCCATACCTCGTAGCAATTACTTCTTTTTTTTAATATTCAAGGTACTGTTTTGATTTCGATACTATTTTACTTATCCTATTATACTATATATATATATATATATATATATATATATATTTACTATTATACTAGCACTTCCCGCGCGGCTTCGCCCGCGTGGATGTTGGAAAATATCCCACGGGAACGAAAATCTTTCTTTATTAAAGATACAGGGTGTATCAGAAAGGTATGGTACAGACCATCAAACTGAACAACTTCTCCATGGGACCAACATCGTGATCGAAAAAAAATTATCTGCTGTCCTGTACCAAGCTCAATACCTACTCGACCCAAATGCATGCATGGGACTGCTGATATTTTTTTCTATAGATATTTTTTATGTCAGACTTTAGGATACTGCATACATCACACACACCACCACACCACCACCACCACCACCACCACCACCATAATCACACGTACCTTAATACAGACTACCTATATAAAAAATTTGGCAAATCTTGACGAGATCAAGACGTTACAAACAAGTTCATAAAACAGGTTAGTCAATTAATTTTTATTTCATAAACCCAAACCATCGTTATGTGCAAATTGCAAATTATAATGATTTCCTAGTCTGATTATTAAAAATCTCATATCGATAATTCATTTAACATTAATGAAAAATATAAACCAGTCCATGCTTAAAACTGACAGTGCCAGAGCACTAACTTTTTACTTGGCAAATCCTAATAAACAAATAAATGCAAAATTCAGGGAACAAGTAATAGGAATTCGGTAATTCAAATTTTATTTTCATGTAAAAATGTGTTCCTTTCGTTGCTGAAAAATTAATTTGAGGATAAGGGCAGGCCTCGCTTTTTGTTAGGTTCAATGTATACGAGTATGTAACATCCTATAACAATGTCCTTTGCCTGGAGCTGAAGAAAACAAATGAAAGCTGCTGGCGGCGAGTGGTTGGCTGTTAGATATTTTTGAATAATATTGTACCTACACTTATAAGTAGGCACCTAAATAAATTATTACCAAAAGTCAATAACCTACTTTATGGAAATCTTTACGTATTGACATTTTTTTCTTGATCCATTCACTCTTTTTTTTATGTGTAGCTCATTAATTTTATTAGACTCGAATAACGGTTTCATTACCCGTTTTTAAAGATGTTTTTATTTAAGTGAAATATAGTATCTGCCACATTTTTCTATTTGACAAAATAATTTTAAGGGAAGACACAAAACAAGCCGTATTTAAATAAATAAAAAGTTCTATCTTATATTTACTTATAGGTAATATATACCTATAGGTAATATATAATATTACGTTATTATAGTTCTGCCGCTAATGGAAGATAATGGTGCCGATTCTCTTGTCACAAATGCCTCTAAACTAGACTAAAAATCACTAAAATTTAGTTTATTCCTGTCAAACGACGATTTCCCATTCTGAAATTGACTAAAGTGACACAACTTAACTATATTTTAGTTTGACAGGACTAAGATTGTACGTAGTTATTAGTTTAGTGAAAATGGCAATTTTGCTATTCTGAATTTGACTGTTTTCACATGGTTTTCACCTAAAATTTTAATTGTCAAACTAAATCAGACTATGTTTAATCGCGATTAAAAAGGTGTGGAATAAAATTAGTTGACGTGAACTAAAATTCACACCGAGACCTTGACTTCAGATGCAAAAACAGTAGTGTATTTTTTTCTTTTCTTTTGCATATATCTCGAAAACGGTGAGTCCTATCGCAAAAATAATGAAAATTTGGCCCCCCTTTATAAAACTCATGAACCCCTATGACTCAACATGTAGGCACCAAAAAAAAAAGGTACCAAAAAAAAGGTACCAAAAAAGAAAGGTACCAAAAAAAAAAAGGTACCAAAAAAAAGGTACTACCTACATTCCATATAAAACACGTTGAAGCTGCCCCCTCCCTGCGCCCCTCCAGCTCTAAAAGATATTTGACCCGGTAACGACAGCGATATCGGTGAACAAAATATGACAAGCCTGTCACTTCATAGTGATTTCGTTAGTTCCAATTAAAGCCACCGGGTCAAATATAGTACAGGCACTATACCACGCGGAGTCACGATTGTCAAACTCGATTTTAGTTGTGTCATAATTGTTATTAAATTTAGAGGTTTTTTTTTGCAGAATAGCTCTAAGATTCTCATAGCAAAAAGTAAGGAATTTTAGTGATAGTTTAGTTAGTTTAGTTCGGTGTACAATAGAATCGGCACCAATGTCCTACATTATTTTCCGATCCCAAGACTCCTAGTCGTAGGGTTAGCTAGCATTTATCTGCATTTTACAGTACCTAGACAATTAATCACCACCATGTATATTGTGTAGGTACAACCATCCTCTAATTAATTTACCCCCACTACTCACTCACACATTCACCTCCACCCCATTTCACACACACACACATCCTAGCGCGTTTTTTTGTAATTCATAAAAATATTGTGTTTCTTTTTCTTTTTCATTCTTTTTTTGTTTTTATTTGTATAAGTTTAATTACAATAACTTAATAGCAATACCTGGGGAAGGGCGGAGCATCCTAACACAAGCAAACTATTTGCTTAAAAGGATTCTCCCCATATTGTAACTAGAATGTTATTTAATCTGATGATTTTTATTTTATTTCGAAAATACACCGAAAAGAAGAAATTCTTACTGATCACAATCTCGTCAAAACATAATGGTTTGAGCTGATGCTGGTCTTTATAACCACTCTAATAAAAAACCCATTGATGAACATGGCCATATGGGTCGTCTTATCAAATGTCCAAGAATGACTGGACAACTACCCTTTACCCGGACTGTTATTTTCAATGGTCCATCGATAAAACATCGCAATAGTTTTCTTTTTAAATGATATTTATTTGGTAGCTCTATTAAATCTTCCATAAGAAAACAAGACTTGAATGGATACTAACACGTTAAAGCTAAAAAGCTCTGCAAAGTTCTCAACAATGATGAGAGAATAATAAAGACTGTAAAAGCTTTGACAGTCAAGTAGCTCTATTAATAAAGAGCTTTTCAAATCGCTTATCGGGACTTACCTATAGCTAACAAATTAACCGGCGGTAGTTTAAAATAATAACATTTTTGTCTCATCTTAGGGTAACCATGAGTTTCTGGCTGTAGCTCCATGATTGCGCGAAACAACTGGTGCTCAACTCGGACTCTGTTGAAAAGCTTGTAAAAGTAGTATGGAATGTGATACTCTGATTTTATCGTGAATAATTAATTTATTGGGTACTTCAAAGATAATTCGATTTTATTGTAGTCCAGCCATTAAACCCTTGTTCGATGATGCATGATTTTTTACTTCTTGTGATACTGCCATTTTGATAGAGCTGGAAAAGTACTGAGATTTTGTTTCCGCTTGAGCTTGTTTCCTCTTTAGCACATGTCCCTAAACATCTCTGATTCTTGTGCACAAACTAAGGTGCGACACGAAGCTCGGCTCGATGACACCGGGGTATTTAACACTAGGTGACGCGCGCGCCGTCCGCTCAGTCGCACCAAACCCGCGCACGCGCAGCTTCACAATACAGGGGTAGTGTTTTATTTATACCCTATTGTTGTTGCACAGAATAATACAAAATAGGTACGTTTATAACATCATTTTACATTGCATTATAATTTCATCCATAAAAATAAATATTCCAGTGTTTATTTTTATCAAAATTGCATACAGGAAAATGCCGGTAATTTTACAAACAGAAGTTACATTAAGGTATTTTTGTTTTTCAGATATAAGTTCAAAGTATCGCTGAAAGCTCCCCCGTCATGGGGCATAACTTCACAGTCTGGGTAAGTGGTTTTATTCACGTTATTTTTCTTGAAAGATTAAAAGTTTTATATTATGTGGTATTTGTATAGGTAACTCGTTTTACTTATAACGCTAATAAAATTATAATCCTGTACCTGAAATGCCACAATTAAAATTTTATCTAAATATATGTGAGTTTGTAACACGTCATAAAATTAGGCATTTGTATATTATGTATCGATCACAATGATTAACACCACATATAAGTTAATAGGCAAAGCGATTTTTATTTACGGGTCAAGTTTAATGAACTCTTATATTAAAATTAAAATAACTTCGAAAAAAGATAGGTACCGAATTTTGGTACTCCTAAAATAGCAGATACGTAACAACTGGCAACGGCATCTGTATCTAGATGCCTGGCAAGTACCTTACACTTAACTGTTAAAACATTATTTGAATACTGTCCCAAAATTTGCTTCGGTGAAATAAGTAAGTGTCTCTTTGGCTCATTTCATATGCACGACATGAATGCCCACTTATATATAAAGTCATACGAGAAAGTTAACTGCAGCACCTGCATGATATGAGGCAGTGGGGCACACGTGGTCGGGAGCAAGGTCGGGATCAGGGTAAACCAGGGCAGTGGCAGTACGAAACCGGTTCATCTTTTTATTTTTGTACCTTTGCATGAAAGATGCTCTACTTAACTTTGTTCTTTATTTATTTACTTATATGGATAATCATCTTTGCGATTTGAATTAATGTTTATAGCGGTATTTTCATAGAAATCTTCTTTCATATATCTATGGGTATTTTCTATGAAAAAAAAGGAAGCGTATTGTTTAACGAGTATTGTTATTCGATGATTTACAGTAAACCTCAAATTATTGATGAATTAAATACAAAAAAGTAGGCCGGCAATACTGTAACATGTAGCAGTCTCTTTTAATATTTAGTCAAGTGATTAGTTTGAGAATCTTTGTAGAAGAGATAGCGGTACTTACCTATACTGAACTGTCTTGAAATATCACCAAAACAACATTAGTTAGTTAGCAGTTACCGCTAAAACACGAGAACATAAGCAAATAACAGACGCGTGTTATTGACAAAGCTTGGTTAACTGTGGTTTAAAATTAAGCGTTCTTAAAGCAATGACTAATTTCATGTTAAGTTTGAAGAAGTGACATCGTTGTACAGGCTTTACGTCCTCATCGTGACTCATTGACATTAATTGACCATTGTTGTTATGGACAGTACTTGCTAATAAGTATTCACTTTTTTAATAGCAGATACTTGATTTTACCTACTATAAAAAAATGCAATGTTTTAATAAGCAGAAGAGTTTAATTTTGCCAATATCTTATGAATATAAAGCGCAATAACGAATCATAAAACCATCGTCTATTACAATAAAGATGTGCATTAGCGCGTACCATAAATGGGCTCTGCGAAATTTATCGATCGGTTCAAGTAGGTACCTAATTTACGAGGAGTCTCAGAAAAAATCTCTTACTTATCTTCTACAAGCTGTTTCTCGCGACTTCGTCTATGATCTAGGATGAAAAGTAGCCTATGTCCCAGGCTACCTATCTGCCAAATTTCATAACCATCCATTCAGCCGTTTCAGCGTGAAACAAATTCACTTTCGCATTTTTAATATTAGTTACGATATGGAAACCGTCGCATAGTGCGTGGCAGCCCGAATGGTATTCTTAGCGCATTGTCCCAGAGGTGGGACTCACCAATGTTGATGAGATGGATGCGGCTGCACGCTAGCGGCCCCTCATTATTATAAAATAGGTACTATTATATTTTATGTGTTTTGATTATCTTTTTATTTCTGTTTAAATTATATTTTGATTATTATTATTATTTGACCTAATTATTCTTTTGACACTCACGATTAATTTTTATAATATTTTTAAATTATTGTATTTTTTTTAATTTATTCATCTTTATGTTTTTATATTGTTTTTATGTAATATTATGGATTTTTATTATCTGCAATAAAATAAATTGAATTGAATTCAATTGAATAGGTACTATCGTAGGTTTTCTTGAATTTTGTGGTAGTTCAATGCCTACTGAAATACCTCAAGATTATGCTATTATCTCCAACTGCATACCGAGAGTAAATTGCTATCGAAGACCTCATTAACTGTATCTTATTAAGCAGCTAGCAAAAATGTAGATAATGAGTGTGTCTTCACGTGCTACGGGTATTTTAAAGTAAAATATTACCATATTATAGTCGTCACTATTTTATATGGTAGTATGCAATGCACGCACGGGGACGCATGCTCGTGCGCCGCTCCTTCGGCCTTCATATCAACACAATGTCATGTCGGATCACTCCAGTTTCTACGACTTTTATAAATCATCTAGGGGTATTTATTTAATCTCAGTGTTGATCACTTAATTGAACTCTATTAGACCTCTACAGTCCTAAAATAATTCATGATCCATTTGACAAAAAGCTAATCAACATTATTTATTGAGGGCATTTTGCATGAGATCGGACTTTAAATGCAAATTGAATGCACATTATCTTGGCTGTAAATTTAATGAGGTGGGTATTGGGAGAATAACACGGCTGGTGGGATTTATAATCATACTTTAGTTACGACAAATATCGAGTCCAAAAAACATTTAAAAATAAAACCTTAAGTCCTAATCGCCGGCGAAATGTCACGCGAAAACATCTTGGACTGGTTGGGATGATGACGATGACCCCGCGGGTAGCCGGGCCGCTACCTGCCTCTGATGTCTGTATGCAAATTGTGTTGTTTTCCGAACGACCCGAGTCAATGTACTAGAGATCGTTTATTAGTAATTTATTAGATCGATTCTCCACACACAAAATACATCACAAAAGCGTTAAATAATCAGCTATTCCGGTGGTCAAAAATTACCTGTTTAATAATAATACGAGTAAAGCAGGATTTTAAGAATAACCGCTGCTTATTAAAGTAGACGATCTCTAGGCATTATGTATGTTTGTTTCATGCGAAAACGTCACAGTTTTCCCTAATATTATACTATACCTCATAATGCCTCCTACCTACGATTTTCCTTCAGCTTGAAAATAAAGCAAACTGCGTAAGGCATTCATATGTATTCAGCTTCGGATTACGTGCTACGAGTAGGTGTTTAGGTGCACATTTAGGTACAGTCAACAAAAGAGATATCTAGGCAGGGTATACTAACATATTTGTATGTGAATTGCTTCATGTTCAATTTGGTGACAATAAACCATTTCGTGTAGGTGTGTTACAATGTAGGAGTATTACAAAAATAAAGTAGTATATATAAAATTGAACATGAAGCAATTCACATACAAATATGTTACTCTACCATGCCTAGATATCTCTTTTGTTGACTGTACATAAACGGTTTCAAAAGATTTCCTTTAATCCCGAGCTTTTACGAAATATTTTCATAGGAGGAAATAGGAATGTTATAAGGCGTAGGTATGTATGGACTCTGTAAGGTTTTATTTCGTTGCTGTCCTGTTAATTTTTATGTCTAACTAGCTTTTACCAGTGGCTTCGCCTACGTGGATGTCGGAAATTATCCCACGGGAACCGTGCAATTTCCGGGATAAAAAGTAGCCTATGTACTATTCCAGACTATAATCTGTCTCTGTGCCAAATTTCATCCAGATCTGTTCCGCCGTTGTGGCGTGATTGAGTAACACACATCCATCCCAAACTTTCGCATTTAGTTATAATATTATTATATTATATAATTATATATAATATTATATATAGTAAGAAGTAAGATAAGTTAAGATAAAGACTAAATTATAATGTTTGGCATTGGCATTAAAACAACTGCACCTATTTATTTTTATGTCAAACGAAATATTTTACGACAAATAACCCACAGTCGTCTAAACAAACTGCGGCCGTTGACATCGTCACCACAATAAAATGAGAATATACACAAACTTTGATGAACCAGTCTCAAGTGTTGATCTTAATTCTTGAATCTGTCAAGTTATGTAAATTACGCAAAGAAGCGGTGCGATACATGATCGAAAGGTCGCTGACCGCTACCGCCTACACTTCATTATATTTTCAATTCGGGCACCGCACATAGAAAAACCATTCAATCTGTATTAATGGTTCCTTTGTAAGCCATCAATTGATTCACTACAAAGACATTGTTATCAGAGCAAACTTTTTGTACCTAAGCACTTTTTATAATCTCTACACTTAACGGTATTCCCTATAAACTTTAACTTAAATGTCGCCAGATAATTGATACCATTAAAATTTGTATTGTTATAGATGTCAACAAACTTTTTTATGATAAAGGTCGATAGCCTTCAAGCCATCTATTCCATTAATTTAATGCGACACACGATAGCAGCCTCTTGTCGAGAATTCAAATTAAGGAAAGGCAGACGAAACACGAAACCCATACCAAAGTGCTAAATGTTTTCGAAGCTTTGATAATAAACAAAATACCTTATTCGGCCTTTTATTTGTTTGTAATTTTAACTGATTTTACCTTTATATTTGTGAATTATTTATTTGCAGTGCGCTTTAGCGTTAGCGCTATGCGCTTACGCACTAGCGTCTCCTCGCGCGGGCTTCATGTTCGCTCGAAGCGCCGTCGAGACAGTCCCGCAGCACGAACCCCTAGCTGCACCGATACGTGCCTCCGTCGAAAGTATACCGTTAAGGTAAATATAATAGAAATTCTTTAAAAACGTGTATGCACATACAAAGTACCAGAATTGATTTGGGTATTTACGTTACAGGAGTGTTCGTGATGAAGGAGATGAAAGACTGCCATTACGTGACGCTGTGGAAAAACGACCGATCTCACTTATAGAACCAGAATCTTCATTTAAATTATTAGAGGTAAATAAATATATTCGGCATCACAAAATGCAAACTAAGTATGAAAAATAACAAGATCTGGTTCGAACGTAATGAATGTGCCTTGTCCGTAGGATGCTGAAGTCATTTCGGATGAAGAGGGTTTGAGTGGATGGAAATATTATGGAGCTGCTGGCTATCTTAATAAGTAAGGACATTCAAATAATAAGTGTTGCCTACTCTGATGTATAATAAATAGCAAAGTCTATAACTAAATCCAATATTTTCTTGGCAGCAGCACTCGCAATGATGAGAGGTTGCAGCTAGGAAATGCGAACTTACAAGGTAAAACAGGCAATTAATTCCATGACTAATTTCTCAATATTTGCATTTACTGCAAGTTTCTCTATATTTATATTGTTTGTTTGTTTCTCCAGCGATGCAGCAGACGGTGCCGGGCCCCAGAACACGTAGCTTAGTGGTATGCTACATGGAGTCATGGGCCGCGTACAGGGCCCCACCGCTGGCCTTCACCGCTGCATTAGTGCCCAATTCCTGCACACATCTACACTACGCATTCGCCACTATGCATCCCCACACTTATTCTGTTATTCCAAACAATGAAGATTACGATGTCGTTAAAGGTATGAGAAGTTACTTGTGACATACTTTAGAGATGTTCTTTAGTTTTCAGTTATCTTTGCCGCATTATCAACATAAAAACATAAAAGTCTCGAAATTACTACCTTGAACATTTTGCTAGTACACGTAACATAATACAATAGAGAAACCGTAAAAAAAAATCTTTCAAACAAGCAGTTAAAATTTAATTAATTTCTTACAGGTGGTTACCGCATAGCAACCGGGTTGAAAAGTCGCCTTCACGGGATTAAAGTGATGATCAGTGTAGGAGGTGAAGGCACAGATCGCCTGTTCAGCGAAATGGTACAAGAACCACATAGACGAAGTATGTTCATTGAAAGCGCTGTTAACTTCATGAAAGAACATGACTTCGATGGATTGGATCTCCACTGGGTATACCCAGGTATGACTTTACCTAAATTATAGTCGAGTAAGTATTAAGTATGTGCCACTTCTGAAATAAGGAACATGTACTTATGCTGATGAATTTTTTTTCAGGTGAAGACGAGAAAGAGAAAGAACTTTTGACAGCTTTGCTATATGAGCTCCGAGAGAAGTTTTCGTCTTATGGATTCCTGCTTTCGACTGTTCTGCCTCCATTCAGGTAAAACAAACCGGCCTTCCTATTATATTAAAACAAACTACTTTTAAACAATTAGTACCAGAAAAAAAAAAAAACTCTTAAAAAACAAAAACAAAAAACACTAACAGGGAAACGCTGAAAACTTAATGAAAATCAATTTTTAAAAACAGGTATCAAATAGAAGACGGGTACGACCTGAGCGCAGTGAGCGGAGCTACCGACTACACAGTGTTACAGGCGTGGGACATGACTCACGCCCAGCGTGAGGAAGCGCCTTCGAGGGCCGTGCAGCACAGTCCGCTACACAGAGACCCTGGCGCGGCTGCTCGGGACCAGCGATATGATAATATTGTAAGTACACTGCAGACTGCAGGGTCGATATTTAATATTTAATACCGACAGACGTTGTCCTGTCTATAATAATAATACATACAAAATTCTCATAGAAAATGCACTTTCAGTTTTCCCGAATTTTCCAATTTTCGCGGCAACTTTTCCAATTTTTGTCTTCATAAAAACCTTCCTAGGACTTCAACGAATATTTTTTTTTAAATTTCCGAACACATTAAGCCATTCATTTTTTAACCGACTTCAAAAAAGGAGCTTTTTTTTACCCACTTCAAAAAAAGGAGGTTTCTCAATTCGACCGTATATATATATTATGTATATATATTTTATTTTTAATGTGTGTTCGCGGATAACTTCGTCGTTTATGAACCGATTTTGATGATTCTTTTTTTGTTGGAAAGGAGATATCCCAAGGGTAGTACCATGATAAGGAAACCAGGATTCGATGATGGCATCCTAGAGAAATCGAGGGGAACCTTCAATTTTTATAAGCACATCTATAGCGATTTGGGCATTTTTTATAGTAACTCGTGCATTTGCTCCCGGAAAGTACCATTTGGTGAAATGGAACTGATGAGGAAGACCATATATGGCCATCGGAACTACTCAATAATACGTATTTCACGGGTTGCGATTCGATTATTGCTAAGCAATTTATGCTCATACATATGTATGTATGAGCATAAATTGCTCATACATTAAAGTGGAGCTGATGGTGACTTCACCATCAGTTCCAGTTCTCCTGGTTCCGTACTGGGAGAACTCCTCAACAATTAACGTCCTTGTGTCGGGAAAAGCAATATTTTGTAAAAGGTGATGAGCAGTTGACATTAGACTATTGTAACTTAGATAAATTACAGACTGCCGCACTAAAAAGTGAAAAATAAACACTTTTTTACAAAAAAAACAACCGACTTCCAAAAAAATACTACAAAGTGAAAAATAACTTTAATTTCGGAAGTCGGTGTCTTTGGATCTGTATTTTAGCTTTTTGCCACCGACTTCCGAAATTAAAGTTATTTTTCACTTTGTAGTATTTTTTTGGAAGTCGGTTGTTTTTTTGTAAAAAAGTTTTTTTATTATGGTAGAGTCATATGCAGGTTTAAAATAAATACAGTTTTTCCTCATTGACTTATGACTTCTTTTTTAGTAAATACCTTTATTTGCATATATAATACTAGAATTTTGCCAGCGGCTTCGCCCGCGTGGATGTCGGGGAAATATCCCACGGGAACGTACTCCCGGGAATTCCATCCTTATTCCTTGTCTACATTATAAAGGGAACCTCTGTGCAAAATTTCAGCTTTCTAGGTCCAAGGGTTTGGGCTGGGCGTTGATGAGTCAGTCAGTCAGTCAGGATTTCTCTTTTTATTTAAGTATATAGATTTAATTCTAAGTAACTAACAAAAGCCTACTCTCACACTAAAGTTCCCAAAGTGTGAATTGGTCTCACAATTTCAATAAATCTTATTTACATCAGTACTCAATTCATAAAATGTTTTCACTAATTCCTGTATGTCCTGACTAAGTCAAAAATCACCTTCTTAATGATTTCCACAGGAATTCATGGTGAAATTCATCCTGCGTCACGGCATGAACGCTGAAAAGTTAGTGCTAGGTGTTCCGTTCTTCGGGCGCACTTACACTCTCGCGCCGTCAACCCTGCCCGCACCTGGTGCCGCTGTCAGTGGATGGGGCGAGGAAGGAGCATATACACAGACTAAAGGACTTATGGCTTACTTCGAAGTAAGTATCACTTTGTGACAAGCATTATGCGAAAATAATCTTGTCCTTCGAATAGCAGGATCATCATAATTTCTCCTGTAAGAGTAGTTATGCAACTCCTTGCATATGCTCTTTATGGTGTAGATGATTCTGCATTTAAAATTAACATGGTTCTGGAAGAAATTATGAAAATGTAACATTTAATGATTCTAATGTGCTTTCCTATTTACAGATATGTATGGCTGAACGCGAAGGTAAAGGACCGAGTGGTACAGATGAAGGTGGGAACACTTACGCGTTGTTCGACAACCAGTGGATCACGTACGATACTCCAGCCACTGTCTTAGAGAAGGTACCGATAAATATTCGTGTTCACCGTCAATTTAGTAATAGCAGCGAATTACAGTCTTGAATCTGAGTATTCATAATCCGACCGTAGAGTATCACATTTCTAATGTTAAATATTTCTGAACAGATGAAGTTTGTGGTTACCACGGGCTTAGCGGGAGCTGCGGCATCATCTATTGATATGGACGACTTCAGAGGGCTGTGCGGGCAACCATTCCCAATGTTGAGCGCTATTTCAACCACATTGAACGGTAACATTCCCTTACTATTAAACCAAAAACTACTTATTTAAAACCTTTAATACAGTAAAATTCACAAACCCATTTTATTTTATATAAAGGTGAAGCCGTCCAAACCGATCTGTCCTCATTGAAGATAGGATCCTGTGAATCTGAGAACGCTTACTTGGCATCTGACGAAGACTCTTGCGCACACTTTCACTTCTGCACCGGAGGCATCAGTTACAGGATGTCTTGCGAAGACGAACGCCTTTATGATCCCTCTACTGGATTCTGCGGGTAAGATGAAGCTATTTAAGGATGCTGAAATAATAGACAAACCTAACAAACAATGATATTAATGAAAGTTAACTTTTCATAGAAAGTATTATATAAAACTGTTATATTTTTATTGTTCAGGTAAGACTTCTATTTAAAAATAAACTCTAAAAATTGTATTCTTTCAACAGCCACCAAGATGTTGCAAAATGTATGCCAGGGCAAAGCTTACGAATCAGCGTTGAGGATGCAGCTCGTTTTCTATCGCAAGCATATGAAAATGATTTTGAGGTAACTGTTAATCATTTCAGCTGAAAGCAATCGTATAAGTTATCTTTTGATTATTCCATTCACATCAATGTGTTTTTTCAGTGGAATGACCCTACCAAAGAAACTACAGCCGGTAATGACCCAGAGCGTTTGGTTGCCGAGTTAGATAGCAAAAAGAGTAAGATAAATACATGATTTCCAATTGCAATTATTTGCAGGAAAATGAAAGACTCTTTCTGAAACATTTTTATTTTTTAGGTAAACAGAGCGACAAACTCGTGGTATGCTACATGACAAGCTGGGCATTCTATCGTCGCGGTGACGGGAAATTCGTACCTGAAAACATAGACACGCGGCTATGTACTCATGTGGTTTACGCCTACGCATCGCTCTCTCCGGATGATCTCATCGCTAAGGAGTTTGATCCTTGGACTGATGTCACCAACAGTAAGTAAAAATTACAAATAAAGTGAGTTTGAAAGCTAGATTTCTGAAAATAAGGGTATATTTGTGATCGCTAATGTGTATTTTGTGTAGAAGACGCAATAGTCATCAGATTTAAATAAAATAAATAAACCATTTATTTCAGGCGACACAGGCCCATAGATTTGAATATATAAACGAAACTTGTGTTAATAACTAGGGCTTAAGACTACGAGTATGTTAGTAGCACTTCACTTTGCACTAGCTTGACTTTGTGCTGTCCTGTGGTACTTGTACGCGCTTGTGCTTACTACTACACGCAGCACAAAGAGTATGTGAGAGCATAATATCCTGTCAAATTTAAAAGCAGGGCAGCCATATAAATTTGTGTCTTTTCAGATCTTTATGAACGTGTAACATCCTTGAGAGACGTCAAAGTCATCCTAGGTTTGGGAGGTTGGACGGACTCCGCTGGCGACAAATATTCCCGAATGGTATCCTCTGAGGCGAATCGCAGCAAGTTCATAGAAAAGTTGATTCCATTCTTGCGCATGCACAACTTCAAAGGACTTCATTTAGACTGGAACTACCCAGTTTGTTGGCAAAGCAACTGCAAGAAGGGTGCAGTTTCTGATAAAGCTAATTTTGCTAAATTCGTTCAGGTATAAAATAAACACCATTTCACTGTTCTTTAAATACATATTGTTATGGCAAAATAAGTTATTGGTGATTTTTTCTCCTTTGCAGGAATTATCCAAAGCTTTACATGGAGCTGGCATGGAACTTGGTGTTGCTCTCTCTGGTTACAAAGAAGTGATCGAGTCTGCGTATGATTTACCAGTTCTATCTAAGGCGGCCGATTTCCTCAGCACCATGACTTATGACTACCATGGCGGATGGGAGAGGGCTACTGGACACCATACTCCGCTAGTACCATCACCCAGAGACACTCTAGCTTATTATTCAATCGTAAGTATAGAAGTTCTATATACTTACCATTCTAGTTGTTTGCTCTGCATCCGAGTGATCTGAATTGTATCTGAAATATAATTATTTTTCAGGAATACGCTGTCAAAGCCTTAATAAGTGGTGGAGCAGATCCTAAGAAACTTCTCCTTGGTTTGTCGTTCTACGGTCAATCGTACAGACTAGAAGACGTGAATGGAGCTAAGGGACCAGGATCTGCAGCCGCCGGACCTGGCGAGCCGGGAGAGTTTACCAAGCAACCCGGAATGTTGGCTTACTATGAAATATGCTACAGAGGTTAGTTATACAGGGTATATCAGAACGGTGTGGACAAATTTAAGGGAACAACTTTCTCCATGAGACCAATTACGATGTTGGTCTCATGTAGAAAGTTGTTCAGCTTGATGGTTTGTACCACACCGTTAAATTTGATCAAACCTTTCTGGTGCGCCCTGTTTTTTTTTCAAACAACGGTGACGACGATTGTGTTTTGTTTTTGCAAAATGAAGTACTTATCTAAAATCTGTGGCAAAAACTGGACTGTAGTAGGCGGTAGGTAGATTCGACTGCTTGCCGAAATGAAAAATGATAACTGAATCGTATTTTTATTATAGTGAAGAACTTAAGATGGAAGACAGGCAGACAGGACAATGCAGGACCCTACACACACTTTGACAACCAATGGGTTGGATACGATGACCCCAAATCTATCACTGAAAAGGTTTGTGTACATTATTTTTTTTGCTGCTTCCATAAATTAATTATTGCTTCAATGCAATGCAATTCAATTGAAATCCCAAACCGCAGTTTGAACTTAATTTAGGTAACCTTTAATTTTCGTTATTGGTTCTAAATTACTTGGCATGACTCATCACTTACGTCTCAGGCAGCCAACATGACTAATTGTTACATTTTGAATGATATTTAAAATGGTTATACTTAGTTACTATTACTTTGTAGTGTTGCTAGTTTTGAATAACTTTTTCTAGGTACTTTTGCGTCCACAAATTAATGTTAATTTTAGGGTTCCCTAAGTTCTCCATCGATATAAATGTATACTGGTATTACATTGTCAATTGATGAATAGTGTTTCAAAGTAAAGGTACCGATAGCAAATGTAGCTACTAACTTGACCTAGAACTCATGTGCGAATTATGTGCAGGTGGAATGGGCGTTACGTCAAGGCATGGGTGGTGTCACAGCCTGGGCGATAGACCTGGATGACTTCAGCAACCGTTGCTGCGCGGAGCCGTCACCACTGCTTCGTGCTGCCGGTCGCGCCCTCGGTAGAGGAGTACCTTCGCCACCTACTGCCGCCTGTGAAAGACCGCCTGAACCTGTAACACCTTCACCGCCTACTACCACCACTGTTGCTGCTGATGGTGAGTTTAATTAAGTAACAATAAAAAAAAATCAAATCAAAAAAAAAAAAATCAAAAACACTAATCAAATCAAAATCAATCAAATCAATTTAATAATATTTTTTTATTTATTTATTTTTATTTAATTTTGGATCGTCACCAGCGCCACATAGTACTTTATTGTACTCACTAAACTTCCTCATTCCAGGATCTGGCGGAGGTGGCAGCCACGACCATCACAACCATGATCAAACCTCAACAACCTGGCCGAGCTGGAACCCATCCACTACAACACAGAGCACCAGTCAAACATGGTGGCCTGCTGCAACCACTCCCATGACCACTACTACTTCTACCACTACCACGAAACGACCTACCACCACGAAACGTCCCACTACCACTAAAATGCCTCCAGCTGATTCCGGTAAGTGCAATAACATCAATAATGGCAACTGTCAATCGAGATGTAAATACAGGGTTCGTACGGATGCGGTAGGTACCGCTGGCTGAAACTAACGCTGGGCCTAACGCTGGGATTAACGGGCTAGGAGGTCAGAGTTCACCCAGTTGTATTATTGGTCGGATAAAACCGCTCATAAAATCATGGAGCCAAGAGTAACATAGTAAGTTACTTTGTTAAAAGTCTTATTCATAGTATACATAATTTATCCTTTACAGGCAGCATAGAAGGTCAATCCTGCAACGCAGGCGACTACCACTCGGCCCCAGGTGACTGTGAAGGCTACCTGCAGTGCGAGGGCGGCGCGTGGCGCAAGCACCGCTGTGCGCCCGGCCTGCACTGGGCCTCCACCGTCAACCGCTGTGACTGGCCTAGCTTCGCCAAGTGCACTGGTAACTGGGGCTATTTTTTATTAACGCAGTTTCTTTTGGATCCATTCAATTGAGATAAGTTTAACGATGCAGCTGAATATCATAAATTATCAGGGCTAATCTTCCTTCTCTGCTTATATATTTAAACAAACTGGTGCAGCTCTTTCGAAATAACAACCTATAGCATATTTTAAAATGCTTCATTGGAGTCATCGAAAAATAGGTAGAAAGCTAAAACCTGATAATTATTCTTTTAGAAACAGCAAGTAGCGAACCAAGCACAGCAACTACGACTCTAGCGCCGATGACGTCACGTCCTCCGCCGAGACCGACCACCACCACCAGACGACCCACCACCACTACAACTACTACCACTACACGGCGACCTACTACTAAACCCACCACTGTGCCGGCTCAATCTGGTAAATATATCACCCAACATAAAACTAAACCAAAGATTTCTATCCTAAGAGTCAATATCACGACCGTCTTTGCAACCCAATCCTGACAGTCAAACGACTGACTAACATTTCTATCACGAGTGTTATTACTTTGAACCTTTGCTAAAATGAGATAAAATAATAAGTCTAATATTTAGAAATATACTTAACTGCATCTGTGTTGGTCCCTGAAGGCACTTTGCATGAACTGGAAGGTGCCATTCCAACAGGAAACAATATTAAATACGTTTTCCTGCCCCCCGTTCCTAAACGTCCATTTTTTTTTGTGTAATTTATCACTTTTTCCTATAGTTGGTGTGCTGTAAAGAGTATTCTATCTGTTCCCAATTCCCAGTAGAGGGTCCTGCAGATGGAGAGTCATGTGCCGGCGAACAGTACAACTCAGTGCCCGGCGACTGCAACGCGTACCTACACTGTGACGGCAACGTGTGGCACATGCAGCACTGCGCGCCTGGACTACACTGGAGCAACGGACAGAAGCACTGCGACTGGCCCAAGTACGCCAAGTGCGAAGGTGAATACTCTTCTACTTACATGTTATGATAGACTTCGTTTTGGACACATTTCATGAAAAAAGTTCGGTTTTCCGATGAAAAAAGTTACGTCCTCACCCAAGTGTGAAGAATGTCGAATAGTCGAAGATGTTTAACATGTTTTGATGAAGTGTGTTTGGGTGTTTCCAAAATTTATGACATTGGAGAGTGTAATGCAATCCTGGCTTGGAATTCTATACAAACTTGCACTTTTTGTTTTGAAGTGATTGTTATTTGTTTTTAGTTTTAATTATTGTGTTGATGTTACAGGGCGATGTTAAAAAAAATACATGGTAGCACTTCGTGTGAAAAAAAAACAGCTTCAAAAGCACCATAGTCGAAGATACAATCGATATTGTGCTGCTCTTGAAACTGTCTTTCTTGTCAAAAAAAAAAATTATCTCCGATAATTGTAGACTAAAAATTGATTTTCATTTGTTACAGTACCTAAATCTACGACAGCTGCTCCTAAACCAACACGGCCAACCAAGCCTACAACAACATCGACAACTACAAAAGGCAAGTCATAATTGGACCCTTTATCTTTATAATCGTTTTTACACCCCAATCTTCAGTTTTTACGTACTTTCTTTAAATTATTTATTTATTGATTGATTGGATCTCTAATAGAGGATTAAGGTTTAAGACATTAATTTATTTCTCAAAACCAGAACACAATTTTATTCACTTAAAATGGGAATGAACGGGTGTCCAACGGAACGATACATACACGTCTTGTTCCCATGGGGGTAGGCAGAAACTACAGAACGCAACCTGTTACGATCCTTACATGCTTTGAAGTTAAAAGTAGGTACAATATTGTTTTGTTAGTCATTAACTTATCAGTAGGTATGTTTGAATTATTCCAAAAGACATCGTATTTAATAGATTTTTTTTAAACATTTTTACTTGATGTAGGTAGTCTGCAAAAATATTGAGACTATGAGCACAATTATGAGTCCTTATTACCTACGTATCGAAGCACAGTTTCTATTATAGTTGCTATTGCAAACATAATTACTTTTTTTATTTATTTTTGAATATTTGAGTGTTTCTCTAAACTTAAATAGAATCATGCAAAGATAACAACCAAGAACCATTCAACCTCTCATATAACATTTTATTGTAGAAAGCAATAAAGAAATAAATTTTGACTAAGACCTAACCGTTTCCCAACAGCTCCTTCATCCGGTTCTCCATCCGAGGACTCATCATGCGGCGGCAACGACATGCATGCGGCCGCAACGACTTGCGACTCGTACTTGCTTTGTGTTGGAGGACGTTGGCGCAAGCAGTTGTGTCCGCCTGGCCTGCACTGGGACAGGCGATCTAGACGCTGCGACTGGGTAGAGTTCGCTATGTGTGAAGGTACACCAATAACGTTTTCTTCATTTGTTCAGTCCAAATAACGGTAAACTTAAAATGGTCCAAATTAATCGTTTAGTCAATTCCACATGACTTAATCGTGGTAATACTTGCAAAATCTCAACTTTTAACAAATTAATAGTTAATGGTGCTTCAAAAGACCGAGGAGCTCATGGCTAAGTTAATAACAGCTGCACGGGTCGATCCATCACGTTAAGCTACACTTGCCAGGGTTGGTCCGTGGATGGGTGACTAACTTTACATACCGAGACTCCTCCTTGCCTCGGAAAGCACGTTAAGCCGTTGATCCCGGCTATCATTCGTGGATCTTTGACAGTCGTTACGGGTCGTCAACAGCCCGAAAGTCTGACACCCAGTCTAACCAAGGGGTATCGTATTACCCAGTTAATGGGTTGTAGAGGTCAGATTGGCAGTCGCTCCATGTAAAATACTGGTATTCAGCTGAATCCGGTTAGGCTGGAAGGCGACCCCAACATAGTAGGGAAAAGGCTAGGCAGATTGATTGATGCTTGAAAAGACTAACATCACCATCCGCTTCTCTACTTCCAAACCTTTTTCTAATATAGATGCACTTGTTCCAACAGTGGGCAAACCGTCCAAATCTCCGATGCCGCAGACAACCACCACAAGTACCACTACCACCACCACTACAACGACCACCACCAAACGGCCTACGACGTCATCTAGAAGACCGATGAGACCTACGTCTTCTACTACTAAGAGACCAGTCGCCGATGAACCACAAGTGCCCGGCAAGGTAGTTATCAAAATAATAATTTATTATAGAGCAATAAATAGCTTTCGACAAACCAACTTATTCTGCTCTCATGTACTTAAAACATCTAAGTATTTACATTTGTTGACGGGATTTTTAATTGAACCACTATCTACTGCAACAGCTTTAAATTCTTCGAATAGACCAAAAAAATATGTACTACCTTTCATTATGCTCTAGGGCTGCAACACGGGGACATACCACGCTCATCCCAAGTGCGAGAAGTTCTACGTGTGCGTGAATGGGCTCCTGATAGCTCAAAGTTGTGCGCCCGGCCTCACATGGCGTCCCGACCGCAGCCAGTGCGACTTCCCATCCGCCTCGTCCTGCACTGATAAGCGACAGAGCGGCGCTCCGGTGATGGACTCCAACTCCCAGTCTACTGTAATGCAGCAGCTCAATGAAGAACCACCCAGTAAGTTATTTATGTCCTTCTGTGTCGATAGCCTCTTTCCATATAAACTCTTACGGACAAACAAGAACATTTCCGTTATTAACCACTTTTAAGCTATCTTTAGAAGGCCTGAATTGCATTGCATTGATATTTCTTAACATATCTTCAAAATTTCATATTCGTTCCACAATCTTTCAGAATACTGTGAAACTGGTGCATATGCCCAGTTGCCCACCGACTGCACTCGATACCTACACTGCTTGTTTGGAAAATTCGAAGAATTTGCCTGCAGTGCAGGATTACACTGGAATCAGGTAACGATAATACAGAATCCATCCTCCATAGTTATGATTCAATAAGATAGAAGTTATCTGAACATCGTTACTTTGTTTTGCAGGAGAAACAGATCTGCGATTGGCCCAAGAATGCTAAATGCAAACGCAAGGCCAGCCCAACTACCACTACTACAACCACAACTTCCACCTCCCGCCCAGTTCATATGGACGTGATGCCGGAACAGGATCATGTTCACGACCATGATCATTCAGGACATGATCATACACATGACCACGTACATGATCACACACACGACCACGGACACGATCATTCACAACCAGCACCAAATAAGCCAATGGTTTCTTCAACTAGCATCACACAGCCCGACATTAGCTCCAAGCCTGCTTTCCTAAACTGTAGGTTTTGTACTCGTTAATAGTACCAAAGATTGTTAATAATAAAGTAATTTATATGCACAATAGTTTTTTTTTTTTATATCAATGCACTCTTAATTGATGTTAATTATTTTCCAGCTCGCTATAAACTGGTGTGTTACTACACGAACTGGTCATGGTACCGCCCTGGTATCGGCAAGTATAGTCCAGAGGATATCGACCCGAGTCTTTGCACCCACATCGTCTATGGCTTCGCTGTTCTCGGCGATGACGGTCTCATAATGGCTCATGACTCCTGGTCAGACTATGATAACAGTAAGTTTGATATACGACATTCTAAGATTTATCTAAATATTATAAAAAAAGTCGCTTTTGTGTTTGTCCGTGTGACCGCGTTGCTCTTTCAAAATACGCTACGGGTTTTGATGCGGTTTTCACCAAACATTCGACTTTAATGTTTTATGACATTCTCAATATTTTCAGGATTCTATGAGAAGGTTGTAGAATACAAACGCTATGGTATCAAGGTATCTCTAGCTATCGGCGGCTGGAATGACTCAGCAGGCGACAAGTACTCTAAGCTGGTCAATGACCCCGCGGCACGTGCCCGATTCGTCTCGCACGTCGTTCTATTCCTCGAGAAATACGGATTTGATGGTTTAGACCTCGACTGGGAGTATCCTAAGTGTTGGCAGGTGAGAATTTCTAACACTTTTCCTGGAGTCAATTTTAAAAACTATACACTTGTCCTCTCTTATTGCGTTCACTTGTTTGCTTTCCGTTAAATTTAAAAAGCAATAAAATTTTCTGTGAACTTAATAATGAGGGCAATCAAAAGTAAAAAAGGAAACATAAACCATTAGCACAGTACATCATACAGTCGTTCGACGATAGCCCGAGGTGCATACGTAGTTCGGCGAACTTCGTATGCAGCTCGGGCATCGTCGGACGACTGTATGATGTATATACTGTGCAGTAAATAATAAGATAATGAACTTAATAGGGTAGGTAAATGCATAGCATGAAAGAAAGAAATCGTTTTACATTAGAGAAAATTTACAGAATGTTGTAATAAACGTACTTACCTATAAAATTGTTACAGACAGAACTTGATACGTCAATCAAGATGACTTTACAGATTCTTACTAACATTTCCTACAATTTCATTGTCCACAGGTTGATTGCTCAAAGGGTCCTGATTCAGACAAGGAAGGTTTCGCCGACCTCGTCCTGGAGTTATCAGATAAATTCAAACCTAAGGGTCTTCTTCTATCAGCGGCCGTATCTCCTAACAAGAAAGTCATAGACGCTGGCTATGACGTGCCAGTACTGGCTCGTCACCTCGACTGGATCGCTGTCATGACTTATGACTACCACGGACAGTGGGACAAGCGGACTGGTCATGTAGCACCTTTGTACTACCACCCGGAAGACGGCACCACTTACTTCAATGCGGTAAGGACTTTACTATTGACATAACTGCCAAATGGCATCATTTGATTGATCAACCAGAACGTACTGTAAGTATATCCGAATAAAGAATTTGTAAACACCTCAACATGACAATGAGTCTAGTTCAGAGTATGCCTGAATGAAACCGATAATTAAACATAAAAAGTAAAGGACTCTTCTCGATCACGATCGCGGAGTAATAATTCCATTCTAATAAAACAATTTGTTTAATTATAGAACTACACAATTCATTATTGGATGCTAAAAGGGGCGCCAGCGAACAAGCTGATAATGGGTATGCCAATGTACGGACAAACGTTCACTTTGGGTGCCGACGATGACTCGCCACAAACCCTCAGTTTGGGCAATGAAGCTACTGGCTTAAACGCTCCAGCTTCAGCTGGCGGTGAAGCAGGAGAATATACTAGAGCTAAAGGCTTCTTGTCTTATTATGAGGTAAGGAACCACAAATACCATAATGGATTGCTAATCGACCAAAAAGCAGATAATTATGAATTTATTAATATCTTCTTTCTCGTTTTAGATTTGCGATCGCATCAGATATAACGGATGGAAGGTAGTAAAGGATCCTAACCAGCGAATGGGTCCATATGCATACAAGGGCAACCAATGGGTGTCGTTCGATGATATTGAAATCATTAAAAAGAAAGTGAACTTCATAAAATCATTAGATCTCGCTGGTGGTATGGTCTGGGCTCTTGATCTGGATGATTTTAGAAATAGGTGAGTAAATAGAAACATTATATGACTAAATCTTTAACCTTTAGAGGCATGAGGAACAGGGTGTAAAGTTCACTCATCCTCCATTGAAAAGGGAGGATCCTCCGACCAGACGGGTGTCGTTTCTGGTGGGCAACTGCCCGACGGTTGATGTCGGAACGTTGTATATATGCTAGTTGCGCGGTAAACTCTGATTGCGCTATGCAGGATTGCGTGACGTCAGTGTGACGCGTAGTAACGTAATTCGTATGTGGCGATGTAGATGCCGCCACAAACCCATTTAAAAGTGATATATTTTTGAAAATGTACAAGCCTAGGATTCGTATTTAACAATTACTTATCTTCTCTAGATGTGGTCAAGGCAAGCATCCACTTGTCAACGCAATAAAGAACGGTTTACTGGATCCTAGCGTAGATGAAGATACAACAATATTATCTGACCCAATAATAGACCCTCCAAACGATATAGACGAAGATCTGGATGATATTCAAGTGCGGCCTGTAACGAAGCCGACTCCAAGGCCCACACAAATGATGACGCATAAACAACCCATGGTAGACGCCACGACTAAAAGACCCACGACTGCAGTCAGTACCCATTTGGAAGAACGCTACAAGGTCGTCTGCTATTACACGAATTGGGCTTGGTACAGGTAATTAACTTAATTATGTATTTTTATGCTCTCACACGGAAATAGAAAATAAACCATGAATTAGTTATATTGTTCGTTCTTCTTCATTTTTACAAATTTTAAACTTTTTCCAGACCCGGGCCAGGAAAATACACACCTAGCGACATTGATCCCTCGCTTTGCACCCATATAGTGTACGCGTTTGCTGTTCTCGACACAAAGCGCCTAGTAATCAAACCACATGACATGTGGTTGGATGTGGAAAACAGTAAGCAGCTTTTAAAACAAGTTCTAGTATTTTATTTCTGCCATATTAATATCTACAATAGTCCTGCACCAACCGGGGGTTGTCCTTGCGTGCACTGGCATAGTGCATACAGGGATAATCGTCGGCTGGTGCCTCCTCGTCATTTAAAATTGTCTAAAGGGCCTCTGCGAGTTGGCTTCGGCCCCTGGTACGCCTTCCAAAGGTCCGGGACCCCAGGGCCCCGAGATATGTCAAAGTCAACAATAACTAACTGGCCACTATTTCACATTTTACAGAATTTTATGAAAAGGTTGTATCTCTAAAAGAGAAAGGCGTGAAAGTGGTCCTTGGAATTGGAGGATGGGATGACTCGGCGAGTGACAAGTATTCACGAATGGTGAACAGTCCATCAGCGCGAAGGAAGTTTGTGATTCACGCTCTAGACTTTATCGAACAATATGAATTCGATGGATTAGACCTCGACTGGGAGTATCCTAAGTGCTGGCAGGTGAGTGATACAAATAATATCAAAAGTTATTTCTGATCCTAGGAATTGGGGAGACCTTTGCTCAGCAGTAGGACAGTGTAGGCTAACATAAAAAAGTGTGATCCTGATTGCAAATGAACAAAGATAACTTAGGGCATTTATTTTGTAGGTGAACTGTGAAAAGGGTCCAAGCTCTGACAAACAAGGCTTTGCTAGTCTTGTGAAGGAACTACGAGCTGCCTTCAAGCCTCGCGGCTTATTGCTCTCCGCCGCTGTCTCAGCCAGCAAACGAGTCATAGATGCTGGTAAGACACGATTTCTTTTCTCGGCCCTCAATTCTTTCCTTAATACGTTTCAGCTTGTTGATATTTATTATGATATGATTTCAGGCTATGATGTAGCGACGCTGGCCAAAAATCTGGATTGGATTTCTCTAATGACGTACGACTACCACGGTCAATGGGATAAGAAGACTGGACATGTATCCCCAATGTATGCTAGCGATGGAGACATAGACAAAACGTTGAACACTGTAAGTCCTTACCAGACACTAAAATTAGAAATGATATATGATATTATTATTTCAAAGGCCTTAATAATATCAGCTGTATTGTCCCGCAGAACTTCACAGTGCACTACTGGATCGACAAAGGAGCAGCTCCTGAGAAGCTCATATTAGGTGTGCCATTCTACGGCCAATCATTTTCATTGGAAGAAAACGCAGGAACTGGCCTCGGAGTACCTTCCTACGCGGGTGGAGAGGCTGGTGACGAGACCAGAGCTAGAGGATTCTTGTCATTCTACGAAGTGAGTTATAACATAGTGAAAATTATGAATAACCTGTATTGTGTTCTGCTGTTACGTACTGAAGCAAACTTTACCTACAAAGTTAGTAAATACCCAAAAGGGCAATATATTAATGGAATGCTCAATGTGCACTTGTGTAAAATGCACTGGATATTATGTACTTTTGACTTATAAAATTTGTTGTGTGTATTTAAATGTGGTACAGGGTACCCAGCCTACTGACAGTTTCTGCGATGATAATCACATTTTATTTATTCACCCCTAGATATGCGACCGCATCAGAATGAAGGGCTGGCAAGTATCCCGTGACCCAGGTGGTCGTATGGGTCCGTACGCCAGCTTCGACGATCAATGGGTGTCATTCGACGATGACTTTATGGTTCGCCACAAGGCAGAATATGTCCGTTCCATGGGATTGGGAGGCAGTATGGCGTGGTCCCTTGACCTTGATGACTTCAGTGGAAGAAACTGCGGCTGTGGAAAGTCACCCCTCCTCGCTACCATCAATCATGTGCTGCGTGGCAGTGAAGCACCACCGAGGTGCTCGCTAGAAGAATGTAAGTTTGAAATCAGATTTTACCTACCTTACCACTATATTGACAATATATAACCGTTTGAATCTCGATTTATGAGACAGCCGGTAAAAAAACCAAAATGGACAAGTAAAACAAAAAGTAATAAACATTTTACATTATGTTAACAGTGCAAGCAGAAAATGCAGAAACTGACATCCCCGTCTCAATACCGAGTGCCACTCCCACTCCGGACATTGAGGAAACAGATGATATTCCAGTGATGAAACCTGTAGAAGAAGTTGATACTGATACTGATACCGAAACTGATACTGATACCGACACTGATACTGATGCTGGTATTGACACCGACACGGACTTAGACACTGATAGTGTAAGTAACCCTTTTAAAGCTTTAACTGTTATCTAAAGTTTGTTATAAGTAACATCATTATATTGTGATGTTTGACAGGGTCCAAGTCTTGAAGGCACGTCATGCACTGGAAACGTATTCAAAGCTGACGAAAGCAAATGCAGCAAATATTATTTATGTCTCAACGGTCACTGGATGCAACTAGAATGCCCCGCACCGCTGCACTGGCATAAGGTAAGTTAACATTTAAAAACGCATGTGGTTTAAATATACAGAATTATATAATGCTTGATATGTAAAGCCATTTGAACTTTAGGTGGAATTAAAAGCAGACATTTACAATATATATACCCCTTTATTAATAAACGTTGCTTAAAGTTAAGAGACGTTTAAACGTCAAAAATGTTTAGCTAAACAGTCGCTAATCATTATTTCACTTTAAGTAATATGTGTACCTAATCTTACACTTATGATTTTATTTATACAGAACCACTGCGACTGGCCAGAGAAGGCCCAATGCAGAACAAAGTCTGCACTGCGCCTAGCAGGATTAGAACCCCAAGAGACGCAAGAGGACAAACCTATCGTGGGATGCTACTTCACTAACTGGGCTTTCTATAGGTAAAGACAGCAAACAATTTAACAATACACCTATTAGTGAAAGATAACACATTATATCATTACAACAAAATATTTGACAAATCACTTTTTAAATCTCAGGTCCGGCAAAGGCAGCTTTGGACCTGAACAAGTAAACCCAACTCTCTGCACGCACATAATATATGCGTGGGCTCATCTTGATGGAAATTCCTTCAATTTGGTACCTGGAAATCCAGAGCTGGATCTTGAAAATGGTATGTATGGTATTATACAAAAGAAACTTAAGTACCGATTATTTTGATTGTCAATTCCTTGTCTAAAGGTAAATAATAATGATGGCTCTCTTCCAGACTTCTACGGCAAGTTGACTCAGTTGCAGCAAACAGGTGTCAAAGTTATTATTGGTGCTGGTGGACTAACGGACTCTGAAAGCAGAAAATGGAGTAAAATGGTATCAAGCCCAGAAAACAGAAAGACTTTCGTAGATTCCGTATTGAAATTCCTACAAAGATGGCACTTTGATGGAGTTCAGATTGCTTGGCAATATCCTGGATGTAAACAGGTAAACTATTTATGTTTTCTGAATATTTATATAATGAAGCAAATTTTTAATAAAAACTTTTTTACAAGAAAATACAACCGACTTCCAAAAACTACGGTTGTATTTTTTTGTAAAAAAGTTTTTATTTTTCACTTTTTAGTTGTGGTACCTACTACCTACCCCACACAAATTCTAATACCACTACCTGCAAAAGAAACTAGAACATCGTCCATATAAAACTGTCCAAGCAAAGTAAATCAATTTTGTATGGGACCAACTTTGAGGTATATCCTCTCGAATAAAACAATTTTTTTTCAAATCGGAAGACTCTGTAAAAAGTTATACGTGGTCAAACATAAAAAAAAAACACACGTGTCGAATTGAGAACCTCATCCTTTCTTTTTCGTCTGTTAAAAAACAGATTTATTCTCATAATTAATCAAGGCAATCAAGCGTTGATGAAGCTAATTCTACAATTTAATTTCAGACTCCATGCACAAATGCTACAGTGGATACTAAAGAAAGGGACAACTTCGCCGAACTACTGACAGAGTTATCAAAGACCCTACGTCCTCAAGACTTGGAGCTGTCAGCCATGGTCTCCGCTTCCCCAGAGATTGCACAATTGGCGTACAAGCCTTACGTTTTAGCCGCAGAGTTAGACTGGGTCGCGATTGCTGCTAATGATTATTACGCATCCTCGACTGGAAAGACTTCATTTTTGGTGCCACTTGAATCTAGTCCTGTTAGAGGAGTTAATAGCTTGGTAAGTCTTGTTTTAAATAGTTATATAGATTTTGCTAACAAGGAAAGATGTTATAAGTTGGAACCCCGATTCGCAAAACTTAAAATGCACTGGCTGCAGACAAAGGTAAAAATCAAGAGATTCTGCTGAGAATAAAGATCCAATTATCCTTTTATTGCAAGACAAGAAGCCCTTCACTAAAACGCGTGTGACTACCTAATGAGTGTTCGCTAGCCGCTGATAGCTTTAATACTAGTACCTAATATGGCTTCTCTTCCATGAATCGTAAATTATTTAATTACAGCAATTTGTTCATTTTGCCCTCATATTAACATGTAATTTGTTTTGTGCAGAACACGTCCCTATCGTACTGGACGAGCGTGTTGCCGCCTCGTCACGTGGTACTAGGAGTTCCTGCGTACGCGCGGTCCTACAGCCTGCGCAGTGCTGCAAACGCTGGGCTTGGAGCCCCAGTCACTGGCCCCGGAGAACCTGGACCATACACTCGAGTGCCTGGATTCTTGGCCTACTATGAGGTTAGTAGAGAAACTGGTCCAACAACAAAACCAAAATGTGAACTTGTTACGAGTAATGCTAGGAGTCTGAACCTTAGCTAAGTCTTACAGTTTTGTGCATTGTCGTTTCTTTCTAGTGGCGCGTGGCGGGTCGCTTATTCCGAAGGTTAGGAAAAAATTTGGTAATTTAATAAACAGATTCTCGTCATACGTAATGAGTGAATATGTAATTTAAATAATTTTAATCTTAATCACTGGCGCTTAGTCGACTCTATTAATAGAATTTCCGAGTTCTTTATCACAGTATTACCTCTTCAAAATTAAAAGGCACGCTAAGGCATATCGTGAAATAATCAAATGAAATTGCGGAACATCTACCAAGGTCAAACCGTTTTCCGCTACAGACAATACCATAGGTATCTACTTAAGTATCTATTTATTTGTCGTATCTCACGACACGGTTCCCATCTGCTGATAAAGATAGTGAATACGTCAATGTTCATCGTGTGAACGTACGTACGAGTAACATGTTGAATAATGCAGCAAGCGTAGATCCGCGTGATTAGATTGGGTTTGATTCCAGTGATGGTGCAAAATATGTATGTACTATGCATGACCTGCAGACATTATTTTCTCAAGATTTCGACCTTGAGTGCCCTTTGTGAAGATACTATGAGTCCTACCTATCCAAATCTAGGGCAATTGGAATAAATGCAACATAGTAATTAATTAAGTACCACGACATTATTATGCCTTATGATTTTGCGTGGGACTTACTTCCTGACAGAGCCATACTCCATGTTGGTGATCGCAAAGCTAATCAGTGCTCTAGGAGCTCTAGTAGCTCTAGGAATCGTATTTTCCTTTGCTGAAGTCAGTGCCATTCCATTGGAAACTCGATGATTCCTCAAAAAATAGTGTATTGCTAATGTTATTTTATTTGGCACACAGGTCGCAGATGGTTTAGCGACGCATCAGTGGAAAGAGAGTCGAAGTTCTGCGGGTACGTTCAGCGTTCGCGGTGGGCAATGGGCGTCGTACCTAAGTGAAGCGGACGTGGGCGGCGCGGGCGCAGCGGCTAGGCGCGCGGGCGCACGTGGTGCTGCCTTGTGGGCGCTCGACTTGGACGCGCGGGGACAGTGCTCGCTGCTGAACGCGATGCGACGAGGTCTCACCGAACCTGACCTACCTCTAGAGCTGTGCGCACCTGCCGCGTGAAACATGTAAAACGTGGGGTTCAAAATCAGGAACTACCCAAGTAATTATAATTTTAAAACGGTTACTTCTTTGTGTAAAGTACCGATTATGAGACTGTGTCATGTGGGTGCTTATGTAAGACTTAATTTAGGTAAAAATTAAACATATTTAGATACTTCAATGTGATATTTTTGATACGTAGATAAACTTTCTACTGATGTCGTCGTTTTTGTGAATTCCTTGATTTTTACTTGACGTTTACATTTAAGAGGCTACCGATCGCGCAGTGGCGCCCTCATTGTTTGTTTGGTTATTTCTCTTATTTTAGAATAAAAATGCAGAAAATATGCACGTTACGTTGTGCTCCACAAGACGTTATTATTGTTACAAACAGTAGTTTTATGTTGTTAAGTTTTATTATAATCGTTAAAACGGAGCTTAGTGGTCACTATTTTCCGTTTTAACGATTAATAATAAAACTTAACAACATAAAACTACTGTTTGTAATAATAATAACATATAGTAGTTATAGTCTTGTGGAACACAACGTAACGTGCTTATTTTCAGCATTTTAATTATAAATTAAAAGAAATTACCAAACAAACGATGAGGGTGCCACTGCGCGCTCGGTAGCCTGATGTTAATAAGTACTTTGTAATATTTTTCGATATTGACTGTCTGGTTTTTCGATTTAAGTAAAAGTGCAAGGAATTAGGAATTTTGTATCTGAATTATTAGACAGCGAAAGACACAACCCGAACTGGGCCCGCGTGGTGGATTACGGCCCACTCCCTCTCACAGAGAGGAGGCCTGTGTCCCAGCAGTGGGAACGTTATAGGCTGATTATGTGTGAAAGACACAACATTTGTATATGTATGTATCCTTATTGATATAAAACTTACAGCCAATACTGTATTACGTATATGGAATAGATAGTGACCACAACTGTGTACTTACAAATTACAATCGTTAAAGGATAGGTAATGACGGTGTCTTACAAGATCCCGTATTAAATGGGTCATGTATCATGTTTTGTCTTGTCTGATAATAAAACGATAACATAATTTTTACATTTTTGACTTTTTTATCGTCATCCTGAACATGTATTCGTGTAATCACCTAATCACCCTCTGTTGTCTCTCTTTGTAAAGTAGGTAGGCAGACCTACCTACTTTCAAAAAAAATTTCATGTGACAATGCTTATAGAAATGCAATACTCATACAAACGTTGAAGTGAGCATAAGTACCTACGTATCATACAGGAAATAATTTCTATGAATTATCATTTTTTTTTTTATGTCTTATCTCTTGTTCCCACTTGGAAAGTACATTATATTAAGTACCTACACTTAAGCTCCATTTACACGGTGCAAGTTTATTGACTATGGAATACCATAAAATTGAAGGGCAATTAACTGGCACCGTCTAAACAACACGTACAATATTTTTTCACGATACGGGCAAGTTAGTTGCCGTTCAAAACTGTTATACTTAGGTATAAACAGTACACACAAAAAAATTACACGTGCAAAAAAATCGCTTTCCACTCTACATGTACACTCTGTTCACTGTTTGTGTCTGCATCACCCAAAGGTTGACTGGTGAAAAATGCCTATGGAATTAAGTTCGCCTCTTTACATTTCTGTCCATGAAGTATTAAATAAATAAGTACGAACGAAATGAAAAAAAAATGAAACAAAAAAAAACCTTAAGAGGATTTCAGATATATTTTTTATAATTTTTAAATAATTCGTTTTAAAGTTATTAAAAGAAAATTAATGCCTGTTGCCTTGAGAAGAAATTCAACAAAATTTTAATTCAATATTTGGCAGCGCAAATATGGGCAATACTTGAATCAACTATTGTACAAGGACGTGCAAATCTGTGTTTAGACGAGGCAAAACTTGCATGCAATAATCACCATGAATTTTATTGCCTTGGTGTAAGTCGCATGTAATTTTATTGAATGGCAAAACTTGCTTTCAATTATTGTATGCCATTTTATGGAAATCGCACGCGTGTAAACACTTGCATGCAATTCTTGAATGGCAATAATATTAAACGTGCTTTATGGCATGTGATTATTGCTCTTGAACGTTCCAGAAACTTGCACCGTGTAAATGGAGCTTAAAAAGATAGCGTCGCATAAAAGGCACAAGTGACATTTTGCATAATATTGTTTTGTTCACCTCAAAAATTTACAGGTTATAGTGTTAATAAAAGAAAAGGTAAAGATATGTTTAAGAACAAATAATTATGGTGGCAAAACAAATAAAGGCTAGAATATTTTTTAAAGTAACCTGGTATTCGAGCCTAGGCTCATCATTATTTTACATAGAATAAAAAAAAATCTGAAAAAACCATTAGGTACATTACATATACCTACAATAGCCTTAGGAAAAGCGTTCGACAATGTTCGAGGGGATGAACCTCTTCCATACTTCTCAAAATACAACTATTGCTATTTATTAAAATTTTAATACAACTGTGGTACCAAATTGATGCAGCCGACTGTACATAGGTAGGTACTTTGCTTAAAAGTATTATTTAATGAGGATTAATTCATGACCTATAATTAATTTTACCATGGACATCGGACATTCATAAGCTTTCTTAGGAGTAGACTTTTATTAACCAGTAAATTTTTAAGAAGTGTACCCCAAGGTAGTATTGTAGGACCCTTATTGATCTTGTAACTGGAACTGTAATTTCTAATGCAGTGTAATGCAATGGAGCGTACCTACTACTATTGAGACCTATAATGGATAGACTATCTACCCACTCATCAGTGTGAAGTCCTTGTAAATTTTTCTTCATTTTAACTCTTTTATTTAACTTGCAATGTATGTATGTATGAATGTTCGCGTGGAATCTTGCTACTCAATTTTGAAGCAGATATCTTCAACCGATTGAGCTGAAATTTTGTATACACGTTTAGTTTGGATGACAATACACGATAAGCTGTGTGACGTCATTCTAAATCCAATATGGCGGACCATACAAGATGGCGGAATAGTTATTTTTAATGCATTTCTACAATATGGGTATCAAATGAAAGGGCTTGTTGAGAGTAACTCGAAAAATAATGTGACGTCATTCTAAATCCAATATGGCGGAATAGTTATTTTTTATGCACTTCTACAATATGGGTATCAAATGAAAGGGCTTGTTGAGAGTAACTCGAAAAATAATGTGACGTCATTCTAAATCCAATATGGCGAAACATCCAAGATGGCGGAATAGTTATTTTTTATGCACTTCTACAACATGGGTATCAAATGAAAGGGCTTGTTGAGAGTAACTCGAAAAATAATGTGACGTCATTCTAAATCCAATATGGCGGAACATCCAAGATGGCGGAATAGTTATTTTTTATGCACTTCTACAATATGGGTATCAAATGAAAGGGCTTGTTGAGAGTTACTCGAAAAATAATGTGCCGTCATTCTAAAGCCAATATGGCGGAACATCCAAGATGGCGGAATAGTTATTTTTTATGCACTTCTGCAATATGGGCATCAAATGAAAGGGCTTGCCGAGAATAATTAGAAAAATATTCTGACATCACTCTTAACTAATTCTCTCCATCTCTATTTTCTCTCTATTTTTTCTCTTCTAATTTGCGTTGAATGAGATGAACAGACTCAGAAACCTAGCCAGCGATAACTAAAAAGTAAAAAATAAATCAAAAGCAAAAACCCTTTTTTAAAAAAAATCTTTTATTTAAATGCTCTAAAAAGAAGAAAATAAAATTTTCTTTTAAAATTTTAACTATCAACTTATAACCTCATTATACACAATGTATATGATCATAAAAGCTTGTCGTGCGATTTACTTGTGTAAATAAACTAGTATCTATTTAATTGAGTAACTTAATCTGCTAAGTTTATTTTTTTTTAAATTTCAGTTTAATTAAATACTTATAGGTACTTACGTAAATCTCGCGACAAGCTTTTATGATCATATAAATTGTGTATAATGAGGTTATAAGTTGATAGTTAAAATTTTAAAAGAACATTTTATTTTCTTCTTTTTAGAGCATTTAAATAAACGCTTTTTTTAAAAAAGGTTTTTTTGCTTTTAATTTAAGTATTTGGTTTTTCTTGTGTACCTATTGCTAAAAAAATAAAGTTGGTTAATTTAAAAATGCATTATTTCATTTAACAATTAACAAACAATCAATAAAAAAAATATATTAAAGGTTTTATTTTGAAACACAGTCACGACTACCGGTTTGGTAGGTGGCCTAATTTTATAGTCCACCAGTGTATAATACTGTGCGCATGTATGAGGTACCTACTAAAACGATTGTAAGTAAATCTTGACCTACAGAAAAGATCTAACACGCACTTGCAGGCATGCAGCGACTCGACTATTGAATATTGTATTTTCGTTTAGTAACGTCCTGCCATAACAGTTACTATATTTAAGCACACATCATTATAACATCAAGCCAATGAAGGGTAAGGATTTGTATCAATAAAGTATATTATTTCGTTTATTCATTTTTCCTCTTATAAAATACATTTTTAAATATTTCTTAAAAAATATATACATTTAAAAATATAAAAAATAGTAGCCCACCGGTATCGGGAATAGGGTCCAAGCTACCGGCGATCTGAACTCCAGAGAGAGAAGCCTCCTAACAATGCGGGCCGTGTCCAGAAGTACCGCTTTCTGAATCAAGCCCTTGATCCAGCTGCCCAACGAGAGCCTCCTTAGGTGTTGGTTGAGGTTCTTGGCAATTAAACCATTGGCTGATACAACTATCGGCACAATATTTGCTGAGTCCACATTTCACATGTAGACAACCTCGCGAGCCAAGTCAAGATACTTGATTTGTTTATCTTTCTCGGCTTTCACGAGGTTCCCGTCATGCGGGACTGTTATGTCAATAATCATTGCGCGCCGCGCCGCTCTATTCGATCCACCACCACTATAATATTAGGCTTATTGGCAACAATAGTCCTGTCAGTGATGATTAGATGATGGATCGACCCCAGTACAATTTGATATTTCCATTTTCGATAACTGGGTTGGGCACATACCTGTAGTACGGCACTTCCGATTCCATATTATTATTATTTTATTTGTCTTTGATAAATCTCGGGGCCCTGGGGTCCCGGAACCTTGGAAGGCGTACGAGGGGCCGAAGCCAACTCGCAAAGGCCCCTTAGACAATTTTAAATGACGGGGAGGCACCAGCCGACGATTATCCCCGTATGCACTATGCAAGTGCACCCAAGGACAACCCCCGGTTGGTGCAGGACTATTGCAGAACATGGAAACAAAACATATTGGGCTATGGGTTTGGGTGGCTGTGGACTGGTTAGCTAGAACTATGGAAACACTATGGCCTCTGCCGGACTACCCTGGGTTTGTATACAATACCAATACACAGATTACATAACATATATACACAACACACAGAATGGATAAATGTCCTGTGATGCTTGTGAGGAGTGGAGAGGTACCCCACGGCTATCAGCACAATCCCGGAAGTTACGGTCAAGATCCCTACCAGCATCTTACTGGAATACTTCCTTCCTCCGAGCAGGTTTGCTCTTGCGAATCTCCACTCAAACCGGCCAATATAGGCAAGAAAGAGGTGGAAGCTCTGTTCCTCGTCAGGGTTTTCTCCAGCCGGCCAATAAACTCAAACTCAAAGCATTTATTTCAATTAAACCAATTACAGGCACTTTTGAATTCTCAAGGGGTCGGTCAGTCAAAAAGATGAAGCTAGGCGCCCATTCCAACGCATAGTAGGTACCTATGGAGAAGAACGGGCAAGAAACTCCACGGACACTCTTTTAAATCAAGATATGGTTACAAAATAATGGTTACATCATTCATGTTGAAATTTTACATGTGAGAACGATGCAGAAAAAAAAGCGAGAAAAAAAAAAGGGAAGCGAGAGGTGAGGAACAAGAGTTATCCCGGAAGATAGGGTCCGTGGGGTCGCTACTACCCAACAGCTCGCCAAATGCTGCCCTGTGGGTTTCTGTATCTCTCTTGGTCTGGCTCCTCACCCTCGACCCGTTTCGGCAAAGTTAACTCTACCGCACAAACCTAGAGTTTGGAGCGCGCAAGCCCCACCACGACGTCAACGTAGAGATACTGCGGTGGGGTTATTATTATTATTATCTATCTTGTCTTTGACATATCTCGAGGCCCTGGCGACGTTTGGAAGGCGTACGAGGGGCAGAAGCCAACTCCCAGAGGCCCCTTAGACAATTTTAAATGACGAGGAGGCACCAACCGACGATTATCCCTGTATGCACTATGCAAGTGCACCCCTAGGACAACCCCCGGTTGGTGCAGGACTATTGTAAAACGTGGAAACAAAACATATTGAGCTATGGGTTTGGGTGGCTATAGTGGATCGGCTACCTTGAACTATGGAAGAACTAAGTTCCCTGCCTTACCAATGTTATATATACAATATACAAGTGTCTTACACACTCAATAATGGGCCACCGGAAACAGTCGCTAGCACATAGTGACGTACCGACAAGGGGACAACATATCTTGAGGTGCTTGAGAAGTGGAGAGGGATTCCACGGCTCTCAGAACAATCCCAGAGCCCGGACGATGGTCAAGATCCCTACAAGCACTTACTTTCTACCTCAACGTAGAGATACGGCGGTGGGGTTGTTATTATTATTAAGCCAAGCTACGAGTAAATCCAATAATCTATACTAACGTTTTCAAAACAATTTAATACTGTGAATAGATTTCACTTGAGTGTGCGGCTGTCTGGTTGTCTTTGTAATCTGACTAGACAAGTCAGATTTTCTGACGCACGATATCGAAGAATGGCAGCATATGCAGTTTATTCTTGTCTAGCTCCGACGGCGCGGCTGCGTGGCGCGGCGCAAAGTTCGTTTAAAATAATAGGTGACCATGCTCTATCTATACATATAGGTACACGTCTGGTTTTATCAGCGTTTACAAGTCCTTACGATGACGAACGATAGCTATGATACATGATTGCATCAGACGCCTAGGGATCATTGTGGCGAGTGGTAACTCTTTCAGTCGTAACTCTAACAGTACAAGTAGGTTGTGTCAAGTCCAAAGTACGAAATCCACCGTGTGATTGTGATGATACCAGTTTTGTAAATAGCTAGCCAAGGGCACCGACCCGTGCAAAAAAGGTTATAGATTATAGACCTATCTATAGATATAATATCCTGGATATAAAATAAAATAAGTAGGTAATCGTGAGACCAATTGATATGATATCTCCGCTAAATACTCTATAGCCTATTTTCATAATAAAATTCGATTAGGTATCTCGGGTACCTACCTAAGTCCAAACTCCATTCAGTATAACAGTTGATTCATATAACGAAGCACGACTTTGGCAATATAATATTTGCGTCGAACGTAGTACTAATAAAAACGAAAAAGTGTCTCACTCAACTAATTAATAAAAGTGACCATTGTTTATTTGGATACATTCTAAATGTAGGTAATTAAATAAAAATATTTTGCTAAATCAACAGTTCAATGGCCTATGTGTTACCTGAATACATGATTGTAGAAACACATAACAAGTGATTATATCGCTTACATATTAATTAAGAAACCGATACCTAAATGTTAAGTGATACTTTTTAATTCTGTTCCTGAAAGTTACTCCAACTACCTACTTATTTGATAAATTTGGTATACCCGAAACATGGCTAAACTCTACACGGGTTTTATCTCTAAAGTTCCGAAAATCAGGACGCCTCTTTCTGCGTTCTACAAAAAACTAAACACTCAAGTAAGTTACTTTCCAAGTTCTGTTTATTTTAGGTTTAAAATACTAATCACCTCGTATAATTGTGATTCGTATTTTCTACGTGCTTACCTACTAATCGCGATTATCTAAAGGATAATGATCGAAGTATGCCCGGAAAGAAGATTGATAAATTGACCTGCATATATTTTTACAGTCACGTTGATGACATTCATAAATTGGGCTACTTACAACGGTGATGGTTGATTTATTGATTGGTACATACCTAAGCAATAGAAAAACTGACTTGGCTGTACCTAAACCTAATGGGCTATTAGGTGTTGTGTGTTATTAGATAGAGAGGTTATCGCAACCGTTGCTGAAAGATCAGATACAGGTTACAGCGAAGCGAGTCGCGGATAAAGCTAGTTGCTATAGAGTCGTTATAAAACACCGACTAGAGCTTCATCATTATTAATTTATTGTTTTTTATCGACAGGTGCCGACTAAAGAAATACAGATCCCAGTAAAGTTTGGGCACATAGCGGGAAAGCTATGGGGCAGCGGCGACCAGCAACCCATCCTGGCACTACACGGCTGGCAAGACAATGCAGGCACCTGGGACCCCTTGATACCGATGATCATCAAAGATAGACCTATATTAGCTCTGGACTTACCTGGACATGGGTTTTCGTCCTGGACTCCCGGTACACAAACACAATTACTATAATTAAACTGTGAGCCTTACCTATCCTACCTATCGCAATCATAGCTACTCAATAAAACAATTATAACTTCCCTACGTATACCTACGTAATAGTTATAACTCAATAGGTACACCATCTTTGAGAATTCAAAGAAAGCCGCTCTACCGTACGAAGAATTCAATATGTTTTTCATTTTCAGGTATGACTTACAATGAATGGGACTGGCCGAGGATGGTTTTATATATAAAAGAGCACTTCAATTGGGATAAAGTTTCCTTATTGTCTCACTCTATGGGAGCAATCGCTGCTATGCGCTTCGCGAGCGTGTTTCCTGATGACGTCGATTTTTTTATAGCAATAGACAGTTTTATATTAGAAAACCAAAATTCAAATAAATTAGTAAACACGATATATCCCAAACTGCTACAAAAGGATTTTGTGTCTCAAGCTTGGTTGGAAAGGAAACCACCAACGTATACATTAGAAGAAATTACTAAAACATGGCATTTAGCAACGAACAAGTCTATAGCATTGGAGAGTGTTCAGCACCTGCTGAAAAGGGGCGCAAAGCAATCAAACACCGATCCCAATAAATACTATTACTCGCGGGACTCGAGACTGAAGTACGTCATACTTATTCCTGAAGACAGAATGTTTATCGAAGCTCTCGTCAGAAGACTGAAGTGTCCAATGTTATTCCTAAAAGCGACAGACTCTCCTTTCTCTACCTCCAAGTTTTCTATTGCAATGCGCGAAATTATAGAAGAACAGAATGACAAGTACGAATTTCATTTTGTGCCCGGCAAACATCACGTTCATTTAAATAACCCTGAAAGAGTGGCACCATTAATTAAAAACTTCATAGAAAAGAATAAATTAAGTTTTTGAATAATTATTTTTAATTATTAGCAATGTAATAATTACATTATCAAAGGTCCGGGACCCCAGGGTCCCGAGATAAGCCAAAGACAAGAAACATTGCTAATAATTAATTAGTACTTAATAAAAATTATAAATTAAGGTACCTGCCAGTATTATTAAACCTATAGGTATACCAGAATCACCTACATCAAAAATATATTCCTAATTGGGGTGCATCCCAAATAAAAACCAATTCAAGACCATTTAATAATAGTGATGGATAGGCAAGAAGATGATAGATAGACTTTTTGCCAGTAAGCCTTATCATAAGCCTTATATTAGGTCTTTACCTATGAAATTGCCGCTCTGCAGTACTGGTCATTTCAAATCAAAATATTTTTTGTTTGGCTAAGAATTCTAATTTCAAATTAATTTTATTTTAAAAACATGGCTTTTTTTCCAAAAGTAGTCATTTGTTTATTGATTAGTGTTACATTTTCATCGCATTTCAATCTTTTTCGTCATCATGGATACGTTAAAAAAATCGAGTAATTATGGAATATGAGTATGAGCCGTTTGCGTTTAAAAGAGTAGCAAGTAGGTATATTTGAATTCCTTGCTCATCCCACGGGAACACTACATATTTGCGAGATATAAAGTGACCTTTTTGTTAATCCAGAGTGTCAGCTACTTCCACACCATTTTCATCAAAATCGGTTGAGCCGTTTGAGTTTGAAAAAGTAGCAAATATATTTGAATTCCTTGTTCATCCCACGGGAGCACTACAATTTTTCGGGATAAAAAGTAGGCTATGTGTTAATCAAGGGTATAAGCTGTCCACATACCGAATTTCATTCTAATCGGTCCAGCCGTTTGAGCGTGAAGAAGTAACAAACATACACACACACTCACAAACTTTCGCCTTTATAATATTAGTGTGATTCACATGTTTACGAAGAAAAATAGGCTGCATTAATAATATCAATATCAGTGCACAACGTTGCGGTGGTCAGTTGAGTAATATTAGGTCTTTACCTATGAAATTGCCGTTCTGCAGTACTGGCCATTTCATGTCAAAATAATTTTTGTTTGGCTAAGAATTCTAATTTCAAATTAATTTTATTTTAAAAACATGGATTTTTTTTTCCAAAAGTAGTCATTTGTTTATTGATTAGTGTTACATTTTCATCGCATTTCAATCTTTTTCGTCATCATGGATACGTTAAAAATTCGAGTAATTATGGAATATGAGTACCGTCGTGGCAGCAACGCGGCACAAGCGGCACGCAACATCAACGACGTTTACGGAGCTAACACTACAAACCAACGCACCACTTGTTATTGGTTTGCTCGCTTCCGTTCTGGAAATTTCGACCTGAAAAATGAACCTCGCGGTCGTCCGAAGACTTTGGTCGACAATGACGAATTAAAGGCGATTGTGGAAGCTGATGATACACAATCTACGGCTGAATTAGCAGCAGCTTTCGACGTTAGCGTCAAAACAATATTGGTCCATTTGCGTCAAATTGGCAAGGTAAAAAAGCTTGACAAATGGGTGCCCCACGAACCCAATGATCGCCAGCGCGAAGTACGCGTCGAGACGTGCCTTGCACTGCTCAACAGACACACAAATGAAGGAATTTTGAACCGCATTGTTACCTGCGATGAAAAATGGATTCTGTTTGATAACCGCAAGCGCTCAGCAAGTTGGTTGGATCCTGGTTCAGCACCTAAACATTGCCCTAAACGAAAACTTACCCCTAGAAAAGTGATGGTCACTGTTTGGTGGTCTAGCGCCGGTGTGATTCATCACAGCTTCTTACCAAACGGGATGAGCATTACTTCAGATGTGTACTGTGAAGAACTGAACACAATGATGGAAAAGCTGGCACATCTCCAACCAGCATTGGTCAATCGCTCGTCTCCGCTGCTCCTGCACGACAACGCGCGACCTCATACTACACAGCGGACGGTCTCCAAGTTGCAAGAACTGGGGTTGGAAGCTCTCCGTCATCGGCCCTACTCACCAGACCTTGCGCCTACAGACTACTACTTTTTCCAGAATTTGGATAACTTCTTGGCGGGAAAAAAATTCAATACCCGAGAGGCAGTACAAAATGCCTTTGAAGAATTTGTTGCCTCCCGTCCAGCTGATTTCTTTAAGAAGGGCATCAATAAACTGCCACTGCGTTGGCAAAGATGCATTGATTGCATGGGTGATTACTTCGATTAATACAAATAAAAAATGCATGAAAAAAATTCGTTTAAATTTTTTCATACAAAACGGCAATTTCATAGGTAAAGACCTATTACTAAGTATGGTGGTGATAGAATATAGAACGACTGGAGCACTGTACAATGATTGTTAAAGTCACTGTTACTCACGATGACGAAAATCTCATGAAAGTCGAGATTGAAACAAATCAAAAGCTATCTTGGGTTGGCTAATCGCTTGTCAACATGTGGGACGCGGTGGACTCGGAAATTGTTAGTTGTATGTACCATACAATTAGTAGTTAGGTACTTACAATCAATGGCCTGATAGCTAAGAGCCTTAATTTACATCTCAGGAGTCAGAAGGCTCTCATAGCGCGGCTAGCTAGAGCCAGCACCCTAATTGCGTACACACTATCGATAAAAATCTGTTTCATTTTGACAGTTCAGTAACATTCATTGCGTTATTTACGTCGTTGAGCAGACAAATTTTTAGGACATATGAAGCAATAGATTAGCAATTTGCTTCAAAATGATTCAAATTCCGATTGATAGTGCTTTACGCAATTAGGGTGCTAGATGCGGCACGTGATATGAAGGAGGTTCTTTTCTACACAGGTCTGACCACCGATAGCTTGGATCTTTGTCACGCTTTTATGTACATTGGATTTCGTCAATTTTGATGGAACCATTGTCATCATTTGCTGTAAAGATATCCTACACAGAGTACTTTTACTTATATGGATACCTACATGACAAGTGACGAGCAAATATTTTAGCATATTCATCATCATTTTTCGTCCAAGAACCATCAGGTTTTTTGGTGGGGGAACTGTGTATTATTGGACTCTTGAGCTTAATTGTGGCTTTCCAGAGAGAGTAATCAGTGATTGGTGTTGCGTCTAGGCTTGTGAGTTAGTTTTCCATGCCATTATTTCTGTGCATTGTGAGGGCTTCTTTGAGACCACGTACTAGTTTAAAAAACTTTTTTACAAAAAAATACAACCGACTTCCAAAAACAACACTACAAAGTGAAAAATAACTTTAATTTCGGAAGTAGGTGTCTAGTTAAATGTATTTTCGTTTTTTGCCACCGACTTCCGAAATTAAAGTTATTTTTTACTTTGTAGTGTTGTTTTTGGAAGTCGGTTGTATTTTTTTGTAAAAAAGTTTTTATTTTTCACTTTTTAGTTGTGTACCTACCCCACACAAATTCTAATACCACTATCTGCAAAACCAACTAGAACATCATCCATATAAAAGTGAGGAAAAAATACGTATTATTGAAGCTAACTCAAAAACTACCAAAGCAAAGTTAATCAAGTTTAATAGGTCTTTACCTATGAAATTGCCGTTTTGTATTAAAAAATTTAAACGAATTTTTTTCATGCATTTTTTATTTGTATTAATCGAAGTAATCACCCATGTAATCAATGTATCTTTGCCAACGCAGTGGCAGTTTATTGATACCCTTCTTAAAGAAATCAGCTGGACGGGAGGAAACAAATTCTTCAAAGGCATTTTGTACTGCCTCTCGGGTATTGATTTTTTTTCCCGCCAAGAAGTTATCCAAATTCTGGAAAAAGTAGTAGTCTGTAGGCGCAAGGTCTGGTGAGTAGGGCGGATGACGGAGAGCTTCCAACCCCAGTTCTTGCAACTTGGAGACCGTCTGCTGTGCAGTATGAGGTCGCGCGTTGTCGTGCAGGAGCAGCGGAGACGAGCGATTGACCAATGCTGGTTGGAGATGTGCCCGCTTCTCCATCATTGTGTTCAGTTCTTCACAGTACACATCTGAAGTAATGCTCACCCCGTTTGGTAAGAAGCTGTGATGAATCACACCGGCGCTAGACCACCAAACAGTGACCATCACTTTTCTAGGGGTAAGTTTTCGTTTAGGGCATTGTTTAGGTGCTGAACCAGGATCCAACCAACTTGCTGAGCGCTTGCGGTTATCAAACAGAATCCATTTTTCATCGCAGGTAACAATGCGGTTCAAAATTCCTTCATTTGTGTGTCTGTTGAGCAGTGCAAGGCACGTCTCGACGCGTACTTCGCGCTGGCGATCATTAGAGTTCGTGGGGCACCCATTTGTCAAGCTTTTTTACCTTGCCAATTTGACGCAAATGGACCAATATTGTTTTGACGCTAACGTCGAAAGCTGCTGCTAATTCAGCCGTAGATTGTGTATCATCAGCTTCCACAATCGCCTTTAATTCGTCATTGTCGACCAAAGTCTTCGGACGACCGCGAGGTTCATTTTTCAGGTCGAAATTTTCAGAACGGAAGCGAGCAAACCAATAACAAGTGGTGCGTTGGTTTGTAGTGTTAGCTCCGTAAACGTCGTTGATGTTACGTGCCGCTTGTGCCGCGTTGCTGCCACGACGGTACTCATATTCCATAATTACTCGAATTTTTAACGTATCCATGATGACGAAAAAGATTGAAATGCGATGAAAATGTAACACTAATCAATAAACAAATGACTACTTTTGGAAAAAAAATCCATGTTTTTAAAATAAAATTAATTTGAAATTAGAATTCTTAGCCAAACAAAAATTATTTTGATTTGAAATGGCCAGTACTGCAGAACGGCAATTTCATAGGTAAAGACCTAATATGTGGGACCAACTGTGATGTATACCCTCTCGAATAAAACAAAAAAAATCCAAATCGGTCCAGCCATCTTCGAGTAATCGGGGAACATACATAAAAAAAAAATAAAAAAAAAAAAAAAAAAGGTTCCGACGAATTGAGAACCTCCTCCTTTTTGAAGTCGGTTAAAAATAGGTCTTATGTTCAGGATATTTTGTTTCCTGCTACAGTTTTCTGGAGTTACGTGTTACTTTTACCAATTCCAAGATGTTTTTCGGGTAATAAAAGTCAGAGTGATTTTTATCAGGTTGGCATGGGGTTGCTGTCCATGCAGCTTCCTGTACTGATTTATTAAAGTGTTCTACGGCCTGTATAGGTAGTCTTTCGTCTGATTTAAGAGGTATCTGGCAGTCTAGTGATTTTTCAACCCATTCCTGTAAGTAAGTATGACCAGTTTGTCTTTCTGGTGTGAAGCCTGCCTGTTTTAGCGACTTTTTTGACATGAGATCCAACGAGTGTCACTACAGGTGAGTGGTCTGACGTCATTTCGAAGCAAGAGCTGCACTGTATGAAGGAACGGGGTAATTGATAATCCTTATTTATAACAGGCCAGGCGCACACCGTATTTTAGGTATGAAGCTACAAGTAGGTACGCGGTGGGCTCGACTTGTCGAGCTAATTTAGTATGGACTGCCGCGCACCAGCCGGCTCGCACTTAGTTCGATACTCATTCACGCGCCGCGTCGTAAAAGAAGACAACCCTACGAGTCGGAAGGTATAAGGGTTACGCGATAGAAAGAGAGGCAACTTCTAGGTGAATATAATTTCTAGGTAATTAACGCTGTGCGATCTGAATTGCACTTTAGTGAGTCGTAGCAAGAGTCGCTATTTATTTAAATGATTTTGCGGAGTGTACTACTGTGTAGGTACAAGTACTATTAGGTATGTATTCTGTGCTTATAAGGAAGTCTACAAGATCAGATGTTTTATTGACATCACTAGGCCACTATGTGGGTTCTCCTGATGACGTAACACTGAGTTAGAGAAACCTTATTGATTCCAACATTTCGCGTCCTTTGGAAGTCACGAGTCTTGAGCCCCATTCAGTGTGCTTTGCATTTTAGTTTCCTCAAGCTATGAATCGATGGCCAAGAGTTTTAAAGGAGGGGTAATCCTTTATCCGTAAGGAGGGGTGATTTTTTCTCGATTACGATGTTGGTCCCATGGGGAAAGTTGTTCAGCTTGATGGTCTGTACTTCACCGTTAAATTTGACCACACCTTTCTGATACATTCTGTATACTTATTAATATAAAATATCCAGTAGTAGTAACTATATCCAGTCTATCAAAACAGCACATTTAATTTTGGTAAATATGAAAACCTAGCTTTCCAAAAATTCAAATCAAAACCTTACCTTTCCAAAAAAGTCACAACAAAACATCCCTTTTCCATTTTTCTTTTAAAAAAACTAGTTCATTATTTTAATTACCAATATAACACTTTTAAACCCGGTATAAAACCTAGTTTAAAATGTCATAAAGGTACTTATGACATTTTAAACTAGGTTTTATACTTAAACAAACTTACATTTTATTGTTTTTCCTAAAGTTTTGCAAAGTGGAAAAGTGAGGTTTTGTTCTTTACCTCCTCAATAAGTAATAATTGGTACTATGCGTCCAAAGTCCATTCTGTCAGTGTAGTAACATTCAATCGTAGTAGGTATCGTACCTACATAATATAACAGTGAGCCCGGCCTTGACAATGTTATTCTCGCGCGCGCGGTGCGTCACTGCGTTACGTGAAACCGCGCTGTTTTAATGAAATATCTTCAATTAGTGTGAAAAATTACATAACTAAAGCAAAATTCATAAAACTCCAAAAAGTACGTGATTACTCTAATTATCATTGGTTGAATATTTTATCACAGTAAACCAATTCGTGACGGTTCGCGGATCGATAAACTTAACCTCTTCGTGACTATGGTTATTTTAACATGTCACTGTATGAATAGGCACAAATAACTAAAGCATTAGGAAAAACTGTCAATATTATTTTACCGTGTTCTCGTTGTGCAGTTAAACCTGAAACATGGCTAAGCGGTTGCTATCCCAATTGATTTTGAGCTCTAGTGGAACGAGTTTAAAATCGTCTCTGCCTTTCCTCAGTAAAAAACTCCATACTCAGGTGAGTTACAATTTTTTTACCTTTCGGTCGTCCAGTAATTTCAAAGATTAGCTTCACTGTATTGTTCGCAGCGCTGCGCTGACTTGGTTTTTATTTGGTCTGGGGTATTTGTTGACCTACAGAATCGTTTATTTATCAATAGAAAATATTGTTATTTATGATTATATTTATACCTTCTCGCGTGTTTTAGACTAGCCTAGGTACTTATTTCTATTTTTTTTTACAAGTTAATCTCTGAAAAAACTTTATATTTAAGTAAGTAGGTACCTACTTTAAAATAGTGCAATTTATTTTTTTAGCTCGGGCCTAATTTGTTTGAATTTTCTAACAAAGGAATAATTGATTTACAAGTAGCTACTTGATGATCTCGTAAAAATACAAAATTAATTACCTACTTACTTATATTCGAGTGTTAGTCTGATGAAATAATCCTCAATGCTTCGAATTATGTAGTAGACTACCACAAAGGTTTTTCGAAGCAGTCAAGTCTAGTGATAACTAGTGAGGTACTTAATTTTAATGATAAAATCTACTTGCATCGACAGGTTCCGACTAAAGAAATACAGATCCCAGTAAAGTTTGGGCACATCGCGGGAAAGCTATGGGGCAGCGGCGACCAGCAACCCATCCTGGCACTACACGGCTGGCAAGACAATGCAGGCACCTGGGATCCCTTGATACCGATGATCATCAAAGATAGACCTATATTAGCTCTGGACTTCCCTGGACATGGGTTTTCATCGTGGATTCCCCCTGGTAAGTTCATGATGTTCATGATCTTTTAGTTCTTAAATATTGGTAATTAATGTGGCTATATTATGCTGTGCACTTATTTATAACAATAACGGTCATCTACAAACCCTTAATTAAATTTCATAATTTACATTTTTCAGGTATGCTGTACTATCAATGGGAATTGCCGAGAATTATTTTATATCTAAAGGAGTACTTCAAGATGGAGAAAGTTGCATTACTTTCTCACTCTATGGGAGCAATAGCTGCCATGCGATTTGCGGCTGTGTTCCCAGATGAGGTGGAATTTTATATTGCAATAGACAGTCTTATTTACGACGACTACGATTTAAATTCAGTAATAGAAAGAATTTCTAAAACCATGCGAAAAGGATTAGTCGCACAGACACGGTTAGAAAAAGAGCCTCCGTTATATACTTTAGAAGATATGATTAAAATATGGCATGCGGGAACTAGGAAGTCTGTAGCCTTAGATAGTGTTCCCCACCTACTCAAAAGGGGCGCAAAGCAGTCACAAACTGATCCGACGAAATACTTCTTCTCACGTGACTCCAGATTGAAATATTCATTATTTAATGCAGAAGACAAGAAGTTCGTCGAAGCTCTCGTCAGAAGACTAAAATGTCCAACTTTATATGTCAAAGCGATAGACTCTCCCTATTCGGCCGACCCGTATTCTATAGAAATGAGAGAAATTTTAGAGCAAAGCAAAGAAAACTACGAATTTCATTTTGTTCGTGGTACACATCATGTACATTTAAACAATCCTGAACTAGTAGCCCCCCTTGTTAAAAATTTCATTCAAAAGCATAACTTAAGTATTTAAATCCTGTAAAATATAAAAATCTCTGAACATTATTTATTCCTTACATCTTAGTGGCTATGAAACGTTTCTAAGGTGGTAAGTAAGTTATTACCTGCACTCGTTAGGATAATAAACAAATGTTCGAATATATCGTACAAGGTACAGTTGAATTGCTTAACGTAAATCTCGCTCAGTAATCTAGATTGACTCGTGTTTGTAATCATCGCTACATATAGTAGTAATCGTTCTACGAGTAGTAAGAGCATACAATGTACAAACCGCGTTAGATATGATATTACATCACAGTTATTCATATTTGTCGATTACTAGCTGCCCCCGCGGTTTCACCCGCACAAGTCTTGATCCCGTGGGAATATCGGGATAAAAAGTATCCTATGTCCTAACCCAGGTCTTGGTCTACCCATGTACCAAATTTCATCAAAATCCGTTCAGCTATTTTAGCGTGAAAGCGTAACAAACCCACTTTCCCTTTTATAATATTAGTTAGGATTGCATTTAGTGTCCACAATCGCGAAAACTTTTTTTTATATACCTGCCTAATTAGCTTTAATGTCGTAAAATTAGATGAGACGTAATAAATATTCTGCATGTTGATAAATAGGTTAAATGTGTTGACTTACTTTACATGTTTCAAGTCATGTTTTTACTGTGTAAATGCATCATATTGATATTTTCTTCTGTGCATTTGATGCAATTGATTACTTATGTACTTGGTTTATAATTGTTAAAAATTTCGGCGTAAGTAGGTACCTACTTATAAGTAGACAATAGAACCCTTGTTTTAAGGTATTCCTCCAATGAACAGTTACTTAAAATATAGTGATTTTTCTGAATGCTAAAACATTAAAGTATTATTAGTAGCTGCAATAAAAAAAGTGCTTCTAGTGATAAATACTATAAAATGTCTGCTAGTCACCTACCATTATCCGTTGTGTTTAATAAGATAAGTATTTAAATAAATAAGAATTAGAGGATCTCGTGGCTAAGTAATAACAGCCGCATGGGTCGATCCACCAGGTTAAGCTACGCTTGCCGGGGTTGGTCAGTGGATGGGTGACCATCTTCACATACCGAGACTCCTCCGTGCCTAGGTAAGCACGTTAATCCGTTAGTCCCGGCTGTCATTTGTGGATCTTTGACAGTCGTTACGGGTCGTCAGAAGCCCGAAACTGACAACCAGTCTTACCAAGGGGTATCGTATTACCCAGTTACTGGGTTGTGGAGGTCAGGTAGTCAGTCGCTTCATGTAATATACTGGTATTCAGCTGCATCCGGTTAGACTGGAAGCGGACCCCAACATAGTTGGGGAAAGGCTAGGCAGATTGATTTAAATAAATAAGAATTACTTACACATTATACATGCATATATATTGTTTAAAAAAATGTTTATTGTTGCACAAGTAAACAAACATAACAAGAATATACTTAACACCTAATAAGAATAATTTAACTTGAATGTTCACTGTTACATGAAATGTCTAAGCTTGAATTAGAATTACTAACATTGTCACAAACGTAGGCACCTTTCCTCAGTGGCAGAACTTTTAATAGTGCCTCTTGCCATGGTACTCCTTCACACACCCTTAGGACAATCTCAAATACTGTAAAAAAACAAAGATATTATGATTTATTTTCTAGATTAATTTATTTAAATAGGGAATATGCATGTAATTTTTTTTTTTTTTTACTAAATGAATAAAAGACAGTAAGTAACATGAACCCAAGAAAAGTATTAAAAAATAAATTCAATTACTGCCTGTTGCTCAAAAAATTATGAAACTCCAACAATTTTCTTCAGTTCAAACATCCTTTTCAGTCGCGATCATGATGTGACGTCATTTGGCTCGATACTTTTTAGCCACAAATGATATAAATTAAATTATGTTTTGTACTTCAAGCAGAAATCGCACTTACTAACTTACCTCAGTGAGAATTCAAGCAGTTTGCTAAGAAAATATTATTTAAAGATTGATTCCCATGCCTTTTGATGCCACTTCCGGCATTTTCGAAAGCGACTCGTTTCGAGTTTGCGTTCCATTCCACCAAAAAAACGTAACATAAAATAATTAATTAAAAAATAAGCAATAAGTATTTTTTTTTTAAATGCAATTTGTTTCTTAATTCCTATACAATGTATATTTAAATAATGAAAGAGTTTTGAACTACATGCATATTCTCTATTACGTAATTTATGTGGTGTCTTTGAATAAGATATTTACCATGATCAATTGTCAGCACTTTCCTAGTTTTCATATTAATGTACTTGTCCAATGGCAGTTGTCCATGTCTAATGCCTTGCTCTTCTGCTATTTTATGGCAGAGACCCTGAAAATTGTATATTTTTAAATGACAATTGGTTCAATGTTTAGGGGCGGCTTTCATCAAAGAACCTGAACTCGATCAGCACACGTAAACTGCATTCACAAGCTGTCAGTATATCGTTATTGTGGAGTACTGACACAGACAGCTCTTGAATGCAGTTTAGCGATGTGCTGATTGCATTCAGTTTTATTGGTAAAATTGGCACTAAGTGATTATTGTGATAATACAAATACATATTGAACATGTGCTTTTGAACAACTTAAAACCAAAGAAACTACCCAGCATTTAATGCCTAGCATTTATTTTATTTATTTTGCTGTCTATTATGCACAAAAACAAGGAGTGTTCAGACTAGGAAAGGTATTAACTTTGCAGCATATAAAAATTTACCTTATGCTTGTTGTGATCTACAAGACCCCCAATAATATAGGCAGTGTTCTCTTCAAATTGTTCAATGATATTATCAGATTCACTTGTTAAATAGACTATATTCTCTCTAGGAAAAACTTCAAGATATGATGCTTCATTGAAGTTTATCTGTAAAACATTAAAGATATTTTATTATAAATGATATTATATTTTATTGTTAATTATATTATTTGTGACTTACTATATAGGTATTTCATAATAATGCTTCAATATTGTGTACAAGATTGATAATTACAGGAAATTGAAAACTTGAACAATTATTTTATTTTGGGAGATGATGGCTGGCAGTGTGTTGCTGAATGAACTGATGCATCGAAATACTAATAAAATGTAGTGTTTGTAGGCTCTGTATTATATTTCCCATTTGTCTATTTCTATAAAATGTTCGACCATATTAAGTAAGTGTGATCCCCATCTAACTTTTTAAGTAATTAATAATAATAATATAATTTAATTTATTCAGATAACCAATTGATCCATTACATTTAAATTTATATTGTTAGTATGAACTTAAAAACTTTGTTAGTACCTAATAACTAAGAGGCTCCACACAAGTGGGCTGCATTACTTATTGCCTAATACATTCAGGATGCTGTTACTGCTCCCACACAATCTGTTTAGCAGTGAGGCTGTCTTTTTGAGCCAGGTGGCATGAAAGCCGTCTGTGCACGACTCAGTGAACATTGTTGACACACAGCAGAAGCGCGGCAGATGTAACAGCGCCCTGTAGGCATTGTTAAACTAGATGCGCAGAGAATTGTAAGCCCTTTATATAGGGTTGTATTGTAAGCCCAGATATATCTGAACCACAGGCTCGCTGAGTACAGAGATGTGCAATACGCTTTGAATTTAGATTACTTTCACTGCATCTGTACATCGAGCGAACCTGCGGGCCAGCATGTTCGCCCGGACTGACAATGCCCTGTGCTCCCTCTCCGTGTCTACATCATCTCCAAGATTTTCGGTAACCACCTACCCAAAAAAATGCAATTGCATGCAATTGGATCTAGGACTTACTTTGTGAATAACTATAATCTAGGAGCTACATACTGTCATAAGTAGTAAGATTTAGCACCTAGTCCTAACATACACTTATTTATATTAATGACAAAAATAGGCAGAAAATTAGAAAACTATCATGCAAATTATTTTTACAATAGGAATGAAACTTACATCCCAATGTTCATATCCATTGTGCCTGGACATGTCACTTTTAGCTTTTTCTCCAAAACTAGTAATGTGGAATTGAACCGGGGTTTCTGACCTCCTGTTTATTGAGTAACACCGGAGAATTTGTTTTATTACTTTAAACCTATCTTTTTCCATCATCAAATGATCGAAACTTAGATCAATTACTATTGCAGTACTTCTTTTCGGTCTTTCTAACTTCATTTTCTTCAGAGCCTTCCTGTTTGGTCCTAGATCAATATTAGCCTCCCGTGCCTCTCTTCTCCTTTCTTTAGCTTTTGCTTTCTCTCTGGCTCGTTTCTCTGCTTTGCGGTTTTCCCATTTCACTTTTTTTAACCATTTGCGCATTTGATTTTTGGTAAAAGGTCTCGGAACTTCATTGCCCTCATCGTCTTGCAAACCTGAATCTATCGTAATGTCAAATAATGTATAATGCGGAAAATTATTTTCCTCCTGTTCCTTGGTTACAATCACATCATCTTTCGTAGAACTTGTTTCTGCGTTATCCATTTTAAAGCTTTAACTGACTGTATTTTCATCAAAAAGCAAAGTTAGACCATAATTTATGAAGTTTACGAAACACGTGTGGATACTTTAACTGTCTATTTGACCGGCACTTTAAGTACTATTGTCACGTTTTTTTAACAACCCTCCGTTTTTAATATTACTTTATATCATATATTTATATAATATTTATGGAAAGAACGTTGATTTTTAGGTTATGCTTTTGTATTCGTTGTTGTCAAAAGTATGTCATTGTCACATCTCAACTTGTCAAATCAACTACGTTTAGTTTTCTTCATTTATAAATTCGATCAAAAGTCGATGGACTTTCTTTATAAATCACATTTTAAGCAATAGCAATATAATTATATCGAAGATATATCGAAGCGTGGTTTAGTCCATGGGTTTAACTCGGTGTGTAAGTGAAATGGCGTTATGGCTGTCTATTTTGACGCGAGATAGAAGACTCACGCGCACCAGAATTTAAACGCGCTTTATTTAAATGTAGATTTTTGACAAAATGCTACACTTATTTAAATTTTTAATTGGTAAGTTCTTAACATATTTAAATACCTTCGATTTAAAGCAAATTTTGCTGAACAAAAAGAATCTGTTTACGTATAATCATAATAAAACGGAAAATAGAGGTGCTCCGTAGGTACAGAGGCTAGCACAGCAAGCTACCCCAATCGGTCAAATTTTCCCAATTGAATATGAACCTTATTTCTTTCGAGTAAAGTTGAAAATCTATCAAAGAAATTTGACAGATTGGGGTAGCTTGATGTGCTGGCCTCTGTACTTTGATTTTTTTTTCTATTGAAATTTCAAGTCAGTAATCATGTTTCGACGTTTAGAACAGCATACTCAGCCTATAATGTTCCCACTGCTGGGACACAGGCCTCCTCTCTCCGAGAGGGAGTGGCCACGCGGGCCCAGTGCGGATTGGTAGATAGTAGGTATAGTTGACGTTTAAGGCGAGTAATGCCGACAACTAGCTCCACCATTAAGAAAAAAAAATCATAAGTCTACTGGAGTTAAGGAACATTTAACACCAAAAACGGCCGTTTTTGGCGTTAACTGCTAAGGCTTTGAACCTAGGAGGTTTAGTGTTGATTTTTTAATTTTTTTTTGTCCTCACCTGACCTACCTCATCTGATTAAAGTGAGCAGCAAAAATGTGAGCATAGGAAATTTCAAAATGTTCCATTTCTCCAGACTTATGATTTTTTTCTCAATGGTGTCGCTAGTTGGTGCACTACTCGCCTTACTAAAATACAGCAGTAGACAATATAGTCAAATAACACATGGAAAATCCAAATAATTATAGGAATTTTTTTAACACAAAATTATCGTTGTATCCCCATAACAGCAATTATATTTTAATGAGTAGCAAACCGGGTTGGGGCCACTTGGGGCCCACCGGGGGGCAAGTAGCCGGAACCTGGGGCGGACGAGCTCGTGATGTCAATGACATAAATAGCGAAGCGGTTTTTATGTGTCCTAATGGAGTCCAATCCAATGGAGTAGTTTCTCAGTAGCCTGTAGCAACCTGGAGTCTGGAATTATGGCCGGTTGATGGTAATAGGCTCGCCCCCTATTGGCGAAATGAGGGTGTACTATAGTTACCTACACCTCTGCCTAACCCTTCGAGGATCACAGGTGTGATGTTATGTTAGATAGAGTCCAACTGTGATGGATGTCTGCATGATCATGGATGGGTGGGGTGGACTCATTGTTTGCGTGCTACTCCGACACCCTTAGCTATTGACTTATTGTCTTTTGCCAATGCCAAACTTAACTATAATACTTATATAGATGCAAATAGACCAAACATAACCCGACAACAGTGAATGTGTAAAATATTATTTCGATTGTTTGTAACCTTTTTAACCCGCATAGATATGAGAGCACATGAAAGATATAATATTGAACGATCATGTGTCTCAACATTTAATTATCTTAGCAGTCATTCTTTGAAGATAATGTCTACTGTGAGTACACATCTTGTTTGATTGAGGCTTACATAACTAATTATAACTACTTATTATACACACGAATTTTGTGCTGAAAAGTTAGACTTTGGTACATAACTATCTAAAAAATATATCAATTCCAATAAAACATCTAAGCTAATTCTCTAGGACAGGTATCAACTATGGGGAGGATGCTTCGAAGAGGAACCCTCGGCCGTACTGAGGAGATTAAACGACTCTCTAGCAGTGGATGCTCGATTGTTCCGGGAGGACATTCAAGGCAGTCGCGGCTGGGCTACCGAGCAACATCAAAGTGGACACCTTTCTGAAGATGACAATAAAGCCATACAGGAGGGACTTAATAAGGTAAGTTTTTTTTATCGAATACCGTATATGTATAACGTAGGTACCGTAGTTTTAAAATAATAGTTTATATTTATCACACCTTATTCTTTGGGGTGTAGGTAGGTATACCTAATTATTTAGGTTGGCACTACAAGATAATCACATTTCACCGTTATATCTGCCCCTAGCCTCTGTAACAGGGGGCGCGCCGGCTGCACTGTACCTACCTCCTTTCTACAACTAGACTAATGGAGAAGTCAGAATTTTATAATCACGTTTGTTCCCCTATAGGTGGAGAAGGACATTGAAGAGGAAATGATAAAAAGCGGGCGATTGAATGATCCCGAAGAAGACATCCACTCAGTGGTAGAGCGGCGACTGTTCAAATACGCAGGTGATGCTGCGCTGCGTCTGCACACAGCCCGAAGCCGCAACGACCAGTCGGCCACCGATACTAGACTGTGGATGCTTAGTAACCTACCTAAGTTGAACGCCGCCCTCAAAGAACTGATCACGGTATTTATTTCCAACATTCAAATATCAGTAGGTATAGGTAATAGTCGAAACTGTTATTCTTTTAATTTGTGGTACTTGCCAATGTTTGAAGGTCCTGGTGAACCGAGCTAGCATTGAAATAGATATAATTGCACCAGGTTATACCCATCTTCAACGCGCTCAACCTGTGCGGTGGAGTCACTTTCTCTTGAGGTAACTGAAACACGATAACCAAACCACATCATTATGTGTTTGAGGTCTCCACTTTCTTTACTATTTCACTTGAAATTTCAGTCATGCTTGGGCTCTCCACGACGATGTGACAAGACTAGAACAACAAAAGAGCCGCCTTTCGCGCTGTCCTTTGGGCAGTGGAGCTATTGCTGGCTGTGCGCTGCCTATCGATAGATTGAGACTAGCTAACAATCTAGGATTCGAAGACCTGATGCCTAACTCTATGTTTGCCGTCAGTTCGAGAGATCATCTGGGTAGGTAACTATGGGAACCCAATTCACGTCCATCTGTAACTAATGGGTGTTCCTTAATCAGCTATTTGTGTTACAGTGGAATTCTTCAACTGGGCTTCCTTGTGTGGCCTGCACCTTAGTAGATTAGCAGAAGATCTGATTATTTACAGTTCTCAAGAGTTCGGCATTGTCCGCTTCTCTGACCAGTTCTCGACGGGATCAAGTCTGATGCCCCAGAAACGTAATCCAGACGGATTAGAACTGATTCGAGGAGCTGCAGGACTCCTGCTCGGCGAGGCGTTTGCATTTAGTTGCGTTATCAAAGGATTACCGAGCACTTATAATAAAGATCTGCAATCAGATAAGGAGCTCCTGTTTAGATCTTATGATCGACTGCTTGATTGTTTGAAAGTTGCTGTTGGAACTATTGCAACAATGGAAGTAAGTTGGCTTCGTAATCTTCGTAATCATATGATTCTCAAAGCCGGAAATATATATACGGATGTTTGACAGAAGGACCGACACAATTTTCTTAGGGATTGGGGGAGTCATATTTTATGCTATAAATTTTCACCCATAGAAACTATGTTTTATGTGGCACGGTGATTGTGGTATGTTTTTCTTCATGTCGTCATACCTTTTTTGTTGTTCGTTTTTTTAGTTTGTGGCAATAGAATTAAGTACTTAAGGGCACACTATTTGAATATTCCTGTTTTTAGAATCAATTTTAAATAGTCAAATTAGGGTATTTAGATCCTGAAAAAAAAATATGTCATAGATACATCCTTGCTTTAGGTAATTCTACGGTTCAAAACACGATAAATTGTAATTTGCTCGATAAAAAAAAAATCCGAAATGGGGTCGATTTCAAAACTATTTTTTGTTTCATTTCCTATTTATAGCACAAAATTGTATGAAAATTGCATGTACCATGAGGTAATAGTATTTCAGAGGGAATTCTACGGTTGGATTTTTAAGTGTAATACATTTTTTCTAAATAAACACAAAAATAGTAAATTGGGCTAAATCGGCTCGCGCTCAGAGTCCTGCGGGACTTCATCAAGGTTGGACCTGTGTCAAAATTTTTAAAAATTCGCTCTCCCTGCAGTTGTTCAAAAAAAATCGAATAAACGAAAAACACATTAGTTATGAAATTGCGATAGCTCAGAAAAAATATCTCGTAATTATATTATAGTTTTAATTCATAATATCGTTTTCGAAAATGTGATTATTTCTATGTGGTATGATGACGTTTAATTGTCATCTTACGATAGTGTTAAGACACATTGCAAATTATTATCGGTAAATTGATAGTCAAGCGCGAGTAGTATATAATTTTTTATCGTGGTCCTTTATGAAGAAGTTTTAAAACACATTTTTCTAAGATTTTTTCATCAGATTCATCCATATTACTATTTTCACTCTTCATCGAACTGTCTTCGCTACCATACCCTACCATATCCTACAATAATCACACACAATATAAATACAATGTGTCCGGTTGTCGGTAAAACTAAATAACAATAAATAAAAAACAATAATAACAATAAATAACATAAATAAAACTTATCTGGCGATTTAAAAATTTGCCCTTATAATAGTAGATTCGATAAATTATAGGTGTAGCAGTAGGTACGTCCCTTGATAATAAAGTACGGCAATTCTTCCTTCATATGTAGTTGTCGATATTTACTGATCTTCATAAGCAGTGGTCAACATCAAAAACAAAAGAATATGGTTACAGCATAAGCAAAATAGTACGACCATTTTTAGCCCATACTTAATAAAAATATTATTGTTTTTTTTTATTCAGTCACTAAAAGGGTTAAATAGGGGATGAAAGTTTGTATGGAAATTCACCATTTATGTCGATGGAATACCATCGGGCACACGGCTTGTCTACTTGATAAAATTCTTATATTCACTGACAGACAATGCACAGCCTAAACCGCTGGATCTAGAAGCATGAAATTTTGCAAAAGAGTTCTTTTTGTAACGAAAGTAATTAAATTTCTATTAAAATTGCAATTTTAAAAAGACCATTGCAATTTTGAAATTTCACCATAGAACCGCAAAATCATGTTTTTCTTTAACTAGCTTCTGCCCGCGACTTCGTTCACAATATACTAAAACAACAGACACATTATAAAAAACTTTCCTGTACAGTACGTTAGTAGTTGTGGTATCAGCAGGCTAAATATACAGAGAGTCGTCCGTTTAAGGAGCAGCTTGTCCTGAGGTCGAAACCCGCAGCCTTAACAGCATATAATACCTAATGGCACAACACTGATACACTGAGTGATTCTTACAGATTGTTCCTGATGAACCCGGCTATCGCTAAAAAATATGACAGTGGATTGTACACGGGATTTCTCATAGTACTGTCAGCTAACCATTGATATTTATTTATATTATAAACATAGATGATATAAGAGGAATAAACTTCATGTATTCTGTGTACGTTCTACGAACTATCAAATAACAGTATATCAAAATGAAAAAAAAGAATCGAAAAAAAATATCAACAGTTGAGAATTTAGCCCATACTTAATAAAAATATTATTGTTTTTTTTTATTCAGTCACTAAAAGGGTTAAATAGGGGATGAAAGTTTGTATGGAAATTCACCATTTATGTCGATGGAATACCATCGGGCACACGGCTTGTCTACTTGATAAAATTCTTATATTCACTGACAGACAATGCACAGCCTAAACCGCTGGATCTAGAAGCATGAAATTTTGCAAAAGAGTTCTTTTTGTAACGAAAGTAATTAAATTTCTATTAAAATTGCAATTTTAAAAAGACCATTGCAATTTTGAAATTTCACCATGGAACCGCAAAATCATGTTTTTCTTTAACTAGCTTCTGCCCGCGACTTCGTTCACAATATACTAAAACAACAGACACATTAATAAAAACTTTCCTGTACAGTACGTTAGTAGTTGTGGTATCAGCAGGCTAAATATACAGAGAGTCGTCCGTTTAAGGAGCAGCTTGTCCTGAGGTCGAAACCCGCAGCCTTAACAGCATATAATACCTAATGGCACAACACTGATACACTGAGTGATTCTTACAGATTGTTCCTGATGAACCCGGCTATCGCTAAAAAATATGACAGTGGATGTACACACGGGATTTCTCATAGTACTGTCAGCTAACCATTGATATTTATTTATATTATAAACATAGATGATATAAGAGGAATAAACTTCATGTATTCTGTGTACGTTCTACGAACTATCAAATAACAGTATATCAAAATGAAAAAAAAGAATCGAAAAAAAATATCAACAGTTGAGAATCAAACTTTTGTGGTTTGCTTTGATGAAAGTTAAACTTAAATAAATAGTTAACTAAAATAAACGTTCTTATTAATAATAATAATTAATTTTAATTATTTTTTAAATTTCTTATTAATAATTGTACCTATCGCTATCAAATCGTGTTGGTATCGTTATCTGATAATGTGAAAACAAAACGACATTTTATTTAATAATCTTAGTTTACTCCACCGTAGACACCATAAAAAGTAAACATATGGAAAAAAAACCGACCTAAGAAAAACTAATTAAGTTGATCAACTGCAAATATTTTACACTGTGGCATGGATTTTCTGTGAAATCGTCGGCGGCGCTTCGTAAATAAACACGTCGCGCTGCATTTGGGGGAGGCGGAGGTAGCGTTTCAAAGGCCTACAGGCCCGAATAACCTGGCCTTAATAACTTTTGGTGATATAGGTACATATATACCTATCTACTGTTTGCAATGCACATTTAATAGGTATATTGATTCTAGAAATGTTTCCAGTCTTAAAATAGTGTTAAATTACGAAAAATTCTAAATTCTTTTTTATAGAAAATAAATAATAAAACAATTTTGTGCTAGCAAATAAATCTATAACCCTCAAAAAATTGTGTCGGTCCTATCAAACAGCCTGTATATGCTACTAAGACGTGGATTTATTTGTCCTCAGGTGAATAGTGAAAGAGCATTAAGTTCCCTGGACCCAGGCATGCTAGCGACAGACCTGGCCCATGCGCTGGTCCGTCGCGGGGTTCCTTTCCGACGAGCACATCACTTGGTCGGAGCAGCCCTGCGACGCGCCTCTGCCCTCGGTGTCGACCTGAAAAACTTACCTTACCAGGAATACTACAATATTTGGTACCTACGCTATTTCTCCTATTAAGATAGGAGCTGGTTGATTATCCGCCTATAGGTATTCTCTAGTCGTGGGAATCATCAAACAGATTACTAACTATGGGTGAACGACACAGGTTATCGATCCCCAACATGACTCTTTCTAATTTTAACTAAAGAGAGTACCTACCTAAGAGGTACGTTGCTTAGCAAGTAAAACCAGACTCAACAGTTTTTTTCTATTACAGCCCTGAATTTGGAACAGAGGAGGAACTTCAGAGTATTTTCTCATGGGAGACGAGTGTGGAACAGTACACCAGCTTGGGAGGGACCGCGCGCGCTGCTGTGGCTCATCAACTGGACACATTGCGCTCATGGCTTGGAGTACAGACAGATTTCACTTGCTCTAAGTAAAGTTTATGTTGCCTGTATTTGTATATTTTAATTTAAGTAATAAAATAAAACATAACTATGAGATTTTCGTTCTCCTTCGCTAACTACCTTACCTTTAACACAAAGATTCAATTTATCACAAGTCGTGCAGTCAAGGGCGCCTGGTAAGAAAATGAGTAGGTACCTACCTAATGGACTACGTCGTTTATATTTTTTTCAAGACAAAGCTATTATAGGTATACCTATAACTAGGTACTTATTACCTTCCGACCTAGTAGGTAGAGGTTCCCATAACTGATTAACCCCTATAGTACCTATAGTTACTAGGGGTTAATCAAGTTCATTGATATGCGAATAAAAAGAGCCATGTCAATGGATCACGTCCGGCATCACACATCCTTTGTTTACCTATACAGGGTAAGGATTAAGTAAATAAGTAAAACGAACCCAATCAGGACCAGACGATTGGTCACGTAAATGAATGACCAGCCTAGATTAAAAGGTTATCGAGTAGGTATCTGCCTAACAAATTGATAGGTAGGTACTTACATTTCTAAATATAACAAATAAACAAAATGGATCGTCCATTTGACTATCGTTTACGATGGGAAACACTTTTTCTGTTACAAAATTATGACGTAAGTAATTAGCTAATTAGCTAACTTTGTGACGCGAGTTTCCACGTGACACAATCGTGAATTGTGCTAACTACACGTAAAAATGATTAAACTAGAGGAGAGGAGGGAAGTGAAATTGAGTCCGCGGGAGTCTGGATAGGTACCTATATCACTTGCATGTGCCCAATTGATGGCAATAGGCTTGCCCCATGCCATGCCCGCTTAGGTGTGCAATAATAGAGTTGTTGCTGTGTGGTGATTGTCTAGATTTCACAAAATATCTAATTTTACTTCAGAAGACCGCAGCTTTTACACGAGGTTTATGAACCTCTGGCTCTAGGGCAGGATGCAGTTAAGAAGGCAGTAGTGCCTATATATATCTATGCAAGCCGCACGGGTCGATCGATCAGGTTAAGCTACGCTTTCCGCGGTTGGTCCATGGATGGGTGACCATCTTTACATACCAAGACCCCTCTGTGCCTCGGAAAGCACGTTTAAGCCGTTGGTCCCGACTGTCATTCGTGGATCTTTGACAGTCGTTTCGGGTCGTCATGAAGCCCGAAAGTCTGACAACCAGTCGGGGTATCGTATTACCCAGTATCTGGGTTGTGGAGTTCAGATAGGCAGTCGCTCCATGTAAAATACTGGTAGGTATTCAGCTGCATCTGGTTAGACTGGAAGCCAACCCCAAGATAGTTTGGAAAAAAGCTAGGCAGATGATGAGTGCCTATAACTATGATAGCATATACAAATTTAGTTCTACGTTCCATGAAACTTGCCTAAGTCTGTGTGCAGTAGGTAGGTACCAAGGTATGTGCTTGACTTAGAAGAACTGTTCTAAAACCATCTCCAATCTTCAACCACGGGACTCACCATAACAGTCCCAAAACATCGTTACTTAGAAAACTGCTACGAAGCAGGTAACAACAAATACTGGTAACTAGGCAATCGTCCTTTCCTACTATTTGACCCACACAATAATTCATGAAACAAATGTAATAAAAATAAAGTAGGTCTACGATATTGTCATTCTATTTAATGCCTATATCGTTATGGCTTAAGTAAAAATAAAGTATGACGTAAGTTAAGTTGACAAGCACAGATACGGCGAAGGGTTGCAGAGTGTGGTTGAGCTGTCTGTCGCACCGCTCCGTGGGCCGTCGTCGCTCCGGTTCCGCTCGAGTGCGCGCCCCGCGACCCTGCCAGGAAAAATAACTTCGCCCCCCGGCCGGCCGCCCACCATTGCTTGCCCATTTAACCGACGCTACACACTCCACTGTTGCCAGTCCGAAAAGCAGGCGGTCACCATTATATACAATCCGCATCATTACTTAACGATACGGCGGACTTAGATGTGCTTTTGCTGACTCTACTTTTAGTGTTGTGATACTAAGACCACGGATTAAAACTAACTGAAGGATTTAAGGTACGGTCGACTACGTAAGAAGTGCTTTTCTTATAATTATGTAAATGTTTTCCGTTCAAGCCGTTTATTGTGTCAACGTACCGACAGAAAAATAAATTCCAATTCAAGAAAGCTCAATAAGCTCACCTAATGCTGCACCTCTGCATCGTTGTCCTTTTGACAGGACTGTATCTAGTTGTGAAAATTGTTTTAATATTTTTTTTTTTTTTATTATTAAAAAGGAGTGGGTGCATTGTTTCATTAATTTCTGTGCCGAACCAAGCAGACAGCAGTAGGCAGCGCGCTACCTCCCACGGTTTACGGCATGAGTTTTATGAAGGGATTTAAACTAGTGAATAATAATATATTATACAATCCCAGCTTACCTGATAGTGATAACGTAAATCTACCTTATCAATTTAAGCTTAAGGTCCTGGCGGTTTACATTCATGCACGATCGATATTTTCTAGTGCTCATTATAAGAGTGATCCGTTCTGTGGATAGGTATTGTATCATACACTGCCTATAGTCCTCATGGGTGCATACATGACCGATAGCAAAATGCTCACTCCAATAATGCAGTAAATAAGTTCTATAGTTAAATGATTAGAATTAGTAGATAAACTTAGATACATCGCATTTTTTATTTGTAGTGATACAGAATGTTAAACCCAATCCGTCGCTCGGTGTTCCTCTTCATGGCGCTGGTTCTCACGTGTGAAGTATTTGCTAACGACTACATCGAGGAGCCTGAAATCGAATCATATGGAGAAGAGGAATTAGCTGAAATGATACCCTACGTGGAAAATGACAAGGTAATTTTTTAGTGTAGGTCGCAGTGACACTAATTTAGTCTTTTCAATGTTCCATTCCGCTCACTCTTGTAACTTAAGAAGTTGTAAAACTACCTATATTTTTGAGCTTTCCGAATTTTCTTTGCAATTCTGCTGCTATAAAATGCATAATCTTTCCATAATACGGTCTAAAGACTCGTCCTATCCTTTAGTAGGTATATCTGCATAAAAGCTGTAGACTGTAATATAGCTTTTATCTGTCTCTTAAGATACAGGCCTCCTAGTTTAAGAGACAGGGTTTATAATTTTTGTTTATATAGATTTTTGTAGCCTTTTAATTTTAGTAACTATCACTGTGCTTAACCTATGTCTTTGGAAATAAACATTATTATTATTATTTATCGCTAATGCGCTACTTGGGAGGACCTAAGTACCTACTTACAAAATTGCGGTGTCGAGAAAAACGCATTTAAACGTTTTGATATGCAATTATCTGCTGCATTATCGCTAAAAGTTTTCCATGTCCTGTCCCAATACCTCTAGCTACATATTACGAAAAAAAAGTAAATAGATGTAAAGTTTAATACCTACCCACTGATGGATATCAGTATTGATAAAAATCCGAAAATGCCGAGTACTTAGATGTTTAACTGTTCTCATAATTATGGTGCCAATGGTAGCATTATTGCGCTCCCCCAATTTACAGTTATTATTGCACGCATAGATGTAAGAAAGTCAGAATAGGAACATCAAGCGTGTGCGAAAAAATCTTTATGAAAATTTCGAAAAGTAAGCAAGTATTTACCTATACCTACCGTACATATCTACAAGGTGTAGGTAACTGAAAAATAAGTATCTACTACCCGCCACGGATGTACCTCTAAGGTGTATAGGTACCTACATAATTAAAATACCGAATAGGGGTAGGTAGGTAGGTATAATTGAATGAACTCGATTCCTTGTACCTACCTACCTACACCTAATCAACTAATCAATATATTTCACACGCGTGCGATTTTTCATTTTCTGACACGTGTGCGGGAATAAAAATTGCCACAGATAACTTATACTTATACTTAATCCAAATTGGGTCAATGCCTCTATTCACACCGTCTCGCGCCAGTTTCATTTTGGCACTTGCCGGTGCCAAGTGCCAAAATGAAACTGACGCGAGACGGTCCTCTCTATTCGGACGTGAATGTTTTTTTGACTTTTCTTTTTGGTCGGCTCCCAAGGGTCGCAGCGCGATGTTAAAAGAATTAGCCTATCAAATGCAAAAATATTTTTTTCTAATCCGACTGGTAGTTCCGCGCGTTCAAACAAACATCATTATTCATTTATTCGTATAGAAGATTGATGCCTACTTAGACACGCTGAATGGTTGTTTTCCGGTTTTTTTTTCTTGGTAACTAGTATAAACGCAAAAGTAGGTAGGTATAATTAAATCATTAAAATTTCAGCCTGTGCATTTATGTTATGAAACAGCTGATTTACAACTTAATAAAAAGACAAATTTATTGCATTGTGAACCTAATCGTAGTGCGATATGAACCAGTTTTCGAGGAAGTGTATTGAAAATTAATTTCAAGAAGCGACATTGATAAGTCTGCTTGCCCAGTTTCGAACCCGTATCTTGTGTCTAGAAAAGCGCCTTAACCTTTGGGCTCCAAGCCATCGTATCTTATTTAGTAGGTAGGTAGGTACATGATGGGTATCTATGTACCTAATTATCTCGCTCGTATCCGAACCAACTGCAAGAGTATGTATGCAGTTATTCACCTATACGTCCCGTGTTGAAAAGATGACCTTTTAGATTTAGAGAACATTAGATTCCTTTGGTTCCTTTGGTAGGTCCAGTAGGTATAGCTACACGGCTGCTAATATGTCACGTGGAGTTTTTGGTGGAGACTGTGATTCCTCTGTCACAGTCTTCTTTTCTTCTCAATTCCTCTGAGAGGAATAATTTAAGGCTGCATGTTACTAAGGCTGCGGTCACGAAACCAGTGCAGTGGCGTGATGTGGCCACTGCATCGCCCTGCTTGGCCATCACTCCGCGTCGCTGGTTTCCTGCCCGCAGCCTCATAGTAACGATAGACGATACTCTAAAAAACCGAACTTTTTCTAAAACTCTCAAGTACGACTGTGACACTATTCTATACCTAGGTACTGTAGAATAGGTGTTTATTGTGCACTAGACTAGATGACCCGATGAACTTGGTAGCACGTGAGATAAGATCTTTTGCCTGTTCCTTTGGATTTTCCTAATTTCCTTTTTCCTAAACCACCCCAGTAATGACGCGAAAAACAAAAATCGGTCGAACCATTTTAAGAGTTTATGCAAGACTAATGCACGGCAATTGATTTTTATTTAAAGAGAAGGTAGAGATAGATTATCACCGGATATGGCTTTGCGGTTATGTAACGCATCAGTGGGTAATATAGAATGTGTTAATTTTAGGCTAACAAGTCGTTTCGATATCCGGTATGTACACGATTCACAAGTGGCTACGTCGGAAACTTCGTCAGCAGATTAGATAACTCGAGAGGCAGTCAGTAGGCTACTTATATTTTTATTACTTTCACTGTGGTTTAGTCATTACAAGTATTCCTGTTAATCCCACTGAGTATCCACTTAAGTTTAATAAAGCTAGTGCCAACAGCACTGGCTTTATTAAAAAAGTTTACCTACATCAATATTACAATTGGGTTTCGAACACTGCGTTTGAACCATTGGTCCGTTTTAAAATAACGTCTCATTTGAAATGAGGGAGGTACACCTCTGCCTTACCCTTGGAGGAATACACTTACAGGCGTGATGTTATGTTACGAGTCATTTGTTTTGTTTGTAGCCATTCATAATCTCTGATGAAACTTCAACCCGCATGTGCAAATCCTCATAGGTTTCCTCTGGAGTGAGCAGACTTCCTGATTACCACGCTACCCTCGAGTGAGGGATTCACTCGCACTTTCAGCTACACCAAAACTACATTAAGTACATCCCAAGATTCAGGGTGCAATTACTTCTGTCAAACATTTTAATAAATAAATTTTCTATTTTCAGTACATCCGGCACATTCATTCAATGATCAACGCGTATAGAGATGACGTCCTGGACCGGCGAATGGTGATTGAAACAAAAGCTTTGGTCGACACCAAGTATAAAACGTGGAAACGCAATGGTGACTTGATAAACTCAATACTGGCATTGCCCAAAGGCATGAACGACGCCGGCCGTTAGTGCGGTATCAAGAGTTAAATTACGAATACTGTGATAATTATCTACCAAAAATTAACGAGAAAGAAGTTTGATCTAATCAGTTTAAATAAATCCGCTGCAACTTAAATCGCATGTATCGATCCTTCGTGTGTGTTGGTGATGTATGCCAGATTGAAAATACAAAAACTGTAAATCCTAAATAAAATTTAGATTGCTAGAACATCAGTTTTCCTGTTTTATCTATTAGGGCCTGTAGTGCTATTCTGTAAACATCTCACCGTGATAACTCAGGTGATGTGAGCGTGAAGGTAGCCGTCATCCCACCTGATGCTAGGGGTTGACACTATTGACAGCTCACTTTATGATCACTTCACTCATGTTTTCACGGTGAGATATTTACAGAATAGCACTACTGATGTCCGAATAGTCACTACTCACCGAATAAAAAAAATGGAACAGAATTTGTATGAAATTATCTGCCAAGGGTGTCCATAAGGCTATCAAAATAATAATACCATATCTGTTTAAAACATATAATTAATGTACCATATTTTAATTCTACACTAATGCCACCTTCACTGAGGTACAGCACTAAAATTAAGAGGTATTTACAGTGTAACCTGTATCTTCACAGAAATGTTGAATAATAGTTTGTAACATTATGTGCATTCAACATTTAAATGACCAATAACAGAGGTTGAACGCTATTTACTCAATCCGTTTTATATTTTGAGCGTTAGACTCTCCATACATTAATTACATATACAATTACATCAATAATGAAAAAATATTATTTTATATTGCTATTTTACATATACATACATCAACAATGGCAAAGTCACAATGAGATATTTAATTCTATAAATTGTTATGTATTCCATAAGTACATAAATAACGTTTTATATTATATACACGAGGTTTTTATTTAACGTTTTTAGTAATTGTAACGCATGATTTGATTGCAATATACAGAATACTTATCAAAATGGCAGTTTCTTTGAAATTCTGATCTGCGCAATTATGACAAATTAAAAAATATATTAATTCATCGTGTGATGTGTAAAGAATTTGTCATTCCCTTGCATAAGTTCCATTTTATTGTACCTTAAAATGCGACAGCATCTAGCGAGATGGTAGTTAAAACCTCATCATCGCGGCAGTAGCGGTACTTTAGCGGCTAATGTGTTTGGAAATTAAAGTACCTAGAGTTACGTCCAGCTAACTTTACATAGCTAGATTAAACGATGTTACACCGTAATAGTTAGTATTAGCTAAGACTATAGATTCGAGCGTCGCCCGAGAGGCCGTCGCTAGAACTTGAGCGAGAAGCCTGGCGCGACGTTGAGCGAGCGCTGATGCAGCTGGAAGCCGAGCGCCTCGTCGGAGTCTGCGCGCGCGTATTGCGCGTAGGCGGCGCCGCCGGCGGGCGGGCGTGGGCTGTGCGTGGTGCGCCGGTTGCCCTCCGACTTGGCGGGCCACGTCGGGAACATCGCCGGCTCGATCGCCACCGGCTGTTCCTGCACACCAAACACGACACTATTTTAGATTCAAGTAGGTACTTAGAAAGACAAAACCAGTCAACTTCGTGTCATGATTGGAGTTGCAAGGAATATTGGGTATCCGTTGGCGTTAGTTTAGTTGGGAACTATGGAAGAAAAGCATTCATAGTTACCTTGAAGTAAGCGTGTTCTAGCGCGGCGTCCGCTGTCACTCTTCTAGCTGGATTATATGTTAGGAAACCTTGCAGTAAAGATAATCCCGTTTCCGAAAGTAGATCGGAACCTATCCTTTGCCTTAATCCACCCGAAGGATGCTCTGCGAAAGTCATTTTCTGTACAGCAGGCAGTTCGCTGTAGCCAGGCCATATCATCTCTGAAGGTGTACCCATATCCTGTAAACAAATCATACATTATTTGTGACGATGTTTCTCATTCCTTTTGATAAAGTACTGGATTTAAAGGCCAAAGAATTACCTTAAATATTCTATTCAATTGATCCACCTCAGACTTTCCAGGAAACAAAGGATTCATGGCTATAAATTCGGCGAATATACACCCTACGCTCCACATATCAATGGGAGTAGAGTATTCTTTACAGCACAAGAGTAGCTCGGGCGCACGATACCACAGCGTCACTACGATCGGGGTGTATTGGCGCAGCGGGGAGCCATACTCTCTGGCCAAGCCAAAATCTCCCACCTGCAAACAATTTATTTGAATACTGAGCAATGAGTAAACATTACAATACATTTAAATTATTTATTTCGATTCAAAGCAAAACATCCTCCATAATAATATACTAACCTTTAATACGCCTTTGTGTGATAATAAAAGATTGCTAGTTTTAAGATCTCTGTGTAATATCCAGTTGTCGTGGAGATGATGGACGGCTTTGAGTAGTTGCGTCATTAGACATTTTACTTCTCCTGTGGGCAGAACAACACTTTATACTGAAGATTACGAATAAAATAAAAATGTAATTTTGGGCAATATTGTTACTTGAAGCCTACCTGGTAAAAATACTTGTTTCTTTCCGCGCATAGTCTCCATGAGACTCCTCAAGTCATGTTCTACGTAGTCCATAACAATGAATATCTTATCCATATTGGAGCCTACGACTATCTCCCGCACTGTGACTATGTTCGGGTGCTGGCCCTGCAACAACAGAGCAGAATGTGCGACGTGTTAGTACGGCAGCCATGGCGGACCATTCTTAAGCTATGGTATTTCATATCATCGCCTAAACCCTTAAGTGGTCGCGCATGCGATCGAAAATATAAATTATCTGAAAATGAATGCTTCACAATACTTGATCAGAGATGTAATAATGCTGAGGACTGTAAATGACGCACGTCTTATACAAAACAAACGCGCACCGCGTCGTGGAATAATAGTGATGAATTATTGTCAACTAATGCCGCTGTGACAGTTTGGGTACATCATGAAGTAGCAGCTATTTCGCATCTACTGGTTGGCAGAGACATTGACGCGCAACCTGTTACCATGGATTTTTTAATAGTCGCAGAATCATGTACAGAATCGATGGTAACAAGTTGTGCGTCGATGTCCCTGCCATCCTGTATATTCTTATGTAATACAAATTTTAGAGGCGTAGAACCTAAGTGGCATAGTCATCCCATCGCCATTTTGATTTTTATTTAAAGTTGCTACGCTCGATGAACCTGGCTTGTATGGACATTTCTTGTTTGGGTAGTGTCCTCTGCCGACATATGCCATTTTCTTTGTGCGCCGCTACTTTGCAGTAAAATCAAAATAAATGGCGATGGGGTGACTATGCCAGCTTCCATAGAAAAAGTTCAAACCCCCTTGATAAACAACAATATCGTACGAATGTATTGTGAAAATTATGACTGAAGATGTTCACAATACTACAAGTTTATTAGAACTGCATAAAAACGCCTGTATAAGATACCTTTTGGCGCAGATAAAGCCACCTTAGAAAGCGTAGATAAGTACGGCTATAGCATAGACACCAGTAATATAATAACAATAATAAAATGTGCAATACTATTAAATTACGAAATTAAATTTTGCTGATGCCGAGGTTTCGTAGACATACTTAGTAAATATATACATACCATGCACTCCAGAAATGTACCCAAACGAACATAAATAAGTACACATAATTATGCTTACTCCTGATTTTTAAACCAAATCACTTGACAATACAAAACAAAATACGGATTAGTGTAAAATAAATTCCAGATAAAAGAATTTAGACAGAAAAGTAAAGAACCCAAGTTATACTTCTATAAGATCATCAAACCCTTGAAATCAATTATACGGAATGATATAAAATGCCATAACTTAATAACAACAGAAATTGAAATGGCAAATCAAACAAGAGACATTCTAAAATATGCACTTTGCCTTAAAAAATACAGAATTATTGTGAAGAAAACATTTTCAGATACCTATAACACGAGTATGACTGTACGACAACGATTTGAAGAAAATTATACACTGTAAAATTAGTAAACTCCATAATTATGTCTTTTAACTTTTTGTTATATTGCTTTTAGCTCCTGAAACTAAAAAGATAACAAAATATTTTGTTCTAAGAATGAGACATATATAAAAATACATTTCCGACAACAAAACAGATACATATTGAGTACTGTGGCGTTTACGATGAGTTTTATCTACAGTTTAATTAAAACAAACACGGAAACAAAATAAATATTGACAATAATATTCAGATACAAATACTTGTGACAGGTGTTAAAGCTGTACTTATTTAATCAAACCATAGATAACAGTATCTGTAATCCTGATGTCCAATAATTAAAATCACGCAGGATATCGTGTCTGGATAAAATTTTAATATATCATTATTTGAAGAAGGCTTTTTTTTGGCACTAAAAAAATACGTGATTTTAATTTACGAAAATATCAACCAAAGTTTTCTTACAAATATTTTACAGTATGTATTTGTACATAAACTAGAGCGACACAAATATTTTGGTTATAGAAATGATCGTAAGCAACTAGACATAATCAATGTTTTAATCGTTTATTGCGATAATTTCCATAACAATACTTTTCGAAAATGTAGCTTAGATATATGTCCATTGTCATGAAACAATTTAAGAGCGTTGGCTCCGTACGGCATTTCATAAAAAACTTTCAAGTCCTTTTTTATCGATATGAATGAACCGATTTTAATGAAACTTCATACGTATATGCAGGATACATAGGTCTAAAAAGTTAGTTAAGGACGCTGTTACAAATGGTTAGTAAAATGAATACTTTTACTTCGGTACATTTATTGAGAAAATGTACCTATTTAAAATTATATTTATAGTTCAGAATCGTACCATGCATATCTATCAACAGTTTGGGTAAAAAAAAAATTAAGAATGTAAAGCATTTTATTTAATAAACACACTTGTGTGTAAAAAATTAATGATTTGACTACCCATTTGTAACAGCGTCCTTAAGGACATTTTCGAAATATCTTAAAAAAAGATAATTGGAAATCTCTGTTTCTATGGAATATTTAAAATCGGTCGAATTTAGCTGCAACATTATTTTTCGAAAATTTTCTTAACTAACTTTTTAGACCTATGTATCCTGCTTATGCGTATGAAGTTTCATTATAATCGGTTCATTCGTTTCGATAAAAAAGGACTTGGAAAGTTTGTATGTAATGCCGTACGGAGCCAAGCTCTTAAGTTGAAGTTCCGAGTGTAGGATTTGACAATAACAATGACGGTTTTATCAAATATTTTTTTTTTTATGACACACTTATTTGAATTGGAACTTCGGGGGCAAAGGAATACATTGATGCTTTCACATCTGCGACAACATAATACTATAAGCACTGTAAACTGTAATATAAATATCTTAGGTACCTATATTTCTTCTTTACCGATGCTTTATTTATGTAGCAATGCTGACTAGATACTGTTTCCAACGAAACAATTAATACAATAAAGAATAATGATAATATGAATATGCATATCAAGATGAAACATTTATTACATAATAATTTATTATGTGGTTATTTTCTTCAAGATAAAGTTTGCAAAATGGGCGCAAATCCACGTATTGCCATGCCAGTTGTTATTCGAACAACTGACAAGGTATTTATAATTTTCGATAATAGAATTTGATGGCAGAAAATTACGAACATCGAGGGTTAATAACGATGCATTTAAGATCGACTTATTTCTACGAAAATATGACAAAACACTAATAACCGGGTAAATTGTCGATTAAATAATAAGCTAAGAAACAGGCATGTTTATTAACACCGAAGAGATTTACTGATGCGGTTTGAGTCCGATTATAAAGTATGAACAAAATGAAGTTTCTTCTTATTTTAGTATAGATAGAACTTTTATTCAACTTTGTGATGGCCCCAGTTTAATAAAGTAAGTATTGAAATTTTCTTCTACACCAGCACGCCTAGCATGATCATCGTAGAAACAGAAGACATGAAAGACAAAATGACAGATTGTAGAAAGATTTCTACGGCGCGATGTCAAAAATGAAGAAAAGAATATAACACTTAGTCTTTGCAGAGTAGAAATAGAAGCGGTCATGCTACGCGTACAGGACAGCAACAATCATGGCACATCTCTAACATGCTTTAAAATAATGTTATCAAAATAATTACATAAGGTGCTAAAAAAATATCTGCCACGGCTTCAATGGGAGAAAATAAAGTAATTAAATAAACATTTACTTTATTCTACATAACGCGGTTCACAAACTACGCGCGATGTGTCGCTTCGTCAATGAAAACAAATTGTTACCTCTTTTTAACTTTTCTGAGAATTAACTCTAATTACAACGGGACGGTTTCATACAAATAAATCAATTCTAATTTATACGCGCATTAATTTGTATGAAAAAAATGTATTAAATAAGATCAATAATTTATTTTCATTTTTGTAATCTATATGCACAATACTGTCTCCCATTGCAGCCGTGGCAGATATTTTTATAGCACCATAGATAGCAAAATCCATGCTTGGTGGATGAGTGGCTGAAATCAGATATTTTCCTAAGTACTGGAGGCAAGGAAAAACAACTCTTCTTGGCAGTCGGGTTAGAGTCCGTTTTTCGAGACTTCATTAGCAATCGCTTTGCCGTCCTAAGTGGACCGATGAAGGGTATTTATTAGCTTTATCAAGGTACACTTCCGAAGGCGACCGCAACCGCAAACCGCAGCGGCAACAGCAGCCCAATCGCTATGAAAGACCGCAGCGACACGACTGGTTTCTATGTAACTTTATGATAACGGTGACAGGCGGTAATGTGGCTATCTACAGAAGCGTTTTCATAGTTACAAAGAAACTAGACGTGTCGCTGCAGTCTGTGTGATTGGGTTGCGGTTGCCGCTGCGGTTTGCGGTTGCGGTCGCCATTGGAATAGCACTTTCATCCAGCTCAATATCTGTAAGTCCCCCAGCCAGACAGCTCCTTGATTATATTGAACTTTGAAAAGTAGTTATGAAAAACATATAAAGCCGGTTTCGCCATACTGTTAGTTATTAATTGTTCTGTTAAACACTTTGACGTAGTCGTTTCACTATGCAAAACTGTCAGTTAAATGCTCACTGTAGAGAAACTGATTATGGCCCCGTGTCCCTCTCACAGCAAGGAGGTCTATGTCTCAGCAGTGGGAACATTACAAAGTTGCTTATGCTTTTGCTATTGCGAAACTGTTTCTTAGAGGATGCAAATAGGAAAAGTACTGATCACTTTCAAATTAGTGAACATTACTAAAAATATTCTGAGGTTGAAAGACTGTATAACAATGCACTTAACATGTTCAATTCTGATAGGTTAAATGTAGTAGTGGATTGGCACTTAAAATTAAAAAACAGCATGTTAATAATCGAAAATCGATATTACACTAAGTTCTACAGGCAAAAAAGCAGGGCAGATTAGTTATATTGTAAACAATGTTGAAGATAATCTAGACCAGGGAAGCGCGCCTCCCGGAGAAAAAATCATTGCGAAGAAAACAACCCAGTTAAGGCAGCTACATATGTGACTCCAAACATGAAAAACCTGTAGTAATGTGTGTAGCCACCTTTACTAATATACAATTCAGGTAATTCATTTACTTATTCAATCGCTGTTCAGCTTGTACAGAGAACACAAGTATTATTTTGCATCCCACAATTAAATAACTAAATGTTACCAAAATGAAGAAGCTCACTCGTTTTTTTCTTTCACGGAAATGAATAAATAATGAAAGAATATTATTTTATAATCCAGGCCGACAGACCGAAAAAAGGCTGGGGTACCCTGATCTAGATAATCAATCTTCACGTGGAGTTCGTTGTCTTAGGTTCATGGTCAGCAAGCAGGACTTCATTGAACTTTGTAAGAAAAACAAATATGCCGTAGACGCTTCAACCACTTCGTCGCAGAATCGGAGAAAAAGATGACGTTGTTGGAAACTGCAAAATTACAAATTGTAAAACATTCCCTGCTTTGTACCTCTTTTCTCATTTAATTTTGTACCAAATGAGTAAAACTGACTACTCAGAACATAATGACAAATTAGTTGATGTTCTATTTTACCAAAAAGGTTCAATAAACGTGTTTTGACTATAAAGCTCTATCGCCAAAGTACTGGGTCAGGGTCAGGTCTTCTAGGCTCTGGGCCGATCGGGCTGTGTTCGTGTACGTCAGAGCAAACTCAGGAATGTACAACCCGGAGCTTAGAAGGCCATGACTGTGATGGGGGTAGATCGATATTTCTACAGAATTCACCTCATTCATGCAAGCTAGTTGTGATTGTTTGACACATGACAGCAAATTATGGCGAAAAAAAGACTATTTGCTGGTAAAATAAGAAATTATACTCAGTGGTTATTTGAGATAGGGCAGTAAGAGCTGTTCTTGTTCCTCCAACCTTAACCATTGCAGCTACAAGAACAACTTTCCTACGACCATTCATAGCAATTAGTTTGGGTTTTGCAGTACTTATTCTAAGGGTTACGGATGGTCTCCTAAGAACGTTTTTCTCTAAAGATAGTAGTTAATGTCGACCAATCTTAATGACCACCCTAAAGATAAAGATAACCCCGAGTTTTTTTTTATTATTAAATACATAATTACTATACTGTTTGCAGTGTAGCATGGTGCGGGTGACGGGTAACAAAAGGGTAAATTTATTTAATTTACTAGTTATTATTTATTCCGTAATATGTACACAATCTCGTATGTACGTATCATAGTCGTTAAATACGGAATCAGTGTTAACTGTAGAAAATTAAATAAATTTACCCTTTTGTCACCTGTCATGCTACATACACTGCAAACAGTATAATTTAACTGTTGCAGATATTTTTATATGGGTGGGTGGGTGAGGTCACCATTTAAAACATGTCACACTGTTTGTATTGTTACAACCGCTTTGTTGGAATATATTTATTTGACGACATTCCACAAACCTGTGAATAAATAAACTAACTTGTTGACTGAGGAAAATGTCCTACCGTGTTTTCTAGAGACGCTTGTCGAGGCAGACGTCAAATATTTATGATAAAGTATAGAGACACGCGATGGCAATCGCAGACACGCCACTTACACGCGCAACTTAAAGAAATTAAAGTGAACAAAATTTTGCGATCCAGAGGCTTACCCTATCGAGTTTGAATGAAACCATATTCGATTGATTGATTCAATTGTAATAAAATTGATGAAATTAATAGGATCAATTTCCCACTAATATTTTTGAAAAATTTTGATAGTATAATGCACATTTGTTGTGATAGTATAATACAAAACTGGGCAACAAATTCTATTGAATTAGTGCCAATTTAACGCTTATTGTTTCGCATTGAAGTTAAATGGGCACTTTATTTGATTGGTAATAATCTGAATAATATTTGATTCAATTTAGGTGCTCTTACAGCTAGCCAGCTTGCTTTTGAGTAAGCTAGCAGTTCTGGGTTCGGAAGAATGAGGATCAATCATTGTCCACCACTAGACGCATGGGTAGACAGTGAATTGTAACAGGCTGGATTCATATAGATTATATAAACATATTCAGACAATCTGCAAATTAAATTAGCTTGCGGAACTTCACACTCATGTGTGAAGTTTTGCCAGCAAGTTTGTATGTACTTATAGTAATGAAAAATCTTTAGTTGGATGCGTATTTTAATGGCGGGCTTACCTGAGCATAAGCCGCGCTAGTAGTCTATAATAATTCAAGTGTGCGCCGCCAGGTTCCGTCAACCTTAAGATGTAATTTACATAATCTTCTGTATTCAGTCAATTTTACATTAAAATAGCCCGGATTTTGTTGTGTGGCTAAACACGTACATATTTTTTTTAATAAAAAACACTAGTTTATCTAGGAGTTCTATACGTAATGCAGAAAACAAGCCAAAAGTGAACTAATTGTACACATCTGAACCAGAACGAACATTAATATTATTAAGATGCGGGCTTATACGGACAATAAAATTGCACAATTCTTGCCAATTGCGGTCAACTATGTTGTCTCGGTGATACCAAGATTGTATAGAAATTGCCAAGGTTTGCGGGATTTTAGATGCCCCTGTTAGCGTAAAATTAAAGCATAGCTATTACTCCTATCTACTGTATATCTATGCGAAGCAGAATCAGTCGTGCGCGCAAGAAGCGTGTCTGTCGAGTTTTGCCGTCCATCTCAATCACACACGTTTGTCAGACGAGTGCGTGTACGTCACTTTTGGGGGCACTAACCGCGTCAAGCGTCCCATAGCATTTCTAAAAGTGAATATATAAACAGCTGTTGTTGAACTCTGAGAAATAAAAACATATAAATTTTGTGCTGGAAACATAAAACATTTCATGACACATTTGCAGGATATGCTTCATAGTGTAAACAAAACTCAATCATTTAAACATGATCGTCTTGCATGGGTAACAAGATTTGAATGCTCATTTATTTCTAGAAATGTCGGTAAGGAATGGGATATATTTCACAGCACACATTTAAGTCCTGTCATGCTTTTTTGCCTTAAATGGGAATTACATTTCAAGTGATCATTGAGCAAATTATGCACTATGTATTTATGAATGGGTTGCCAGGCCATTGTACCAACACAGAAGACGAATTTAATAGCTGATAACATTATCATACCAGGATTTACAGGAAACCTTAAGACTTTTTTTACTCATTATAATATTCAACTATTGATTCCCAGCTAAGAGAAAAAATGAACCACACAAAGTCGCCAAACAGCTAACAAGTTGTAGCACAAAGTTGTTCAATATAAAGAGTATAAAAGCCTCGAGTTTTCCCAGTCCCTAAGATATGTGAGACATAAAAGTATTGATTAAAAAACACTTTTCTTAGATTACTTTCGAAGTACTTCAGCAGAACTTAAAAATACTCCCTAAATTTACCTGATGATGTTCTTGATGATCTTAATCAAAACTTGCATCATTATCTTACAGTAACCTTTGATGTTCGTATTTTAAGCATTGTATATAAAAAAATTACTTTTTGTAGACCATCAAATTCGAAGATGTAGAATGTAACAAGAAAGCATTGAAGGGTTGGTCCCCCTGGAATAAATTCCTAAGATACTTTTAGCCCGCCCGTATCCGAGCTGTTAACCCTTGCTATCGGGTCACACCTCTAGCACAACCCTCTTGCAGGTAAAGAGGTGCCGGGCCTGTAGGAATAAAATACAAGGCATTAATGAAATGAATTCAACACAGGAGCCATCGAGTGCTTCACAGCTCGGGGCTCAAACACTAGCATGTGAAAAGTAAACAAAATAGTTTTAAAGTAAAATACCTTCGAGAAAAGAGCAGTGATGCATTGTGATGGCTCAAGTGAGCTTACAATAATAAAATTAAAGATTGTGATCTTACCTTGAGTAATGTGTTAATCTCTCTCAGAGAGGTGATGGGGAATCCTTCTTTCTCCTTTTCCATTTTAAGTCGTTTGAGAGCAACAATTTCGTCTGTTGTTTTGTCACGCGCTCTGTAAACGACTCCGTATGCGCCTTCCTCAATTCTATTGAGACATTGAAACTCCTCAACGGATCGACACCCCTATAAAATGTTATTAATTATTTTATTAATATTTTCGTAAAATTATTATGATTAGCCTAATAATAAAATATAGATAGTGGCGTAACTATACATGAGCAATGTTACTTATCGTTCACCTACAAGCAAACAATCATTTTCTATGTTCAAATAGAGTAATAAAAGATATTTTCTTAGACATTGGAACATATTGAAGGCACACAAAGAGATGGGCTGGAATTTATTACTTAAAAATTCCCTTTAAAACATTTCGAAGTTGTAAACATCGCGCGAGCATAGCATAGCGCATGGTACCAGCTTAGCACACTGCAACAGGAAGGGACTGCGCTGACGACGTGGGCAGGCTAACATGGCCGCGAGCGAAAGGAATCCGTCAAATTAGACGCTCCAACATTCACTGCACGGTGCAAGCCCAGTATGTTATTAATCAACATAGTTGGTTATTAGGGTAGTACAGTCAGCAACAAAAGTCGATTAACACTTGAGTTTTCTAAATCTTAATTATTGAGAAAAATACTTCAATATAATCGGAACAGATGTACATTTTAAAGAAAATTAACTCTTTATCTAATAAATGAAATGCTAAAAATCAGGTTATCGTACCATTTTGTGTTAATTTAGATGATGTCAAAAAGTAGCAGTGTTAACCGACTTCTGTTGCTGACCGTACAGTAGGCTTGACAAAGCTCGGATCGCACATGTCAATTCCTCACTTACTTATGCATTAACCAAAATCTAAAATGATAATTACCTGTAAAGCAGGGTAGTAAGGAGGAAGAGCATTGATAGCTTCTTCTCTCTGTCTCGTTTCCTCATCATCTTCATTGGGTTTTTCTTCTTCAGTAGTCTTTCCATTTTCTCCAGGAGGAGGAGGTGAAAAGGAATGTGATCTACTTCTACTCTTTGATCTCGACAGTGACCTGAAAAAGTAATTCAAAATTAGTATTTAGCATATGATGGATGTGGTAGGTGGAGAACAGGGTGTGGTGGTGCAGCCTGGGAGAGGCCTATGTCCAGCAGTAGACTGCGATAGGCGGATTGATAATATTATGTTATAGGGGCTTGTGATTATGTAATAACAGCCGCAAGGGTCAATTGATCAGGTTAAGCTACGCTTGCCGCGGTTGGTCCGTGGATGGGTGACCATCTTTACATACCAAGACCCCTCCATGCCTCGGAAAGCACGTTAAGCCGTTCCTGGCTGTCATTCGTGCATCAATGACAGTAGTTACGGGTCATCAGAAGCCCGTAAGTCTGACAACCAGTCTTACCAAGAGGTATTGTATTTCCCAGTAACTGGGTTGTGGAGGTCAGATAGGCAGACAATCCATGTAAAATACTGGTATTCAGCTGCATCCAGTTAGATTGGAAGCCGACCCCAACATAGTTGGGAAAAGGTTTCGCAGATAATGATGATATACCTTACCTTGGAAATAAGGACATAAATACTTTGTAAAAATTTACAAACAAATCATATAATTTCAAAGAAGGAGAACCAAATATTTAAATCAAGTGATTTACAAGTTTTTGGACGCCTAAATTCTCCGTCCTCTTCACGACGCGAAATGGTCATTATCCTATCATCAAATCAGAAATCAATAAAGAAATTTACCTGTGCGAGTGTGATCCATGAGATGATGGTAGTGACTCAGGCTTGGCTTTGGACAGGTTTGGGCTGGGTGACTTCGATTTAGATGGAGGTCTAGTCTTCTCATTGATCCTTTCTTGCTCTTTATCCTCCTTATCAGACTTATCGTCATCCATATGTTCCTCGTCTTCTCCCTCAGATTTAGATTCGGCTGCGGAGTCCGACTCTGTGCATGAGCTATCCTCCTCTGTTTCACTGTTAGTGTGCTCACCTAAAATTATTTAAATAATGTTATTTCATTGTTTTTGGTTATTGGTGGCGCTAGCAGATTTATATTTTCGGGCTGGGATTTAAATTGGGCCATACTATTTTGAAATAAGACTACAAAAGCATTTGTGCTGTATTTTTAAGGTTGTATTGGGGATCTAGTGCTTGATGATCGAAAATGTCACTGAAGTGATTGTCACTTACCATCTTCAGGCTCAGAGTGCAATGAATCAGTTTTCATTTCGACATCACTAGAATCAGATACAGTAACTACAGAGTCACCGTAGTTTGATGAATCAGTTTTAGTTTTCTTTGTGGCGGTCTCAGTGGGCGACACAGAACGCTTCTTGCCGCGACGACGGTGCTCCTGTCTTCTAGCCTCTAACTCTGTACGGGATTCATGTTTCCTTTTTTCCCTCTCTTTATCTTAAACAAAGTTTTAATTTATAAAAGATGCACATAATACTTAACTTTTAGTTGTTACAATCCATTAAGAAGCATATAATTGTACTAGAGTAGCTAATGATAAACTAAACAGCAGTTTTCTATCCAAAATAAAACATTATTACTAAGTATATTTACAATTATTACCTGCAAACAAAACTTTATTTTTCCTATGTTCTTGATGTTTGTCTAGTGATGAGTGACGAGATGAGGATTTACTCTCTTTCTCATAATATTCAGAACTTTTCTTACCATCTTGGCCTTGTAACTCTTTAGTTATTCTTTTATTCAGTAGTCTCGTTCTTAAATCCTCCAATTCTTTATCTCCAGATGTCCTATCTCTGTTTTCTTTTTCGTTATTATGATTAGTATGGCCTTCTTCAGCTAATGATCTTAATCTAGATTCTATTCTTTCATTGTCAGGACGTTTTCGTTCTGCTTCAGCATATTTATTATACTGTCTGTCACGGCCAAGATAAGCCTCTCTCTGCATATCTTTCTCTTTATTATACATATCCTTATCTTTATATGACATATCTTTTTCTCTATAGGCTTCTCTAGACCTAGTTGGTTCTCTGAAAGAAGGATCCCTGTACATTTCTCTCTCCCTGTAATGCTCCCTCTCTCTATATGGATCCTTTTCACCTCTGTAAACTTCCTTTTCTTTATTATACATTTCTTTTTCTTTATACATTTCCTTTTCTCTCATATCTCTCTCACGATACATTTCTTTCTCTCGGATGTCTTTATTATCCCTATACATGTTATCTTTACCATCTCCTCTATACATTTCTTTTTCTCTGTATGCTTCCTTCTCTCTGTAAGTTTCCTTTTCCCTAAATGTTTCTTTGTTTTCTCGATACATTTCCTTCTCCCTATAATATTGCTTTTCTCTATAGTACTCTTTGGCCATATCCTCACGATCAGGATTCTTATTAATCTCTCGCTTTGATTTGTCAGACTTATCTCGTTCCCTGTTGAAAAAGGTTTATGATTGATCTATAACATTCCCAATGTCAGTAGGATGACAGACCTTAAAGCACATAATATTTGATGTATAAACATGGTATAAACAAAGTGATGAAAAAGTGAAGATTGGATATATCTCACTAAGCATGGAACAAATAAATTAAAACTTTTAGGGACAATTGTTCAATAGTCACATAATTTTTATCTAAGGAATAAATATGGCAGTTTAGCAGCTTTTGTATAGAAAATATGTGAAACTGTCACATTTATTCTTATTATCTATTGAAAAATCAGCCCTAAAAAGTCAAAATATAAATACTTCTCAATTAATATTCCTTCAAATTCTGCATCAACTGATCTTGAAGTTCATATTGGCAAACTAGTTATTACTATTCTTTGTCTAAGATGCAAAATGAAGTTATCAGAACTATCTAAACACAAATAAAACAATAATTTAAACCAAAAGCAATAAAATCACATAACTGTTAAATTAAAGCCTTTTATATTACAAGAAGTAAATTGATCAATCAAAATTATTGTTCAAAAAATAATTACCTGTAGAGATGTTTCTTCTCTTTCCTAACATTGTCTTTGTATCTATCCTTGACGGTTCTTTTATGACCTCTTTTGTCCCGATGTGTTGTACGAATTACAGCTTGGGGAGGCTTGATAATTAAGGAATCAGCATTGTCACGATCTTCATCAGACAAACTATAAAATAACCATAAGAGTCAGAAAATTTCAGAGTATTGTTAAATATACAAAAATAAGAAAAATATTTTTATAAATGCTCATTATTCTGTAGTGTATAGCTTGATGTGGCCAAATACTTAAGTACTGCCCAGATAAATTTACACTACAGACAGACAGCCAACTTGGTAATGTTTGCCAAGGCAAACAGTTGATGAGAAACCTACTTACAAAATTTTGTGACAGAAGATAGTTATTTTCCGATGTAAAGAGAAGCACATTATTTTTTTATACATATTGTGATCGAACATTAGGTTAAGCAGATACAAAAACTAGAATTAATTTCATCTACATTTTACTACACAACCATTTTCCTCATACGCATGGCGATAGGTAAAACCCATCCCAGCTCACAGGAAGGTTTATCATTAACCCAAGGAGGAAGATGATAGAAGACATAAATCGCTATTATGCAGGTGTGACAACAAATCGTTGGACAAGGAAGAAAAGCAATACGACTGGACTGAATTCACATTGTTTGACACACATGATATTTCACATTAACATGACAATCTTTTACATGTGAGAACATCTAAAAGATTGTAATGTTGAAAAGAGCATTGTAAAATTTGACGATTACTTACCTAAAATCCATTTCATCCTGAGTAGGACTACGCGCTAATTCTCCATCCTCGCTTTGATCATCTTCGTAATTACTCATGATACAACTTCTTTACTTCGATAGCTAGTATCACTTTTCAAAGTATACAAAGAAAGAGTAACCACAAATCATAAAGTTGAGTAAATTAAATAAGTTCTAAGTTTATAAATTAGGAGGGAAATATCAAATGTAAATTACACACGAACAAATTACACACTCACGCTGGCTGGTAACGCCATTTTGTTTAGGATTTTTTTTTTATAACAATTTTTGAATATGGCAATAAGGCATTACAATCTAGCCATGGAAAAAGGCCTTTTTGCCTTAAGGTGGATCCGTAGTGCAGTAGTGCGTGGGTAGCCCGTGAAATTCTCTTCTTCTCTTCGTTTTTGCTGTCTCATACATACATAGCTAGCATCAGCAGTTCACTTGTTACCATAGCATGTATTTTAATTTATTCTGGTCCACAGTTGTTGAATAAAGTTCGAGCCACAAACAGACGAAGCTTCGAGCCATCATTGCAGCAAGAAGACAAAACACTGTGCCACCTGTGCGGCATCATCGCCATAAACATCGCGGTAGTTATTAACGCGTTAAGTTGTGGCTACACCTACGGCTAACGCCTTTCAACGCGATAATCAACGGCATATTCCGTTTATGTGGCCGTGACATAACAATTTAGTTCAGTCCCATTTCGGTAACAAACTCTTTTTTTTCCATCCATGATTCAAATCCAAATTGGTCATTGTTCACTGAAAATTAGATGCTCTGTGGTTCACTGATTGTTCAACTTCAAAGCAAGATGTCATTGTCATTCTTCAAAATTACAAATTGTCTTGTCAGGTCGAAGTCAGACAAACAAAAGTCAAAATAAATAATGTATAATATGCCTTTCTGTAACTTTTGGAACTTATAAGAGTATGTGATATCATTGATTATCTGAATTTCTGGTCAGTGGGTCGTCTTAGGGGCGTATTAATGTTATGAGTTACGGGGGCCCAATAACATGGTAAGAAATTACCACTGTCGCTCACTAATGTAATTACGAATAAGATATGATAGACATGAATGTATACTTCACACAAGTGATTATTAGAATTACGGCCGATACCTAATTTTACATGCAAACATTCAAGGGTTTAGATACCCTTCTCGTATTGAAGTTTTGAACTAAAATTACCTACACGAATCCCTACCCACTTCATATACCTAAACAGGTCAAAAATAAATAACCATTTATTTAGAAGAAAGCTTGCCTTAAATGCGCGCTATATGAATAGATGACTTATAAACTATAAACATCCACAATTTTAAAAGCTAGCAGGTATCAAAATAACAGTCATAACTCCTTGTGTGTGTCCATGTTTTATTAGTCATGCTTTGATGTAAGTACCTTTTGTAGTCAAAATTGTGCACCTTACAAACATGAAACATCGAAAGCGTATTCTAAGGACCAAATAGATGAAGCTGTATGTAGCATTGTACAATACACGCCACAAAAGATGAGACTTGACAAATGCCGTACCGCACCTCCCGCGCTGCGCGATGACGACTACCTGAGTCAGACCTCATACCGCTAAAGAGACCTTTATATTGTCTACTCCGCAAGTCAAACCATGTGCAAGTCTCATCTTTAGTGGCATGTATTGTAACAATTTGAGACAGATAAGTGCATAGTGTACTTACCTCTGTTAACAAAGTGACCATGCATTGGTCATCAAGTTTCTGATTAGCAAATCTGTAGGAGATTACAAATCAGAGTTGATCATGCTTATTAAAATCAGGCGCAAGTTATTGGATTGGTTATTGGATTTTCCATCTGGAATTTCTCACTAGCAGCCCGGAGTCTGGGTTTGTGCCCGGTTGATAGCAATAGGCTCGACGCCTATTACATGGGACTTAAACCTAACTGGTGAAATGTGAGTGTACAGTCACGAGCACTAATATGTATACACTAAGCAAGATTTTAAAAGTGATTTTCTCCTACTGTGTTGATTGTAATTTTATGTTGTTATGAACATACTATTTTGGAACCCATAGTCATATGAAATAGGTCTTATCTCAAAGTTGCAGTGGTTATTACACGAGAAAATCGCTTTTGAATTTTGCTAAGTGTATACATATTAATGCTCGTGACTGTACTATAGGTACACCTCTGCTGAACCTTTCGGGAAATACAGGCTGTTATGTTCTTTACTAATTATTAGGAATATTTTATTAACTTGTTACAAAAAGAAAGTTATATGAATTGTTTCCTTTTGAGGATAACAAATTACAGTGAAATTTTTATTATGTGTGTTACTCACACAGGAAAAATATACTGAACATAAAATTTAAAACAGTTATTTATTTTTCAGAATAGCAAGATACTAAATACAATAGCTAATGCTATAGACAATAGAGAGGAGTTAAAGAAAAGAATCGAAAATGGTAAAATTATTTATCATGAACTACAAAACTGTGTACAAAATTGTCATACTCGTTTTGGAGGAAAATCGGAGTTAGCCACAGAAGATGATATAAGGTGATAAAAATAAAATTTTGCTCTATTAACTAACTGTGAATGTTTAAGCAAATGTAATATTAACTAGGTGATTATTTCAGAATAGCACAACTATGCGAAAAATGGGAGAAATTGCTTAGCCATGGCATTAGAACTAATTTATCAAACTCGGCAATTCAGAATTTGGTTACAGCAGGTTTAAACTTCACTTTTAATATTGTTAATGTTGGTAAGATAATGTTATATATGATAAAAAAGATATACCTACTCAGAAATAGTTTCGCTTTTAGTAACAGAACATGCATAGTAATGTTTACTTATATATTTAAAAATATATATGATACAAATACCAAGATGTCAATGGAAACTTATTGTAAATATTGTTTTGTTTCAGGTAACTCTCTTTGGAGTTACACTTGCCTACATCTAACGAAACATGAAAAGGAAAGGTTTAAAATTCTCACAAACATCAACACACCACTTGGATACTTCAGAGCTTTTCTCAGAGCAACTTTGAATGAGAGATCTCTTGACAGGTAAATATTTCAAGAAGATATTTTTTTTTAAATCTGCAAAATATTTCCATATTTTTCTTATTTTTTATCAGGTATCTTCAAAGCTGGGTAGCTCATGGTCTGCTAATGGAATATTATGAGGAAGGGGCTATGGTCAGAGATCCTGATACGTGTCATAATCTTCCAAGCATGGCTGCAGGTTAAATATTTATCACAATAAATTTTAATGCATAAGATATTTTTTTAAATACCCTGTTTAATAAATCTGATGACAGTTTACGTGAGCATAGTATTTTATTAAAAAGAAATAAAATACTAATAATAATTCGTACATAACCATTATTTCAGGTTTATCAACAGTCTTGTTTGCGTTATCAATAGACAGACCAGAGTTGAATGACTCACAACAAGCTAATCATTCTAACAAAGCAGAACATGTGATACCTTTGCCAATGCCCGTGAAATCATCAAGTAATTTAAAACGAAGGCCTTTGCGCCAAGTTATTTCTTTTGATAAAAATGAACAAAAAAATTTCAATGCAAATAAAAGAAAATCGCTTGGAGCTGCAGAACAAGGAGATAACTCCGCATGGAACAGTGCACCGGCGACTTGCCTCAATTCACCAGATCCTAATATAGTTTCTCAGGCTGCTTCAAGTAGTGAACCCACTAGCTCAGAATATAAGAGCAGTCTGAGACACTTCTTTCCAGACAGTGTCAAAGCTATGGACAGTCCTTCACAAATTCTGTCCAAACTATCAGAATGTGCAAAGGAAATATTCTCATCTTCAAGCAGTATTGATGTAAATAACGTTATAAAAGACGATATATCTGAATTAAGTATAAATAATTTGAAAATATCTGAAAGCGACAGTGAAGAGGTTGCAGGAAGTATTGATGGAAGTACTTCATGCTTAGAGCTTTGTTTTACAGAAGACGAAGGTGTACCGGAAGATAAGACACTAAGTTTGATTTTAGAAAATAAGGAAAAAGAGTATTTAAAGTTACAAATGAAATTCACCCAAATGGCAGTAGCCAGTAAGGAAAAAATTAAGAAGTTAGAAAATGTAGTACTAGATCTCAGCAAGTAAGTAACACGTGTGGGTGAACAGTAGGACAACATAATCTTCAAAACAATTATAATATACTAACGGTGTGGTCAAGCGCAATTTGTATTCATCAGTTTTAATCAAAGCTTTCTTTTTTAGAGAAAATGACCGATTGAAAGACCAGTTGCGTCAATACATGTCGGCTGTTGAAATTGGGAAGGCTTTAAAAAACGAATCCGGGGATAATGCGGAAGTTGATCAGTATGAAAGGAAACTAGTCCAGGTAAACGCGTCATTAGTAACACTTGAAATATGAAAACCGCCCTTATTGCTTCGAAATAAAGGTGCTGTTAATAATCAACCCGTTACCAGGACATGCGGTTGGTTCAGTTGATGCTTTTAATATATTTGTAGGTGGCCGAGATGCACGCCGAGCTTATGGAGTTCAATACATATTTGCAGCAGCGACTCAAAGAATATGAGAGTATATCGGCTATGGAAGTGCTGGAGTACCCCGAGTCGAATGTTAAGGCTCACATACCCAGCGCATTCCTAGTTGGCAAGAAAACACATTCATATCATGTTTATCAGGTAAAGGAACGCTTTTTACACCCATGCGCCACGATTAAGAGGGAACAGAGCCTGCGATTCTCCATACAAATGTAGTCCCCTTTTTAGGGTTCCGTATCAAAATGGTAAAAAGGAACCCTTATGGTGTGACTCAGTCTGTCTGTCTGCCACAGCTGTATATCTCAAGAACAACTAATGATATCAACTTGAAATTTGGAACTGTTTTAGATGACGTTTAAAATATTTTTTGTAACAGGGACTGAAAGGCGGTCTTAAAAATTTGAAGTGGGGCTACTAGTAGCCCCACATGCATGTGAGGCATTATATGAAAGAGCGCTGTTTGCACATTCTCGAAACATTTTTTTCTTTTTATAGGCCGGTTTTCGACTTTTGATAAAAAATGTGAAAAAAACGCCCCCCCCCCCCCCCCCTTATCTCCGAAATTTGCATAGAGAAAAATCTGAAATTATTCTATGTGATAGAAGTTTATGTAAAGATTACAGGAAAAATAAAACGATGTCTCTAAATAGCACACTTTTCAGAAATCATCAACAAAAATTAAATATAAATGATGGTACGAACCCTCGGTGCGCAAGTCCGACTTGCTCTTGACCGGTTTTGTTTCTTCCTGAATGCCTCTAGAGCAGGGTAGGCGAACCAATGGCACGCGTGCCATTGATGGCACGCGACACAATATTTTGGGCACGTCGCCGATCTCAAAACATGTGTAAAAAATGTGTTAAGTAGGTATTTTATGATTTGAAATGGAGTTGATTGATTTCCAATCTAGTTCAATATGGATTCAAAAATTTATTGAAACAAGGAAAGAGTTGGAATTAATTGAAACTGAAAGATTGACAAATAATTTAAGTAAAAATGCTAATAATAAAATTCTGGAAACATGGAATGCGTTACCAGACACATTTAACTGTTTGAAGAAGCTGGCTCATGCTAGTTTAACAATGATTTCATCTACCTATGCCTGTGAGTCATTATTTTCAGAGATGAATAACATTAGAAACTCGGTTAGAAACCATTTGACAGATGAATCCAGTTCATCATGCATTTTGCTAAAAGTAACATCTTACAACCCCATTAATTATTTGTCATCTAACCTGCAGCAACAGAAGTCACACTAATTTTACAGTAATTTAATTTATGCGCGTAATAAAAGCATTCCAAAATGTACCTCTTTTGTTTAATTTATTTAATAAAGATTTTTGATGGTATTTATTATTATTATTTTCCAAATAATCAGAAAGTCAAAATTATTTGATGGCACGTCAGTGACCCCATTAAACATATTTTAGAAAAAATGGCACGTTGATGCATAAAGGTTCGCCTACCCTGCTCTAGAGCAATAATTTCATTTTTTTTTCATAAAATCTAGGTCTGATGTAGACACATCCCTGTCATTTCCTTTTTTTCAGCAACGAATTAATAAAGAAAATATGACCCTTCAAAAATTACATAAAATGCCCCATTTTTACCGCTGTGATTAGAGGACTACCAGACAAATTCAAAAAGTTTTTAACATAAAAGAAAATGATAGGAACCTAGACATACTCTTTCCTAAAATTTGAATGTATAAAATAATTGAATCGGCTCGGTTTTCGAGGAGAAAAAAGGGGAAAACGAAACGTCGATCTCGTCAAAATTTTTATGATATACTCGGTTTGAGCTGCAGTTGTCCATATCGTACTCTCTTATCACTGTTCGGGCGCAGCGCGACGGCAATAGTTTGTCCAAATCCGCTCGGTCGGCCGGCGCGAAGCGCGGCTCAGCGCTATTGTCTCTGCCAAACAAATATCGACCTTGCGCTGTTTGAGATAAAGTTGAATATTAGTGACAGCCTGCGTCGGGTGTCATAGTATTTTGTTTGTGATGTCCTTCATAACATGAATGTCTGATGAATTTTCAGATCTACCTGAAGATAGGACAAGAGGAATGGAACGTTTATCATAGATATGCTAAGTTTCACGAACTCCACATGCAGCTAAGAAAATGTCATCCTGATATAGCAACGTATAAGTTTCCTCCAAAGAAAACATTACGAAAGCGGGTAAGCCGACGCGACGTTCGCATGGACGTAAAAATATCGCGGCGGGATTTTACCGCGCACTGGATTTTCAACTCTGTGTTGAGCCGAACATTGAGAATCCAACCTAACAACAACAGAATGCATCCCAGCGCGTCGAAAAAACACACTGTTGGATTTTCAATTCTCGGCGCTAAGCAGTGTTGAAAATCCAGTGCGCGGAATAAAATCGCCGCGATATTTTTACGTCCGTGCGAACGTCGGTTAATTGTAACGGCTTTACAAGAGCAAACACCTGAAAAAAACTTTTTTATATACTACAAATAAAATGCAAAATTCTATAAATACCAATCTGTTAACCAATGGCGATTGTAACATTCATTGTAACGTTTGCTGGTGCTGGTTAACCACTTTCAACCTTATTAACTAAGGGTTTAAAGGTGAAAAGTGGTCTGACTGCGGTTGTAACTCACTATGCATGACTTTTCCCGTTACCTTTGCCGCTGATTTCTTTAAGATCTGAACAACCTAAGTAATTACTTTAAAAAAAGTAAAAACCGACTGCAAAAACCAAAAATGAATAAAATAACTTTCATAAATAACTTAACAGCTTCTGAAGTCGTGCCAAGCTAAGGTGCATTGAAGAATTGAAGACACCGACTTCAGAAGCTGTTAAGTTTTTTTTTAAAGTTGTGTTATTTGTTTATGGTTTTTGAAGTTGATTTGTACTTTTTTTTATCGTAAATGTATTTTTCCATTTTTAGTTGAATATACAATTATATAAGTAAGTCCAAGACGAACGAAAAGAAGAATCATCAAAATCGGCATAGAAATGCCGGAGACACAGTACATTTATGCATATAACTTCGTACATAACAATAACTAGCTTTTGCCCGCGGCTTCGCCCGCGTGGATGTCGCAAAATATCCCACTGGAACAAAAATCCTTCCTTATTCCTTGTCTACATTATAAAGGGAACCTCTGTGCTAAATTACAGCTTTATAGGTCCAAGGGTTTGGGCTGGGCGTTGATGAGCCACAGTCAGGACTTTTCTTTTTATTTAGTGAGATAGCTTCTGCCCGTGACTTCGTCCGCGTGAAATTTCTTGTTCCCCCGACCCACCGCGTCGCATCGCATTGCCTATTTTTTTTTTTTTTTTTTTTTTTTAACTTGGAGAAATGCTCATGCATACTGCACTACCACGGGGAGATAGTGCAGTTATGTGGGACTCTAACCCACTAAAACTCCACGGTGTCCTCCTCTGCCGCTTAATGGCGGGAACACGGGCACGCGTTAGCACTCATCCGCGAGCCCGCCACGGCTGTCCGTCACCGGACCCTCCTCTGGAGAGTACATTGCCTGCCCGCGCTATTACGTCGTTTTCGCTTAGCGTTCTTTCTAACTTTTTTCTTTTTACCCGGCATCGTAAGAGTTCTTGAGTGATGTTAAATATCCTTAAAAATTGTGCTATCAAATGCAAAAATAATTATTAAAGTCCGACTGGTAGTTCCAGAGATTAGCGTGTTCAAACAAACAAAAAAAAGTGTGTGTGTCAGCTCCGACGCACGACTGCACTTTACTCCTGTATTATGTGCCGTTCCGAGTTTCCAAAGGGAGCCCGACAGAAATGACCGAAAAATAGAAAGCTATTTTTCGGTCATTTCTGTCGGGCTTGGTTTAAGGTGTAAAGTCCCCCCCCCCCCCCCCCCTCCCATCTCTCACCACTCCCTCTCCCTCTAATCCCTTCTCCTCTCCCTCTAAGCAACCTCTCACCCCTTTCATCCTCCCCTATCATCCCTCTCACCACCCCATTTCACCCCCTCACTCCCGTCCCCCTCTTCTTACCCCCTTACCACATACCTTTCCCGGTAACCTCCCCTCCCTTCACCGCTTTCCCCTCCCCTGTACCCTCATCAACTCCTCCCTTCCCCCTACCCCCTCTCCACACCCTCCCCCTCATTACACCTTCCCATCCCTCTCTCCATCACTACACCCTCCACTTCCCCTTTCCATCGATCTTTCCCTCCTCACCACCACCTCCCTTTGCACCCTTCCCTCTGGGGTAAAATCTATTAATGACAATCTTTATTACTTGCTTATGCGTATTTGTGCCAAGTTTCAAGTTAATTAACCAAATGAATAAGATTTTACATATAAACTATATTCCCTGTTTTCACCCCCACAGGGGTGGAATTTAAAGAAATCGTTTGGAATATTTCTGTAACTTGACTGAAAGATTATTTACACCAATTTTGGAGTTAATCAAGTCCCGCAGTAAAACCTGCCCTGTAAAATTGATTACCCCTTTTCACCCCCCTTAGGGGTAGATTTTCGGAAAACCCTGATAAACGTTATTCTTTATTTTTGGTCTCAAGTATAAATACCGAGTGTCGAGTTAATCGGAACGCGCGTTAAAATTCCTCCATACCAACTTTGACACCCCCCAATTCCCCTTTAGAGGGTAGTTTAGAAAAACAAAAAATAACAAAAATCATAATTTACTTAGTTAGATATTCGTGCCAAGTTTCAAGTTTAATAACTCAAGGAATAAAAAATGTCATACAAATTTCCACCCCCTATTTCACCCCTTTACGGGGTGAGTTTCCTAAAATCCTTTCTTAGCTAACGTCTACTACTCATAATATACCTCTATGCCAAATTTCATCTACGTAGATCCAATAGTTTTTGAGATTTCGTGTTTAATCAGTGAGTGAATGAATGAACGAGTGACCTTTTGCTTTTATATATATAGATAGATTACATAATGTATACTAAAACCTTCCTGAAAGTATGTAGATCACGTTAGTGAAAGAATCATCAAAATTGTTTCATTAGTTTTTGAGAAAATCGCGCATATATAAATACACATACATATGGGTCGAATACAGAACCTCCTTTTTTGAAGTCGGTTAAAAAGCGATGTAATAATATATTTCTATGTTATAGGACGCTCATTTGGTTGAACAACGGCGAGTGGCTCTCCAGGCGTATCTGCGACACATACTGCTCGTGCTTCCAGAGCTTAGGGACTGCACCAACCGCGCACAGCTCATCACGTTGCTACCTTTCTTTGGGTTCGTATACAACATCTTCAAATCAAAAGCAGCAGTTTGTGGCGCTGCGTGTTATAGTAAAATTTCGGCATTTTGTCTCTCTTACTGTCACTCGTAACTGCACGACAGTACGTTTCTTAACCTATTGACCGCTCCAGTCGGACAAAATGTCCTAGAACAAAAATTCGAAGACAATAACATCTACCAACCCACACTGGGCCCGCGTGGTGGATTACGGCCCACTCTGAAAAGAGGAGGCCTGTGTCCCAGCACACAGTATTGTTTTTGCCTCGAAAAACGGACATCCTCATTTTATTAAGTTATCCGATAAAACAAGTTGTTTTAAATGTAAAGAAATATGCTTTTTTTGTGTTTTTAGATTTTGATTTTTCATGGTTGTAAATTTGCTTAGTTGGATTCAATATTTATTGTAAATCATATTTAGACCCCACCCAATCACTATAAAAAAACACACATCCAAATCTCGCGGTATCTCGGAGCTATTTACTTCTAAAGTTTTTTTTGATAATTTTGATTTTAGGGTCATCACTTCACAAAAAATAATATTTTTTGTTTGTAGGTTCAAATTTTATGTTGGATTTTAACTTATCATAGAATAATATTTTCTTATCTAAGTATACATTTACACCCACTCTCATATATTTTACAAATAATATTCTTACATCTTTTTATTATATTTACATCGAACATACAACTAAAGTTAATTATTTATACTAATATTTTTTCATGCTTTATTGCATGTCAAGCCAATTTCGGAGATGAAGTAGAGTGAAGCACACCTTACTTACACGAACCATTTCGAGCTACTTTCGACCACCTAAATCTATTAGACCTACGAAGTTCGTTAAAGCAAAACTCTCAACAATTGCAAACAAATAATTGACTTCGAAAAATTGCCAACTTGCATAATCAGTAGCAAGGAATCTAATAAACTATCTTTTACCTCCATAGAACTTGGTCCCTATTTTACATTTATGTTTTTGGTGGGACCTAAGAGTTCATTTTGCACACAGCCTGAACTACTTGGTCGATAAAATTGAAATTTTAAAAATAAAACATTAAATATTTACAGACTTCACTTGCTTAAGTACCTACTTTAATTATCATTTTCCGTAGGTAAAATTCAGTACTATTGTCATTAATTTTTTTTAATAAAAAAAATATTTTTTAAAAATTCGACATGTACCAACCCTAGTGCCTAAATGTCAGAATCCTGTAAATTCTAGATAACATAAGATTTGGATATGATATTTTAAATCGGTACTTCTTAGTGCCAAACCAACAGCTTGTGTCGATATTGAACCAAATGCCATGAAATAAGCCCATAAAAAAATTAAATCGAAAATATGTAAAATTCGATGTTACTCACTACCGGTTAACGATAACAATTGAGCGTTTGCTTGATAATTTACTTAATATAAAGCGTCAAGTAATTGCAATCAAAGAAATAACAAAAACGGATTGGGACTAAAGTTATTGCGATTTCTATGTTTTTTAAAACCATAGATTTTTTTTTTTTTTTAATTTATATCTCCAGATTGGGACAAAATTATCACACGGGTATGTTACTCTTACTTTTAAAATAACCTGTTCTATCGGATAAGCTAATAAAGAGGGGATGTCCGTTTTTCGAGGCAAACAATACTGTGCAGCAGTGGAAACATTATAGGCTGATTATGCATGCATGCCGCTTCAGTCGTATACTCGTATACGACTGATAACCTGTTCGTTTTTAGGGTTCCGTAGCCAAATGGCAAAAAACGGAACCCTTATGGATTCGTCATGTCTGTCTGTCTGTCCGTCCGTATGTCACAGCCACTTTTTTCTAAAACTATAAGAACTATACTGCTGAAACTTGGTAAGTAGATGTATTCTGTGAACTGCATTAAGATTTTCACACAAAAATAGAAAAAAAAAACAATAAATGTTCCCCATACTTAGAACTGAAACTCAACATTTTTTTTTCATCAAACCCATACGTGTGGGGTATTTATGGATAGGTCTTCAAAAATGATATTGAGGTTTCTAATATAATTTTATTCTAAACTGAATAGTTTGCGCGAGAGAAACTTCCAAAGTGGTAAAATGTGTCCCCCCCCCCCTGTAATTTCTAAAATAAGAGAATGATAAAACTAAGATAAATATATGATGTACATTAGGTTTGAACGAGATCTAGTAAGTAGTTTATTTTTAATACGTCATAAATCGTAAACAGCAATTTACCTTAATCCCATCATTTAGGTACCTAATTATAATGTTTAGTTATCAATAACTTATTTTTTTTTAAATACACTATTATTAAAACATCGATCAATGTTACAACGAACTACAAGAACTTTTATATTATGTTACTTGCTGCTACGGAACCCTTCATGAGCGAGTTCGACTCGCACTTGGCCGCTTTTTTTTTGTTTTTTATGTCAATACACGATCCTATTCGTCGTAGGTATTTATTTGTCGATGAGCTGCGCGCTGGTGGCACGGCAATTGATATAAAATCAATAAGTAGTTGCTTTTCAGCTTCAATGGACACATCGTGCAGGTCGATGCGCCAGACGCTACGGCCATATACCAACATCAATATTTATGTTCAATATTTTATTTTTGTTACAGAACTTCATCTACTGCTAAGGAGAATGGCTTAAACAACACACTAGATCGCCAACAATCGAATGATTCTATTTCTTCATACAATGCACTTTGATGCCAATCTGCTTTCGCAAATACGTATCAGGTCCTGTTTCCCAGTTTCCGGATAGTCACTATCCGTCAGATAAATTCAAGAATAGAACAGGATTTGTATGAAATGGTCTGTCAGATCAGTTAACCGGAACTTATCCATAGGTGGTGAATCAGGCCGTAAACTTTTCTAACAAATGAGTAAATTCTAGACCAGTTTCTAAGAAAACTTGACTTTTAGATATTATCACAGTAAAGATAAAGATGCCAATGCTACAAAAATATAATTTATTTTTATGTTAGAAATGAAATGTTGTATGTATAGAAGATTGACTAGTATACCTTATTCATAGGTTTTGATTGGGCTTGTCATGTTATATTTGCATATTATAAAAGCCGATCTTTTACAAAGATAAAAAATAATATATTCTGTAAATAAAAATGGAATTTATAAAATGTGTGTGTGAATACATATATTCAGATGTTCATTGTTGGGAACCTAGAGCTGTTTTATGTAGCAGTTAGCTGTTTTGGACGTATTATTTATGATGTAAATTATGTAATATTATTAAAATAACAAATAAGATATTTAAATGAACTTGTATTATAGTGCGTTCATTGTAGATATTATAAATATGCCAGGTAGGGAAAAGTAACACAATACAATATATTATATATACATACATCCAAATAACTGGCTATGTACATAATCATATCGAGGTTTCCGGAATGAGCTACACAAGCTAATGTAATGAATATTTTATACATGTTATTTAGGATGTAGAAATGTTTATGTATCAGTAAACAACAATACATAGCTAACGTATTTTATTTCCTTTTTAATAATGTCCCTTAGACCTATACAATACTAGCATGGGAACATATTGCCGGGATAAAAAAAATACACCATGTCCAAACCCAGGTGTACCCTTCCAAACTGTTAAGCAGTAAACACGTTCAGCGCCGGGAACCCTCATGGAGGGCTCTCTCTAGTTACTTAAGCCACGGGCCTTCGTGGAGGGCTCATTTTCAATGTAGGTTTTTCTTAGCAAATTTAATTGAGAGAGATGTATTGATGATTCTTATGGCTATAATTATGTAAATACATGTTTGTTATTGTCGCGAATCATATTTTGATTATAATTTGAACTATTACTTTATATAGTGTATTAACTATGATTTGAACCTGACACTGACCTGCAAATTGCAAAAAAAAAACGCAAGAACACTGCGCATTACGACGCCGCACAGTGCAGTGGTCACAAAATCGAACTCCATACTCATCAGAAACTTAAAGTAAGGAATTAAAAACATGGAATGTCTGGTGGTAGCCGGTATTTGTCGTGGTCACAGATTTAGTCGGGTCTTAATTTAGAAGATATAATGAGTTCAATTTTAAAGTATAGTTCAAGACCTAGATCAAAGATTTTATCGTACAAATACAAATTATTTCTGTACCAACTAGTTTATGATTGGATCCTCCTTAGCGCCTGTGCTAGGAGACTCCGCTCTTCCATAGCTTTGGCTGTTTGTAAAACTTACAAAAATAATTTAGTGTTTTTTTTTTTTTAGTTTCTTAGGTTATATCTTTTCTTTATTAACTAGACTAATATATTTTTCTCGAGCGCGTTCCGTGCTTTATTGCCATTTACATGAAGTATAATTTTTATAACTTCAAACACGCTCACTCGCTCATGAATTGAACCACAGAACACCATTACTCCTAGCGGAGAATTGAGCGGGTGTGCGAAGTGTGTGGTGCGTGATGTGTATATGAGGGAGGGAGGATGTAAGTGTGGGTGTGGCGGTGCCAGTATAACTAATTTCCCAATTCTTGTAACAGTAATGCAATATCTCTGCATACATGCGTGATTTTAACCATTCCATTAGTAAACTCTTCGATCTAGCTCTTGGACTACACTTTCTTCTAAATTAAGACCAGACTATAGCTGTGACTCGGCGACAAATTTGGGAGAAAACAGATCTCTGTGAAACAGATCTTCGCTAGGTGGCCTATTTTTGAGATATAAATGTGGCCAAGCTGGGGAGATGCTCTCCAGATCGGCCACCTATAAACCCATATAATTTTTGAACCAGTGACCGACAAATTCTGATATTTGGCGCCAAAATTTCTACTAATTAGCGACAAAATTTTTAAGTTTTCAAAATTATAATCCCTGTTAGTGGTCATGCTAGTGATAGTCCACCGATTTTGTGTAAGAGTAGTTTCAAGATAGCACATATAAAACAGTAAATATCTCAGCAGTGGCATTAATTATTATACAATATGAATTTATAGGGTAGGCATTTCAATAAAAAAAACGCTTTAGCAAATAAATTCATGATTTTATTTTCATAATAAATAAAAAAAAAATCAAGAAAACACTCTTTCTGAGAATTTCCCATATATTAAAATACATGATACAAAAGATGTCAATACAAACTAAATCACTTGGTGCAAAGGCAAGCCTGTCGGTTTGGGGTAGCTCACCTTCGGGCGCGTCCGAGGCGCGTCGACCTCCGGCTAGAACTATCTGTGCAACAGGCGAGTGGAAACCGAGGATAGCCTCTATAACTACATTTTAACAAAACAACTATCTTAAAGATTATCAAAGATACAATGTGCTTTCCTCGTGGAATGCATCTTTGTAGGCATCTCTAATTTTGAATGCAAAATATATGGTATTTGATCATGATTTTAAAATAATGTAAGAGGTATATAAAAAGCGCATTTATTACACTTCACAAGTGAAAAAAAAAACGAGATAATTTAGTTTTATGTAATACAATAAATAAAATATGATAAAAATCATGTATCTAAATTAAGTGTGAAATAATTTACTACAACTTTACATCTAAACGATATAAATGTATTGCAACACACTAAGGAGCTTTGGAACCATTGAGTAATTCGGGGCTTACATTAAATTTCAACTGGTAAGTAATCTCGAACAATAAATCTAAAACTTGTGATTCATCTTTGGTTTTCTGGACATTGAGTCGGCTATAGTTCCATAACTCCTCATAGGACGCAGCCACATGGGCACTACACTGCTCCGTGTCTAGATGCAGCAAGCCTACACTGGACTGCGATCCGTCGTGATTAATTCATAAGTACTTATATAAGTTACAGATCTACTGCGAAGCTGATGCATCCTAAAGCAAATAGAGAACTTTATTGACCAATCAAACATACTATGTTAGCTGCTTAGTTTTTCCAAAGTTTATTTATATCTCTCATGTGAACAGATGTCAGACGATGATCCGAAGTGAAATATGCCATACATTTAATTAAAAATATACTTTCTTAATTGTTACGGACTATAATATGAGCCGATATTGTAACTTAGTGACTAAAATTACTACTGAGACAGTTACAAGAAAGACGCAATACAAAAGTAAAATATTTGCTAAAAAACATCACAGCTCACAAGCTAACGTGAAGGTGTCGCGCAGTAGGAGGGACTAAGCGAAAGGTGCAATGAATGATAACCTACTATATGCAACCACTATGTGTTATTATGTTTCATATGCAGTAACAAACGTACTGTTACAGTTATTATTTCAAGTCACTGGAGCTAAATGTGATTAGTTGAAAGAGATTTTCATAATCATGATTGAATACAAAAATCACCCACTAATATCGAATCGCATGTCAATCTGGTGCAGACCGTGCCTAGTGACAGTGAACTTGCTTGTAGTAGCAAGTCGTCCAGGCACACGCACGTGAAACCAATGCAAAGTTACCGGGTATGAGCGGATACCTGAAGCTTTATGTATCTGAATAATTATGAACCTTCTCGTTATCACCCATGACACCTTGTGAACATATACCAAAGGTTTTCGTTTCGTTAACTAAATAAATGCTCACATGTCGGCATATCAACGCTTATCACAATATATAAAAATATATATATTAAAGAAGCTTAAACTACAACTACACATTGAAGATGCACACTGCTCTGCATTTGCCACCACACGTGGAATTGATAACAACGCCGACAGTAACATACATATTATTAATATATTTTTTTTACTTTTTTTGTTTTTATTTTATTTGTGCGGCAGCATATGCAATTCTGCAATTAATTCACAGCATATTCTTAAAGATAACGAGATATTGCATCTTGGAAATCATTGTTTTATATCCATATGAGAAAGAAATGAGAGCATGTATATCCCGTCTATTTCACACAAATTGGTAACTGGCTCTGTCTTTGTACTGAATGATTACTCACGTCTCAGTTAGCCGCATTTCTTTCTCAAGCAGATAAATAATCTCTAAGTTCATCGAACATTTAATCGAGTTTAAGCATCCATAATGAGAAACTAAATTAATACTTTTGTCACTTCATAAAAATATTATATCTGATTTAAAAATAGCAACATCAAAAGACCACTGAAGCTTCGGTCTGCTCAAACCGTAATACTTTTATTTTAGAACTGGTACTATATCGAATTTATATGAAACCTGATATATTATATCGCAGAAAGCTATTAACTGTTCTAAATCCATGTGCACTTATAGACTTTAATATTAGGTAGCTCAAAACATTACGCCTAAGAGAATACTACCAATATTTTTCATTTTTTTTTTTTGTTGCACTTATTATTAGGCTTTCCATAAACACATAGTTATAATAACGGTTACGATTTTAAAAAAAATATTTTCGTCGCCCCTGTAAGGTACATCTATGAAGTTTCATTTAAATTCTCTATGATGTAACGGCTATCTCTTCAACTCTCATCTGAAACAAGTGCATAATTATTTAGTAATTAATTTTTATTAATGTTTACGATGGGTAGTCATAAACATATTTTCAAACATAGTTACCTCGCGCGCCCACAATGATAGACTTCCGCTTGATATCTTGCGCGGGCGCAGGTCGCACCACGCCAGGCGCTCCGCCGCCCACTAGGTGACCACCACCAGCACGGATGGGTTTCGCTGGAAAAAATCGCAATGTTAATATTTGTTATTCCTTGTAGAACAATGCATTATATCAATTTAAAATTCTACTTACCAATTTGGGCTTGTGGGCCTCGCCGTGCGAGGTTCTTAGCACGCACAGCCTCTTTAATTCTATCAACTTCAAATTGATATCTCTTGCGATCACGCATGGCGCCGTCCTTTGCCTCCTGCAAACCCAACACATAAAATAAAATAATTAACAATCTTAACAAATAAACCGCGTACGAGATTAGGAGCTAACTCTTGATAAACGAAAAATGTTTGTCAAGTGCGATACAACACAAGCGCCAGAGATATCATCAACAGAAATAGTAAAAAGCGAGATAGATTGTACCAGAAAAGTAACTAGCACATCGATGTCATCTCAACCTGTAGTAATGCGCGTATCCAGCATGAGAGTTGATTTACAAGTGTCTTGTCCATTCTTCTCCATAGGAACCTACTACGCTTTGGAATGGGCAATTAGCTTCACGTTTCTGACTGACAGACTGACAAATCACAAAAGTACCTGTAAATGGTAATTGACATTAAATGCTTTGAGTTCGAATAATAAAATGTACCTTGAGTGCTGTTTCTAGGGCCTTGACGCGCTCCATAGTGGCTCGCAGACGCTTCTCGAGTTTGGGTACCTCGCAGCGCAAGTCCGCGTTGTCGCGAACAAGTTGCTTGTGGACCTTGGTCAGCTGTTCCAAGTTGTTCTCCAAGAACGATATCTTCTGCTTCTGAGCCAACGAGCCGCCCTCCTCTTCGGCGCCTTCTTCCGAATTGTTGGATTTCTTTATCCTTGCCTGCTCAATACAATGATGTTAATAATAATGATGCATTAAAATATAGTAATTATTTTAATCAAATTGATTCCAATATTGACTGTACTCGCCTGCAGATCCTGTACAAATAATTTGCGCAGATTGTGCAGTGTCTGCAGCTCCTTGGCCACAGTGTCCTCCAATCCTTTGAGGTCAGCGCGGGCTTGTTCACGCCGCTCCACGCTTTGACTACACAACAATAGGTCTCTCATTAGTACACTTAAATACTAAAAAATTCAATTATAGTTAATGACCACCCGTTATTACCTGCGAACAGATGTGAGCTATCTAACTCCCAGCACGCACCCATCCATATACATCACCACTCCTTGTACTTAGGCCGTATGTTTTAGAAAATGCCAACCCTCGGCAGAATGAATATGAATGGGATACGTGCGGAATAAAATGATAACTCAAAAGTAAAAAGCGTAAGGCGTTACAAGACCTCGCACTACGTCTACATCGTACTTACATCGATCATAACAATGTGTAACACATATACGTTTTGTCGCTTCTTTCAAGCAATTTAATCTAGAAGAGTGTATTGAAATAGGAATGTTCTAAATATTGCATCGATTAAGTTGCAAGACCAAAGGTACGCCTGGTGTGTTTAAGTTACATGCACATAAAATATGCGTTTTTTCACTGTCACTGGGAAGTTTTTATTTATAGTATCTTAAACACATGGAGGCGATAATCACTCTTCGGCAGTTCGAGTGCACACAGACTAGGGAAAGTGACATGGATACTAGGAACAATATAATGCGGTAAAATGCAATCGAATACTGAATTGATGGCCAGTATTAGAGTGGAATGATGTTTCATGCAATGTTAAATTATCTGCTAAATGCAATTCAATCCTATGTGGTAAATGCTTGAAGGAATGATAAAATGGCTCTTAATAGTAAATGCCTTAAAACAGACATGGCAGTTTCAAATGAAATTATTACTAAATGGTTCCATATCGCCTATCGTCTATCAATAACTTTAAAATACTACGTATATCTATCATCTAAACTGCCTCTAATAAACTTTGATTAAGTATACGAGATCTTATTTGGACAAACAGTAAGGTGAACACTATTATTCCGAAACACGATAATATCCATGCGAAGTTAGCTATAACGGTTTTCAAATTGTATAAAAAAATAGTTTAATAAAAATATTACTCGCCGACTCTCTATACAAACACTCACGGTTATTTACAGCTATATTTACAAGAAAATATTGTTTTACGTTATCATTCTAATTTGCTGCTTCATATATTTGCGACTAATAATTTGTGCAAGCATCAACGACGATATAGACAGTAAGAGTTGATATTTACGTATTACAGCGTTACAAGCTGTACTAACAAACGACTAAAGGTTTATCTTTAACTTTACGCTATTTCAAGTGTAAATAAATCTAGGAACATATATTCTTGAAAACGAAATCCGTAGAGGTAAACTTGCAACTGTACAAATACCTCATTGTTTACAACGCAGTAAGGCAGTGTGACTTGATACCAGTTTACAAGGTGCGACCATTCATTTACGCTATATTATATTAACAACCGAAATGATCACAACGCGATAATTCATAACGAAATGTAGTAGAGAATATAGCTTCAGCTACTAGTGTTTAATGTATTTTTACGAAAAACTTCATGCTAAATAAATACGAACGTTAATATAGATCATGCTACAATATAGCAAATAACTACAACATTCAAATATTTTAAGTATCTTACAAGCAAAATAATCATTGATTGACTAGGCATTAAATGCTTTATCAACTAGTGTCATGATTAGTCTTCAAAGCCAAGCGTCAAAAATGCATAAAAAAATATGAACTTATCGTTTTGAATATCAAAACAACAATAAATACAACTGGCTTACATCAAATTACATTATAACAGATCTATGTATTTTGTACTATTGCTATACTTCAAAATGTAAGCCAGTTGCGATTGTGATAGCATTGCTATTATTACATCAAATGAGTACATGGATCTCTCACACACATTAAATTAATAAACTGAGCTAAAGTCAACATTTCATTCAGCAATCCATACATAGAATTTAATTAGTAATCTGAGCTGGTCCCGTTCGACATATTTTCAATAAAATAACATGCCAACTAAAACCAATTCCGATTCTGTGTTCAATAATTGCTGATCATGTCATTAAAGGCACTGCAAAAAATATTGTCTGGTGTCTAGAGATCCACATTTATATCACAGAAAACATGTAATGAAGCTTAAACCAAAACAACAATTTGTGGATAACGATGGGTGAGTAGGATCATGGTGACAGATATAAGTAGATGCAGTTGGAGGGGGTGGATGTTGCAGGAGTGGCGGGGGACAGGGGACTTGGGGATTGCCGAGAGCGACTTCTCCTCTTTGGCGGAAGCTTTTTCAATATCAAGGCCCATTCCGTATGCAAATCCTAGTTTCTCCCTCTTCGGCGATATGATGTAATCCCTAAAGATATCGCCCTCCTCTTTCAACACCATCTGTTGATTGACAACCTCTTTCTCGGCTTTATCGAGAGTACGTCGCGGCGAACGTGACACTAACATGAGTTCCTTGAGTTTGGCGGACTTGTCGGCCTCCTCGCGCTTCAGTTTCTCGTAGTCGTCCTGTAGTTGCTGGCGAGCCAGCGTCAGTTCCTGGTAGGTACTGCAAACAAACAAATTCTCTTTAGTATTTTGTCTAACTGACGAGTTTTTATCCATTATGTTTGTGACGTTAGCGAAGGTCAATAAGTTTTTACTGTGAATATTTAGTAATATTCTTCTGATCGAATTTTGGACACGGCGGCCAATCTCAACGGAGACTAGCGAAGACAATATTATAGTGCACTAGTGTATGCCCAAACACACGTGAATTCCCTCTTCCTTTACTCTCATAACCCGATGGAACGGCATTCCGATATCACCGGAGAGAGATCAGAAAGGCAAATCCCGTATTTTTAAGAATGTTCGCATTTTATGGACAGTCTCAATTTGTCAAAAACACTTCTAATTTCATACTGATTGTCGCCGAGCAGAGATTGCGAAAAGGTCTTAAACGTTTTTTAAACGGGAACCGACTTTCAGGTGCAGGACCGCCGCCTTACGTGCAATAGCGCAACATTATGTAGATCAAGATTGAGAGTACTAGTTCGGTTCTAAACTCGTGTATTAGTGTTGGTACTCACTCCTTGAGCTCCTGGTGATGCCGCTGCAGCGCGGCCAGCTCGTCGCGCAGCGCGGACAGCTGCGTGGCGTGCGCGTTGCGGAGCTGCTCGAGCTGCGCCTCCAGCGCGCTGCGCACCTGCGAGTCCGCGCGCTGCTCAGCGGCTGCCAGTTGCACGCGCTCGGCGGCCTGTACAGTCGAATATTCATCGTTTTTGCGCGTTTTGACACTAACGTAGAGTAAGGTTTCTAGAAATGTCAAATATCACGAAAGGTTCACTGCCCGAGCTTTTCTTTATCGCGGATTTTCACTATTTATTCATGATTGTTGTAAAGATTGTGCCAATCCTGATTTATCATGCTGATATTAAGTAATAAGTGAGGATCGAATTTAGTACCATAATAATAAAATGTTTGGAACAAATTAATGTTAATATTCATTATTTTGAAGTTTTAATATGTTATAAATTTATAATATAAATATTACATGAAATTAAGGGTACTTTAACATATCCAAAACACATCAAAGTACCTGACAGGACCTTACTCGCCAGTAGCGTCAACTGGTGTGCACAAAACTGATCTTATGACAGAAGCACGAATGTGGTGGCAGTGGGACTTCCAACAACCCAGACTGTACCACAGAGAGAGACCTGTGTCCCAATAGTGGGAATATGATAGCCCGATTATGCTATAGCGAGGCTTCAGTATTTTGCTGTTTTATACAAAAAAAAAAAGAAGTTAAATGTTAGTGGTTCAAATACCTGCAAACGCGCGCATTCCTCACGCAGAGCGTCAGCGGCCTCCTCCAACTGTCGCTTCTTGTTCTCGGCCTCCCGCATGGACTCGGCGAGTGACGCGCACCGCGCCTCGTGTTGAGAGATCAGGAGCCTGCACTCGCCCAGCGAGCGTTCGTACTCCTCGATCTGTTGGCAAGAGGATTAAATCGAATTCTCGTTTCTTTGTAATTTTTGTCAAGTGTAAGTAATTTTATAAAATTGCCTATTTATTCTTAGATAAGTAATGTATGAATAATATTCTTGTAAGTGTACACATGACCTACGAGAAATCGACGAACGAATCGATGTCTAATTGAAATTGACACATTTTTTACTTATTAAGTTTTGCGAGCTTACGCTTTTTAGAGTGTTAAAGAAATTCAGTTTAAGTCCTAGAAAAATGTTTCCATCTACATATTATTATATCTCGTTTAGTGGTGTAGTGTAAATGAAAATATTTTGATACAAGAAAAGGAATAATAAATGTGGGAGGACAATGTTCACTGACCTTCTGGTTAGCGTCGATGTTGGCAGATTCTAGTGAATGGCATCGCTGCACGATGTTCTTCACCTCGCTCTTCATCTTGCTGATATGAAGACGTGCCACCGTGAACTCTTCTTCCAACTTGCCCACAGTGTCCACATTCAGTTTGAAATCCAGTTCGGAGCCCCCGACAGCCGCACCGATCTCTGCGAGGTCTCGAAGAAGGTTTGTAAGTAGTTCAGCAATTCGTTTGCGTTGGTGAGCTGATAGATCGCGCAGTTGTTGAAGTTCGGATGTCGCACTGGCCAAGGCACTCTGAAACAAGAAAATGTTTTAGTATACAACATAGCAACCTTTGGGTTCTCACAATTTAAATCAACTTTGTAGTCCTTTGATGACCTGCTGTTTTCAATTACAACTAGAGTCGGAACAAAAATGTTTTTTTTTTTTACTTTATTGATTAAATTTAAATCACACGAAACTTTGTACTTTTCTCAATTACATGTTATTTTCAATTATTGTGCTACCAGTTGTAACTACTATGAATTTTCTCTGAATAAACGGATTTATTTACCGGTACTTAATATTTTTCGGCCGAAAACGAAAATTGCCCAAAATGGATATTTCTGTCGAATGCGAAATAAGGTCGGACTCTAATTACATCTAATTCCTATCCTTTTATCCTTGCAACTGACCTGCTTGGTCTGCAACTCCTCAGACATCTGGTCGCACTCGCGGCTCTTGCTGTCGACCTCCTGCGACTTCTGGTCGTAGTTGACAGCGAGCTCCTCGAGGGCTTGCAGCACTTCCTTGACCTCCTCCTTAGCGGCTTCGTTCTCCTGCTGGATGCGGTTCATGTCGCCTTGCAGGGCCTCGTAGTCGCGTCTGTTGTAAAAATATTGTTGGATGAATATAAATTAGATAGACCATAGTCGGCAGTTGCTTTCGGTGGAGTTCGGGTGTGCAAAACCGAAACTGTGATTCTAAAATGAATATTAAATAATAGGTTACGTACATTTTTTATTCAGAGTTGTGGAAGCTCTCGTTTAGATTTTTTTGTTATTGTTAAAATCATATTTTTCTTGATCATTTAATAAGTCCAATTATTGACTACCAAAGGAAGAGTTCCCATTCCTAGATTATATTACAAATTGTAAGATTAAATCTAAATTAAAAAACGATTAACATATAAGTTACTGATTTCAATCCAATCACCCATGTTTTTTGAAGGCATAGAAATATGAATTAACAAAAGAACCGACTAGTCTGAGCTTTTTGACAACTAGTCGCCCAATTATGACCTAGTTGGTACATGTCTAATATAAATATCAAGTACTAAGAAAATAAAGAGTCGATTTTTTTTTCATTAATCTCATCAATCTGGAAAATACCACCATCTGGATGTAAATTAAACATATCTCAAAAGATGTTCAAGTATTTTCAGGCATCAGCACGTTTTTATCAGTGTATGTAGAAAACATGCCTTGTTTAATCGCAAATTTAAATGACGTTGCAACATGCATGACAGCATGACTGCTAAAAGTGTATTAATGAGGAATTCTTACCCGACCGCGGCGAAGCCCAAAAGGAGGTTTATATTTTTATATAATAACTAGCATTTTGCCCGCGACTACGTCCGCGTGGATTATAGTACTTTCCTCTAAAAAATTTAACATCCCCTCCACCACGTTTGAAAGGTTGTTTCCGAAAATTAATGTAAACATATACCTTATTATAAGTTCAGTTTAAAACCAAACGAAAAGTTTAAACAAAAACATTACTGGTCTCCTAAATTGTCTGAAATAGTTGCTCAGCGAAGGTTGGCCTTGTCAAATTTCCGTAAAAATCCCACCCCTGATAATTTAAATAAACTAGAATCCAAGACCTTAGAATCTCAAACATTAATTAAGAAAGCTAGGAACCATGGTTGGCAAACATTTTGTGATTCTATAGATGATGCTACGTCGACACAGGAAATGTGGCGCCGTATGAAGTGGATGAAGGGTTTTAAACAACAAAGATGGTGCCCTCCTATTGACAAACAAGTTGAGCTTCTACGTTCTCTGACTCCAGACTATGTTCCCAGTTTGATGCCAAGTTTTAAGTCTCAAAATGAAATTTTAGAATCCGAATTTACACGTCAAGAACTTGAAAATTGTGTTAAGAGAAAGGATTCGGCCCCGGGGCAGGATGGTGTATCTTATTCAATGTTATATTATTTACCGGACTCAGGAAAGTTACTTCTACTAAAGATATACAATTATATATTTAAATTCGGTATTGTCCCTCACCAATGGAGAAATATTCATATTATTCCCATACCCAAATCTGCAAACAATGTTAATAGCGAGATTAAATTAAGGCCTATTTCACTGATGTCGTGTGTGTGTAAAACCTTTCATCTGATGATCTGTAAGCGGTTAGAATGGTTTGCAGAAAAGAACAAACTTCTGTCTCCATACACAGTAGGATTTCGAAAGGCTCAATCAAGTTTGGATGCACTATCCCGACTAGTTTCTTGCATTCAAGTTGGATTTACGAAAAACATCCCTACAGTTGCATGCTTTTTGGACATTGAAAGTGCGTATAACAATGTTTCAATTGACACTGTTACAAAAGTATTGGATGAAATTCAGGTTGGGTCTCGGTTTTGTAGTTATCTTTGGTCGTTTTTGAGCGAGAGGGAATTAAGAATTAAATCATTTAATAGTGAAGATTATGAAACAAGACTGACTAATAGAGGATTGGCTCAAGGTGACTCGTTGTCACCTTTATTATTTAATTTAGTGACACATCAAATCTGTCGTCAAGTAAAAACCGTTATGGTATCGCAATACGCTGACGATTATGTTATATATTTTAGTGATAAGCAAATAAACAAATGCGAGCGATATTTACAGGATGCCTTAAACTGTATAATCACATTGCTGGGTGAGATTGGATTGACTTTTTCCCCAACCAAATCTAATTGTTGTATATTTAGTAGGGGCCGAAGGCGAATATTACCTTCATTAGAAGTGTATGGTCAGCCGTTAGCAGTGCTGGATTGTGTAAAGTATTTAGGAGTTTGGTTGGATAGAAGTTTACGCTGGCGGAAACATATCAATGAGATTGTTAGTAAATGTGGGAAATATCTTAATGTATTAAAAGTACTGGCAGGCTCTTCTTGGGGAGTACATACTAAACATATACGTAGATTATATATATCGCTAGTAAGAAGTCGACTTGATTATGCATGTTATTTGTATGATTCTAGTGCAAAAACACATACAAGCAAGCTAGACAAATTACAAAACCAAGCACTTAGAATAGTAGGAGGTTTCATAAGAAGCTCACCAATCCATGTGATGGAGAGTGAACTGCACATACCACCATTATTTTTGAGGAGAAAATATCTCGCGTACAAGATAATCCTAAAATCATTGTCATGGTCTAATAATATAACTATACACACAATTTCAGAATTGAGCTCCCTAACTAATAGTAGTTATTGGACAAATAAAAGAAAACCCCTACTGGCCACTTGCTTTAAAGATTTAGAACAATTGCAAATTATTACCTTGGATAGTCTTAAAATGTTCTCTTTAGATATTTGGGTATCAGCTTTACAAATTAAGCATATTATTAAAAGTGATTTGGAATGTGTAACGCACCCAAAAAAATGTTATAATCACAATGCTTTGGTACACGAAGTGGTATCTGAATTAGCTTCCAAATATAGTGAGTGGTGTAAAATTTACACAGATGGGTCAAAAAGTAAAGATGGGTGTGGAGCTGCTTTTTACTTTCAAAGTACAAGTTATAAGGCTATGTATAAAATTAATGAAAATATATGTATAATGTCTCTGGAACTCATTGCAATATACCAAGCGGTGTCATATTCACTTACTCAAAATCTAAATAAAGTAGTTATATTTACAGATAGCAAGAGCGCTTTACAACATGTGGCTCGATGCGCCTCTGGTTGCAGAGGTGCATCGATAGCCTATGACATTCTTAAACTAATTCATTGCTACAACAAAGATGACATTAGGATTATCTTGCAATGGGTTCCAGCGCACATAGGATTACGGGGCAACGAGGAGGCTGACAGACTGTCAAAACTGGCAGTGGAGACGGGCAATGTTATCTCATTTATGTCTGATTACTGGGAATATTTCTCCAGGTTTAAGAGTCTGTGTTTCGACAATTGGAAAGAATATTTTAATGAAATATCCAAAGAAAAAGGCATTTGGTATAAAGCCATTCAAAACGAGCTACCTCGTGAGCCCTGGTTTAATGATAAATGTTTAACTAGGAGTTATGTTAAGTTAGCGTTAAGACTTCGTTCTGGCCACTTTCCATCGGCAAAGTTTGCTTTCTTAATGCGAAAGGCTACATCACCTAATTGTGAGACATGCAATAAAATTGAAGATGTGCAACATTTGCTGATGGAATGTGCTAAGAACAAGGATGAAAGGGAATCTTTGGCTAGGGAATATAAACTGAACATGTGGGATGTTGGACTTATCCAAAATATTTTGGCATACCCTAAATCCGAAAAAACTAAACGCATAATTTGTGGTTTGATGCAGAAGTTTAGGCAGTAATTCTCTTTTCTATTTTCATTGTAGTGGTGGCGGGTAGTTATGTAATAAAATATAGTGTATTTACCAGTGTATAGTTGTGTGTAAATAGAATATAAGGTACAATGGGGTTGACGTATCCGTGTGGATAAAAACCCCTTATAATAAAAGAATAAAAAAAAAAAAAAAAAAAAAGAAAATTAATGTTTACGATTTTTATCATTTATATAGATTTAAAATTATAGATCAATGGAATAAGATTTTTCAAATAAACTGTGTCCTTTATCATCACGAAAGGGCTTGTCTTTATAAAAGCCTTAGGTACCATTCCGTTGTATGACATAAGAGGGCTGTCGAATTTTGTCACCTCTCTCGCTCAAACGGTACCAAATTTTTAAGATTGTTACATTAAAAAAAAAATGAGTAAATAAACTTTTTAAACTTTCGCGATTTGCACACATTATAAACAAAACTAAAAACGGATCTTCTCGCGATATTCCTTTTTACGAGGTAAACAGTCAGTCAGTCAGTCAGTCCAGTCATTAGCAAATGCAAGCAACGCCGGTCGCCCGACGAGATCCGCCAGTGTGTAGACGTCATTAGTGTTGTGTGTAGAAGTACCGACAGTGACAATAATAAAAATTGTGAAGACCAAGTGAGGGTAGATGCCAATACCCGCACTTTACGAAGACGTCGCTGAGCTGTCATCAGTCCTCCCGTGACCACGATCGCTGCAAGGCGGTCGAAACGTCGGGAAACAAGTAGGTACCTGTTTACCTCGTAAAAAGGAATATCGCGAGAAGACCCGTTTTTAGTTTTGTTTATAACTAGTAAATAATATTAATTTAATAGGTACCTAATTATTATTTACAGAGGCAAATAGGTATTGCCAAGATTCAAGTTTATTAACCAAAGGAATAAGATGTTTCATAAAAACTGTATCCCCTTTTTTTACCCCCATAGCGGCGGAATTTTGTAAAATCGTTTCGGATTTTTCAATAATTTGAATCAAAAAATATTGATTCAAATTATGAGTTAATCAAGCCGCGCAGTAGTCCTCCAGTTAATCAGTAATTACCATTTTCGACCCGTCCGGGGTCCATTGTTGAAAAACCCAATAACTTATTGTTGTTCCTTTTCTGTCAAAAGTATTAACGCTGAGTTTCGAGTTAATCGGACGGCTCGTTAAAATTCTTCCATACAAACTTTAAACTAAATGAATAAGATTTTTCATATATAAACAAAATCTCCGCTTTTCACCCCCTTAAAGGTTCAAAATTTTTTTCAAAAACCCCTCTTCTTAGTGCTCCCCTATGTTATAAAAGGAAGCCATGTGCAAAATTTCACATTCCTAGAGCCAGTAGTTCCGCTGTGCGTTGATTTGTCAGATATTTTTATAGCATTTTTTTTCCTTTTCCAAACTGACATAACTTTCTTATATATGAACCGATTGAAATAAAACAATCACTAAATGTTAAGTGAAGCTTACCACAATACATTAGTGAAAACCGCACCCAAATCGGTTAAGCCTTTTCAGAGATTAGCGCGGTCAAACGTACAGACAGACAGAAATTCTAAAAATCATTGTTTTAGGTTCCATTGCGTTAATAAAGACGCCCAATAATAGTTTTTCTCAAATATATATACACTCAGCGGCAGAAAAAGTGGCCCAAGTGCAAAAAGTAAGCTTGTAAACAAACTATGTGTAATTTATGAGATGTTTTGATGACGGTAGGTTTCACGTGACCTTAGTTTATTTAAGTGGGTAATTTGAAATTAACTTGTGTTTAGATTGACGCTGTCTAAAAACTTATGCCAGAACTGTTTTTAACGTAAATCCGAGAGGTAAGTTAAAATTCTTTTATTTTGATATCATGATCTTTAAAATTGTTTTTTATTTATTACGAGTTTATGTCGATTCCAGAAAAACTTCCACCAAGGGCGAACGCAACGTGCGGTGGCTGCTACTCTCAATGTGCCGCGTACTACCCTACGATTTGCACTTAAGAGATATCGTGAGACTGGACTCTATACACGGCGACCAGGTAGCGGCAGAGTAAGATGTACTTCTGCCCGAAGTGTTGAGAAATGCTTCCTTACCGCTGTTGAAATCAGGCAGCGGCTTCAAGTGGCACGTGGCACGGCACGGCAGTGTTAGTGAACGGACCATAAGGCGAAGTATGGAGGAACATAATTTACGTGCCAGGAGACCAGCACGAGGGCCAGAACTTGAGAGACACCACCGAGTTGCACGCTTAAGATATACCCGTGAACACGAGAATTGTACTTTGGAGCAATGGAGCAAGGTCTTGTTTACTGATGAGTGCAGAGTAGCCTTAACAGCTCCAGATGGTCGTGAGAATGTATAGGCGCCATGGAGAAAGTTTCCTTCCCATCACGACACGCCAGACAGTAAGTTACCAAGGGGGTCTGTCATGGTGTGGGCAGGTGTGTGTTCCGAAGCGCGTACGGAGCTTGTGATCGTGGATCAGCGCCTAACAGCAGTCAGGTACATTGAAAAAATCCTCCAGGATCATGTTGTGCTTTTTGTGGACTTAATTAGTGACTAATAGTGCTACTTATAAACATTGTAACATTAACTCCTATAATATAAGCTTGACTTAGTGTAGGAGTTAGAGAATTCCATATCTTCTATGTGACAGCGTACAACCTCACAAAGATTTAAACTGTTATTAGTTTAAGAAATTGTTGTACCTACTTTGATGGAAATAAATATTTATTATTTATTTATTTTATTTATTATTGTAGTCTGAAGATATGCGAATACACAAACACAGAAAAACTACTAGAAGTGCTTCAATAATTATGTAGATATTATATTAAATTGGTAATTTTTTATTTGTATTTAGTAATAATAGGTCTTTACCTATGAAATTGCCGTTTTGTATGAAAAAATTTAAACGAATTTTTTTCGTGCATTTTTTATTTGTATTAATCAAAGTAATCACCCCTGCAATCAATGCATCTTTGCCAACGCAGTGGCAGTTTATTAATGCCCTTCTAAAAGAAATCAGCTGGACGGGAGGCAACAAATTCTTCAAAGGCATTTTGTACTGCCTCTCGGGTATTGAATTTTTTTCCCGCCAAGAAGTCATCCAAATTCTGGAAAAAGTAGTAGTCTGTAGGCGCAAGGTCTGGTGAGTAGGGCGGATGACGGAGAGCTTCCAACCCCAGTTCTTGCAACTTGGAGACCGTCTGCTGTGCAGTATGAGGTCGCGCGTTGTCGTGCAGGAGCAGCGGAGACGAGCGATTGACCAATGCTGGTTGGAGATGTGCCAGCTTCTCCATCATTGTGTTCAGTTCTTCACAGTACACATCTGAAGTAATGCTCACCCCGTTTGGTAAGAAGCTGTGATGAATCACACCGGCGCTAGACCACCAAACAGTGACCATCACTTTTCTAGGGGTAAGTTTTCGTTTAGGGCATTGTTTAGGTGCTGAACCAGGATCCAACCAACTTGCTGAGCGCTTGCGGTTATCAAACAGAATCCATTTTTCATCGCAGGTAACAATGCGGTTCAAAATTCCTTCATTTGTGTGTCTGTTGAGCAGTGCAAGGCACGTCTCGACGCGTACTTCGCGCTGGCGATCATTGAGTACGTGGGGCACCCATTTGTCAAGCTTTTTTACCTTGCCAATTTGACGCAAATGGACCAATATTGTTTTGACGCTAACGTCGAAAGCTGCTGCTAATTCCCGTAGATTGTGTATCATCAGCTTCCACAATCGCCTTTAATTCGTCATTGTCGACCAAAGTCTTCGGACGACCGCGAGGTTCATTTTTCAGGTCGAAATTTCCAGAACGGAAGCGAGCAAACCAATAACAAGTGGTGCGTTGGTTTGTAGTGTTAGCTCCGTAAACGTCGTTGATGTTGCGTGCCGCTTGTGCCGCGTTGCTGCCACGACGGTACTCATATTCCATAATTACTCGAATTTTTAACGTATCCATGATGACGAAAAAGATTGAAATGCGATGAAAATGTAACACTAATCAATAAACAAATGACTACTTTTGGAAATAAAGCCATGTTTTTAAAATAAAATTAATTTGAAATTAGAATTCTTAGCCAAACAAAAATTATTTTGATTTGAAATGGCCAGTACTGCAGAACGGCAATTTCATAGGTAAAGACCTAATATAAGTAGGATAGTATTATTTCAATAACCAATTAACTATGGAGAAATAACCAGCTGATCGCTTAGTCTGGGGATGGGGATGGGGAAACACATGTTTTTATTAACCTAGCTCAGGCAGGTCGCCACAAGTTATAATGTAGTACCAACGCACCTTTCATAGGTAACAAACAAGTGTAAATTAAATTAAACTAGTTTCTATACAAGTATTTAAGCTAATCTGTTAAGAATTTGGTACTACTAAGAATTTGTAAGTTTTGTAAATGTATTACTTTGTAAAAAGGACGTAAATAAAATTATTATCATTTTTTTTTTTTATTTATAATTGGTCAAGAAGATTTTCTACTAATGCAGGAAAATGCAACAGCTCATACGGCTGGCATCGTTAAGTCTTACTTAGCTGATGTCGGTATTCAGAAACTGCCTTGGCTGGCTCGCAACCCAGACATGAATCCTATAGAACATGCCTGGGACATGCTTAAAAACGGGTCCGAGCACTGCCAAATCCACCAGAGACACTCCGTGAGCTAAAGGCGGCTCTGGTAGAGCGTGGGAGGAAATTCCTCCAGTAGACATAAAAAAACATATTGCAAAGCATGCCAGAATGTATGTAAGCCGTCATCGAAGCAAGAGGGCAATACGCGGGATTAATTTTAGTGATTTTATGTTGTAATTCCAAGAAATTTTGAGAAAATTGTAAATAAAAATTCTTTTAAAAGTTTTGTTTTTAATGTTTTCCCAAATTGTTATTAAAACTTTAACTTTATAGTCTTAATTTTAACTAAACTTACGTTATAAACCGTTAACGCATTACGTGTAATAAAAATAACAACCGTATTTTATTATAAAAAAAAAAAAATAATAATTTTGGGCCCCTTTTTCTGCCGCTGAGTGTATAAATAAAAAGAAGTCCTGACTGACTGGCTCATCAACGCCCAGCCCAAACCCTTGGAGGACCTAGAACGCTGAAATTTTGCACAGAGGTTCCCTTTATAATGTAGACAAGAAATAAGGATAATTCCCGGTACGTTCCCGTGGGATATTTTGCGACATCCACGCAGGCGAAGCCGCTGGAAATGCTAGTCTTACATGAAAAGGCAGTAAGCGGTTACACTTTTATAGCTATAAATACACTTCTGGACACATCTATTGGCCCACCTTAGAGTTTAGGTTTCGATGGCCCCTACCGAAATATGATTGCTAGATTGAACAAAAACTGTTGATGCAGTTTTAAATCTGATACATTTTACCATCTTTTTCGATCGTATTGTTTTAAATTTGAATTCAGAATACCATACGACATGGAGCTACGCCTAACAAGTCGGATATGCGCCTTGTTAAAGGCAATTGATTTTTGAATAAAAAACATGTTTTATCAAATAAAGGTTTAATTTAATAACGCGTGTTGCCTCCATGGGCATCTACCACAGCTCTCATACGATTAGGCATAGAGTTTATCAACCGCTCTATGAAATTTTGAGGGATCATCTCCCATTCCTCTTCTATGGCAGTTTTCAACTCCTGCATCGTCTGGGCAACTGGCTGACGAGCCCTAACACGTCTTTTTAGCTCGTCCCACATGTGCTCAATGGGGTTCATGTCTGGGCTTCTGGCTGGCCAGTCCATAACTGTGATGTTCACATCCCGAAGATATTCCCTGACGATGCCGGCCGCATGGGCTCTTGCATTATCATGCATAAAAAGGAAATTTGGGCCCACATAGTCCGCGTATGGTATCACGTGAGGTTCTAAGCACTCACGAATGTACCTTTCAGCATTTAATGTTGGCAGCCGTGGTCCTGTAACAACCTCAAGTTGAGTTTTGCCGCTCGCGGATATACCGCCCCAGACAGTCCATGAGCCACCGCCATAAGCCACCCTCTCTTCAAAGCAGCATTGTGCGAAACGCTCTCCCTTACGTCGGTAGACCTTCTTCCTTCCATCATTGCCATGTAACACAATTTTAGACTCATCAGAAAAGAGTACACGGCTCTAATCTTGCTGTGTCCAATTTAAATGACTGCGTGCGAAATGAAGGCGCGCTGTTCGGTGGGCTCGCGTTAGTTTGGGGCCATTAGCTGGCTTGTGTGGTACCATATCGCGTTCTTTTAACCTTCTCCGAACAGTTCGAGCGCTCACAGATACTCCGTGGAAGTCGCGAAGTTGGTTTTGTATCTCAATGGAGGTAAGGTGACGATTTCTCAAGCTGGTCGTCACGATGAATCGATCCTGCCTTTCAGTTGTGACCCGAGATCGTGGCCTTCCTTGGCGACGAACAAAGCCGCCAGTCCCTAGGTACCTCCGATAAACATTTCGGACCGCAGATCGACTTAAATTAAGTTGAGCACTCACGTTTCTTTGGCTGTGTCCGGCCTGAATAAGTGCCACAGCTTGGGCGGCGACTTCAGGTGAAGTATCCATAGATTATTGATAGAACCTCACCTTAACGTTAAGAATAAGTAATGTTTGTTGCAAAACCAAAGATATCAATCACTTTTTCAAGAATTAAATCCAAGTAAACCAATAAAACCAAGTTTTCTTAGTATTCGATTGTTTGATATCAACAAACAGGCTCCAAATTGTCTTTTGTTTCTTTAAATTCTGTGTTCGAAATTCAAAAAAAGACTATTGAATGAAATTGTGAATGTGCCAGGTTCAAAACTGCATAAAAACTTTTTGCTCGACCTAATATAAAATTTTAGCTAGGACCAAACGAAACTGAAAATACAAGGTGGGCCAAAAGATGTGTCCAGAAGTGTATATTTTAAAATTACAGATCAAAACAAAACAGTCACAAGAAGATCCATTGATACAAAAAATTCAAATACAGGTAAATTAGAAGGAGGGTCCGGTGACGAACAGCCGCGGCAGGTTCACGGATGTGCTAACGCGTGCCCGTGTTCCCGCCGTAAGCGGCAGAGGAGGACACCGTGTAGTTTTAGTGGATTAGAGTCCCACATAACAATCTCTCCTTGGTAATGCAGTATGCATGAGCATTTCTCCACGATAAAAAAAAGATAAACTAGAAAAGGTACGCGCTTCGGTAATCTTCGTGTTTCCGAATTAGCACGAACTTCGCGCCACAGAGTCAATACTTCTAAGTTTTGTACTACCACGCTTATACATTACCTTGTGCAAGCAATGAGTTCCTCTTGTTCCATCATCTGGTCCTTGAGTTTCTCCACCAGCTGCGAGTGCTGGTTGATCTCCTCGTCTTTGTCGTCCAGCTGTTGGTACAGGGCTTCGAGTTTGCCCTGCATTGCCGCATCTTCGACTGCGCTAGACACGGCGACTGGCACCGGCTGAGTAAAACAATCTTGGTTAGTTAGATAACCACATAACATGTGTTTCACATCACAAACAGAAGCTACAGAAAGTGCTTGTTATTTATTAAGATCCAAACAATAATTCCATTTGATAACTATAAATTTGAGCTCGTGGCTAAGTAATAACAGGCGCACGGGTCGATCCATCAAGTTAAGCTACGCTTGCCGGGGTTGGTCCGTGGATGGGTTACCATCTTTACATTCCGAGACTCCTCCGTGCCTCGGAAAGCAAGTTAAGCCGTTGGTCCCGGCTGTCATTCGTGGATCTTTGACAGTCGTTACGGGTCGTCAGAAGCCCGAAAGTCTAACAACCAGTCTTACCAAGGGGTATCGTATTACCCAGTTACTGGGTTGTGGAGGTCAGATAGGCAGTCGCTTCATGTAAAATACTGGTATTCAGCTGCATCCGGTTAGACTGGAAACCGACCCCAGCATAGTTGGGAAAAGGCTAGGCAGATTGATTGAACTCTAAATGCACATATTTTCTTTCTAACTATTGATACATGCTCATAGGCGGCGCATATTGCGCACCTGACCTTTTTGAAGGACGTCACAAATAAGGTCGGTATATGACCTTCTATTCGAAGTTTATGGGACTTGGAAGTCAATGAACATTATGTATTATGGCATAACGGAAAATTCTTTAGAATAAAGAGGGTCCTACAACAATAGTTGTTATTCATTTGAAACCATTCATCTGTGTTACATGGATTCCTATAATATCTCGCTATAGTTTAGAATAGTTCGCAGTGAATCATTGCTTACCGCCGCAGGTGGTTTCTCTTCAATGAATGACGTAACGGGAGTGACGGCCTCGATTTCTTGCAAGTTAACTTGTTCCTCGATCCGTACGGTCTCGCCTGAGCGCCAGCGATTCAATTCTGCCTCCAGTTTTTCGACCTGATAAATTGATTATTGAGAATTAAGAACAAATTTAGAACTTTTGTTGAATAATTTTACCACGAAATACTATGCCATGATACTGACCTTGCCCTTCAGCCTGCCCACCTTCTCCTTTTCTCTCTCATAACGGCGCTTCCATTCCTCAGCAGTGAGCTCCTCATTGACACAGACAACATTCTTGACGGTTTTGGCTCTACAATAGAAATAATACATAAAGTATGATTTTACAGATTAGTAAAGATATCATCATCATCTGCCTACCCTTTTCCCAAATATGTTGGGGTCGGCTTACAGTCTAACCGGATGCAGCTGAATACCAGTATTTTACATGGAGCGACTGCCTATCTGACCTCCACAACCCAGTTACTAATTAATACAATATGCCTTAGTAATACTCGTTGTCAGACTTTCGGGCTTCTGACGACCCGTAACGACTGTCAAAGATCCACGAATGACAGACGGGGCCAACGGCTTAACGTGCTTTCCGAGGCACGGAGGGGTCTTGGTATGTCAACATGGTCGCCTATCTACGGACTAACCGCGGCAAGCGAAGCTTAACCTGATCGATCAGAGTAGTAAAGATGGTTTACAAATGTTTTATCAAAACTCATTTGACAAATTTTTAGTTTACAACCAACGTTTCATATACTATTAATTTCACAAACAACTTATTCAGCAAATGTTTCATTTCACAAACACTTGCTTTACAAACATTTATTTGACATGTTGATATTACATTTCCTTATTTCTGCATGGCATTGGTACAGTAAAAAATTTAAATCATGTGTACAACACATACCTTTTACCAAAGTCAAGTGTACTCTTGGTCTCGCTCTCGTTGAACGATGCGGGGGAACAACAGATGACGATCGTAGTCCTAGCGTTACCACCGAGCGACTCTTGTAAGATACGCGTCAGTTTTGAGTCTCTGTATGGTATATGTGATTTGTTTCCGTCGGCCAATGCAGAAATGACATTACCCAACGCCGATAGTGATTTGTTAATATTTTTAGCTTCATCAAGGACTGTACCTTCTGCACCAGTTTTAGATACCTGTTAAAAGATTTTTCGAAATAAGGATTTATGGTTTACTGGACCAGGAAAACAATAAATAATATTTCCTTGTAATAATGTAATAAATATGCATTAACTAGTGAAGGTTGATTCATTAACATAATTTCAGTATTAGAATAATAAGTACCTTTTCAGAACCAGCCAAGTCCACCAGATATAACTTGCCCGAAAGTTTCTTTTGATTCTCAAGGTTTTCTTGTTTAACGTTTATGAGGAAGACGGAATGAGATCTAGATGAATGTTCATTCATGTCTGAAGTAAAAAGTGTTGGTTAATAACTGAATGTACACAACTTGCTTCTACTTTGAACTATGTTTAATACTTACTTGTGACTGCAATGTGTCGATTTGATTTTCCCTCCTCAATAACCTCAAACACTTCTTCAGGACTTGACACAAATCTCTCTGTAGCACCTTTGACAAACGGGACTCTGTTTTTGTCTTCATGAACACTGAGGTTCACTTTTGATACTGAAAATAATCATTTTACCAGTCAGAAATGAACACTGTTACTACAGATATCAAGATATGAAAGAATTAAATAGTTTAAGAGTTACCAACCGTCTAACAAATCCCTGATCTTGTCCATGTAAATTTCGAAGTATGACACTTTAATGTGAAATTCCAAGTTCTCTTCCATGGCATAAATATGATTGAATATATCATTTACTATCCGTGGAATAATACCCTGTTTCCCTGGATCCCCTGCAAAACAAAAAAGAAAGTATTAAAATTTAATTAAAGAAGATGAATTTGATGTTCACGATTTAATTGACACTACATACTCGTACCTATGACACCTTCCATAGTATGTGTTTTTCCTGAACTGGTCTGTCCATATGCAAAAATAGTGCCGTTGTAGCCAGCAAGTACGTCAGACACAATACTCTTAGCAGCTTCATTGTAGACCTTTTCTTGGGTTGCATTTGGCTTGAATACTTTGTCAAACAAGTATACTTTACCCTAAAAAAGTTGGAAAATTTATATCTAGAGCAGAAATATAGTGCATTTATTTTAGAAAATATATTGTGTTGGGAAAAAGTAGTAATTGAATTGGCAATTCATACTATACTATTATGAAAGTTTCATTCTAAATAACTCTTGTGTACAGTGGGAGACATTGTAAAGAATATTTATTACCTATAGGTATAAGATGTATGATATAATAACTACATTATGAATTATTCAAGTAGACACAGAATTACAATTTGTGCTTGAAGACTATGATTAATTTAACAAAACTAATACCCTACTTGTTGTAGATATAATACTACTCTTGCAAGATTAATAGACTTCTACTTGTTCAAGTGTTAGTCACTTGCTGGCATTTCATTATGCAAATGGCCTTACAATGTTCAAAACAATTTCAACGTTTTACATATTAAGATGTTGTGTATGTGCTTAACAACTTGAAATGTTTTAAACCATTTAAAGTTAGAAAAAGAAAACAGTCTATATTGCAACATGTAGCATGAAGGCCAAATACATAAAAATATCAAGATTGTTTTGTTCTGTATTGTTATCATTTCCTATAAGAAAATACCTGAATCTATTCACAATTAACATACTCCAAATAATATAACTTTCAAAATTATGATCACAAGTTAACTTGATTTATGTTCTCGAAAATTAGATGTTAAACAAGCACTTCCCTTTCCAAGGCTAATTTACTCTGTACTCAATGTAGGCCTGCTAAAGAGGATCTCTAGTGGTGGTAATTTTTCTTGTGGGTTATTGACTTCTACTTGATTTCTTTGCAAAGCAAAAATACTGAAATGTCTTCAGATATTTGTGGTAAATATAAATAAAAAGTACATGAGAATATTATTATTATTAAATTAAATCATTTATTTCAGACCAAGTCCATAATTCCACATAAAAATACATTAGAATAATTAAAACAATAAAATAAAATTAAATCAAAAACAAAATTAAACATTAAACATACGAGGAATATAATAATAGGAGGATTATGAAACATATTCTTTAATTAGTGAAGTAAGTAATGTTCAAACAATTCTCTGCTTTCAGAAGATTAACAAACAAGGTTCAATGTACCTATTGGTGTTGGTAGACATATTGAAGTTTATTTATAGATTCCTCATTTGCAAATATTTCCTGTGTAGTCTAAAGCAAAAGTATACTGTAGATAGACTGTATATTCATCCCAAGATGAATCAGGTCAACATAAGTATCTGACATCATCACCTAGACAGGCAATAAACTGTAGGTTGTTACATTTTGAGACAAATTAAATGCCAAATTAATTTGTAACCAATCTACTTTCTAAATAAATTCTTGAAAACATAATATTAATACTTATTTAATTTAAGCTTGGACCAGGTTCCATAAGCTGGGTAAGGCATTCCTTTTTTTTTAATATTTTTATACATTTTATTTTGAAATATATAAAAAAAGAAGTAATAATGTTGCTTACAACAAGAAATTGTTGAATACCTATATGGAATATACTTTAAAACAAAAATACATATTGCATTACTGCCTGTCTATTTTTTAAGATATTTATGACTACCCTCATATTAATATGACCCTCCTTTGGTGGTTTCTTTTGTCAGGTGCCAGTTCCTATTAGGTTTTGATTTTTGTGGATGCAGACATAATTACTGAAATGTTTATTAGACAAGCTTCAAACATAACTGGATGTGAATATATCCAGTTGTAATTACATGCTATATAGGATGCAATCAATTATGTAATAATTATAGGGTCAATGAGGCCAACTATTCTTGATATATTTAGCTTTATATCTTTGATAATCACAAGGTATTTGAGACTTACATTATTAATTTGAGTATTCTAAATTATTTTCTAATAAGAATCATTATAGTAGAAAATTTATGTTTGATATATTTTTTATAATTTTGCAATACATAGTCATTTACAGAGATTCTTCAGTATGTACAAAATGATATTGTGCATAAAAAAGGATATTTATGAGAATTTAAATGAGCAAGTATTCATATTTAGTTCATCTTGGAATTGGAGGTAATGAGCTAAAATAATTATGCTTATTAAACAAAATAAAGCCAAAAAAAATCGTGGTATACCAACTCAGGTCAAGGTCGAGGAGGTATTTGTATTGATTTTCGACAAAACAAAGACGTTTGTACTTATGCAGCGATTATTCGGCAAGATTCTTTAAATTAACACGATCATAATCATAACCATCGAAGCGGAATGAAAAAGAAAGGCCATTTCGTAGCAGGTGAACAACTCGGTAATGTATTAGTCATCATGATCTAATTTAGGGCGATGATAGGGGAAAGCAATAGACATTCAAATTATTTGCACTTACCCCTATAGAAATGCAATTGTCATCGGGTCCTGAAGGGAATTTCACAATAAATTTAGATCCAGCTTTTTCTTCAGAGTCATTCAGTGGCCGAAATCGGCAAACTACTCTGATGCTGTCTTCAGCAGCAATCTCGCGATCAGCTGCCATTTTCAAAAAATAAAATAGCTTACACTACACTCCGTCTAAGCAATTAAAAAATAAAACGATTTGGGAACATAAAACCGTGCATGAAGAACTACAAAGTTAAAATTTTGTCACTGAAAAATCTTCATGACAGCAATATCAAAATGTCGGCCATATTCTTCGAAGAAGAAAGGCCAGAAGTGTCTCATTGGCTGAACGATCGACGTGCAACCAACATAATGGAACAAAATCGATTTGGAACTACGATGCGTTCAAAACCTTTAACAAGGTCAATTCTATTCCTTCTGATTACTCATCACACTGTGAAAGTGTGAGAAAATATAAAATGTGCAATTCCAAGCAGTCAAAAATGTTAAAAAAATCAGTCGCAATTTATCAGATTTCCATATAAAACAAAAAACTTTAGCTAAGAAGTCTTAATTCCTTTGCAAACGTAGTTTCTGAACTTCAATAAAAAAACAATTGAATGAATGTATTGAGTTTTCTGCCATAGCCAGAATGAATGATGAGTAATCCTGTGAATGATTTGTCTGGTTGCTCCAATCACTCATTCATATATTTTGTACATTTTGTGAACTGGGGATTATTTATTTGTTGTAACTAAAATGAATTAAAATGTGTTTGACCATAATTTAGCATCGTTTATAACAGGAAAGTACTGGTAAGTGTTACTTGTATTGTAATTAGTTATCATATATGTATTCCTTATTGATCTGAAACTATGTAAACTTCAGCTGAGTGGTCAGCCCACGAGCGACCTAATTATATTTATTTCGCCCTAAAACAATGTAATTTAACAAAACCAGATTCAGAAAAAAAGTAAAACTTATCTTTTACTTGTCTCGAAGATTAATACCACCAATATCAACTGGTTTCAACTTTTATCAAATAACAACATAACTTTTATCAACATGATCCCTCTAATTGTTTAAAGATATAAAGAAAAGTTGTAACCAATTTTAAGGAAAATATGTACTTTTCGAATTTCCAGCCCCATGACATGACACTGATTAAAATTAATTAGAAAAAATATATTTTAGTACTTACAACAAACAAGTGAGTTATAAATAACACATGAACAACTCACTTCAACCAAACCTAGTTTACGTATCAACAGGTTTAAATCCATGTTATTTGTGATAAGAACAGTGGGCACAGAGTACATTCAACTATACTGAAAACAGTGGGTGACATGACAACAAACAGCTAACTTCATTTTATTTATGAGATCAGGAATACCTACCTAGGAAATCTTCGGAAAAAATTGGGACTACTTATCTCAATGCTAAGCTTTAAATTGATGTATTTTAATTGAATGTGCTACAGTGATATGCATTCATTTCAATATTGAAAATAATACTAGCCTGTGTGAAAAAGAAAATGTATACCTACATTATGTGAGTTAGGTAGGTATTACCTACCTAACTCACATAATGTTGATATTAAGAGGAAATGCGGGCAGCGAGACTTGAAAATTAGGTATTTGAAGAAACACACACACACCCCCACACACAAACACACACACATACACCTATACCCTCCATGCAGAAAACTACACAATCCATACAAACACACAATCTCATGTAAAATTACAGTTTTAATTTTTAGTTCTATTTTTGATTTAATTTCTTTTTTCTTTCTTGTTTTTAGTTTTAATTTTACTTTTTAGTCTATTTTGCTTTTGTCACGACTTTTTGGACGTGGGTGTTAATAACTGCGACACAGTATTTATACTAATGCAGTTGTTATCGAACACAAAGTTTCTGTAAACTTGTCTTTTTGTTTCAATAAAATTTATTTATTTATTTAACTATTGCTGCCGCTCTGCGAGTGCTCCACCCTCAAATTCGTGTCTATAGCTAAAAGGAATATTAAAAAAAAACCTATGCCTATGGCCTATGTAAAAAGTCATATTTAGAGGTTTGGCTCTCGCCTATTTCCTCCTCCAATATTGGACAAATTTAAAACATATTTCATAAACTGTATAAGAAGGATATTATATACTATGCCCCTATGTTTTTCTTGTTTCGTTAATTGTTGTCAAATTTGTACACTAGGCCTCTGTTGACAGTGGTCTGTGTAGGCAATTTTGAGCATTTTTTGAGGGTTCTAGTTCTTATAAAAATAATGTATCATCAAAAAGGAAAACATATACAAGTAGCTATTTATATTTTTGTAAAAAAATCATTGCTTTATGGTCATTAACCAGAAAGAAAATAGGCGAGAGTGTTTCTATGGAGAAAAGAGCACCCGCATTTCCTCTTAAATATGTACTTAAACTATCTATAATCACACTTCACACTAATATGATAAAATGGCGAAAGTTTGTGAGTGTGTGTGTTTGTATGTTTGTTACTTCTTCATGCTCAAACGGCTGGACCAATTTTGATAAAACTTGGTATGGATGGAGGTAGCTGGATTTACACATAGGCTACTTTTTATCCCGGTTTACGCGAGTGAAACCGCGGGGCGCAGCTAGTAAAGAATAAAAACAATCAAATAACATAACATCACTTTTGTATTACCTGAAGGTTAAGCCAGAGGTGTATGTATACCTATAGTAAACCCATATTTCACCAGTTATGTTTCAAGTCCCATGTGGCAAGCCTATTGCCACCAACACATTATTACAGTACTTACAAGTAAATCTTACAATAGTGCACATATTTTGTTGTTTCATGAGATATGTGTGGTAACTCTATGCTTATCAGCTTATTTTTATCCTGTAATAATAATGTTTACTTTATAAGTCACAACAATCAGCTGTGCAATTGCAAATAACATCTTTATCAAACTGAACATTTAAAATATTAGTCCCAGTAGTTACTGGGAACTACTGTTCCCAGTAACTACTGGGACTAATATTTTATAACTCCCAGTAGGGAGTTACTAGTTATTAAAATTATGAGCCAGTACAACCGTACTGGCTCATAATTTTATTCTTTTTAATAATTATTAATTTTTTGGGCTTTCATGTGATTTATTAGTTTACTAGCTGCGCCCCGCGGTTTCACCCGCGTAGACCGGGATAAAAAGTAGCCTATGTGTTAATCCAGGGTATAAGCTATCTACATACCCAAATTGGTCCAGCCGTTTGAGCGTGACAAAGTAACAAACATACAAATACACACACACACACAAGCTCACCAACTTTCGCCTTTATAATATTAGTGTAATTACTCACATAATATCACATTAATAATGCATCTGATAGGTAATTATTTTTATTCTTCTGTTTAATTAAATTTTCTATTAATAAATTACTTTCCATTCAACAAAGTAATCAACTTCATGCTAGAATGATCATTATTTATGAATGGACATAAATAATGTGTTCATAACACTAAAAGGCCGTACACGATGTTGATTTTGCTGATTTACGTGATTTTACAGTGTTATAGTAACACTGTTTTTGGAACAATAAATTATTAAATTGCATTGTTGTTGCATTTCTATAAGTTTTAATGCACAACATAAAAGATCATTTCAATTATGAATATTATGATCTAATGTATGAGCTACTTTTTTATTTTTATTATTTAATTTTGATTAATCGACCTAAACCGGCGACTGTTTTGTGAATTTTTGCTGTAAGAAGTTTAGAATTTCATATATTTACGAATCGTTTTGACGTCTAAAGGGTATGGAGAAATTACAATGTATTCTTGTGAATGTTGTCTATACAATGTATGAATCACATACCACGTTCATATAAAATTATTGAGTAAAAAAATGTTTAACTTAGTCAAATTTTAGAGAAAATGGGCAAATAATTGCTTTTGATTTCGGCTATTTAGAACTCGTTCATAAAATTAAAACAACAGAAATAAACTTTAGTTCAAAATAAATCCATTTCCTGAAAAAAAAAATGTAAAAAATTAAAAACATGTTCTGGCATTAAAAAATCTTTTAAAACAACCTAATTTTCGCATTATAAACTCGACACAAAATAAAAAAGTACTTAATAGCTCATTCATTAGATCTCAAACCTTCATGTGTTGTGCATTAAAACTTATAGAAATACAGTAATCACGTAAATCAGCGAAACAGGGAAAATTTTGTATACGGCCAAGATAGATAGGAGTACATCATTGATACGTCCTCTTAAATTTAACACAAATAACATCATATGTCTATTTTCCCTAAAGAACCCATATTTTCACTTGAAACCTTATGATCTAATTCATGCCTTTAGTCATATTTTAAGGAAAATTATTATTATTCAATTCCATATTTTCATTAAGTATTGAAGATCACTTCTTGGTTCTATTGAAGAAAAAAAAAAAAATAAGCAAAAGCATCCTAGAATGTAAAAATCTAAAAAACCAGCAAATAATTTTAAAATGTAGCAATATCTTAGTAAAAAAACATGTAACATTTTAATTGGGGATTCTCTTCCATACATGGCGTTCCATGTCGTGGGGTAATAGTGGCGGCGCCGGGCCCGCCAAAGTAAGCAGGAGCGGTCGATGACCCGGCTGGTACACCCCTTAACCGTTATCTTCGATATAAGGAAACCCGCTGAAGGCTTTCCGGAACTTTGTACGTACTGTGTTCAGTTATACTTGTTAGCTAATCAATTTCCTAGAAAGCACATCATGTTATAAATGAGCCCCGTTCGTACAAATACTTACACTACTTACAGTTGCTTACTACGGAAGTCTTTGTTTAGTTGACGTGTAAGTATACAAAATGTGTTATCAAACAAAGAAACAACAGCTAAGTAAGTACAGTAATAGAAAAGTATGTTTCTTTCCTCGTAGTTCATAATTTAGTCTCGATTGTTTCTGCTTACTCACAAGTGCGAGCGACTGATGATTTAAATGTTCGTATGGCCATCAAAATGTGACTGTATAAGCGAAAGAATGCTTACGATATCACAAATTGAATCATCGTTTGCTCGGTCAGAGTTGTTAATGACGTAATTTACTCGACCTACAGAAACACCGGTTTGTCTTCAAACTTGGAGGTCATCTTATCATACGTTAACGATTGACTATGAAAGTTCGCGATACTTTAATAATTTTTAAGTCCCTAATAGGGGGCTAGCCTATTGTCATCAACCGGGCACAAATCTACTATGTAAAAAATATTATAATTTTAGCACTATTGGAATAAATTTGATAACCCCGAGGTTTTGTTTTGACTCTACGTAAGTAAACATTATGCCAAGATTCACTGTGGACTATCCACCGATCCATTACCACAAGCGATGTTCAGTGAAACAGCACTCTTCAACGTCATTCAGGTAATAATTATTTATTTCTAGTTAATTTTCAATTCAGAGTATCGCTTCTTACTAAGAACTAATGTGGATCAAGGCCCTGGGTAATTTTATTGTAGGTACCTAGTTTCAGTCATCCACCAAATAAGGCAATAGGCAAAGTTAAAAAGGGTCTCGTAAAATAGATCCCGCGGGGTAATTGCGTAACACTACAGTAGCAATGGCTTTCATTTTGACAGTTCAACAAAATTAATTGCGTTATTTACGTTGTCGTCCGAACATGAAGCAATGGATTAGCAATATCATTCAAAATCATTGTGATTGAAAGTGTGTTACACAATTAGGGTGCTAATCTTGCTTGAGTCACTGGTTTCAGAGCTGTTCTTAATCCTTTCGTTTATTTCCATAATTGCCATCGTGTAATCGTTTTAATACAGACAGCACTACAAGATGTTTTCATTTCAATTAGTGCCTAAGTTATTTGCAGTGAGTCAGTTGCTAGCTATTAACTTTTATTGATTTATAGCAATTCGGTATGCAATAGCGTTCCTTGACGTAAGAAGCTTCTTGTTGTATAGAGACATTTAAGTCTTTCTTTGGTGGATCATAAAGCAAATAAGGCAGATATGTTCAATGTACCTAAATTTATGTTAAACACACTAATTATAATTACAAACGCACATGAAACCTGGACACCTACCGCATAACACTGTTATGCGCGGTCATGCGTAAAAATGATTGGCCCCAGTATTGACCCTTGAGGAACACCCACTGAACGATATGATTTTACATCATGTCATGAGCTACTTGATGGATATCTTCCAAGTAACATCTTAGTTAGTTAAAAAGGGAACTGTTTTCTTAAGTTTTACATGATCAATATGGATCGCAAAAGCTAAAGAACTATGATATCATCTTCAGAGATTATTAAAAAGTTGTGCCATTTAATTACGGTCCTCCACGAATAACTCTAATTCATTAGCGATTAATAATATTATAAACTAATACTGTTTTGTAAGCCAAATAATGTAAAAGGGTACGATGGGGCTGACATATCTTTGATAAAAGCCCCTAAACAAAATTAGATTAAAAAAAAAAAAAAAAAAAAAATGCGAACATCAGGGCTTTCAGAGTTCTGTTCGCAAAATGTTCTGTCGGCCCTGTCGCAGTGATTATGTTTTGATGAGTGTATAGAGTATCGATTCCGAGAAGAAACTGTGACGGCGCTCGCTGTATCACCCGCTGACGAAGTTATTTTCTGTACAATTAGTCACGCGTGTATCCGGCGCGGGCGCACGTCGCGCTGTGTTTCAAACAATATTACAAATATAATTTGTAGAAATTACTGAGACTGATTAAATTAATTATAGATGTGATAAAAATCCCATAGTTTGAGCTATAAGTAGATTTGTTTGGTGAATTAAATTTAAACATAAAATATAGTGATGTGTTATTTGTTCTACTGTAGAGTTAACAGGCGAGCTAAAAGATACAAGTGATTTATATATACAAGTTTTAAACAATTTTTTTATAAACAGTTATTGTGAAGACTGAAGAGTGCACAACTGTGATGATAATACTAGGTGAGCTAACCCAGTGATATGATAAGTGACTTATCAAGTTGCCGGTGTCAATATGTAGGTGTAAACAAGAGCAGCTTAATACAAACAATGATTACTGAAATGGCTCTTTAGATGCCTTGCCTTGTTTTTTTATCGGTCGGTATTAAAGACTTCCAACCTATTAGGTTGGGGAAAACGTCTTTTCGCATTATAGTATGTATAAACTTAAAATAAAATCTCTTTGGCTATACTATTTGTATCTAGCTGGTTTTGCTATCATTGAAAGTTTAAATTTTAAAGAACATAATTCCAAATTCAAATTAGGAAAATGTGTTATTTTCATTTGTTTTTCGTACTGTTAAGATGAGTAAATCTAATGAAGAAATTAGATACATTTTAAAATTTTACTACAAAAAAGGTAAAAATGCAACGCAAGCCGCGAAAAAAATTTGCGATGTTTATGGACCCAGGGCCAGTGTCTGTGAGAGTAGCACAAATTTGGTTTAAGCGTTTTCAATCCGGAAATTTTAATGTCAAAGATGCATGTCGCTCTGGTCGCCCTATTACGGATAAAATGGATGCCATTGTTGAAAAAGTGGAGCAAGATCGGCATATCAGTAGTTACGAAGTAGCCGAAGAATTGGGAATTGACCACAAAACAGTTTTGGCGCATTTGAAAAAAACTGGGTACACAAAAAAGCTCGATATTTGGGTACCTCACGAGCTCACTGAAAGAAACCTAATGAACTGTGTACTCATTTGTGATTCTTTATTACGACGTAATGAAACCGAACCATTTTTGAAGAAGCTGATAACTGGTGATGAAAAGTGGATCACGTACGACAAGAACGTGCGAAAAAGGTCGTGGTCAAAGGCCGGTCAGGCTTCACAGACTGTGGCGAAACCCGGGTTAACTCGGAACAAGGTGATGCTGTGTGTGTGATGGGATTGGAAGGGCATTATTCATTATGAGCTGTTACCACCAGGCAGGACCATCGATTCTGAACTCTACTGCGAACAACTGATGAGATTAAAGCAAGAAGTTGAGAGAAAGCGGTCGGAATTAATCAACAGAAGGGGTGTGGTTTTTCATCATGATAACGCTAGACCTCACACATCTTTAGCCACTCATCAAAAATTAAGAGAGTTTAGCTGGGAGGTGTTAATGCATCCGCCGTATAGTCCTGACCTTGCACCTTCAGATTTCCACCTGTTTCGGTCTCTTCAGAATTCTTTAGGCAGTGTCAGGTTAACATCACGAGAGGACTGCCAAAACCATTTGTCGCGGTATTTTGATCAGAAGTCCCAAAATTTCTATTGCAATTTGATCATGTCCCTACCTACAAGATGGCAAAAAGTTATGGAACAAAATGGTACCTACATACGAGTACTTTAGATAAATGTAAATAATGTATAAGTATTAAAAAATGTTTTAAATTTTCTTAAAAAATGCGAAGAAACTTTTTCCCCAACCTATTATAATTTTTTTAAGTCCTATGAAAACCAGATTCTGCGTAGGTATTTACTTTATTTAAATAACGTCTTGAGGATTGATTTAGAACAATTTATTGTCTATTCGTTCCTAATTACGAAACTTTGGATATCTGACATCCTGCAGGATTTGTTAGTCGGTTACTCAGTATATAAGTTTGTTACTAATAATTGCACTCTGTAGTCGTGTGTCGCATGAGCGTCTCATCTCAAAGCAACCTAGTTCATTTATTTGACTCCTACATCTTATGCGGAAAGATAAGCATTTATGGCAGTTAACATGCTGTTTTCAATTCAAGTCAACAAGGTGAACACATGGCCTTATTTAGACTCTGCCGCCGTCTGTGAAATTAGTGTTTAAATTACTCATACATTTATTTATATGGAAAAAAGTAATGTTAAAGGGAAAAGTATATTTTACAATTAGTAAGTATTAGTACCTTTACAATTAGTAAGTTAGTCATGTAATCTATAGCCTCCTATACGTTTAAAACAACTGATATCATTATAATCATTTTGGTCAGTAACTCAGAACATGGCATAAAATAGACGAGGCGGACTGGATACGACTCTGCGTGGGCGGCGCCCTTTCTCACTAGTTAGCAGCCGCCGCCCACAGGTGGCCATATGTCCCAACCGTATCATAACGTCTACTCAACGCCATTTACTACCTGTGAGCTGATGGCGGTGTCGTACAGTCATTCATACTTTACTTACAGCTAATAGTGCGGTGTAAATCCTCGTCACTGGATTTACACAATCTTTATTTATACCACCGTTTTCATCTTCATACGCTGCTTTGTTTTATGAATTTGTAAACAAAATTATCCTTTTAGTTGTCCCATTGACCTAGTTGTATTTAAGACCTTGACCTGTTACGTGTCTAAGAATTTCCTTGCGTCTGGTACGGCGATGCAATATTCAGTTATGTATACCTAGTCGTTTCAAATAAGTAGGTACCTATAATATCAAAAGTATCAAATCAAACAATGAGTATTGTCTGCATATAATGTAACATAGACATAAATATGTAGGTAGTAATGGTGATTGATAAACCGATCTAAGTGATGATTGGGTAATATTGTTTATCAATGGATATAACATATTATGGAATAAGTATCGAAGTACCTACCTACTGTGGCTGACCGTAGTAAATACTTAATTATACACATCATGGGATTCCGCGGGGCAATTGCGTAACACGTTCAATCGGAATCGATTTCATTTTGACAGTTCAACGACATTCATTGCGATATTTACGTAATTGTCGAGCAGACAAATTTTTCGAACGTATGAAGCAATGGATTGGAAATTTGCTTCAAAATGATTCAGATTGCCATTGGTTATGTAATTAGGGTGCCGGTCGGGGATTATATGCATGATCATTATGTAGGTTATTGTTTAATTTATGAAAGACCACTCGATACTCCATTGCGTTTAGTCGCAATGCTTTTTATGTTGCATATGAGGCTTGCACGAGTTTATGTAATACCGGTAATGTACTAAATTACAAAAGTATATTGCGTTCAAGATTAAAATAAGTTTTCCTGACGTTCTGGCCTTTAATACTGAACTCTGAACTGACTTCTGGATGTTATGACTCTGTTCAATGTGTGCCGCAATCATTTTGATTGTCCAGATTTAGTTAGGAGTCTGAGTTACCTGATTCCTCGAACAGCTCATGTACGTGAGGTACGTACTCGACGTCTATTTGCTACTAGTCTCTGTAAATCCAACGCTGGCTCGCGTTCACCACTTCATCGTTTGGTTAAGACTTATAACAATGAGTTTAGTTCAATTGATATCCTTTTTCTCAATAAAAATGCATTTAGGCAACAAATCCAAGCAACCTTAAAGGATCAGCAAGGTAATGTTTAATGTTTAATAATAGTATTTAACGTAATGTTTAATATTTAATAATTAATAATGATGTACGCACACAAATTTACTTTTTCTTTTTTTTAAATGTAAAAATCCATTTTGAGTTCTAGGACAATATATAACTGTGTTACTAGCTAGTTTTAAAACCTACTATAAATTGTAATCTGTGGAGAACGTAGTGGGTAGCATAATTGTTAAATATCGGCGTTTTACCTGAAATAAAACGCTTATTAAACTACTTACCTTATTCGAAGCATAATTAAACTATTGAGATAGGCTGAACCATGTTTCCTGTGCCTTTTTTCCTTACGTTTCTAGCGCTATAGCTCTGTCTCGCTCTCATGACGTCACCAGGTCAGAGAGGGGAGCGCATTTTTGAGCGCGCGCGCTCGGTCTTGTTCATTGGATGATTGAATATGTCACCTGGCAGAAATTAATATTATGCTTCGAATAAGGTAAGTAGTTTAATAAGCGTTTTATTTCAGGTAAAACGCCGATATTAAACACTTGACCGTTATTCGAAGCATAATTAAACTATTGAGATATTGTCTGTTATCGCCTGGTGACGCTCATGACGAACGCCAATGTGTAGGGAAAGATCAAGAAAAAGGAAAAGATGTGTTTGAAAATATTCAACAAAATATCAATAAATCAACATAATTCACTATGAGACAGGTTTAAAAAGAGCAGTAATGCTGTCACTTCTAGAAGAGCCCGAAACCTGTCCTTTATAAAATCGATTAAAAGTATTTGAGGACCTCCAATTTCCCCGAGCCATAATATCTTCCATGGGGAAGTTGTCCAACCAATTCTTGGAAGCAACAGCGGAAGGGACACTTTCAGGAGTAGCAACAATACCTGCCTGACGCATCAGAGCTTTAATCCAGCCTGCAATAACAGTTCGTGAGGCCGGACGAGCTGTACCTCTCGTAGTGACAAACAAGTTAGGACATTTAGCTTCCTGAAGTCTAGTGGAAAGCAGTGATATAGTTTGTTCAACCCAGTATACGGGGTGCAAATTATCGTTATCGGTCATAAGGAGTGTCAAGTCATGAATACGCCTACCAGAACAGAGTACTAAGATGGCAGCGGCTTGACTCGAAACATCAAAAATGTAGTCATGATTTATTGTTCAAACGTCAAGAAAACATACAAAATCATCAATATTCCACACGGGTAACTTGGAAACAATTGGTTTTTGATTGAAATCGATTTCAAAATATGTTACACCAAAACATGATTACTTAGAACACCTGAATCATTTACATTATTACAAAGGGTGGAGACCACAGACTTGTGTAACAATATTGTATTATAAGACAGTTTATGTTTTATATGCAGATCAGCCAGAAAACGAGCTAGGTCAGATCCTGAGGGATTCTAGGGCTAATATGACTACACCACGAAACCCAGCGGTTCCATGCAGGTTTGCAAGTTCTTAGGGTAGAATCGCGCCAAGAACTTTTCAAAAGATCTATCTGAGAATTATTCCACTTACCTAAATGATGTGTCCACTCCCACATTTCCAAACTTCCAACACTAGATCCTGGACGCGAGGAGGTGGCAGTCCCGTTGTCACATCGATCAATACTTTGTTCAGGTTCTGTATTGTGAACGGTGGGGCCAGAGCCCGGGCTGTGAGACCTCCGCGCCAAAAGACTTTCTCCCATCGCGGTGCTACTATCAAGTAAATTCCCGATGCCCGATTGAGGAAGCTCAAAAACCCTGGGAATCAGGAACGGGGGTGCGAACACCCATGCCAGATCGAATTTCCAAGCAATCGAGAATGCATCGTGGGCCACAGCTTGTTTGTCGTTCTGATCTTTCGACACGTAATGAGGGACTACGTGAGCGTTGCTGGAGGCAAACAGGTCCACTTGGGGAATTCCCCATTTTAAGAATATTATCTTGGTAATCTCGGGTATCAGATGCCATTCGGGGACCTGGCGAAACCGCGATAGGTGCTCGGCATGGTTGTTGTACCTCCCCGGAATGTAGTACACATTGATATGAATTTGGTACTGATCTATCAAACAAAACAGGTCGTATGTTATGTCCATCAATCGCGAGGATTTGGTTACCCCTGCGTGACGGAGATACGCTACTACCGTGCGATTGTCGCATTGTATGGTGACCGTAGATTGACTCAGATACACGGGATGACTTTGAAAAAACCTTAAATATTGCCAACATTTCTTTTACGTTGCAGTGACAATTCTTCTCGTTCTGGGACCACGTTCCCCATAGAGACTGGTTGTCCATCTGGGCCCCCCAGCCTAAGTCGGAGGCGTCCGTTTTAGTCGCTGGTGCGTGGTGTAGAATTGACGGATGTTGCAAATTGTGGCTCCACCATTGTAGGTCGCCTATTGCATCTGCAGGTACAGTGTATACCTTGACAGAATTGTCCAATTGTAGTGTGTTTAGGAATTTCAATAGAGTTCGATAGTGCAATCTCCCTCTTTGGTCAACAAAACTCGCAAAGTTTAGTGCTGCTATTACGCTTTGCAACTTCTTTAGGTTTGTCTTCCGCAAATCTACGATTTCGCGAATCTTCGCTAGTAATGAGGGTACTTTTTCCCTTGGCAGACGTTTGAGGTTTAGCCAAGGATCCCACAGTACTCCTAGGTAAACCAGGGATTTCTTTGGTGTTAGGATAGATTTTTCGAAATTTATTTGCCAACCCAGATATTTTAATGTTTTTAACGAGAAGACTTACATGGCCTGCGAGAACTACTGGGTCTTGGTGAGCCAAAAGAAAATCGTCGAGAAATACTAATATTCTCACACCTTGGCTTCTCATAATTTGGGCAATCCAATTTGTCAAACTGGCAAAAGTTTTTGGTGAAAATCTGGTGCTTGCATTTCCTTCCAATGATCGACGAAATTCGATAACTGACCGGCTTGAAATATTTTCATGCCAATATTTACTTCTCTTGGCATTCAAGCCTGAAGGTGATGACCTTCGCTTATTTCCGCCACGTTTATGAGCGTGGTATCTTTGGGTTTGTTTTGCCCCGCGGGAGCGAAAGGAACCTCTATCCATTACACCACTACCCTGTTGAGGATAGTTGCAATACGCATGTGCTGGTCCTTGCGAAGGCATGCTTGAGTTATAGTCCTTACCCTGCGAGGGTGGAACTGAATATTGCCCCTGCAAGGGACGTATATACGCATGTGGTGGTCCTTGCGAAGGAAACTGTATATTATGCTGCAAAAAGCCACCCTGCGAGGGGACGTTACAGTTCTGACAGCCTTGTGAAGGCATGCTTGAGTTATAGTTCTTACCCTGCGAGGGTGGAACTAAATATTGCCCCTGCGAGCGACGTATATACGCATGTGCTGGTCCTTGCGAAGGACACTGTATATTATGCTGCAAAAAGCCACCCTGCGAGGGGACGTTACAGTTCTGACAGCCTTGTGAAGGCATGCTTGAGTTATAGTTCTTACCCTGCGAGGGTGGAACTGAATATTGCCCCTGCGAGGGACGTATATACGCATGTGCTGGTCCTTGCGAAGGACACTGTATATTATGCTGCAAAAAGCCACCCTGCGAGGGGACGTTACAGTTCTTACAGCCTTGTGAAGGCATGCTTGAGTTATAGTTCTTACCCTGCGAGGGTGGAACTGAATATTGCCCGTGCGAGGGACGTATGAGCCATTTTCCAACTTGCGAAGTTGAGGTATTACCATAAGCCGATTTTGTAGTTGTACCAGCCGATCTAGAAGCAGGCCAGAAGGCTTTTTTGATACCGCCAGCTTTTTCTAATGCAACAACCAACTGCTCAGAATTGAATAAGCTAACCTCAGATGGAGGTATTTTCTTTATTGCCGCTTTTATTAAGGGATCGCGAACTGCATTAGTTATGCTGTCTCTGCGCATCTGTATAGATTCAGCCCTATGGCCGCAAATCATTTGCAATAGGTCTGCCGAAACCTTGCTGAACTCACCAGAAGTGAAGATGTCATTTAGCTTTTTTATAGCCTCGAAGTTAATTCTCTCTGGTCTCGAACCCATGTCAAAAATGCACAAAGTTCCTTCTCCTTTTGTTTTAAAATACCGTAAGTTAACGATTCATAGGCCCTCTCCGAGTAACTTAAGTGTTTTAGTGTGTCATTGGGTCTGATCTCCTCGTTTGCCTCGAGTTCGACGAAACTCGGGCTATGGTTATACGATTTAAAACTGAATTTCTCTTAAAATGTTCAAGTAACGCTCGTCTATCTTTGGAACAGCCGGTTCCTTAAGCTTAGTTTCAACATCTAAATTATTTATAAGACTACTACCCTCCAGTTCTAAATCATCCTCCGTGAAAAGGAAAAGGGCGTCGTCGGGCAGCGGTATACTATTATTTATATTATGTTTCACTTTACGCTCCGAGCGGCGATGCTTGTGCTTGCCCCCCCTTACGGTGACGGCGACGCGCATGTTTAGACTTATGGTCAGAAGAACTAGATGAACTGGAACTAGAATCGCTACTATCAGAGCTACTACTACTGCTGCTGCTCGGATGTGAACGCATCCGTTTGGCACTAGATTCTCTATTATTAGCGGTATTCGAAGGACCTGCGACCGGTTCATCTTGCGAAATCAACGTTATTTCTTTATCCATTACGTATTCGGTATTATACTGAAAACAATTGAATTACACACACTGGAAAGAAAAAGAATAAACAACACGCGAACGGAAAACCGTTAAATTCTGAAAATATCAACGTTGATTCACTGTATTATCAATAATTATCATTCACTAAAAACAGTTTTAATAAAAATTGTAAATTGGTAAGTATGCCAACTTTCGTCGAAAGGAAAAATATAGACGGTTGTGAAAAAGAAATATAGATAACTCACCTGCTAAGCAGCAACCGTCTCCGGCAAGGAAAAGAACGCCAATGTACAAGACCGAGCGCGCGCGCTCAAAAATGCGCTCCCCTCTCTGACCTGGTGACGTCATGAGAGCGAGACAGAGCTATAGCGCTAGAAACGTAAGGAAAAAAGGCACAGGAAACATGGTTCAGCCTATCTCAATAGTTTAATTATGCTTCGAATAACGGTCAAGTGTTTAATGTAATATTTAAGTTATTTTGTCTATTTGTTATTGTGCTACTGTTTGTTTTCCCTAAATAAATAAATAAATACTGGGTCACGCAAGTAGAAAGTTATGACTTTATATGAGCACGCTGAAACGCTTGTTATACGTATACCAGGACAATATAACAATTAATCTGCAACCGCAACATATTACCCATTAACGTAAATTATACTGTTTGCGGTGTAGCATGGTGCGGGTATTTAATTTACCCTACAGTATAGTTTAAATCACCGAATTTTAATAATATCAAAGTTATCCTTGTTACAGAATTTGATCTGAAAACGAATCTATAGATTAACTACAAAATGTACAAACAACGATCGACTGTTTTACGACTATGTGTGTGGGTGAGCCTGCTGGCGGTGTGTTGGGGGCAGCGGGCGGAACAACTCCTGGCGCAGAACCCCTGCTCCAGTAAGACGACTTGCAGCGACTGCATTCGCACTGCCAGCTGTGCATGGTGCTTCGCGGCAGAGTTCAATGGCCCAAGGTGCTTCAACCCTGCCATGGAGAGGGGCGGAACAGCAGGATGTGATGAAGCCTACATCTTCAATCCGGACAACCAGCGTTCTGTCGATCCCAAGTACAATATTGAGCTAAGTAGAGGTAATAGATATAGTCAACAATTGGAACTGACCTAATGATTCTCCCTTTTTCCCAGCAAGTTGATTACATGCGGTACTTTTGCTTTTCAGCAAAGTCCAGAATGGGTATGGCCGCAGGTTCATCATCATTCGAAGAATCTTATAGCTCGAAGGGAAGCAGCTTCTCAGCGTCAGGGTCATCATCAGCAGCGGCCGGAGGTGCCGCTGGTGCTGCTGGTGGCGAGAGCTTAGTACAGATGAAACCACAGAAAGTGAATCTCAACTTAAGAATGAGTAAGTACATTATTTTCATACCATTCTGTGTGGGAAGTTCGTAATCAGTCATAACTCAACTAGTTATGATAAATAGTTTGCGTTCAATGTCATCCCAGAGTTGTATGGATTAATTAATTTTATAATTATCTATGACACAATGTCCTGATGAATTTAACTTGTTAGCGAATCCTATATGTAATTATATTTTTTTTCACAGATCAAATGCAGAAGCTTACCTTTGCTTACTCCAGGGCTCAAGATTATCCCGTCGACTTATACTATCTTATGGACCTCAGTAGATCTATGCAGAACGACAAAGAGAAGCTGAGTACACTGGGAAGTTTGCTCTCTGCCACCATGAGGAACATGACTTCCATGTTCAGAATCGGTTTCGGCTCATTTGTAGATAAACTAGTCATGCCTTACGTATCTACTGTGCCCAAGAAGTGAGTATTGAAATATTCTATTAAATAGACGAATATTAGAAATGGTATTGGATCAGATCATTCAAATGTAATTATTTTCAGTTTAATATCGCCCTGTACAGGATGTGCCGCGCCTTATGGATACCAAAATCAGATGTCGCTCAGCACTGATACTGATTTCTTCGAGGTAAGTTATCTTATCATTATCATAATTATATTCTAGGCTAGGAAAGGGCTAGGCAGATGATGATGATATTCCATAAACACCGTCTACTAATCATTTACCTCCCATAGACAGCTAAAATTGCTATAAATTGACGCTTTTTACAACATATAGGAATAAGGCAGTGGAAGGGATATTCTTAATCGGGGATCATAAGATCAAGTTTAAGAGAACCAATTCTGGAAGTCCTTTTAATTTTCTTGAAATAAAACGCGTACTTACTGCATGGTATTTAGGACTACATTGCTTTTTTTTACAGTTAATTTTATACAATTCATGAGTTTTTGACTGTCTTTTTCTCGTCCCACAGAAAGCGGTAGCTAAGGCAGACGTATCAGGTAACTTGGACGCGCCCGAAGGCGGTTTCGACGCGATCATGCAAGCTGTAGTGTGCAAGCAACAGATAGGCTGGCGCGACCAGGCCAGAAGACTTCTTGTCTTCTCAACAGATGCTGGCTTCCATTACGCTGGAGACGGCAAGGTAATATTATTATTTTGAGAGGGTAAGATATAGTCGATTGTAACTCGTAAAACTCTTAAATAACACCCAAAAATTTGGTCTGAAATAATTACACCCTAAAGTAAGGTTTGGTTAATTTTTAAGAATAAGAATAAGTAATTTTATTTGCGCAAACATGTGTACACATACAAAATTATAATAATAGATGCATGCAAGGTCGTAAATAAGATTAGCTCACGACATGTTTGCCATTTCTCATGGCGTGCAAATATCTTGGAAAAAATAAAATAAAAATAGTATTAATACATTGATTTTAAAATATTACAATTATACATTAATTAATGTCAGTTAAACAAATACATTCAATCATTTACATTATCCAATTATTCATTTTATATTTGACTAGTCCAATAATACAAATTACATATAATAAAATTATATTATGAAGATTTACAATAGGAATTCAATTAAATAACGTTTATTATGGCATATTTAAGTTATATATTTTTATCTCAATGAGTTTTTATGCCACTGCATTTCAGTAGCACATTGTTACTATGGAGATCGAGATATTTTACTGTCCTTTACTACAAGAATACGTTAATAATAGTCGCCATTACAGAAGGCACGACATGTTAAGTTATAGCTTGTTAATAAAACTGTTTGTTCAATTGCAGCTCGGTGGTATCGTTCAACCTAACGATGGCGAATGTCACATGACGGACAATACCTACACACACTCGACGCTGCAGGATTACCCCAGTATTTCACAGATTAATCATAAGGTTTGTCTTTTGTTTTTAATTGAATCTAGTTTTTCCACGACTTTTGACTACTTTTACATTCATGAAAGTGACATATTCCTTATTTATAGGTAGTAACTCTTAAAATGTCGATTGCACACCATGTGTACAGATAACAATAGAATTTCAATTGTGTCTGCTAATTAGCGCGCGACGGGTTAAGTAAACCTAAATAAGGAATAGGCCACTTTCATACTTTGAGTAAAATTACAGTCATCATTACTTACATCTTAATACGATTTATGTAAATTGGCTTAAATTGAAGTCATTGTTGAAGTTAGTCGAATGGTTCTAATATTTTGGCTATAGGTAAAATAAATAATAATATAATAATAATGATAAAATACCTTTTCTAATTCACGTCTTCTGAACCAGAACGATACTAAGGCCCACTGGCCCACTTGCATAATAAATCACTAATTACGTTAAATTTAACAGCTTAAATGAACCTGGTTGGAATAACCACCGACGGCCGCCATGGCTCACGTACAATGGTCCACTTAAAGTACTAAGTGCGGAAACCAAACCCACTAACATAGAACATGGACCGTAAGCTATATGTTGTGAATTTCAGTATTTAAATCGGGCATTGTGTTTTTACCCTATAAAATCGTGCATAGCCGGCTGTGACGTATGTCTGAGGTTTTCTGACGCACAGGCATTTTTATTTTGAATACCTTTAAAATGGTGAGACATGGTAGCACTATGTAATGTTATGAACACCTTTCTCGACCACAATTTTTTTACAACCTACTGCCATAAATACTTCATTCTTCTCTTTTTTGCCAATTATTTCCGATAAGCTGAAATATTTCATCAATCCATCTTTTCATGGGCCTTCCGATACGCACTCCACTCTATCACCATTCACCCACTACGATTACGATAAACAAAATGTCACATAGTAATATTTCACGTATGTTTGTAGGTAAAGAAACACGCCATCAACGTGATCTTCGCGGTGACAGCGGAACAGATTACCGTATACGAACAGCTGAGCAAGCACATCGAGGGATCAAGTACCGGAGTGCTTAGCAACGACTCTGATAACATCGTCGACCTTGTGCGGGAACAGTATAACGTGAGTAGCACTAGCAACCCTTCTTTAATAATAATAATAACTTTATTTCGGAGATACATTACAGTGACCTTATTGGTGATGTTATTCAGAAAGGTCAGGTGCGTAGTACTCGCAACCGGCGTGCGTGTATGACCAGTAACATTGTAGATCCACAATCAGGGTTGATAAAAATCATGATGATGAGGCCTATAAAGACAAAGTAACATTAACATAACTAGATTTATTTAACTCTTCTCAAAAACAGATCATAACAGTTACTGAGCTGAATTTATTAGTAACGCAATAGAAATGTGTTTAATTTAATTACCTATTAAATTAATATTATTTATTAGTTCTCCAATGAACATGAATGATGATGATGAATGATATTATTATGCATGTACCTAGGAATATTTGCACGACTGATAAGTCGAATATAGTGAGACCAAAATAATTTTACCATCTTATTATATAAGTACCTATATTCTGGCAAATAAATAAATAAAATTTCATTGTTGATTAAATTTTTCAAAAAAGTATCTTTTCATTTAACATTCTTAAGGACGCTGTTACAAATGGTTAGTCAAATCAATACTTTTTTACACAAAAGTATGTTTATTAAATAAAATGCTTTGCATTCTTAAAATGTTTTTTGGCCAAATTGTTGATAGTTGTGCAAGTTACGATTCTGAACTATAAATATAATTTTAGATAGGTACAGTTTCTCAATAAATGTACTGGACTGAAAATGTTTACTTCGGTACATTTATTGAGAAAATATACATAGTTAAAATTGTATTTATAGTTCAGAATCGTACCATGACCATATATCAACAGTTTGGCCAAAAAACCTTTTAAGAATGCAAAGCTAAACATACTTTGTGTAAAAAAGTAATGATTTGACTACCCATTTGTAACAGCGTCCTTAAGAAATTGGTCCCGTGTGCACCGTGTGAGCGAGAGATATGACAAAATGCGACAGTTCTCATAAGAACTACGTTAGTAAACCACAAAAAAAAAAGAAATCAAATTCACAATTTGATTTGCGATTTATGAGAATAAGCTCATGCTGTGATAAATCCATCAACAAGTTAGGAGCAAGGTAGACTGCCTAGGATAACGCCGGAAGCAATATAAGCATTGCCACTGGGGAAGGCTATTTTTATGCTATAGCATTTATTTGATATTTAATTCTGAATATTACCAATGGGTACCGTGTTACCCAGTAAACTGGGTTGTGGAGGTCAGATAGGCTAGGCAGTCGCTTCATATAAAATACTCAGCTGCATCCAGTTAGACTGGAAACCGACCCCAACATAGTTGGGAAAAGGCAGGCAGATGATGGCATATTATTTATTACAAGCTTATATTTAGTTTCACCTGTCCCGGTGTCCGATTGAGCTGAAATTTTACATGGAAATTGGTTGACAATGCAATATTATTATGACATGGAGTTGATCTGATGTTTAAGCCGGAAGGTGGCCACGGGAACTCGGTAATAAAACAACGCAACTCTATCGAGTTTGGGCTCGTTTGATTCGTCTTGACAAGGATCTCTGGTCCTAGATGATATCCAGCTTGCTTTAAAAAAAATATATAATTCACCTGATTTATTTGTTTATTTATTATCAATCCATCCACATTATTAGGCTAGTTCTTAGTAATATAACTGTAATAAGTTATATTTTATCGAGTCCAAATTAAATTATTATCGTTATTATTATTATTATCCTACTTAGAATTTCCCGAAGTTCCTGATAATGTTGTAGTTACACTGGTACACTACGGCCGATTTATCTTGGCAGGTCCGAACATAGGTACTAAGAAGTTTCGCGCATGTTCTCTCACTCACACTCGCCTCATGTCACCATTTGGTTCCTAAGAAATCTTACTGCGCAGCCTTCTGCGCGAAGTTCGGACCTGCCAAGATAAATCGGATGTACTGTGCACTCTTGTACACTGGTATTGGTGTTGTGGTTACATTAGCCTTCGTAATATTATAACACTAAAATAAAAGGAAAACAATGACTTAAAAAAAAAATGCAACCAAATTGAGAACCTCCTCCTTTTTTTGAATTCGGTTAAAAATAACAATAAGCATTAAACATTTTGTCGTAATTATATTAATTCAAATTAATTGTAAGTACGTAGGTACAGTAGTGTCTAATAGAATAAATCGTAAAGTTCTTTTACGTAATAAATGTGTAAAATCATTTGGTTGTGGTCGAATGCCAAGAATGCCAGCATAAACATTATAATGACAACAAATTAGGTTTTCTGGATCAAAAATCATAAATCCTAACCATGGCAAAGAGTGTTTTGATTTGTAACTGATGTGTATGACAATAGCTTATCAATGACCTTACGTTTTATTGCAGTTATAAAAATAAAGGTTATAATATGATTATTTGCAGAAAATTACGTCAGCTGTGGAAATGAAAGATTCATCGAGTGATGCTGTACAAATAGTGTATTACTCATCTTGTCTTAGCGGCAAAGAGCTCACTCAGACAAACAAATGCGACGGATTAAAGGTATATTACCCAAAAATAGTTACATTACATAGTTTATATTTTGGGTTTTATGTACTAATTTTTTCATACATTTGTAGGTAGGAGATGTGGTAGAATTCACAGCTGAAATCACCCTCAAAGAATGCCCCAAGGACCGCAACAAGTGGAAGCAGACTTTCGATATCTCCCCCGTCGGTATCTCAGACAGCCTCACCGTTGACCTTGAGATGGTCTGCGACTGTCCCTGCGAACAGCCTAATCATCATGTGAGTTTTAACTAAACTATTTTCTAGATTCCACTGTGTAGTAATTTGATAATATCATGTGTAAATCAGTACTTCATATTCCTTCTAGATAAAAAAAAATATATTGTCTACTTACCGCTATTGGTTCAATATTAAATATGTAATATGCAGAAGTATCACTATACTTGCTACTACTGAAAGTAAATTGGTTTAGCAGCACTAACAAGCACAACCCAAATTAGTTGTGTTTGTCCAATGTCCAGCAATAGTTGTTGTTGTTTTGTTGTGTTGGTCACATATGCACTACAGTCGCAGAGTCGTGATTATAAAGTAACTTCGTCGCGTTCGCGCTATGTCTACGCAGCGTATACTTTCGACTAACGCCTATTGTGAACCAAAACTAGACACTTAAAGGGCCCCACACAGTCTGCCGGTGGATATCAGCCTGTCAGTTATAATCGCTATGGATCACCGAGTCACAGTCCCCTTTATGGTTTTGGATTGACGAACAATGCGTACACAGTGTGTGGCCGCTTGCCGCCGCAGGCCTGCATCGACAGGAATTGGCCGACGCGCGCTATTGCGGTTTGAAACTCGTAGACTAATATGTATGTGAAAATGTCGACTGCCGCCTGCTAGTGTGTAGACCCAGAGCCGGTAGTCGACCGTTGCCGGCACTTTAGACTGCAGGCCAACTGTTAATGTGTGGGGCCCTTAAGGCGCCCATATCAAAAGCACCTGAATAACTACATCAATAACTCTTTTGTTTCCACACTCAGGCCTACAACGACAGTCCCCTAGTCTGCAGCGGCGAAGGTGTCTCAGCGTGCGGAGTATGCGTGTGCCACCCCGGCCGCTTCGGCAAGAACTGCGAATGTTCGGCCCACGGCGGCGTATCAGCCGAACAGGAGCGTGGCTGCAGGCCTACTAATGCGAGTTCCGGACCTCTGTGCTCTAACAGAGGAACGTGTATCTGTGGTGTTTGCGAGTGTAACAAGATGGATGACTCTCAAAAGGTAAGAAATATTCAATATTTGTGTTTTGTTTAATAGTTTATAGGATTATAGGGATGTCGTCAGGATGTCGGATTCTTCTCTTGTCCATTGTGAGATATGACCTCTACCTTCAAGCATCAAATTGGCTACTTGCCAGTTGAATAATGTCTCCTGAGTTGGTAAAGTAGGAGCCATTGACACGCAAAGCAAAAGTGATAGATAACATTGTGCTCCGTATCTCTTTTTTTAACTTCCACGTAAACTGGTGCTTAAAACAAAATAAACTCAAACTCAAACTCAAAGCATTTATTTCAAATAAACCAATTACAGGCACTTTTGAATTGTCAATGGGTCGGTCAGTCAGAAAGATGAAGCTAGTTGCCCATTCCAAAGCGTAGTAGATCCCTATGGAGAAGAACGGGCAAGAAACTCCACGGACACTCTTTTAAATCATAATATTTTTACAAAATATTGGTTACATCGTTCAAGTTGAAAATATACATGTGAGAACAATGTAGAAAGACGTGCACGTTAAAAAGCGTCCGTAATAAAAAGATAATAACTAAAACAACTAAATTAAATATTAAAATTAAAAATAAGCCATGGCAGCTAAGAGACGACCAGTCCCAACTGACGGCGCCCGTTCACGAACATGACGCATGGATCAGCACCATTTAGCTCAACCATTTTGAAGGGAACTTAATGATCCAACACACACGCCACCATCAGCGAGACATTTGAGTGAGCATGAAACTCTTGACCAAAAAGCAGAAACCAACTTTAAACGTTACTTCTTATCGCCAGGTGATCTCCGGCCCATTCTGCGAGTGCGACAACTTCACATGTGACATGAACAAGGGTCTGCTCTGCTCTGGGCCCGAGCACGGCGAATGTGTGTGCGGCAAGTGTAGCTGTACACCCGAGTACACTGGGCCAGCCTGCCAGTGTTTGAAGGACCAGACGCCTTGCCGGTCGCCTGGTAAGAATAGTATAATAATTAATACTAAATAAATATAATACATTTATTTGCAACCCAGAAAGACAGGATGGATTAATTATTTATAGAATAGATTGGTACAGATAGGTTCTGGAGGGTAACAACGTTGGAGCCTAGGCCGTAGTCTGAACTTTAGGCATCAGAGCCCCATTTTACAATGTCAGTATTTTAAATATTTTAACAGTACCTAAAAATTAACAGTTAAAACATACTGATACAGAACATGTAGTGATAAAAATTTAAAAGAGTATGCTTAGATAGTTTGGTCATGAGGATGCTTGAAAGGCGACTAACAAAAGGTACAATTCTAATGTGAGTGGAAACGCCCTAGGAAGACATATAGTGACCTTATTGGTGATGTTAGGTGCGTAGTACTAGCAATCGGCTTGCGTGTATGACCAGATGTATGAACTAAAACGAGGCAAAAGGAGTATGTAAGGATCGTAGCAGGCCGCATTCTGTAGTTTCTGCCTACCCCCATGGGAAGAAGGCGAGAGTTTATGTATTGGGTTACGGCTTTTCCACCGTAACCTATTTTGCAACGGAGTTTTTCAGACGCAGAGCTTCATTTTACCTAATATTAGAAACGCAGGATTTGCCAGTGAAGTTTTAAGTAGTTATTCCGAAGGGTCACAAATGCATTTTAACCAATCATAATTTTGCGACTAATACATGCTTGGCGTGTCGATTACAGTGCAATAATTGTATAAAATTGTGGTAATTATTACATCATTACATCATTACAATGTGGTAATTACTGATAACTGAATGTAATACACACTTTCAATTTCAAGGCGCTAATCATTACGTTTGTTACAGAGAACAACGAAATATGCAGTGGAAACGGAAAGTGTGTGTGCGGTCAGTGTGTGTGTAATGTTGATGACGACCGTCATTACTCAGGCAAATACTGTGAAAAGTGTCCTGTAAGTACCCATATGAGGACTGCAATAATATTCTTTATTTAATTAACTCCTAACAAGACCCTGCTAAAACCTTTATCAATATGTTCTAGACTTGTCCCGGCCGTTGCGGCGAGTTCAAAGACTGTGTACTGTGCGAGGTACATAAACGTGGACCGCTTTACAACCCCGATACTAACACCTGTGGCGATTGTGCGCTGTTCCCTATCGTAGAAGAAGGCAAAATTGAAGGTGAGGCATTACAACTATAAGGATTCTTAGGATTCTTCAGTCAGCCACTACCTACTTGTTATTTTTTTATAGAGAAAAATGTAATGCTTTAAACGGCATCGGATAAGGCGCAAACTAGCGCCTTATCAATATAAGCAAAATTATAAAATAGGTAAATATTATATTCGTAATTGCACACCACAAAAAATACAATTTCAAACTTCATTGGTCATCCTTTTGACTTATTTATAGCTTTCATTGACGGGAATAATCCTAACTGTAATTGCAGTGAGGAAATGGTTGTAAGTTTGTACCCCTGCCCTTTGATGTGCCTTACAGTTTTAGAAATAAAACTATTACACGCTTCTCGTGTGATCAACATTTCATTGACACGTCTAGTGTGTCATCCGCACTGAATCATGCGCATTACCTGCGCGTGACCTAAACTTGCCTTAATATTTGTCTTTGTTGTAGCTAACGAATCTCGAAACGAGCATCTGTGCTCATTCTACGACGAAGAAGACTGTTTGTATGTGTACGTCTACTCTTACAATGAGAACCAGCAACTTGTTATTAGGGCACAGAAGGAACGAGAATGCCCTAAAAAGGTATGGACTAATATTACTTTAATTTGCAGAATTTATACTATTAAAGTAATGATAAATCATTTGACGCTAATTCCCTCTCAAGCGTGATTGTTTCTTTTATCACAGGATATTAGTCATAGCCATAGTTATTTATTTATAAATTAAGTGTACAAATACATAGTTATGGCTGAATTCAAAGAACAATAAATATAGGACACCTATCATTTTCATATCAGCAAGTAAACATTCACTACTGAACAAAAGCCTTCTAACTACTTCTAGAATGAACAACATACTAAGGCAGAATTCGTAATTCAATGTAAATTTAATTTATACTTGCATTCGTATTATTATTTGTTGTTTATTTGCTTATCACCGGCAATAGGCTAGTTGACAGTTTATGGGAAACCGATTAAAAATGTTCCTTGTGGTCTACTTTCCTTAAAACATTAATATTTCATCAAAATATTAACATAAACAATACTAATATTTATAAAACTCAATTTAATTTTCATTGTCAAAACGGGGCACACAGTAATGGCGGCTCGAGTGATGTCATCATCTTAGGTAAATTAAACAGTTAGTTAAGGAAAGAACTGATTAACTAAACAACCGTTTTAAATTCGGTGAACTCTGCCCTGAGTCGTCAAATCTGTGACATCTGTGACTGATTGTCTGCTGTCAAATAAATAAAAACATAATCAGTGTTTCCACCCTCTGCTTTGGGATTTCCCCTATGATGTTCGATATTCAAATAATCGATTAATTTGTAAGTTTTCTTTTTAGTAATCAACGTAAAAAAAATTAAATCAATATCATCGATTATTATTGTCGTGATTACTGTCGAATCAAATCGATTAATTGCGATTTCAAAATAAAGAAGTGATCATAGTGACCTAAATAACTCAAACGCAAGTGCAACGGACACTCAATAGCTCGTTTTTCCCAACGCATCTGACGTTTTCGTTTTGGTATTTCTTAAAATCATACATTTCAGTAGTATTTTTTCTGACTATTCCTTAAATAAACAAGCGAGTGCTATTAAATTTTTCTAAAAATTCTCCTGTTTAGGGGAAAATTTCCTGAGGTGGGAACCCTGAAACAATTTATTTTGTCAAAGTACTGACTGACATGACTAAAGATGTGACGTCGTCGTTTCGCGCTCTGATTCGCGTTCAATGTCACGTGACGAGTGGCTGTGTGTGTGTGTGTGTATAAAATACGTATGTATTTTTTAATTATGTCTCAAAAATATTAATGAATCTAAAATCATTTATACAAAACTAAGTTGAATTTTGATACTATTAGCTCGCAACCATTCTACATGATAAAATTCGTAAGGTATGTTTCTTACTGTCAACTAGCCAATTGTATACGTTAGACTTTCTCATACCATTGGGATGTCATACACAAATCCTTTCCCGCCATTGATATCACACTAGAGCAAAGAATAAAGACAAATAAATGGAGGGAAACCCAGTGCGGGTTAAGTCATCAGAAGTCATTCATGAATAATAAATTGTATCTACACATATCTTCGAATTTTTGGCTCCAAAACCTGCTGGTTTCCTAGTGATGCTTTCCTTCTCCGTTTTGAGAGCAGTGGTGATGAAATCATTTGCATACAGTACATGCCTGCCTATGTTCGAACCCATGACCTATACTCGTTTTTTTTTTGCGTGTGGAAATACTCATGGATGGCCTGTGTGACGCGGAGGGGTCAACTGCAACTGGCCAGGGTGTTGGAGCACTTTCGCAGTTCGTCACGCTCCCCCATGGCTATTAGTGGTATTGCTTTTACCACAGGGCCATCACTGCTCTTCCACCTTACCTAACCTGCTATTATTTCATAACTCATAGGTGCCTATCCTGGGTATTGTGCTCGGTGTGATCGCGGCGATCGTGCTTGTGGGTCTAGCGTTATTGATGCTGTGGAAGATGGCGACGACCATCCACGACCGCAGGGAGTTCGCGCGCTTCGAGAAGGAACGCATGATGGCCAAGTGGGACACGGTAAGGAAAATTCTGTGCATGAAATTTCGGAATAAATATCATAGAAAAATATAGTGAAGCCCAAAAATCTGGGTTTTACATTGCACATTTTGGGAACATTTTCATTTGCTATGCATTCGGAGCTCACGTACTTTGCCCATGGCGATAGGCAGAAACAACTGAAGATTACGTGCTACGATCCTTACATGGGTACCCCTTTTGCTATGTCCACGTTCATACATCTGATGACACCCTTACCCGCCGGTGTCAAGGACTGTGCACCTGATCAGCTTTGAGAAGGACGTCTCCGTTATATCATTTGTTTTGTTCGACACAACTACAACATAACCTGCCTACGTTCCTGCTGTGATTTAGGCAGGCCTCATCTGTGAAACGATGCAGCCGTAATCCACCACGCAGGCCCAGTGCGGGTTTGTGGATGTCACATATCTTCGAATTCGTGCGTCCCTATTAACTTGCATTTTTTTTTACGCGACTGCAAAGGCTTATTTTTATTTTTTATTTAGGTACTTATTTGGTTTTCACTGTGTACTTTTTGTTTCCTAGGGTGAGAACCCCATTTACAAGCAGGCGACGTCGACCTTCAAAAACCCTACGTATGCTGGAAAATAATAATATTGTGTATATATAGTCAGAAACGTAAAGTACTCGTCTCAAAATATACAATAATTTATGCCGCATTTATATAATGATCAAGTTGTCAGTATTCAATGAAATTTCGTGGTTTTTAGAATTTTTATTCAAACATAGTTTTTAGAGTCATGAACTCATGAAGTCATGATGTATCGAGAACTGTTTAGAGTTGCCTTAAAAATGTGCCTTTCAATAGAATTTTATATTAAATGTGATTAAATTAAATGACTACATAAGAAAGCGCAAAATGCTAAAATATTACCTGCCTACTTGATTACGTTTCAGCGTATATTTTGAAATCATATCTTGTCTACATTGTCGTAGAAATATTTATTTATCATAATGCAAACAGTCTGTATGTATGCCTTACATTTATTTTAAAATAAATTTTATGTAATTATCAGGTCTAATTAATCTCAGGATTTATATTGTACGCTTTTTGTACTTATGTGTGAATGTATCTCGTATGTACTTATGTGTTTGTGTGTAGCTTCGTAAAATCGAACGTGTCGTGGGGTGTTAAAAATAAACACTTTTCATTTATGTTAAGACCATTCCGCGTTCGATGATAGGTTGTAGTTTAGAGCTTTATAATGTTTTATAATTATTATTGACGGTAGTAACACTAAATTTACAAAACTGACTAAATCGGCAATAATATTTAATACATTTAAAAGGTAGGGGTGACTTCTTCATCTGCAATGTAAAATCTCATTTTGCTATAAGGTTTTATGAAGAATCTATGTGCACGAAGTCAGTCTATCGTTGAGTCAATTTGGTAACCCGATATTAATATATCGTAAGTATAATATATTAATAGTAATTCCCGCAAATATGTATAATATTATGTTCGAATTAAAACTCATGATCGTCGAATATTGACTCATTTTAAACGTATAACTGTGAGAGTACAATTATATAAAATGGTTTTGTCTGATCAAATAACTAATTTAGTCACTGCCATAAATAGAATTCATATTGTAAGGCAGAAAGTGAGATGTATTGTAATCTGCCTTTTAACTGTAAATAATTTGACGTAAAAGTTGAATAAATGATGTAGGCGGAAAGTCTGAAATTGATATTATGAGTGATCTCACGTATTTCGGATATATTTTTTCAGTCAAGTTCTGAGAACATCAATTTATTACGACGAAACGCCGAATACTCTCAAAGATCCGCAGTGTACTAATAATCGTAATCTTATAAAGTATAAAGTACTTTATATACAGATTTGTTGAAGTAATCTCAGTCAATCTCCAATATGACGTCGCCGTCGTATATACGACGTTGCTACAGCTTCCCTTATTCGCCCCTGTGCCTTGTTATAACATGAATAATAACTAGTGCCATTACTAATATTATAGAGTGTAAAAGAAAAATATTATTTATTTCAAATATTGAAGTTGATATGTAGAAACGTAAATTAATGTAATTTACTGTTGTAAGTTTTTTTTTAAATAAAGGCTGATTTACACAGGGTCAGTAACTGATTCCAAATGAAGTCAGTACTGGCGCCGAGATTTGACTTTCACTGTTTACATGCAGTCAATTGACGTACTACTGACTTCCAAATCAATTTACAGGATACAGTAACGGGTCAGCGCTGACTTGGTTCGAATTTGGAACAGCACTGACTTAATTTATTCACCCTGCTACTGACCCTGTGTATATCGCCTTAAGATTTAGTTTTGACATCCTTTTTTACAAATACATTTGTTTTATTTTATAAATTGTTGTTAGTCATGGAAAACGCACAATTGGAGTTTCACAAAGATTTACACATACAATTTTCTTTCAAATTACATCCAAGACCAAGAGAGCGGTAAAAACAATGTTGTATCGCCTTTCCTTATTGCTTCCTCCATAATCGTTTTCAATATAAAGCCAATACCGACGCTAATACCGACATTTGGTAGGAACTTGTGTCTGTAAGTAATGGGATATTTTATGGTAGCAGGAAAATGTCTATTGAAGTATTTGTGAGCCTTGATTGAACCCGTATTCATTACATTGACAGTTTTAGCAATCATCGCAAAATATTATGTTGACGCCTTTAGTAATTTATTTTCTTTTCTTTTCATCCGATTGTAAATATTTAGGTTTTTATATTCAAAAAAGATTAAGTATAAGCAATTGTGGCTTCTAATAGTAGCTAATAAATATTAACACAAATAATTATTTTTCACTTAACTCCCTTTATTTTCCTAATAATAGGAGTCTGAATGACCTTGGTGCGTTCAATAGGCCTTCAAGATTGTGATCAAACAATCTGTTTGACGTCTGCCATAGCTAGCTTCAATAGCAGAAACTACAAAGGGGTCAAACAACCATTGTTCAATATTGTTTATGGTTGTAATGGTTGATTCTGCTTACTAAGGGATTAATAATAAGTAAATCATACCTGAACAATTCAATTTGAAAAAAATATTACGAATAAGAAAAAACAACAATTTACCGAAAGATTTAAAGATGTGTGATAGTATAAATATATTTAAGAAAAAACTCAAGAAACATGTATGTGGTCTAACGTCACCAACACCCCAGAGGCAAATATGATAATAAGAGGTTAGCTAACGTAAACGGAACCCATTCAAGCAGTCAGATATTTCGGCGTTAGGTACTGATCGATTAAGTATTTTTACATCTCCAAAACTTGTCTACCTGAAATAGAATGGTCATACGAGGAAAACGGTACGAACCCTAACGTTAAGCATACGATGATATAGCCAAATATCCCTGCATGTCCGTCGCTACTTTGATGTGCCCAAAATCAAATAAATTACTTACACATTAGGCACATGAGTAATCAATAGGTGAGGTGGTACCCAGGGGGGTGAAACTTCCATACATTGACTTCAAACAAAATATTCATAGACAATGCTGCCGTCTGAAGGAAAAGGAACGGAAACTTTGGCCATAGTTTTACATTTTAGCAGATAGATAGAGCTACTTTTACCTACCTTAGTATCTACAACAAAAGTATAGCTACTATACAAAATAAATAATAATAAATAAGCGTTATTGATTATTTTACTATTGCATTAGAAATAAATTTATTTAATATAGTAGCAAAATAAATAAAACCTTTTTCACAATTGAAACTAAACGTAAATGATGATAGACAGGAACAGTCAGTACCGTTGACTTTTGTAAACATTTCTTCTGTTTCGTTCAAATTTCATATTCCTGAACAATATTTTAGGAATTATTATTTATTCCATTTCATTTTGATTCCAAATCGTCATTATTATTTTTTTAATACACTTCATAAATTAATGTACAGTTTCGTTCGTTGTTTCTGTGTCGTGTGTTCTGGTGATCTGTTTTGTTCTCTTTTACAACTTAGGACTGTGCTTGTTTTCTTAAATAAATATTATTTCATTTCTATCTACCATTTTATTCCGTTTCATTTATTGGTATGTCCCTTGATGATGGCATTTATAGTTTAAGATTTTGAAGAATGTTTATGTTATTTATTTTGTGAAATAAGTAAATTCTTATGTGTATGTTTCGAATTCTACATTTCCTCTAGAATATGAATTTGTCATAGTCTATAAGACTATGACAAATACACATAAGAATTAATTTATTCCACAAATAAAATACCATTCATTCTTCAATACAATGTTTAGGGATTTAATACTAGAAACAAAAACTCCTAAAAGCGCCATCTAGTGAGCTAGGTAAGGAGACATTAGGACATGCAGCGCTATCTCTAGGATTGAGTACTCACTTTTTACAAAACGAAAACCTGAGTGGCCCATCTATATTACTTTAGATAGTGTATTATCTATGGTGGTACCCATTGACCCTCTGTGCTTGTTTGATATTACAAACCGTAGAGCTTTATTCTACGCAAGGTGTGTGGCCCTGGCACGGGCAACTGAAGGAACACGTGTGGGTTTTAGTCAGTAAAAGTCTGACACGCCCTCCTGCTCCACCCAGAGCGGGAGAAGTCATGTGATGATTTCCCATCCACAAAAAAAAAAAGGTGGGTATGTATGGAGAAATGTAGGTAACTGGATAATTATAAAAGATACTATCACACCACATTAATATATCACCGTTTTGATGTGAACCCGCAGTGACTATTTGCACACCGATAGCCTGACCGACCGAGAGCAACTTAGTGTTAGAGTTAAAGTTAGTGCAACTGAACAAGATTTGGTCGAAATGAGTGAGCTAAGCACAAATTAAGCTAGCTGAAGTGGCAATAGGCCCGCTATATTAGAAAGCCGTAGAACGTGGGCGCCCTCAGGCTAGGAGAAGCCACGATCAGCTGGATGAGAGATATCGAGGATCAGAATATATTGCCATTGGAGAAGCATAATGTCCAGCTGCAAATAAGGCTAATGGTGATGTATAATCAGCCTATAATGTTCCCACTGCTGGGACTCGGGCCTCCTCTCGGTGAGAGGGAGCGGGCCCAGTGCGGGTTGGTTGGTAGATGTCACATGTCTTCGAATTTTTGGTTCTAGGACATGTCGGTTTCCTCACGATGTTTTCTTTCACCGTTTTGAGAGCAGTGGTGATGAAATAATTTACACCTAATAAAGCGCCTGCCTGGGTTCGAACCTACGACCTACAACGAAATGGTGATGATGGTCATTTAATGTGACTTAGTTAATTAAAACGCTTTTTTATGGTAGCATAGAAACCAATGTAAAATTGCGTTTTACATCAAAGAAGCTATCCACCTACGCAATACCTATCTTTGTAGGATTAGGTACTAAAGCTCAGTAATGGATATTAAGGCAAAACTGAGCTCTAGAAAGTTTCTCGTATATTCTTTATTTAAAAACAGAAATCCTGGTGGTAAACATAATTATAAAAGAGAGACGTGATCGCCTCGAGGTTTCTAGGTTGGTACCTACGAGTATATTCCAAGTCAAAGAATCGCAGCCTAGAAACCTCGAGGCAATCACGACTTTCTTTTATAATTGTATTTACCACCAGGAGTTCTGTGAAAAAGTTGAAAAACATAAGTAGGTACCCTTCCTATTAATGTAAGTTTTCAATGCCAATAAGTAGGTTTCTGAATACATATAGATATGTTCAAATAATATGTACAGGGTGAATTTTTCAAGTGGGCGTTGGATGGCCAAATTTGAAACTGAGGAATATTGTAATGCTGAATGCAGTACAATCCTTGAGACGTCGAATCCAGCTATGTATTGAAAACAATGGTCATCATTTTGAACAATTAATCAGTTAAGGTTTTACTAAGTAGGTCAATTAATCTGCCTAGCCTTTTCTCAACCATGTTGGGGTTGGCTTCCAGTTTATCCGGATGCAGCTGAATACCAGTAAATTTACATGGCGCGACTGCCTATCTGACCTCCACAACCTAGTTACTGGGTAACGATTACCGCTTGGTAAGACTGGTTGTCAGACTCGGGCTTCTGACGACCCGTAACGACTGTCAACGATCCACGAATGACAGCCGGGGCCAACGGTTTAACGTGCTTTCCGAGGCACGGAGGGGTCTCGGTATGTAAAGATGGTCACCCATCCACGGGCCAACCGGTTGATAGGTAAGTAGGTAACATAAGAAAAAAAAAACCGCTAGAGCTAGTCGGACTCTCGCACCGAGGAGGGTTCCTGAAAAATCCTGAAAGTTCCGATTTCTGAAAAAGTGTGCTATTTAGAGACATCGTTTTATTTTTCCTGTAATCCTTAAATAAACTTCTACCACATAGAATAATTTCAGATGTTTCTCTATGAAAACTTCGGAGATAAGGAGGGGAACGGTATTTTTTTTAAACAGTGCGGCCTAAAAAAAAAAAAAAAATGTTTGAGAATGTGCAAACAGCGCTCTTTCATATGATACCACATGCCCTAGTACTTTGAATGTTTAAGACCCCTTTCAGACCCTGTTGCAAAAAATAAAGTGTCTATATAATAGGTTGGGGAAAAAGTTTCTTCGCATTTTTTAAGAAAATTCAAAACATTTTTTAATATACATTATTTACATTTATCTAAAGTATGTAGGTACCATTTTGTTCGGTAACTTTCTGCCATCTTGTAGGTAGGGACATGATCCCATTGCTATAGAAATTTTGGGACTTCTGATCAAAATACCGCGACAAGTGGTTTTGGCAGTCCTCTCGTGATGTTAACCTGACACTGCCTAAAGAATCTGAAGAGACCGAAACAGGTGGAAATCTGAAGGTGCAAGGTCAGGACTATACGGCGGATGCATCAACACCTCCCAGCCAAACTCTCTTAATTTTTGCTGAGTGGCTAAAGATGTGTGAGGTCTAGAGTTATCATGATGAAAAACCACACCCCTTCTGTTGATTAATTCCGGCAGCTTTCTCTCAACTTCTTGCTTTAATCTCATCAGTTGTTCGCAGTAGAGTTCAGAATCGATGGTCCTGCCTGGTGGTAACAGCTCATAATCAATAATGCCTTTCCAATCCCACCACACACACAGCATCACCTTGTTGCGAGTGAACCCGGGTTTCGCCACAGTCTGTGAAGCCTGAACGGCCTTTGACCACGACCTTTTTCGCACGTTCTTGTCGCACGTGATCCACTTTTCATCTCCAGTTAGTAGCTTCTTCAAAAAATGGTTCGGTTTCATTACGTCGTAATAAAGAATCACAAATGAGTACACGGTTCATTAGGTTTCTTTCAGTGAGCTCGTGAGGTACCCAAATATGGAGCTTTTTTGTGTACCTAGTTTTTTTCAAATGAGCCAAAACTGTTTTGTGGTCAATTCCCAGTCCTTCAGCTACGTTGTAACTACTGATATGCCGATCTTGCTCCACTTTTTCAAAAATGGCATCCATTTTATCCGTGATAGGGGGACCAGAGCGTCGTGCATCTTTGGCATCAAAATTTCCGGATTGAAAACGCTTAAACCAAATTTGTGCTACTCTCACAGACACTGCACTGGGTCCATAAACATCACAAATTTTTTTCGCGGCTTGCGTTGCATTTTTACCTTTTTTGTAGTAAACTTTTAAAACGTATCGAATTTCTTCATTAGATTCACTCATCTTAACAGTACGAAAAACAAATGAAAATCACACTTTTTCCTAATTTGAATTTGGAATTATGTTCTTTAAAATTTAAACTTTCAATGTTACCAAAACCAGCCAGATACAAATAGTATAACCAAAGATATTTTATTTTAAGTTCATACATACTATAATGCGAAAAGACTTTTTCCCCAACCTAATATTTATTTCTTTCTTATTTGCAAAATAGTTGGGCAAACGTCATCTAAAACTGTTCCAAATTGCAAGTTGATAGCATTAGTAGTTCTTGAGATATCCAGCTGTGATGGACGGACAGACAGACAGGCTGAGTCGCACCATAAGGGTTCCTTTTCACCATTTTGGTACGGAGCCCTAATAAAAAAGTATTTTGTTAAATATATTTAGTTTGCCGTATGTCATTACTTCCCAGAATTCGATCCTTATTAGCGACACTATCGAATGGTGGTGGTGTTTACCTAATAATACAGTGTTTTATTTTTTCTTTGGTCGATTCTTGGCTAGAAATATTGATTTTTTTAAAAATCCAATGATGCAGTTTTAGTTTTCATCAAAATTGAGCCCGAGACTCCTTTGAGTACTTTTCGCTATTCCTCACCTTCCACGCCCACTTGATAAATTAACCCTGTTCCCTGTGTGTGTATCTATACTAATAATAGGTCTTTACCTATGAAATTGCCGTTTTGTATGAAAAAATTTAAACGAATTTTTTTCATGCATTTTTTATTTGTATTAATCGAAGTAATCACCCATGCAATCAATGCATCTTTGCCAACGCAGTGGCAGTTTATTGATGCCCTTCTTAAAGAAATCAGCTGGACGGGAGCCAACAAATTCTTCAAAGGCATTTTGTACTGCCTCTCGGGTATTGAATTTTTTTCCCGCCAAGAAGTTATCCAAATTCTGGAAAAAGTAGTAGACTGTAGGCGCAAGGTCTGGTGAGTAGGGCGGATGACGGAGAGCTTCCAACCCCAGTTCTTGCAACTTGGAGACCGTCTGCTGTGCAGTATGAGGTCGCGCGTTGTCGTGCAGGAGCAGCGGAGACGAGCGATTGACCAATGCTGGTTGGAGATGTGCCAGCTTCTCCATCATTGTGTTCAGTTCTTCACAGTACACATCTGTAGTAATGCTCACCCCGTTTGGTAAGAAGCTGTGATGAATCACACCGGCGCTAGACCACCAATCAGTGACCATCACTTTTCTAGGGGTGAGTTTTCGTTTCGGGCATTGTTTAGGTGCTGAACCAGGATCCAACCAACTTGCTGAGCGCTTGCGGTTATCAAACAGAATCCATTTTTCATCGCAGGTAACAATGCGGTTAAAAATTCCTTATTTGTGTGTCTGTTGAGCACTGCAAGGCACGTCTCGACGCGTACTTCGCGCTGGCGATCATTGAGTTCGTGGGGCACCCATTTGTCAAGCTTTTTTACCTTGCCAATTTGACGCAAATGGACCAATATTGTTTTGACGCTAACGTCGAAAGCTGCTGCTAATTCAGCCGTAGATTGTGTATCATCAGCTTCCACAATCTCCTTTAATTCGTCATTGTCGACCAAAGTCTTCGGACGACCGCGAGGTTCATTTTTCAGGTCGAAATTTCCAGAACGGAAGCGAGCAAACCAATAACAAGTGGTGCGTTGGTTTGTAGTGTTAGCTCCGTAAACGTCGTTGATGTTGCGTGCCGCTTGTGCCTCGTTGCTGCCACGACGGTACTCATATTCCATAATTACTCGAATTTTTAACGTATCCATGATGACGAAAAAGATTGAAATGTGATGAAAATGTAACACTAATCAATAAACAAATGACTACTTTTGGAAAAAAAAATCCATGTTTTTAAAATAAAATTAATTTGAAATTAGAATTCTTAGCCAAACAAAAATTATTTTGTATTGAAATGGCCAGTACTGCAGAACGGCAATTTCATAGGTAAAGACCTAACTCCGCAGCACAAATAATGAGCGAAAGCAAGTTTTTTTGTTCGTAACGCTTTCACGCTAAAACGGCTGAACGGATTTGCATGAAATTTGTTACGCGGGTAGACCATGACCTGGAAAAGGACATAGGCTACTTTTTATCGACATACCATGCGGGCCATGCCGCGGGAGGAAGCTATGTAAGATAATAGGTTACTAACTATGTGGTGTTCTGAGTGATAAAGAATGCGATGCTATACGAGGGGGGATCAAAAAGTGGTGAGAACGACATACACCTTGGTAAGAAAAAAAAAAAATACTGGCAGGCATAGCTCAGATACATATTTGTAATATTAATAAAGAAAAAAAATCTTCGATTCTCTTTTGTTTTTTTCTGAATGTAGTCATTTGTTTGCTTCGTGTCGGAACGTGTTCTCGAAAATGGAGAAAAGCGAAGTGCGAGCCGTTATTAAATACCTCTGTTTAAAAAAGTTAACGACGCAAGAGATTCATTGCGACTTGGAGGCAACATTAGGAGTCTGCTCCGCCTTATTCCACTGTCGCAAGGTGGGCTTCTCAATTTCGAGTAGGGAGAACGAGCACGGAAGACGAACATCGTTGCGGCCGTCCATCGACGTCAGTCACCCAAGACAATGTTGCGAAAGTCGAGCAAATTGTATTGAGCGATCGAAGAGTTACCATCCGATACTTAATTCAAGAAACGGGCATTTCATATGGAAGTATTCAATCCATATTGAAACAATCTTTGAATATGAGAAAAGTCTCCGCAAGATGGGTGCTGAGAATGTTAACCGACAGTCAGAAACAAAATCGACTTGACATTTCGAAGATATTGTTGGACAAGTTTCAAGAAAATTCTGAAAACTTTTTGTCTCGTTTCGTAACAATGGACGAAACATGGGTCCATCATTTTGATCCCGAGACAAAACAGCAATCTTCGCAATGGAAACGGCCATCATCACCGACCCTGAAGAAGTTTCGTGCCGTGGCGTCGGCTGGCAAGGTTATATAACCTTGCCAGCCGACGCCACGCCAGGCCATATGGCCTCAATATTTTGGGACTCAGAAGGGATATTGTTGATTGATTACCTGGAGCGTGGAACCACTATTACAGGCCAATATTATGCAGCTTTAATTCCTAAGTTGAGGAATGCCATCAAAGAGAAAAGGAGAGGGAAACTTCGAAGGGGCGTGCTGTTTCATCACGACAACGCACCCGCGCACAGGTCGGCAGTTGCGATGGCTGCCATTCAGCAAGCTGGCTTCGAATTGGTTGACCACCCCCCTTATTCACCAGATCTGGCACCTAGCGATTTTTATCTGTTCCCCAAATTGAATGAATACTTAAGGGGAAACAGGTACGAAAACGATAACGAGGTGATGGATGCCGTGGAGAGCTTTTTGCAGGACCGAGACAACATTTTTTTTTTTGAAAGGGATTGAAGTCTTGGAAAAGCGCTGGACTCGGTGTGTAGAGAGACTCGGAGACTATGTAGAAAAATAAATTATTAAGTTATCAATAGTCATTATAATCTATCTCATTCTCACTACTTTTTGATCCCCCCTCGTAGAATAATCATAACAACTTTTTTAAAATTAAACTGCGTTTCACTTTGTAAGCCTGCAGCTGTACACACACGGGAAATTGAATTCGTGGGCATCCTTTTAAGGGGTTTTTAACCGACTTCAAAAAGGAGGAGGTTATCAATTCGTCGGAACCTTTTTTTTTTTTTTTTTTTTTTAATTTTTTTTTTATGTATGTTCCCCGATTACTCGAAGATGGCTGGACCGATTTGGATTATTTTTTTTTTGTTTGAAAGGGTATACTTCCCAGGTGGTCCCATGATCATCAAGTCAGGATCTGATGATGGGATCCTGGAGAAATAGAGAGAACTCTTCCAATTTTATAGGCACACTTGAAGCGATTTGGATAGTTTTTGGAAGAGTACTTTCTTGGAGTGGTCCCATTTCAATTTGGTGAAGATCTGATGAAGAACTTCTGAGATAGGCAACGGAACTCCTCAATAAATGATAGCAAATGGACTGGGATTGCTGAAATCTCATGTCTGTTTGTTGTTCACACCAGTTCATAACATAACATCACGCCAGTACGCTGTGAAGGGGTAAGCACATGTGAACCACTAAAAAGTGAAAAATAAAAACTTTTTTACAAAAAAATACAACCGACTTCCGACTTTTTCCGACTTGAAAAATAACTTTCATTTCGGAAGTCGGTGGCAAAAACGAAAATACATTTAATCAGACACCGACTTCCGAAATGAAAGTTATTTTTCACTTTGTAGTGTTGTTTTTGGAAGTCGGTTGTATTTTTTTGTAAAAAAGTTTTTATTGTACCTACTCATCATAAACAACTTTTACTAAGTTTGGGAAAAAACCTGAAATCGCGAGAAAAAAAAACTGCTTTTCCATACATTCATGTTAGCGTAACTCGTCAAAATTTAGGGAATTGAAATAGTAAAAAAGTAAGTTTAAAAACTAAAACCCGACTACTGAAAAATCACGCTCTAAAAATTTTAATTTGTCTGTCTTTTTCTAATTTCAAATGAGAATATTTTCCAGTTTCATACTTTTTAGAGCGTGATTTTTCAGTAGTCGGGTTTTAGTTAAACTTACTTTTTATTTAAATTATTTTGGGGTTATAATTTCGTGATATAGGTAGTATTTGCAGAGCCACTTTACATTTTTAAAGAAGAATAATTATTATAAAATTATATGTATTTTGGGTAGGTTTGGAGAGAAAATATGTTTAGCTCATATCTGAGGCGTGATTTCAGAAATTATTCCCAATTATCGGGTACATGCAAGCAAAGCCGCGAGCAATAGCTAACATTATTATATATATTTTTAAAGTTTCAGTTCAACAACATTCGGCTGATCGATCGCTTGCCTAAGCGGACGTGCCTTTTGTTTTGCTTACTATGTGTTAGAATTAAATAATTAATTCTTAATTGTTTTTGGAATTATATATGCAGTGTAAGCATTCAAACTAAAGTGTGTCGCGAGTTGATCGAAATACTGACTTACGCCTTCATTGCAATAAGCAATGACCTAAATCCTACAGACTAGTGTTACAGTGGTGGATATGGCTACCTCAGGATCTAGCCCGTTTGACCGTAGCCAATTGCTGCGGCGCAGTCCTCCGCCGACGCCAACTGCACGAGACAAACCCATAGCCCCAACTCCACCAGCTCCCACGCAATTTGAGTTACCTTCTGAAGTTATACCCACTTCGGAAATTCAGAAATGGATGACCACAATAGACTCCATCTTGGGCGAAGTGTGTAGTATAGTAGCGGAGGGAAAAATGAACTCCGAACAGAAGATCCGTGTGACCAATTTATGCCGTAAGGTGACTAGTGGGACCTCTCAGATGGCTGTCCTGTATCAGTCTTTGACACATAAGACTACACAGGCCTACACCACGATTGAACACCTAAAAGAGAAGCAGGGCGTTGCGAAATCACTCCAGCAATTCAAAGAGGTCGTAGAAAGTAAAATGAAGCCCGCAGAAACTACTTCCTTCGCGAATATGGTCAAGAAGGGCTCCGACAACTACATCCGTCCTGCAAATTTAAGCTCTGTTGCTATTTACCATAGCGATAAATCCAAAACCAGCGATGACACGAAGTCCCTTGTCCAGAAAATCATCTCTCCCGAGGAACTCAAACTTCATGTTCGTGGCGTTCGAAAAGTGAGAAACGGAGGGGTCATCATCAGTACGGACAAGCGAGAAGACATAGAAAAATTACGGAAGTCGGAGAAACTAGTTGCATCAGGCCTTACCATTGAAGAACCAACAAAGCGCCGTCCTAGGGTTGCAGTTATTGGCGTCCCTGTAGCCCTAACTGAACAGGAGGTATTTGATTGTATTTTCGAGCAAAACCTCTCTGAGAAGCTGCCGAACACAACCCGTGAGTCCTTTTTAGCTACGATGAAACTAAGCCATAAATCTGGTAAGAAAAATTTGAGTACCTGTAATTATATTCTAGAATTACCAGCAAATATCAGGAGAATTCTCATTGAACAAGGGCGAATTTTCATTGATTGGTCGTCTTGCCCCGTGAGAGATTTCACGATAGTCACTAGCCGTCTTATTACAAAACGCGATCTAAATTTAGTACTAGGATTCTTACTAGGTTTAAACCATGACTAAATAAAACGTTATTATAAAATGAAGTTTATCACTAGTTCATGAACTATCCATGGTACTAAAGTTAAACCACAGAGACCCCTAGTTTATCTATTGGACTAACTGCGGTACTAATTTATTTGAGGTTAGCGTCGTTGTCAGTTGTCGTTGTTGTGTGTCGTTTTACTTACAAATTGTTAAAAATGGATATTAATAGGATTGATTTGATGGATTTGGAAGATTTGGATATGCTGGAGACGTCTCGGCGATCTTACAGACAACGTTATCGCGTGAATCCTTTTGAATTGAGTGACGAAGATTTTAGATACAATTAAAGGTTCACAAATCCGTATATTCTTCCACTCTTTAGTTTTCTACATGTTTACTGATGTTTTCGTGGACTTATCTTCTATAATATGTGCTGATTGAGCAATAAGTTGACGTAATATATCCTATAATAATAAGAACATCGCGTTAAGTAGTCGAAATAAGATGATACATAGCATTGCTTACCTAATAATAATTTAAAATCCATGTTTTAAGTACCAACTTCATAACAGTAACAGTAATACTAAAAACAATTAATAAGAAGTGCATTCAGTTATTTATTAGTAGGTAAGTATAGGACGCAACAAAAACATTCGTCTCAACTCTGAAATTACGCGCGCCGCCCGCAGTATTTAAATCACTCCACTTCACGCTAGAGGTGTTAAAAAATATGACAACTTGTTTACAAAATGCACGTCAAAAGTATAAGTTGTGCTTGTTCAATATATTGTAACTTATACAAAGAACAATGTTTGACCTATTTTTGTATTGATAAATAATTATTTAAGCATTTCAAGTGATACTATTATATCAATATTTAGAGAAACGGAACGTTGCTTCAAATAAATACTATACGATCTTGGTACGAACGAATGAAAGAATGTCATTTTTGTTTCTTATCTGTGGTTATTTTAAAAGCATGGACCTTCATTGCTATAACCATGGTACTAACTGATCCTCGGATGGTCTTCGTTTTGTAATCGGAACACATTTTGATCCTGGTACTAACTTTAATACCGTAACAATCCTAGACCTTTTAGTCTTGGTTTAAACCAGTACTTAAGCATTTTTTTGTAATAAGACGGTATGTGTTTCAATTGTCAGCAATTCGGACATGCAGCTAAGTATTGCCGAGAAACGAGCACAACCTGTAACCACTGCGGAGAGGCTGGTCATTCCTTTAAGGACTGCAGCAATAGAAATGCTCCCCCCAAATGTGCGACGTGCAATCGCTTCAAGCGGAAAAGTGACCATAACACTGGTGATTCTAGTTGCCCGGCGCGCAAGTTCGCAGAGGAAAACTATATAAATTCTATTGATTATGAAGGCGCCTAAGAGCGCTACATATTTCATATATTTTTAAGCACGCTAGTAGGAGTTTAATTTTATTTTTATATTTTAATAGTAGATAACTATAATTATGATTGATAATTTGCTTTGTGACCTAGATAGTTTTTCTGTGTCTGAAACTACTATATGTAATGTTGAAGACTGTAAACATTTAATTCCCGCTGTGGATAAAATATTAACTTTGCTTACCCAAAATATTCGTAGTATAAACAAAAACATGAACAGTTTTGAAGTGTTGTTACAGAATCTTGGTATAAGCTGTGATATAATTGTTCTGACAGAATGTTGGTTGTCCAATCAGACACTCAGTTTACCACCCCTGGATGGGTATTCTTCCCACAAAACCAATCAACACCTCAATCAAAATGATGGCTTAGTAGTTTATATCAAGAAAAATCTGAAAGCAACAGTTGAGGAACCGATAGTTCAGGATAGTAATTGTCTGATCATTGAAATTAGCCCCGATGTAGTGATAATGGCTGTTTACAGACCTCCTTCTCAAGATATTGACCGATTTTTAGACTCTCTTGACACACTTCTAAAAAAGTTTTGTAAGTTCAAAAACATTATACTAATAGGTGACATAAATATTAACATTGTTTCTGGGAAAATCGATAATCATGCACATAATTACCTAAACATTTGCTCATATCACGGACTATTGCCAGCTTATCATTACCCCACGCATCAAAGTGGGTCATGCTTAGACCATATTATTTTGAAAACAAAGAAACCAACCAAAACATTCATTACTAATTCTTCGCTAACTGATCATAATGCAATTTTATTAACATTACAAATATCGTTACCTAGAAAAAACTGCATGCGCAGCTACACCAAAATCAATATGGCAAAACTTGAAACTGACATACGCAGCATAAATTTTGACCCAGTTTTCAACTCATGCGACGCGAATACTTCCCTAAACTACTTTATAGGCTCACTGCAACATGCAATAATCAAAAATACTTTCACTACAAAAATGCCTAGAAAATATAGTAATGTCAAACCCTGGATTACACCGGGTCTCGTCCGTTGCATAAGGCATAGAGACAAATTGCACTTAAAATCTAAACTAGCACCTGACAACGAGGTACTTAGCATAACGTACAAAAGGTATAGGAACTTTTGTAATAACCTTCTGAAGAAAATAAAAATCCAACATGATAAATATGAGCTGCAATCAGCAGGAAATAATAGTAAACTAGTCTGGAAATACATAAGAACAAATACTTTTAGTGCAAAAAACTCTGAACCTCCACTTGATTTGCTATCAACAGATACTTGCCCATCTATAGCAGCTGATAAAGTTAATAATTTTTTTGTCAACGTTGGTAAAAACTTGGCTGACAAAACACCTGGCACTAGAATTCTCCCTTGCCAAAACCAGACTATTGTAACTGTAAATCCAGTTAATTCTTTTGTTATATTAGATACCGATGTCGATGAAGTTTTAGGAATAATTTCTGGGTTAAAAGATGACTGTGCTGTTGGGTGGGATGATATACCAAATAGGATCCTTAAGAAATTTAAATACCTACTAGTTCAACCTCTAACACATATCTTTCAGCTATGTCTGTCTAATGGAGTTTTTCCTAGCCTACTTAAAAAAGCATTGGTTACTCCTGTTTTCAAATCTGGAGACAAGAATTGCGTTAATAACTACAGACCTATTTCAGTCTTAACAGGCCTCTCAAAAATTTTGGAAAGAATTATAAATAATAGGTTAATTAAATATCTTGAGGACAACAAATTACTTTCAGATAGTCAATTTGGTTTTAGACCAAAAAAATCAACCTGCCAAGCAGTACACAAATTGACAAATTATATTACTAAAAATCTGGATAATGGCTTACATTGCATGGGAATTTTCCTGGATCTTGCCAAGGCTTTCGACACTATTTCTTGCTCTAAACTATTGCACAAGCTTGAATCACTTGGGATAAGGGGAACACAGCTCCTACTTTTCTCTGATTATCTTAGCAATCGTTGTCAGTGTGTAAAACTCGGTCAATTTAAAAGTTCAGAACTTAAAAACAGCTGCTACGGCATTCCACAAGGAAGTATTTTGGGGCCTACGTTGTTTTTAATTTACATAAATGAACTGTGCAACCTGAAATTACCAAATGGTATCATAATGTCATATGCAGATGACACAGCCCTATTGTTCTCGGCTAAATCAAGAGGAGGTCTATAAATATGCTCAGAGTGGCTTTGATTATGTATCAAATTGGCTTCGTATGAATCTACTAACATTAAATGCAGATAAAACGAAATATATTCTATTTAGAATGAAAAACACTAATATACCACTTACTAACCATACCATATATGCTCATAACTGTACGACAGACGCTGATGCTGCTTGTTCATGTCCTACTCTAGATAAAGCCGACTATATGAAATATTTAGGTATTACAATTGACACAAATCTAAATTTCCGTAAACACATTGATTTGCAATGTACTCGAGTTCGTAAATTAATATATATTTTTAAAAACTTACGTCACATTGCTGACTTTAAATTAATTAAACAGGTATATTTAGCTTTGTGCCAATCTATACTTACATACTGCATAACTTCATGGGGCGGTGCTGCAAAGTCAATTTTACTCCCTCTAGAACGCGCTCAAAGAGCAATTCTAAAGGTAGCCACTTTTAGGCCTTTCAAATTTCCTACGCACCAGCTGTACATTGCATGTGAGGTGCTTACAGTACGCCAATTATTTATACTGCACATCATGTTACACCAGCACGTTGAACTAGCTTATAAGCCAGTACCTTCTGACAAGAGAAGGAAGGATCTGGTCTGCGTAAAGCCACAAACTAGGCATGCTTTTGTAAACCGGTTCTATATCTATTTAGGACCCCATTTATATAATAAGCTAAATCGGATACTTAATATTTATAGTGCTACTTATAAACATTGCAGTCTGAAGATATGCGAATATTTGGGTGGACTTGATTACACAGACACAGAAAAACTTCTAGAAGTGCTTCAATAATTATGTAGATATTATATTAAATTGGTATTTTTTATTTGTATTTAGTAATATAAGTAGGATAGTATTATTTCAATAACTAATGGAGAAATAATCAGCTGATCGCTTAGTTTGGGGATGGCCTGAAACACAGGTTTTTATTAACCTAGCTCAGGCAGGTCGCCACAAGTTATAATGTAGTACCAACGCACCTTTCATAGGTACTCGTAACAAACATGTGTAAATTAAATTATACTAGTTTCTATAAAAGTATTTAGGTAAGCTAATCTGTTAAGAACTTGGTACTACTAAGAATTTGTAAGTTTTGTAAATGTATTGCTTTGTAAAAAGGACGTAAATAAAAATTATTATTATTATATTATTATTAAATGTGCTAATTAAGCCCTTTCATTTGATTCCCCACACGGCGTAATTTTTTTTTTTTTTGTAGTTCATGGCTTTGTCCTCTAGAGGGCGCCATATTCAATTTTATGTGACGTCATATAGCCCATAACTAGCGGACGGCCACTTTCGCTTCTAACGATACCTCATTTGTCAAATTATGATAAGTAGTTTAGTAGTTATGATGAGGGAACAGATGAACCACCGGATACATACCGGTTAAAATCATAACCCTCCTTTTTACTTCGCCGTAGTTGGGTAAAAAGTAATTCGTAATGATTAGTACAATAACCCCTTAAGAGGATGCCCATGAATTCAGTTTCAACCTGTAGGTATATGACGTCACTGAATGTCACAGTGACCTGAAATAAACGATCTAAAAACGCCAAAAACACACTGGGCTTTGGAGCAAGGGTGTAATCAACAATGTTTGTTCTTCCTCTGTATGAATAGGAACTATTCACTCAGAGAAAGGTCGATTAAAGAACTTACTATAAACCTGTACCTACCTATTATAAGAGTTCTTTAATCGACCTGAGAATCGAACTCATCCAATTTGCTTCTTCGGGAGTTGCTTCAACTTCAATTAAAGGTCTAGCTTAGGCTATCGATTTTATAGGTAGGTACTTACTTATCAATAATCTATATCGTAATTCGTACCTAATTATAGAATACTTCCACTACCTACCCCCGATTTATCATAGATGTTTGCATAACACTGACACTTCCAAAAATTCGTTTAGAAATTCAATTTCCCCGCGCGCTCGTAAATGTGTCGTTATCAGTTCGGCAGCTCGTAAGCGGGATTGTTTGCCGTGCATGATTTCATATCATATGGTGCAACTCGCCGCGAGGTGATGCCAGAATCAGGCAGCTGTTTGTATTCGACCAAATTCGGGGCTTTGTACGTAGGTAATACCTATAGGAAGACTTAGTGAATGCATAGGTACGTATCATTAGGGTCGGACTGGGCCGGAAGGGCCCGGGTGGCTCACCACAAGCCTGGGGCCCGGGATGCGTTCCGTACCTCAAAAGGTAAAAACGGAACCCTTATAGGATCACACATTGTCCGTCTGTCTGTTTGACTGTCTGCGTGTCAGTCTGTCAAGACTTGATACATCTACGCGTTCCTGAGAAAAAGGTTTCTCAGGAACGCGTAGACGTAAAATCGAGAAGCTGAATTTAAAAAAATTACAGGAATGTCAATAAGGTCTAAATTAGCTTGACACCTAAAAGTGGGAAGGCCCTTAGTGTGATACGCAACGTGCGTCGATACTCTTGCGCCATCCCATCTTCCTGGCTCGGCGTGCTGTGCTGGCACTGCTGCTGCGGCTGCGGAAAACCTCAAGCGGCGAAAGTATAATAACCTTATCGGTAATTATATTTTCGAGCCGTTTGGGGTTGAAACCCTTGGGCCGTGAGGTCCGTGTGCTCATGGTTTATTCAATGAAATCTCCAAGCGGCTGGTTGACACTTCCCATGACCCAAGGGCTGGCTTTTACCTTGGCCAGAGGCTTAGCATTACCATACAACGTGGCAATGCCGCCAGTCTCTTGGGTACTTTACCAGTCGACAACAATGCGGAGGAATTTTTCGATGCCATATTTTAGTTTTTTAATAGTTTTAGTTATGTTAGGATATAATTTTGTTATTTTTACGTTATGTTTATGTTACATTTAAATAAAGTGTCTAGGTCATTATGCACATCATTTCTAGGGTGTCAAGCTAATTTCGACCTTTTGGACATTTTACAACTATGACCCCCAAAACCCCCCAATGACCCCTTAAAATATTGCCACTGTTTACACTTACACCCTGTTTAAGTTACGGTCGCGAATCATAATTTGATCGAGATATAACCTAACAATGACCTGCAAATTGCAAAATACGTAAGTATCAACGTTTGAATTTCGCGGGCGCCTTTGCGCCCGAACTACACAGTCACAAAAAAAAAAACAATAATAGTAGTTCTCTCATCGTCTAAAATTGATAAGTATCTAAGGTTTTTAATAATACATTATTAGTTCCACTTTAGTTCAGTCGGCTCTCAGTCTATATATATACGAGTATAATATCTTCAATATTAAAAATTAAAATTATTTTGAGCGCAAACTATAATGACTTCTAATACAATTCCTGGTTGCAATAATATAGCGCATGGAATGGCAACGCCGCTCCTTATACCTGCTCCGAGGCAATAATTTGACTTTTTTGGCGCGAAAACTATTTTTTGTTTATTACGTAGAAACTACGAGACCTAGAGATTTGAAAATTTTGCTGCCTAAGGCAGCTATTATGCCTTAATTTTTGAGCTGTAAAACATTATCATATGTTCTTTTGTTCGGAAGATAAGACATGAGTAGCTGGGGTGCCGTCACTCCAACTTGCACAATATGTATAAAGGTTTAATAACTCTTAAAGTATTTTGACCAGAGATTTGAAAATTTTGCTGCCAACGGCAGCTAGTATGCTTTAATTTTCTGACTAGTCCAAAACTCTAACCTCACTGTTTTGCCTGTTCTGAATGAGGAAGCTGGGGTGACGTCACTCCAGCTAACACACACTAAGTGACTCATATTGACGAAGTTTTGCGGCAGCTAAATTAAGACTGGGTACTTTGATTGCAGCTATTATGGTTTAAATATTGGCATAGGTAGAATTATTCTATCACCTATGAGGAAGCTGGAGTTATGCACATATTAACACCCGAGCCGTAGGCGAGATTGATTTTGAGCCAAAAACTGCAATAACAAATGTCCACGTGTATCAAACGACGTTTTTCAATACACTTTTGAAGAAATAAAATAAAATAACGAAAAATATTTTTGTCATGAATTATGAAACTATGATTAAAATTTTCTTTTTTTTTCCGCGCTTTGCTTTCGCCAGGTTGAAGGAGAAGCAAAGGTATAAAGCCGATAAACAGCCTATTATGAAAAATAGAAAATTGAAATATTTTTGAGTTTAGAAAACACAGGTCATGACCAACAGCAGAAAGCGTAGGGTCGAAGTGGACGGACATGTGTTGCAATATGTCGATGAGTACACATACTTGGGCCAGATAGTGTCTTTTAACAATAGACAAGACCAGGAAGTCGAAAGACGAGTCCAAAATGCTTGGAAGACCTACTGGGCCCTTAAAGAACACATGAAATGAAAGGTAGTCTTCCTATAACACTTAAAAGGAAATAAAATAACGAAAAATATTTTTGTCATGAATTATTAGGAAACTATGGTTTAAATTTCCTTTTTTTTCTGCGCTTTGCTTTCGCCAGGTTGAAGGAAAAGCAAAGGTATAAAGGTAAAGAAAAAAAAAAAAAAAAAAAAAAAAAAGGTTCCGACGAATTGATAACCTCCTCCTTTTTGAAGTCGGTTAAAAAAAGCGTGGGGTGCTTGCGAATTACAGAGTTAGTGTAAGAATGTCGTACACGCTTTTTTTTACAATGACATTAATTTTCTCGTTAATCACTTTATTCATACATTGAAAAATTTATTTTTTACTTTTTAGTTCAGTTTAATGGTATTAAAGCGTGTTTTTTTATTTTTTAAACTATAAATTATTTTTAAATTTTTTAGAGATAAATCGTGAATCCTGCACCCCGATTGCGTAACACATTATCAATCAGTGTTGGTTCATTTTGACAGTTCAACAACATTCATTGCGTTATTTACGTTGTCGAGCAGACAAATTTTTCGAACATAAGAAGCAATGGATTAGCAATTAGTTTCAAAATTAAACCAACTCCGATTGGTAATGTGTAACGCAATTAGGGTGTTGTTGATCTTGATTAGGATAAAGGGACAATTTTTTAAAATTATTGTATTGTCATCGGGCCCTGATAAGCGTGCAAAATTTAAAATTAATCTGACCATTTAAACTGGGTAAAAATCGAGTTCAAAGATTCCGTTATATACAAACATACATACAGGTGAAGCTAAAAAGAGCGTGTTAAAAACGGAACCCTTATAGTATAATTTTGTTGTCCGTCTGTCTGTCTGTCAGTCTGTCAAGACCCTTTTTCTCAGGAACGCGTGAAGGTATCAAGTTGAAATTAATATCAAATACGTAGATCTATAGTCCCTTGGAGTTCTAAAAAAATCAAGCTTCTAAGTCAACGCAATAAAAAAATACGGCCATTTAAGCGACATATTTGGGGTAAAACTTGGCACATGGGTAGACCCGTAACCTGGGTTAGGACATAGGATACTTTTTATCTCGGCAGTACCTACGTTCCCGTGGGATAGTTTCCATCATCCACGCGGGTGAAGCCGGGGGCAAAAGCTAGTAAGTAAATAAAATTAATCGGCGTAGCATCAGTCGTCATAGTATCTCTTTAGTGAAATAAATTAGGTCGCGCACAGGCCGTTCGCGTCCGTCGTCCTGTCCAGACCTGCTCGCTTTAGGAAGCTGTCTTTGTCTCATCCTGAGCTCATTCATCGGCTGCGCTCCTCCACCGTACAGATTAATAGTAGTTACGTGTCTGTGTTACGAGTAAAACCACCGTTCAACCCCCTACCCCCCCTCCCTCATTCCAAAGTCATTACTCAACCAACTAAAGAGAAATGACTTTGTTTTATTTGTTTTGTATGACGTACACTATAAACCTTTATTGTAGTGTGTTCAGGATTTATGCTAAGCAATCTTTGTGCGGATATACGACTACTTAGGTACCCATAATACCCACTATTTATTTTGTAGAGATGATACACACTTACAACTTAATTGGTAGGTATTTTATTTTTGCATTATTTAAGCCAAATTAAAGTTGCATTTTGATAAATTACTTATATTTTCTTGACGAGATTTCCTTACAATAAAAGTGCTATCGTACGTATGAAAATACCTATACAAAGTTAATGTGAATTTAATGGAAAATGTCCTATACACGAGTACCTACCTCATTGTTATTCAAAATTGTTTATAGAGACCAAGCCGAACACATTAACGATATACAAAAGGCTCCGCAGGTGGCTCGACGATTAATCACAGCAAGGAATTCGTCGGCGCGTGGGGCGGGCGGACGCTTGGGCGGGCGGACGCTCGGGCGGGCGGCAGCGGCGCGCGGTAGTGCCGTCGCGACGCCGCGCCACAACGCACGCCCCGCCCGCCCCGCGCCCCGCAAGCGACACCCGCCACGCGTGTCCACCGACCTGCCTACCAACTTATAAACAACAAGCCTTAAGCTGTCATTAAAGGTAAGTTTTAACGTTTAACCATACTTTAATGCTATTCCTTTAATTACAAGGCTGCAGGCGGCTGTGCATACTTGCAACAAGTTGCGGACTACCTAAACTTGGTAAATTTATGTTAAAAAGTTCCATGTAACAATTGTGTTGTATTGTTAATGAACAAGACGAAAAGTTTCTACTTTATCGGGTAACTAACCCAACCTGTTGAACACAGTTTTATTTCTTCGAAAGTTGTTTGATTCAATTTACAAAGAAACTTCGTACTTTCTTATTTATTAACTTACATTTGAATGGCTAACTTTTCAATATCGCTTTTCGCGCTTCAATTGTATCGTTGGTTATTCTTCGATGTTCTACTTTACTTATTTATATTTATAATGGAATTTGTTTCTATTGGAATTTCCAAGCATCATAGTACCAAACAAAAGTTTTGTGACTTTTGTTTACAGAATACCACAAACAATCTAAAGTCGCTCTCTGAAATCAAAATGTTTTTCACAAAATACCCTCGGTTGACGAAGAAATTGATAAGACTGCTTATAACAATAGGAGATTTGGACGTCAACAAAGAGCGATGAATACGGCAGAGACAGCCTTTGTCTATTAAAATATTAAATAAAAGGTATGCTTGTTAACCAAGACTTTAAATCGTACTTCATCATAACAAGTACGTAGGTACATTCTTCTTAACATTGGGCAGTGATGGTGTCATGTCCGTTTATTTACGTGGTTTTGACTCACGCGCCGAGAACTGTGTGTCGTCAATACGTTTATATTATAATTTATCTGTCTACTCGGCGCTCGTCTTGTTATTTTGATGTAGCCCTTTCTCGTTTCGTTTAATTAAGGAACAACCTACTTAAATACTTGGATATCTCGTTACGTTTGTTTGTTTTTTTTATCTCAACTTAATATGTTAATTCTAGAGCTAAATACTTGGGTACAGATTAACATACCTACACATAGGTAGGTACAAAGCTACAAAGATTAAGAGCCTGTTTCACCACCTACGATTAAGTTCCTATTAACTTACTTGGCAGATAATTTCATACTAATTCTTTTCCATTTTTGAATTTATTCGGTGAGTAGTGGCTATTCGGACATCGTGAAATAAGCCCTTAGGTTATTTTGTTTCAGTGGATCTGAATCATTATTATGTTTAAGCTGAAATCTCAGCGCAACAGCTATCGAACTTATGGAAGTACCTATGATGAATTATGTAGGTACCAACACATAGACAAGCTCAATAATTCACTATTTTGCCAAACGTTTCCAATGAGGGTTTTCGCAGAAATTAATCATCAATGCTTCCGTAATACAGAGAAAGGCAATTGGAATTGCCATGATTATGAAATATACACTTCTGGACACATCTTTTGGCCCACCTTGTATTTTCAGTTTCGTTTGGTCCTAGCTAAAATTTTATATTAGGTCGAGCAAAAAGTTTTTATGCAGTTTTGAACCTGGCACATTCACAATTTCATTCAATAGTCTTTTTTTGAATTTCGAACACAGAATTTAAAGAAACAAAAGACAATTTGGAGCCTGTTTGTTGATATCAAACAATCGAATACTAAGAAAACTTGGTTTTATTGGTTTACTTGGATTTAATTCTTGAAAAAGTGATTGATATCTTTGGTTTTGCAACAAACATTACTTATTCTTAACATTAAGGTGAGGTTCTATCAATAATCTATGGATACTTCACCTGAAGTCGCCGCCCAAGCTGTGGCACTTATTCAGGCCGGACACAGCCAAAGAAACGTGAGTGCTCAACTTAATTTAAGTCGATCTGCGGTCCGAAATGTTTATCGGAGGTACCTAGAGACTGGCGGCTTTGTTCGTCGCCAAGGAAGGCCACGATCTCGGGTCACAACTGAAAGGCAGGATCGATTCATCGTGACGACCAGCTTGAGAAATCGTCACCTTACCTCCATTGAGATACAAAACCAACTTCGCGACTTCCACGGAGTATCTGTGAGCGCTCGAACTGTTCGGAGAAGGTTAAAAGAACGCGATATGGTACCACACAAGCCAGCTAATGGCCCCAAACTAACGCGAGCCCACCGAACAGCGCGCCTTCATTTCGCACGCAGTCATTTAAATTGGACACAGCAAGATTGGAGCCGTGTACTCTTTTCTGATGAGTCTAAAATTGTGTTACATGGCAATTATGGAAGGAAGAAGGTCTACCGACGTAAGGGAGAGCGTTTCGCACAATGCTGCTTTGAAGAGAGGGTTGCTTATGGCGGTGGCTCATGGACTGTCTGGGGCGGTATATCCGCGAGTGGCAAAACTCAACTTGAGGTTGTTACAGGACCACGGCTGCCAACATTAAATGCTGAAAGGTACATTCGTGAGTGCTTAGAACCTCACGTGATACCATACGCGGACTATGTGGGCCCAAATTTCCTTTTTATGCATGATAATGCAAGAGCCCATGCGGCCGGCATCGTCAGGGAATATCTTCGGGATGTGAACATCACAGTTATGGACTGGCCAGCCAGAAGCCCAGACATGAACCCCATTGAGCACATGTGGGACGAGCTAAAAAGACGTGTTAGGGCTCGTCAGCCAGTTGCCCAGACGATGCAGGAGTTGAAAACTGCCATAGAAGAGGAATGGGAGATGATCCCTCAAAATTTCATAGAGCGGTTGATAAACTCTATGCCTAATCGTATGAGAGCTGTGGTAGATGCCCATGGAGGCAACACGCGTTATTAAATTAAACCTTTATTTGATAAAACATGTTTTTTATTCAAAAATCAATTGCCTTTAACAAGGCGCATATCCGACTTGTTAGGCGTAGCTCCATGTCGTATGGTATTCTGAATTCAAATTTAAAACAATACGATCGAAAAAGATGGTAAAATGTATCAGGTTTAAAACTGCATCAACAGTTTTTGTTCAATCTAGCAATCATATTTCGGTAGGGGCCATCGAAACCTAAACTAGGTGGGCCAATAGATGTGTCCAGAAGTGTAGTACCTACCTACGTTAGGTAGGTACCTAGATATTAATCATAGGCCTATCGTATTTCATAGCCGGACAAAGGCCGGTGAAGGCAGGAAATATAACAATGTCCACAATTAGGTACCTAGTATAGCTACTCCTACAATACATTGTGTTACCTAAGTCATCCCTCATCATCCTAACTTCCCAACTAACATTATAAATGTGAAAGTGAGTTTGTTTGTTACGCTTTCACGCTAAAACGGCTGAACGGATTTGGATGAAATTTACACATGGGTAGACCATGACCTGGATTAGGACATAGAATAGGTACTTTTTTATCCGCAGGATAATTGTCGACCACCACGCGGGCGAAGCCGCGGGCAAAAGCTATTAGAGCAGATATTAAAAGTATACCTAAACATTGAGTTTCTTGCTCTCTTATATCCACAAAAATCTACGCAGACATCTGACTTTTTAACTGACAGTCTTCTAGACTATTTAAAAGTGGCGAGTTTTAAATGGTTTGTAATTGAAATAAATGCTTTAACTTTGCCATTGAAACTTGTGTAACCTAGATAAGACTGCCTCGGGAACCGAACTTATACTCATGGATGCGCTAAGGTAGCCCGCGAAATTCAAATTTACTTACGTTTTTTGCAATTTGCAGGTCAGTGTCAGGTTGTATCTTGATTAAAATATGATTCGCGGCCGTAACTAATACGGCTTTACAGAATTATTATCATTAGAATCAGCAATACAACTCCATAAGTTAGAATTGACCTCAAATCACGCGTTTTCATGAATTACTGAGGTTTGAGGTCAATTCTAACTCGTGGAGTTGTTCACAGATTCTCAATAAATGTACCGAAGTGAAAATTTTTACTTCGGTACATATATTGAGAAAATGTACTTATCTAAAATTATATTTATAGTTCACAATCATACCATGCACATCTATCAACAATTCGGCCAAAAAACATTTTAAGAATGCAAAGCATTTTATTTTAAAAAAAAAATGTGTTAAAAAGTAATGATTTGACTACCCATTTGTAACAGCGTCCTTAACTTGGGTGTGTTACAATGTTACTTATTGCAAATTAAACAAGGAGGTACTCGTAGGTACTTAGGTACCGCATGCTTCCGAAAATAAGTACTTTGTATGCAGTGGCGAGGTGTGAACAAAAGTAAGAGAGAAGCCGGTTTCAACTTACAATAAATACCAATAAATTAAAAATTAATTTGTTCACTTAAAAATTTAAGTCTTTTCTTTACTGAATTAAACACCATCTATCGTCAAATAGCAGAAACAAAAAGAAGCTATCATTACACAAACAAAACTTTCAATTTTTAGAGAAATATACTTAACTAAATTCGATACTATCATTCTAAAATTATATAAAAGATCGAATACATACAATACAGTAAGTTGAACAGGTGAAAACTAAATAAAATGTGCAATATTGCTTCATCTCGTTCTCGCTGACGCATTTTTCCTATATCTGTCTCTATCGTAAATTCGTAACCCGTTGTACACCGGCTTGCTCTCGTCCATTATCAAGCGGTACCAAGTGACCTAGAGTGATGTCATGACGGGATCGCTATTGTATGAATTTTTAGTTCCCGATTATGACGTTTTGGCGCAGAGTTATTTTAGATTTTTTTGTTGTTGTTGTAATTCAAAGCTAAATAGGCGTTTTTGTTGTTTTAATGTTATGGTGAATTAAATATCCACAGTGTAACTCTTGTTTTTGGCAATAGTAGACACTATAATTGACTGTGCCATTTTGCAATAGCGGTAGAGTAGCGAACCGCGAAGGGAAGCCGGTAGGAATCGTGTTATTAGGTGCTTTCGCCACTGTTGTATGCCCTTATTAATTCTAGGAAACAATATTATTCAGAACAGGGTTCACTAACGAAATTGAAACTCAATTCGGTTGGAAAATTCTGGGAAAAAAATATGTATTTCGTTGTGCAATCCATAAAATTCGCGGAAGAGCTTTATCCATATTTGATTGTTCAATGCATCGCTATGCAAAATGAAAGAATAACAAGCTCTGTTGTGCATCGGTCCGTTATCAAGTGGAAAGCGATCTAGGAAATTGCTCTATGAAACTGAAACTACATAAGTGCATGTTTCTGATGTTTTAATTAAAGACTGACAAGACTCGAGTCCATGATATGAGCTGTAACGCATGGGTGGTCTCCTGTTATTTTGTGGGCAAAATGAAAGCTTGCGTCTGTAAGGCCTCTAATAACTTCCACTTACGTAGGACTAGGTACAGTCAGCAACAAAAGTCGATTAACACTTGAGTTTTCTAAATCTTAATTATTGAGAAAAATACTTCATTAAAATCGCAACCGATGTAATTTTTAAAGAAAATTAACTCTTATCTAATAAATTAAATGCTAAAAAGCAGGTTATGTATCATTTTGTGTTAATTTAGATGATGTCAAAAAGTAGCAGTTTTAACCGACTTCTGTTGCTGACCGTACATGTTAACTTTGTGGGGGTCATGTAGCCATCTGTCATGATACACACTACTAATTATATAGGTACCTTCACACTACCGGTAGGTAGTAGGCAGATCTCTTTGAACATGGCTTGTATATCCATGTGTGGTCTAGGTCTTTAATATTAGTGCCGCTGACCGAAGACGTCGTCGATGGGAGTAGCTACCGAGCAGGAAAAAATATGAACCAAATGTTAGGTTTCTTTTTTAGTTTACGAACGCCCCTAAGTACGAGTATGTACAAAATGTATTGCACAAAGGTTTTAGTTCTTTACAAACAAAGCAAACAAAGTTACCTACACTTCTACATAACAAAACATTCAATTTATTCACAATCAACACAATAATTACTGATTAATCTCTTTCCATTTGAGCAACGATGTGATAATTATCCGATGCGCTTTTCCTGGAATTAATCAAGGCAGGCTTTCATTAAATACAGTTAATAATTATCGGTAATTTATCGCCAGTCATACGATCATGTCATTTGTCTTTTATCTGTTCTGTGGTAAATACATACAACGAAGTTAAGAACATATTAATAATAAAACGAAGCCATCGTTTGCAGCACTCTCTCACAGAGGTCGCAGGTTGTTTGGCCCTGATTTGAACAGTTGTGTGGTCTGCAAATATTAGTTGTGCGTTAGGTACATAAAATTAGATTCTGTAAGTACCTGCATCCCTTTTCTGCACACACAATTCAAATTTAAATAAAAAAAGTAAAAACCGACATCAAAACCTAAAACGAATAAAATTACTTTAAAAAAAACTTAACAGCTTGGGTCGTTCCCGCTCGTTAATACCCCGTCGTTAACACTATTAACGACTGGGAATGTTTTGTTCCACTCGTTAACAGTGTTGAAGAACGCGACATTTTGCCGGTCGTTCCCTCTCGTTAACGTTACATAAAAAGAGAACATGAAACTAACTCAATTGATGTAAAACTAGATGGTTAAATAGGTAATTAATATAAAAGTTCTTAATTTTTACATTTTCAATTTACTTCACTTTATAATATTTATTTTGATTATCTATGATTAGTACAATTAATATACATTTAAAGTATTAGTTTACCGGCGTTCCTCTCCTCGGTCCACAGTACCGATAAATTAACCAGGAAAATTTTATCTTCCTCACTGGTCGATTTTGAGGTACCGTTTTTGACCGATGCGTTGAACCATAGATATATTTATATTTCTATGCGTTGAACGCTTGGAAAATGGCTTGTCCCAATACGGATTTGCCCGACAACCCGTCCTCCCAGAAACTGTGGGACGTGCCGCTCTACAGTATTATACGGAATACCCTATTAAACACGTCTTTTAATACTGTTGAGCGTGCCCGTCTGCTGGCTGTGGGAGAATGGGAGTCAGGCTTGTGGCTTCAGGCGCTCCCGTCATCCACCATAGGTACTATGATGGATGACTCATTGTTTCGGCTCGCTACGTGTCTCCGCTTGGGCGCACTTTGTGTTGCTCCGCATCTGTGTCACTGCGGTGACGCTGTCGACAGTCTCGGGCACCATGGCTTGTCCTGCTACAGGAGCGCAGGTCGCATAGCACGGCACGCCAGCATCAACGACATTATTCGTCGAGCTCTTGTTACCGCCGGCGTACCAGCCAGCGGTATTAGAACCAAACGGCTTGGTACGTGACGATGGGAAGAGACCAGATGGCATGACGTTGTTGCCTTGGAAGATGGGTAGGCCTCTGGTGTGGGACGCAACTTGTGTCGACACCCTTGCGCCATCTCATGTTCCAAGCACGACGTGCTGTGCTGGCGCCGCTGCTGCGGCTGCTGAGACCCTCAAGCGGCGCAAATACTGTAACCTTATAGGTAACTACAGTTTTGAGCCGTTTGGGGTCGAAACGCTCGGGTCATGGGGCCCGAGTGCGCGTCTACTTTTTAAGGAAATTTCTCGCCGACTGGTCGAGGCTTCACGTGACCAGAGGGCTGGCTCGTTCTTTGGCCAAAGAATTAGCATTGCCATTCAACGTGGCAATGCTGCCAGTCTTCTGGGCACGTTTCCGGATGACATCGATGCGGACGAGTACTTCGACGCCTAAGTGTCCTTTTGTTTTGTATTTATTTGTATAGTTAGTTAGTTAGTCATTTACGTTAAAAAATATTTCTATTGTTTGATAAGTTTGTTGAATAAAAACTCTTAGGCAAGATTTAAAGTTTTAGACATTTCAAATGTAACCGTTGAACATTAAACGATATCGCTATTAATTTGGTGCTTCAAAAATCGTGATTAAAACACTTTCACCGTTATATCTAATATTTAATTTCACTTTTCTTTACCCTGACTCCTAACCTAGACGCGGAACGACAAGTGAACGATTGGGAAAAAAATGTCGCGTTCTTCAACATTGTAAACGAGTGGAACAAAACATTCCCAGTCGTTAATAGTGTTAACGACGGGATATTAACGAGAGGGAACGACCCACAAAAAGTACTAGGCTTGCATGAATTCGCGATAGTATTTCAACCATTAACTTGTATTATGCTACTAATAGGATTTGGATGAAAGGCACACAGAAACTATACTTTTTACCGGCAAAAGCTAGTAAGCAATAAGTAACTAGCCATCTGAATACAAAATAATGATGCCATAAAAGTTTTCCTTTTATTTTATTTTTTTTTTTTCATGAAAATGATGCTTCCAATATTTTTTTCATTCCGAATCGGCCAGTGCGATTAATATTAATAGGTCTTTACCTATGAAATTGCCGTTTTGTATGAAAAAAATTAAACGAATTTTTTTCATGCATTTTTTATTTGTATTAATCGAAGTAATCACCCATGCAATCAATGCATCTTTGCCAACGCAGTGGCAGTTTATTGATGCCCTTCTTAAAGAAATCAGCTGGACGGGAGGGAACAAATTCTTCAAAGGCATTTTGTAGGTACTGCCTCTCGGGTATTGAATTTTTTTCCCGCCAAGAAGTTATCCAAATTCTAGAAAAAGTAGTAGTCTGTAGGCGCAAGGTCTGGTGAGTAGGGCGGATGACGGAGAGCTTCCAACCCCAGTTCTTGTAACTTGGAGACCGTCTGCTGTGCAGTATGAGGTCGCGCGTTGTCGTGCGTGTTATTATAGTATATTGAAACCTTTTCGATTTACAAAAAGTTTATGAACTACTTTCTAAACCAAGTGTTGGCGACTTGTTTTCCAAATTTGATTTCAAATTTCGTAGACAGATGAATTTGATTGTATTGTCAATTTTTTTTTTTTATAAAAAAAATACTAAGTTTGTAGGTTATTTATTATACGCTTACCTATAGCTTACTTTGACTAGTGACTTCCGGTTTTTTGCAGATCATTATCAAGCACCATTAGGTACCTACCTACCTTGTAGGTAATGCAGCTGAAAATCTATCTTATACTACTTTACTTAATATTGCTGCCTCTCACTAAACAAAATGCCGTAGTTAGATATACCAGAGCCATGTTTTGTAATACCTCAAACTCAGATGAAGCCGTACCTATAAATGCAATAGCAAACTGCAGCGCGGCGGGCAGAGGCGGTGTAAACAAGCAAGTTCAGACTTCAGAGGGTGTGTCGTGTTCAGTGAGCGAATTAAGCACCGAACTATACATCTGTGTGTTCACACAGTGCAATTGATGTAATGATGTCGGAGGATTAGGTACCTAGTGGATGCATATCGACGTGACTGCTGCCCGGAGCTCCATTCCGCGCCCGCCACTGCCTCCGAGCCCAGCCACAGACAACACCCACGATTTTTTTTTTTTAGTTAGTAACTACCGGAAGTTTTCATTGTTTGCCGTTGTTTTGTTGGACTGCGTTTGTAATTCGTCCACTTCTCTTTTAGGCAACGAGAAATAAAACATTTTTGCTAGTTTGTTTCTAGGAAACACTTCTTTTTGCTTGTTATCTAGGATAAACAAACAGGCCTCGTTAAAAACAATTCTCATTAGCATAATCACCATAATAATAATTATCTTTGATGCTTATCTTAATAATTCAAACTAAGTAGTACCTAATACTATAGATAAGTAATGAACTACGTTGGTGTTGACGTTGAGATAGAACGGTCGGTCGCCGGTCGCTGCAGAATGCAAAAGTTTATACGCCCTCCGTAAGGTAAAATTAATTTATAAAGCAAAACTTAAAGTATGTAGACATAAATGGTAGGCATTTACCGCGAAAGCTTCATGAATCATGAGCACAATGTACATAAATTAAATTTCAGACATAAGACGGCTTCACTACATTGCAAGTTAGCTGTTGTAGCCGAAACTGTTTCATTCCAAATTCTACGAATTATTAGACTACCTAAGTATCTGCCAACTATAAGTTATTTACTTTGCAATGTGCATACTCACTCTAGTAGTACTTTGATTTGATGGCTGCGCAGTATATTTATTGATGTCCTAATTAATTACGTAGTTACGTAACATTCGCGTGTAATCTATTCGTAGACCTACATGTTCACCTACCATTTAATCTAATCGCTTTCTACGTAAAACCTACCTCGGGTGCACTTTTCTTCAACAACGATTTTATTTTATTGTTCCATTTGTGAACAATTATTTTCGAATTAGCCCCCAATACGATGTACGAAGTTCGTAAAATGTCACTTATTGAGATTGATGTGTATTTCGCGGTCGTGGAGAGAAAGAAATATTTTCATCGTGGAATCGTTTCCGTGGAGTGTTAATCGAGACGAGTTGGATAATCGTAGTAAACCATTAGCAATGCACGCTCGCAGCACGCCTCACGGACATTCCGATGTAAATGTATTTAATTGCGTCATTTAACGACATTTATTGCAGTATTTTTTTCATTGGGAAAGCGGGATTATTTTAATAAAGTTTTCCTTTGAGCTTTTCTGTTTACATTCGTTAATTACTTAATACATTAATTTGCACGTACGATATGTTGAGTTGTGAGGATTTTTCAATTATAATTGCAATACCCCCCTACCTACAACATGGTTTCAATAAAATCTAGTTTTGTAAACAAATGCTACCTAGACTTAGGTAGTTGACACAATTTCATGAGCTCAAGCCTTCCTTTCATGTAAAATATTGCTCGTAGATAGACTCCTATAATTCTTCTATTCCTAGTCAAAGTCACAAAGTAGTGTATCAGCATTTTTGTCCTCACAGGGAACGTTTATTGTGAATGAATGGTGGAAAGCCGAGACGACTACGGAGAGCATTGTAACATTTGTAGTGTGCTTTTAGCGGGACCACTCGGCAGCCATTCCAATATCACCCCCCTGACACCCCTCAGCCCGCACCCCGCCCATTTGTGGAATGATACGCTGAAGACTTGTTGACGTGCAATCAATAACTTTAATTATTTTAATGTCTGGTGATTGTGGACAGTTGCCAATATTAAGGAAACGAATAGAGAGGGAGAGGTGCATTTATTATTTAGGTCAATATTTTGTAGGTATACCTATACATGGTGACTGGTAATTAGTGACCGATACCTAAACACATGATTGTACTCATAATAATACACAACTTTTACTATGGGACCAAAACTGAAATCGCGAAAAAAAAATCAGCTGCTCCCTACATTTTGACGAGTTATGCGAACATGAATGTATGGGGCAGCTGATTTTTTTTCGCGATTTCAGGTTTGGTCCCATAATAAAAGTTGTTTGTTATCATGGGTATAATCATGTGTTTAAGTATCGGTCACTAATTACCAGTCACCCAATAGAATACCTAGGTACCTTTCTATTTGATAGACATTACTGAAATAATATTTACATAATTTAAAGCTAACAGTTTTAAAATAGCAATAATAATATTTACAAGTTTATGGATAAATAAAAACTTTTTACAAAAAAAAAAAAAACAACGACTCCCACCCAAAAAAAAACACTACAAAGTGATAAATAACTTTAATTTCGGAAGTCGGTGTCTTTGGTTTTTTTTTTAGTTTCATTTTTTGGCCACCGACTTCCGACATTAAAGTTATTTATCACTTTGTAGTGTTTTTTTTTGGGAGTCGGTTGTTTTTATTTTTGTAAAAAGTTTTTATTTTTCACTTTTTAGTGGTGCCTCCCCACACATCGAATACCACTCTGCAAAATAAATTAGAGCATCATTCACATAGACTATGTGGGAGAAATACGTATTAAATTATTGAAGCTAACTCAAAAGCCACTCATCAGAACTTGAAGAAATTTATATGCGACCATCTCAAATAAAAACTTTAAAAAAAAGCAAAAAGGCAAATACCTATACGTCGCGCTAAGCCGTGTCAGAAGTTTGGAAGGCGTAGTTTTATGTTGACGGAGATAACGAGGCTACGAAATCTGACTTCTGACAATCAAGGCTACACATAACATACAACTCAAGTAGCGCAATTTGAAGCGGCATATAATTACCATTAAAATCATTTATAGCCAAAGTGCACTTCATGACAATTCCAATAAGCCCAAACACGGCTAGAATACATTGTTTTGTTACTGAGTTCCGGTGCCTACCTTCCGGCTTCTTCATCAGATCTGTTCGATGGTACCATTTTCATTAGAACCGTTTATTTAAAGCTTCGTCATAGTCGCTTAAGTATCTTAATCGAGATATCTTATCGCCACCCGTGAAATACTTATTATCGTTGAGAAGTTCCCGTCGCCATCTGTGGTCTTCTTCATCAGTTCCACTTCACCAGATGCTACTTTCTAAATGCAAATGCTTGATTTGTTGATGAAAATACCAAAATCGCTATATATATGCCTATAATTTTTGAGGAGTTCCCTCAATTCCTCATAGATTCCATCATCAGAACTGGATTTTGATAGAAATGAAACCAATCTGGAAGTATATCCTTTTAAATTAAAAAAGATTTTTCCAAATCGGTTCATAAATGACGGAGTTCTAAGGTAACAAAAAAAAAAAATACAACCGAATTGAGAACCTCCTCCTTTTTTTGAAGTCGGTTGTAAAGGAGGGAAAATAATCACAGGGCATCAAAAAATTCGTCCGCATCGCTGTCAACAGGAAAAGTGCCCAAAAGTCTGACAGCATTGCAACGTTGTATGAAAAATTACATTACCGAAATTGAATTCCAAAAACTAAACAAAGTATTTTACGATCTTCACCACGGCGGCGCGGCGTGCCAATTATTATACTTAGGGATTATTTTAAACAAACGATGAACCCATCATCAATTTATAAATCTTATAAACATTAATGATTTTATACACACGTTGCCAACCTATTTTTATTTTGACATCAGAAAAATAAAACTGAGGAAATATTTATTTCGATTACATCTGGAAACAATTATGATTGTTCACCAGCGCTACAATTGTAGTTTCACATTGGTAACAATTTTCCTTTCATGTTTCAAACAAGTTTTCAACGGCAAAGCCAGTTTTGTTGAAAAAGAACACCAACTACACTACCGTACGAGCGGAAGAAATAAATCTGATTTCACAAAAAGTATGCAGCGGGGAGGTGTTCCGACGAAGGTGAGAGGGGGGAGGGGTGAATGTGGTCGAAATGCCACGAGGGCTCCGGAAGGCGGTCTCATGCTATACCTTATCACCGCGCGTGTAACCGTTTTGCATTCATTGACGGACTAACGACATTTTTGAATAAGTACCTAGGTACCTACCTTATACTTCCCACAGAAACAAGAATTTTCCGGGAATTTATACAAGAAAAGTTCTCCTACGTACTACTTCTGCTATTTTGCCTTTTCTTAGTGCATTTCGCGAAAAGTCACCATAAAAATTCGCAGCAGTCAAAGAGTCTTCTGAAATATTACTCACTTACGTTGGTTTCTCACTCTCCTCGCCAAATTAAATTTGGCCAGTGCCTTTATTTTCACTTAACGCACAAAGTGCCGGAACCGGGCTTAAATTCGATCAAACCGACAACTAATCTCGTAACTACGAATAGGCGTGAGTCGTTCAGGTGTATGCGGACCATCACTGACACGTCTTCGTTTATTGATGCCAAATAATTCTTATTGCCTAATAGTCGGAAAGAATTTGTTATTTGGTGCCCACTCTACTCTAATGCACCTACCTGCTAATAAGTACATACCATTCAATAATCTTTTAAGGTGAGTATGGCTGCTAACAGCGCCACCATTGAGAAAATAATAAGTCAGGAGATAGGTAATAGTTATAGCAGTTAAGGCCAAAAAAGGCCGTTTTTGGCGTTAACTTCGAACCTAAGAGGTTTAGTGTTGATAAAAGATATATTTATTTTGTAAAACATGAGTAAAGTATAAAGGTCTTATAAATAAAATGAGGTGGCTACATGTTTTGCCATTTATGGCGTGATTTTTCTATACAAAAACTTCTATCTCATCTGACTAAAAATGTGAGCATAGGAAACAAAATGTTCCATATCTCCAGACTTATTAATTTTTCAATGGTGGCGCTGTCGGTTAGCAGTACTACGTACTCGCCTTAACATCTTAATTGGCTATGTCGACAATTTATCATCAATCTGTATATTCAGATAATGGAGAATATTTATCTATAAAGAGAAGAATTCAGACAGATAAGTCATTGTCATAGCAAATTAATGCTCTGTTATTTTTCTTGTAACCGCGAGATGCCATCTGTCTCCGCCCCGCTTTTAAAATGCCCACCTATTGTCGAGGAAAATGTAGAACCGTCACCACTCATTGTTAATCTTATTAAAGTAGCTACTTATTTCACAGGTAAATACAATAAACGGGTGTTTGTGCGAACACTCTTGATGCTTTTCGTGTAATCTCGCGCGTTTAACTAAAATAGAATATTAAAGTGAGCTACTCAGGTAGGCAAGTACTTCGTCGCGCGTACTTACTTACTTGATTTAATTACTTGAGAGTATATTATGTATAAATGTTATACTTAACTGCCCTCAGGTGTTTGTTCTTGTACGTTGTTTCCTACATTAGTGTCTGCTATAATTAAGATAAACATTAGTCCCCTTATATAAAGAGTAATATGTTTCTCTAACAAGTGTTTCATCTTCCTACGAACGACTATACGTACATAAGTAGGTGCCTACTTGCCTACCCACATATTACATGGTAACAATCTCTACCACAAGCGTAAATGGTTCTCGACAAAAACATCCGCAAGGCTCTATTAAGTTATCGTTTTCTTATTGGTTCAGAATTAGATTGAAGGTAGGTAGGTACCTTGTTTTATACGGTTCAAGCTTCACATGATTCAAATCTACCCACACTTTAGTGAATTACCGCAACTTCGAAAGTAGCTTGTGAAAATAAAAAGTGAGTGGTTATGTTGGCGTGTTATCATTTCGTTAAATACTTTCCAGACGATAAAATGAATACAAACTGCCATGCCTCATCAGACTATTACAGATTTACAGTCATGTAGTAAGTAACAATTTACAGAATCAGAGTGGCAGATGACGTTGAAATATTCACAGCAGGGTCGAGGCTGATAGTTCACGAGTTATGAGGTCAAATTCCCAAGTTCAGCGTTCTGAACAATGTTTGAGAGAGATCGCGCTCCTGGCGAGCTCCGTGCAGGTTACACGGAGGGCGAATGGCATAACATTCCATCACATTGTGAAAACAACTTGCTCGCAGAATTGTTTGTAGTTGACAAATGGCACGTGTTTGCTACGGTTATAGACGTCTCTGATCTTTACGTAGGTGGCAGTATTTCGACATGGTTGTTCGTAAAATGGGCCTCATCATATGTGCTCTACATCATGTAATTCATGGATATACTTGCTCGAAGAACAAAATCTATAGGTAATTATGCAGCGAATTGGAATCATTCACATCTCACATCTTAAAGATTCAGCAATACCCTGAGTAAAAACTAAAATTAGCCAAGGCATGAATAAAACGTTAAAGCGCGTTACCTAAACTTGCCGACGTTTAAACACACAAACATGAACCGCATCTGAACAAGCACAGAAATTCTGAAGCGTGCAAACATTAATCTTCATAAAACATATAGCCAACAAAAAGGAGACTTTAGCGGCAAGTTGGTACTTCATCAGAAGCGCTAAACAAGCAGTTAGAAGCCACCGAGCTGCCGACTGTAGCGCGACACGAAACAGAGATAGCACGGAAATAGTTCGGAATTTCGCGACAAGTTCACCCGGCTCGCTTTAAACCAGACTTATCTCAGCTGGCGCTCGCAATACCATAAGTGACTTTCTTACGACTTGCGCCAATATCCAATAGTTTAAGTAAGTATACTGCCGACTCTTAAAGCGCATCTCGCTCTTAAACCTCGTTTCAGATTTATGTAACTTATAAGCACTTCCGTTTTCATAGAATATTCTGAAATTGAACCTTTCTAAACAGTTACTTGAACAGATAATCTTGAAGACTTGAATATATAAATAAAATTAAAACAAGAGCATCATCTTACCTTCTGTTGGCCTCAACGCACAGAACTGCTGCTTTCCGTGGAAGCTTTAAATTCGCTGCCTCTCGCTGCTGGAACGATTTGCCACCGCCGTTTCGTGCTATAAAAACAGTTGGTACTTTTAGTATTAAATATAAGCAACACTTGTTACGAATACAAAAGGAAACCAGTCTCTGATAGTCTAAACTCACCCTGGGTCTGCACGTAGTTGGTATTGGTGACCTTAGCGGAGTCTTGTGTTCCTAGCAGCATGTTTAACTTTGAACGCTTTGTTTTTTCACTCGGTGATTGATTATTTTTTTTTTTCTTCCGACTTACACAACACAACACATTCAGTTATACACTCTACAATACTTTATATTATTTATTTGCACCATTTTCTTGTCGTATTTATTATTCACTCTTTGTTTTATTTGTGTCAAGACTTTACTTCCTTTTTTACATTAATGCACATTGACAGCCAGTCGCCTGCGCCCGCGTTTCATGCATGGTCTCAACGCTTGTCATAAATATAGACAATAGTCTATAGCATAGACAAGTGAGGTTGGACCGTCGGGCGTCAAGCGTGAGTCGATCTTTACACCTTATTGACGGTTTTTGTTTTTTTTCTTTTCAAGTATTCTAGTATTTGTATTTTATTTTATTTGATTTTATTCCCCTTGCTATTTTTAATTGATATCCGTGGGTATGTCCGTGGCATCACACAGGCCCTATCAGAATACCAGCGTTGCGGTATTTATTTTTTAAATATCGCAGCTTTATGCTGAGATGGGAGCCTTTTTGGCCTCGCACAGGTCTCTTTTTTTTTTTAGTCTGATTTCTTTTTTTTTGTTTTTTTGCTTTTTAATGTTTATTTTGTTACTTTTATATGCTCTTTTTTAACTGTATTTCCTGTGCGTGTCCCAAATAAAATATTTTTCTTTCTTTCTTTCTTTCTTTCTAATCGTTTACGCAGGCCAAATACTGGTATTACCTACCCACCAATTAAATTATTAATATTAATTGGGTGATGTGGCTGTCCGGATTATAATAGAGTGCGGTGTGTTGGGAAATTAAGTACCTAATCCCTTTGGATTTTCCGTATCAGTGCCATTACATTATTAAATAATTTATCGTCCATTTGGATGTAATAGTCAAATATTATCATTACATTTCGTAACCAATCCGAAGTCATTAATTTATTCGACTTGATAAAATTCTCACGTGTTTTCACCGAAAAGTTTGGCACCTCCATTCAGGTCAGCTTTAGGTGAGTTTGAAAATGCGTTTAGATCACCAGAGTTAAGTGGAAAATTAATTAAAAAGTGGACGTAAACAAAATATTTAATTAGAATTGCTCTCGGAATACCATACTGCCCGTCGTACATGTAAAGTTGCTTTGTAATCCTTTGCAGTGTTTAATCAACATTATGTATGAAAATTGTATATTAGGTATATAAAAGCAAAAGTAGCAGGTCCGAGTCTGTAGTCTACATATTATTTTACACGTTATAGTACCTATATTTATCTTGTACTACTATTTAGATCTTACAAGTAAGGCAAGCTCTACATTTTGGACACGCCTCGCCTTGTCTGGCCTGTGCCAAATTAAGACGTATTCTGTCATAACAAAGTGTTATTTTACAAAGGTTCAGTAGACTATCCCAAGTAATCTGCCTAGCCTAGAGAATATCAAAGCACATTAAATTCATAATTAAGTCAAAAGGGGCTCACAGACTCACAGACGGTAAGAAATGAAATGAGAGAGATTTACTTAGCACATTTATGAATTATGTAATACACGTAAGCAGGTAAATATGTAATTGGATTATGGGAATGGCAATCCTTGGATTCTGAAATTGTTGTGAAATTCAGTACAATTTCGTGTTTCTGATCTTTAAATATTTATAAATAAGTACCTACGTGTGCCTTGCGTTTTTATTCTTGAATTAAAGCTTGTATCTAGAACGAGGACAGCTTGTTGCACTTTTTCATTGTTAAGGTTTGCTTTACCATTGTCGAGTAGGTGCTCATCCAAATTATCATCCAATGAATATTCCACAAATGAAGCGACCGAGTTAAAACTTAAGTATTAGTACTATCGAGTCTGAATGTAAACCCCAACATGACCGAAACTTTCGCCCTTTCTGGTTACAGGAAGCGTTTAGCGAGGTCGAGTCGAGTCTAGTTCAATAGCATCCCTTCAGTTCTAGTGCCACCCCTAAAGGGTTGGCTTTGACACCGGCCGTCAGATACTTATCACCTGTCCCTTGCTATGAAAACTGTTTCAATCGTGACTATTAACAATGCGGCCTCGAATCATTAAATAAGCTTCTTTGCTTACATTTTTTAAATTACAAATGAATGATGAAGCAGAAAAATCCCATTTATTCAAAAGCTTAGTAGCTGCTCATTGTTAACGGGTCGCTCCATGAATTGCGCGGTTTGTTAAGCCGATTTGAACAGTAGGCTCCGTTCAATTACTTGTAAGAATAACTTGGTTCTTATTTGTACGTATTATATAGGCCGGGGCATAAACACGAATCTGGTGGCTCACCTACCGCCAAGTCTTGACCTTGCCACAGAAAAGTGCCGTACGGAACTGTACCAAGTAATTGTTGGCTGCGCTTCCGTTCGTAATTTCAAACCTTTTGATAAGAAATCGCAATTAGTAAAACGTTTGAAAGGTACAAAAAGAAATAATTGAGCAATACTTGCAATTAGATACCTACTTCAGTGTTCATTATGTAGTTATGTGCCTACAAAACATGAATTTCAAAAATATTCAAGATATACGTTTCATACATTTAAATGATATTCCCAATTTCCTAAATTCGACCGCCCTCGGGGCAGTAATTTATTTCCTGCAGTCATTACAGCTTCGCGGGAACAAAAGCTCTTGAGAATTTATTTTTCTCGGCCATCCCCCCTTCAGCATGAATATTTTACGTCCTTTAATATCCTCTTTATTCATTTAATTATTCAACGTAACTAGGTTATTTAAAAATAACCTCGCTAATTGCTATAATTACAAGAGGCGGCTACGTTACTAGGAAATTCGAAGTGTATTTCAACGGGCTCGGAGATATTAAATTCCATATTCACTTGAATATTCACAGAAAACTGGGATGAGAGACGCCGAGGAAAATCGGTCAAGAATCAACAGGCGAAACGGTTAAAAGTTAAATTCGTTTGACATTTCCTCAGTGGCGAGCTGGCGAGTGGTGACCGCGACATGTTAATTTAGTAAGATTCCTTTTGCGCTTTAACTGAAATAAGTACAGATGAATATGAAAATGTGGTGTCCACGCCACGGTATATTAGGTCAAAGGCGTTTAAATTGGGTGAAAGATTTTGACTTAACTTTAGTATTTCAGCGTATTTTAATCTAACCACTTGACTTACCTACGATTATTTATAAAATAAATAAGTACCTACCTTTATGTGTGACTTATGACGTAAGACGTGTCATGCAGCAGTAAATAATAATACTAATAATGTAAATATTGTACAGAAATACTTTAACCGATCAACTTACATCGTGCCGCCGCAATGACGACATTATTAAAAACACAGGTAGGGCTTGTGGCCAGTAATCATAAAAAATCGGCCAAGTGCGTGTCGGACCCCGCACAATGAAGGGTTCCGTAGTTGAAAAGAATTTATCCCAAAAACAAACATATCACACTCAACTCAAATTTTACAAGATAAGTTTTTGCAGTTGCACAAAATCGCCCATATTTAAAAAAAAAATACATTACGAATTGGTGTTTTTAATATTTGTTGATTAATTACAGTACATGATATACAGAAGTTTCAAATTCCTAACTTGTTTAATTGTTGCTATAGAGCTCGTACAAAAATGGTCTAAAATGGACAGCTTTTATGCCCCCTATTTCTTCACTTTTAGGGTTCCGTACCTCAAAAGGAAATAATGGAACCCTTATGGGATCACTTCGTTGTCTGTCTGTCTGTCTGTCAGTCTGTCAAGACGCTTTTTCTCAGGAACGCGTGAAGGTATCAAGTTGAAATTAATATCAAATACGTAAATCTATGGTCCCTTGGAGCTAAAAAAATCAAGTTTCTATGTCAACGCAATAAAAAAATATGGCCATTTATGCGACATATTTTGATACTCGCAAGTCAATCAAAACCCCGTATACTACCCATACTACCCCACCCCCCGTATTTTACTCCCCGTTGACCTAGAATCATGAAATTTGGCAAGAAGTAAGGTCTCACAGCACAAGTAAAGGAAAAAGTCCGAAAATTGTTAATTTGTAATTTTATCACCAAAAAAAATTGTTTTTAGGATTTCAAACTTAAATTTGCAGTTGGAAAATTGACCGTGACGTATATCAATGTACGGGAGAACACGTTTTTCAACTACAATGTTAATTTTGTTTTTGGGATACATTCTTGGAACCCCGGAATCCTTCATTGTGCGTGGTCCGACACGCACTTGGCCGGTTTTTTAAGATAAAAAAAAGTATGTTTGTACTCTACTCGATGAGTTCTACATACATGCATGCATGTTTCTACGGGCATGCTATGGTAAGATTTTTTTTTTTTCAAAATTAAAATTTTATTGTATGGGGATGGGGACCCCTTTAATTTTTATCTTTATTTTATTTTTAATATTTTTTGTTATAGTATAGCCGTAATAGAAATATACAATCTGTGAAAATTTCAACTGTCGACCTATTATGTTTCATGAGATACAGCCCTGTGATAGACAGACGGACAGCGAAGGCTTAGTAGTTAATAGAGTTCTGCTTGGGAACCCTAAAATTATAATAAGATAAATAATAACAAAATTCAAACAAACTTAATAATGAAATAATAACCCAAATTAGGATCACTCTATTGCAAAGGACTGATTCATGAAGCTATTGTTCTATGCCAGCTGTTAATAGGTCGTTGACCGACACCTTTTTTTTATTTATCGTTCTAGACCAGAACAATAGTAATATGAATTATTATTATATTAGTAGTATGAATTTTTTGCTAAAGTCACAGAAAAAGACTCGAGTGGCGTAGCCTTTTTTTCTCTCGTTCATTTTAATTTCATCTCTGCGTTACAGATGCTATTTTAGAAAATTGTAAATAAATCAATAAATAATAACGTTTAGTGAAATTAAAAAATCTTATTCAAACGAAAACGCGGAACCGTATACGCGTGTCAAATTAATATCGTCATTGCAACGGCAGCGGCACGTTCTAGAAATAGTTTGTACACGCGATGCGGGAAAGTTGTTATTAAAAGACCTTAACAACTTTTTCGCTATTATTTCCGAATACACAGGAGAAAGTTCATAAAGGGCGTTTATTATCGGCGGGGGTATGCGGGCCGGGCAGGGTTTTGGGGGGGGAGCACAATGCTCATTTTATATTGCTCCACTCAATTGAACCCTGGTCACGCCATTAATCACGTCAACATTGGTGACTACTTGTTTCTCACTTCATATTGAACACTTTGACACATTTAATATCGACTTAATTGAATTTGAAATCGTTTGATCGATGCTATAAATGTGTAGAATGTAGAGTAGTGTTTAGAAGTTCGAATAAAGAGCATTGTTATTTAAAATAACAATTTAAAGCTTCGCCTCACGTGTAATGATTAATGACGCACTGGCTTTTACTGGTACCTAATACGTTCGAGTATTTTAGTAACAACCAATAAAGTAAGAATTTTCCTCATAAAAAGAAGCTAATATTTAATCCTCTTACTGTGCCTAAACAGACAGAGCTCATGATGTGGTTAGTTTATTCTGATAGCGGTTCGTTATCCCCAACTTATAACTCAAACTTATAAAGTAATCATAATCCTGTAGATGCGACAGACTGACCCTCAGCCCCGAGGGATCTTGATGCCCCAAAACTTACGTTAATTTATATTAAAAGTACAAACTTCGATGGACTGATATTATCTTAGACTAAGTTTAAACTTGGCGATATTAAAATTGCAATAGAGAACTTTCATCGTTGTTAGATGTTTTAAAATGCAATTCTATTTTCCTTAACGCTTATCATTAAGTGTTGCGTGCAATCCACGGCAAGATACCTTATCGTGAGCTCCGCTGGATCTTACTAACGCGCTAGCACGGAGCTTGTAATACTCGTACAAATTATTAAATAAACGAGCTTTTGTAAACTTGAGCCGTTACAACAAATTGCAAATATTCATTTAATACTGTTTTAATGCACTGTCGGGTCAAGGGTGGTATTTAACTGGTATTATGGAATGATTATCCAAAGTCTAGGCAGGAGTAATAGTGCGAGGCACGCGATAACTATTTGCCTACAATCTGCGGCATGCTCTACGCTCGTAGCAGGCTTGTGTAGCGGACGCTACGCTACGGTGCCTACGCGGTCATTGTCTCTGAAGATTTGTGAAAGTTGGACATTCAGATACCTACGTTTCTCATTTTCTCTGTCAGTTTCTTGTCTTGTGAATTTAATCTCTCTTATTATGCCATTTACTTAAATATTATATAATTAACTTTATTTTGTGGTCTACAAGTTTTCGGTGACGTAATAGTAGATTTTGATACAAGTGGAGAATAACAAATGTCCACGTGTATCAAATAACGTTTTTAAATACACTTTTGAAGAAATAAAATAACGAAAAACATTTTTGTCATGAATTATTAGGAAACTATGATTAAAATTTTCTTTTTTTTCCGCGCTTTGCTTTCACCGGGTTGAAGGAGAAGCAAAGGTATAAAGCCGATAAACAGCCTAATATGAAAAATAGAAAATTCAAATATTTTTGAGTCTAGAACACAAACAAATGTTAATTTGTTCATAAACGTTTTTTTTTATTGTAATAATCATGGTTTTTGATGATATTCTATTTAAAAACATTATTTAAATATTCCAAAAATATTAACGCCGTAAAGACGCATATCTCTTTACAGAGATTAAAAAAAACATTCACCTCCGAAGCACCGTCTCGCGCCGGTTTCATTTTGGCACTTGCCGGTGCCAAGTGCCAAAATGAAACTGGGTGTGAATAGAGGCATTGAACCAATTTGGACTAAGTATAGGTATAAGTTATCTGTGGCAATTTTTATTCCCGCACACGTTTCGAAAATGAAAAATCGTACGCGAGTGAAATACATTGCATTGTGAACCTAATCGTAGTGTGATATGAAAAGTAAATGAAGATATTCAATCACCTTACATTTATAAAGTTACTTTTTCTTCACATACTTAATAATAAACTGGCAGCCGGGTTAAGGCCTCCTATTGTTTATTGCAGTTATAAGCAATGCAAGTTTTATTTTTATTCCAACTTTATTACGCCACGCGCATAATTAAGTATTCGTGTAACAATATTGAAAAAAATCGCACTGACCCCGCCATCATGCTATTACTTTTAAGCCCGGACTTAATTGATGCTCAATTTAGCAGAATCCAATTTTGAGGAAAAGCAATCTGTTGGCCACAAACGACCAACGCTTTTTTTCACGAGCAATTCTCGTCATCACGCGATCCCTTCGTCTTTGGCGTATCAGATCAGTTCATCAAGGGAACCCAATTCTCTACTAATAGTTCTGCTTAAACTACCTACTATACCCTAAGTAATAATAGGTCTTTACCTATGAAATTGCCGTTTTGTATGAAAAAATTTAAACGAATTTTTTTCATGCATTTTTTATTTGTATTAATCGAAGTAATCACCCATGCAATCAATGCATCTTTGCCAACGCAGTGGCAGTTTATTGATGCCCTTCTTAAAGAAATCAGCTGGACGGGAGGCAACAAATTCTTCAAAGGCATTTTGTACTGCCTCTCGGGTATTGAATTTTTTTCCCGCCAAGAAGTGCCAGCTTCTCCATCATTGTGTTCAGTTCTTCACAGTACACATCTGAAGTAATGCTCACCCCGTTTGGTAAGAAGCTGTGATGAATCACACCGGCCCTAGACCACCAAACAGTGACCATCACTTTTCTAGGGGTAAGTTTTCGTTTAGGGCATTGTTTAGGTGCTGAACCAGGATCCAACCAACTTGCTGAGCGCTTGCGGTTATCAAACAGAATCCATTTTTCATCGCAGGTAACAATGACAATGTGGTTCAAAATTCCTTCATTTGTGTGTCTGTTGAGCAGTGCAAGGCACGTCTCGACGCGTACTTCGCGCTGGCGATCATTGAGTTAGTGGGGCACCCATTTGTCTTCTAGGTATTTCATTAATCTAATATTAATTATTTTCTCTAGGATCTTGGAGAGCCCTGTTAAAACAGAAATAGGTCTGAAGTTATTAACACATTTTTTGTCACCAGATTTATATACCGGAGTAACCATTGCTTTTTTAAGCGACTTAGGGAATATACCATTAGTTAAGCATAACTGAAAAATATGAGTTAGTGGCGGAGCAAGTAGGTATTTGAAATGTTTAAGTATGTTGTTTGATATGCCATCACACCCAACAGCGCAAGCGTCCTTTAATCCAGAAATAATTGTTAGTACTTCATCGACATCCGTGTCTAGTAAGACAAAGGATTTGAGTGTGGGGAGTGCTTTAGGTTGGTTTTGACGGAAAAAACTTCTAGTTACTAAGGTCTTTTCTGCTAAAGTTTTGCCTACGCTAGAAAAATAGGAATTAATTTTATTTATTGATTCGATTGGGTTGTTCTCTATTGTCAATAAGTCAAGTGGAGGTTCAGGTTGTTTTGTTCTAAATGTATTTGATTTTATGAATTTCCAAATAAGTTTACTATTTTTGCCTGCTTTTTGCAGTTCATTTCTATCGTATTCGTTTTTTATTTTTTTCAGAAGGTTGTTGCAGAAGTTTCTATATCTTTTATACGTAATGGAAAGTATTTCATTTTCATCATCAGATTGTGTATCATCAGCTTCCACAATCGCCTTTAATTCGTCATTGTCGACCAAAGTCTTCGGACGACCGCGAGGTTCATTTTTCAGGTCGAAATTTCCAGAACGGAAGCGAGCAAACCAATAACAAGTGGTGCGTTGGTTTGTAGTGTTAGCTCCGTAAACGTGGGGGTCCAAACGCCTCCTGCCGGAGGCTTTACACGGGGGTCGTGCGGTCCATGGCCCTTTACGGAGCGCCGGTGTGGGCGCGTTCTCTGAGGCTGCGACCGGCCCGCCGGTTGAACGCGTCCCAGAGGGTCATGGCCATCCGGCTAGTCCGGGGATACCGCACTGTCTCATGTGAGGCGGCGAGCCTCCTTGCCGGATTACCGCCATGGGACCTGGAGGCAAAAGTCCTCGCGCACGTGTGGGAGTGGCGCGAGGAAACGAAACGCCGGGGCGTAACTCCGCTGCCGCGAGAAATCACGGTACAGCGGACAGAGCTCCGGCGGGATCTCATGGCGGCATGGAGAGTGCGATTGTCGCAACCCAGCGCTGGGCACGCCACAATTGCGGCGATAAGTCCCCTCTTTGAGGAGTGGTTGGAGAGGCGCCACGGCGTCCTCACCTTCCGCCTGACGCAGGTCCTCACCGGACACGGTTGTTTCGGGAGGTTCCTGTTTCGGATAAGGCGGGAGGAAACGCCCGGGTGTCACCATTGTGTGGATCGCCCGGAGGACACGGTGGAGCATACAGTGGAGGTCTGCCCGGCTTGGGCGGAGCACCGCCGTGTTCTCACGGAGGCGATCGGCGGCGGCGATCTCTCGCGTCCAAACCTGGTCCAGGCCATGGTGCGGAGCGAGAGTGCATGGGAGGCTGTCACCTCCTTCTGCGAAGCAGTGATGCTCGCGAAGGAGGAAGCGGAACGTGCGAGGGAGAGGCAACAGCCGCGCCCTCGCGCCCCTAGCCGCCGTAGGAGACGCCCTGGGCGGCGGGAATCGATAGCCGATTCCCGGCCACCGTAGGCGCGGGCTTGCGGACGACGAGTAATGGGCAGCTCGCCGTTCGGTAAGGACCAGGCCCGGGTCGACGGCGCGTTGTGTTCCACGCGCGCCTCAAAGAGATGTCAGCAGTGACGGGGTCAATTGGGCCGATGCCGCCGGGGTCGCGGGTAGTTCGAAAGAGATACCGTGGCCCTGGCACGGGCAGCTGAAGGAACATGGGTGGGTTTTAGTCAGTAAAAGTCTGACACGCCCTCCCGCTCTGCCCAGAGCGGGAGAAGTCATTTGATGATTTCCCATCCACAAAAAAAAAAAAAAAAAAAAAAGCTCCGTAAACGTCGTTGATGTTGCGTGCCGCTTGTGCCGCGTTGCTGCCACGACGGTACTCATATTCCATAATTACTCGAATTTTTAACGTATCCATGATGACGAAAAAGATTGAAATGCGATGAAAATGTAACAGTAATCAATAAACAAATGACTACTTTTGGAAAAAAAAATCCATGTTTTTAAAATAAAATTAATTTGAAATTAGAATTCTTAGCCAAACAAAAATTATTTTGATTTGAAATGGCCAGTACTGCAGAACGGCAATTTCATAGGTAAAGACCTAATATTATAAATGCGATTCGTTTGTATGTTGCGTTTTTACGTCTTAACTCCTCAACCGATCATCATGAAATTTTACATACACGTTGTCAGGGATAGAGATAAAAAACAACCGACTTCCAAAAAAAGACTGCAAAGTGAAAAATAACTTTAATTTCGGAAGTCGGTGTCTTTGGATCTGTATTTTAGCTTTTAGCCACCGACTTCCGAAATTAAAGTTATTTTTCACTTTGTAGTATTTTTTTGGAAGTCAGTTTTTTTTTTTGTAAAAAAGTATTTTACTTTTCACTTTTTAGTGGGTCAGTCTGTAATTTATCTAAGTTACAATAGTCTAACGTCAACTGCCCATCACCTTTTACAAAATATTGCTTTTACCGTTACAAGGACGTTAATTGTTGAGGAGTTCTCCCAGTAAAGAACCAGGAGAACTGGAACTGATGGTGAAGTCACCATCAGCTCCACTTCAACATGTGTATTGTAACATGCATAATAAATTGCTTAGCAATAATCTAATCGCAACCCGTGAAATACGTCCCAACTAGCAAAAACGTCGTATAATTCCAGTCTTATATGACTTCATGTTATAAAACGGTTATATATCGGTATTTAGTTAACTACTACGTTAAATAGACGTTCATCTTACGATGTTTCAGTCACCTGACTTTAATGTCTTATTATAAAGTTGAGTAAACGTTTTCAGGACTAACTTATACGACGTCGTATAATGGAAGCAGTGTATATGTTCAGTAAACGTTTTCAGGACTAACTTATACGACGTCGCACAATGGTGTCAGTGCATATGTTGAGTAAACGTTTTCAAGACTAACTTATACGACGTCATATAATGGTGTCAGCCGTTTAACTTTTATATAACTAAAACACCGCTTAAAAGTTTGTGCAGGACCTTTATATATTACAAAACTGTTTTAGTCATATGGAAGACTAATTAAGACTTGTATGAGACTAAAATGTTGAATTTCAACGGTAGTACATAACTTTAAGTAGACTTTTAAATCATCTATAGGTCAAACCCACACTTTAATTAAACCATTTCTATTTTATTTTGTCATTCACATTAAAAAGTAAGTAATGATGAGAGAAATCTAAAGTCAGCTGAAAATGGCCGGGGCGTCATGGTCTCAAGGAAAAGTATATGCGACCTTTTTGTTATATTAGTGTATTATAGAGGTCGCCATATAACTTAGACAAGATGGTTGGAGCTTTATTATGAAAACATATCTTGAATAATTAACTAAAACCCTTGAATTACAAAGAAATAGAGGAGGGCATTAAAAACTTGACAACAACACATATATACATTGTCATAAAACTAAAGTTCCCTGAAGAAATACCTATCACAATTAGTATTATATCACACTAACTTAAATAATGTAGATACAATAATAGTATTTTGAAATCATGTGAAATTAACTTCATTTACTTTTTCTCTTATTCTTTCATACACGCACAATATTAAACACGCGAATCAAAACGGTTGTCGTTGATTCGTATTGTTTGACACTGTACAACGTCATTACAACTGCAATGTGACATACGCGGTCACATAAGGGTCTCATCACAACAAGTATTGGACCAAAAAGTCGGTCTTTGTACTTTTATTTAACTTTTATGTAACGTTCAACGGTCATTGGCTAACTTCTATATACCTACTAAACGATATTAATGTCGTATAATTTGGGCCCTTTTCGCGTTTTTTAGACGTTTATATGTACGTTTTTGCGACCAATCTTAAAAACGTAAATGAAAATGTAAAACGTTATCTTGACTATTATAAAACATTAATTTGTTAGTTGGGGTATTATTTAGTAGTTCCGATGGCCATCTGTGGTCTTCCTCATCAGTTCCACATCACCAAATGGTGCTTTCCGGAAGAAAATGCACAAGTTACTATAAAAAATACCCAAATCGCTTTAGGTGTGCCTATAAAATTTGAAGGTTCCCCTCGATGTCTCTGGGCTGCCATCATCAGATCCTGGTTTCCTTACCATGGTACCACCCTTGGGATATCTCCTTTCCAACAAAAAAAGAATCATCAAAATCGGTTCATAAACGACGAAGTTATCCGCGAACACATAAAATATATATATACAGTCGAATTGAGAAACCTCCTTTTTTTGAAGTCAGTTAAAAAGGGTACCTACCTTTCTTCCCGACAAAAAAACTCTTCTCTAGTGATAGATAGAAGCGTGCGAAGCCGCAGGCAAAAGCTACTTACTTAATAAATGAACTTACGTAAACCTAACCAATTTTAAGTTTCACGGTGAGTTGCACGAAAGCAACATTAGTTTAACGGTGACTTTAAATTGATGCTGTCAATTTCTTTTTGATACAAAATGTAAGGGATGGCATGAATTTAAACGTTAAAATGTTGGTTTCGTGCAACTCAACGTCAGTCTCATGCACTCCTTGACACTATATATAATATATATTAAGGGTGCTTACATAAAGAAACAGGTTTCCGGTACGGGCGGGTCGGTATCGATCCGTGCAGGTATTAATTTCATATGTTATCTTATGCGCTCACTTATAAACACTTAGAAACAGGTTTGTCTGTACCGGAAACCTGCTTCTATAAGTTTGCACCCTACTCGTGACAGAAAATGTTTGAAAACGTCTTTTAAAATTAAGTGTACCTAAATGTTTTTGTACTCGTATTCGGAGGTTAGTGTCCCCATATTTATTTATGCTAGTGAAATTGAAAAGACTTTCCTCATATGTGTTGCTTATAGGTAAATAAAGCAGGTATTCCGTCTTATCTTGTTAGCACAAACAGTAAACCGTATAAACTTTTGCCTTGTATTCCATCGTTCGTTGAAAAGAGGGCTTAACACTTTCCGGGACATTTGCAAATAGTCAAGCGACCCGGAACGTTTTAAGGTGTCGAGAGCCTTCGAGCTTAATTTGATTGTAATTTACTAAAATACACTTCTGGACACATCTTTTGGCCCACCTTGTATTTTCAGTTTCGTTTGGTCCTAGCTAAAATTTTATATTAAGTCGAGCAAAAAGTTTTTATGCAGTTTTGAACCTGGCACATTCACAATTTCATTCAATAGTCTTTTTTTGAATTTCGAACACAGAATTTAAAGAAAAAAAAGACAATTTGGAGCCTGTTTGTTGATATCAAACAATCGAATACTAAGAAAACTTGGTTTTATTGGTTTACTTGGATTTAATTCTTGAAAAAGTGATTGATATCTTTGGTTTTGCAACAAACATTACTCATTCTTAACATTAAGGTGAGGTTCTATCAATAATCTATGGATACTTCACCTGAAGTCGCCGCCCAAGCTGTGGCACTTATTCAGGCCGGACACAGCCAAAGAAACGTGAGTGCTCAACTTAATTTAAGTCGATCTGCGGTCCGAAATGTTTATCGGAGGTACCTAGAGACTGGCGGCTTTGTTCGTCGCCAAGGAAGGCCACGATCTCGGGTCACAACTGAAAGGCAGGATCGATTCATCGTGACGACCAGCTTGAGAAATCGTCACCTTACCTCCATTGAGATACAAAACCAACTTCGCGACTTCCACGGAGTATCTGTGAGCGCTCGAACTGTTCGGAGAAGGTTAAAAGAACGCGATATGGTACCACACAAGCCAGCTAATGGCCCCAAACTAACGCGAGCCCACCGAACAGCGCGCCTTCATTTCGCACGCAGTCATTTAAATTGGACACAGCAAGATTGGAGCCGTGTACTCTTTTCTGATGAGTCTAAAATTGTGTTACATGGCAATGATGGAAGGAAGAAGGTCTACCGACGTAAGGGAGAGCGTTTCGCACAATGCTGCTTTGAAGAGAGGGTTGCTTATGGCGGTGGCTCATGGACTGTCTGGGGCGGTATATCCGCGAGCGGCAAAACTCAACTTGAGGTTGTTACAGGACCACGGCTGCCAACATTAAATGCTGAAAGGTACATTCGTGAGTGCTTAGAACCTCACGTGATACCATACGCGGACTATGTGGGCCCAAATTTCCTTTTAATGCATGATAATGCAAGAGCCCATGCGGCCGGCATCGTCAGGGAATATCTTCGGGATGTGAACATCACAGTTATGGACTGGCCAGCCAGAAGCCCAGACATGAACCCCATTGAGCACATGTGGGACGAGCTAAAAAGACGTGTTAGGGCTCGTCAGCCAGTTGCCCAGACGATGCAGGAGTTGAAAACTGCCAAAGAAGAGGAATGGGAGATGATCCCTCAAAATTTCATAGAGCGGTTGATAAACTCTATGCCTAATCGTATGAGAGCTGTGGTAGTTGCCCATAGAGGCAACACGCGTTATTAAATTAAACCTTTATTTGATAAAACATGTTTTTTATTCAAAAATCAATTGCCTTTAACAAGGCGCATATCCGACTTGTTAGGCGTAGCTCCATGTCGTATGGTATTCTGAATTCAAATTTAAAGCAATACGATCGAAAAAGATGGTAAAATGTATCAGGTTTAAAACTGCATCAACAGTTTTTGTTCAATCTAGCAATCATATTTCGGTAGGGGCCATCGAAACCTAAACTCTAAGGTGGGCCAATAGATATGTCCAGAAGTGTATTATGTTCTTGGCTTTCGTAAGTAACTGGACTCTTTATAAGAAGTCATGAAATTCCAAATTTAACAACAATTAAGTATAAGTAGGTACTTAAATTAAATTGGTCCGTGGATGGGTGACCATCTTTACATACCGAGACTCCTCCGTGCCTCGGAAAACACGTTAAGCCGTTGGTCCCGGCTGTCATTCGTGGATCTTTGACAGTCGTTACGGGTCGTCAGAAGCCCGAAAGTCTGACAAACCAGTCTTACCAAGGGGTATCGTATTACCCAGTTACTGGGTTGTGGAGGTCAGATAGGCAGTCCCACCATGTAAAATACTGGTATTCAGCTGCATCCGGTTAGACTGGAAGCCGACCCCAACATAGTTGGGAAAAGGCTAGGCAGATGATGAGGTACTTAAATTAGATACAAAACCTTTAGAGAATTTGGACGTAAGAAGTGTTCAATGAGAATTTTACTTCTAGACCATTAGGTACTTCGGTATAATAGACTTGTCTAGGTACCTATTCTTAAATCGCCTGCGCGGTTAATTGTCGAACCATTCCGTTCCGCTGAATGATAGATAGATTCGAGTATTTGCAGGTAAATCGTAACTAGATAGTATATAAACATCTGTCAGTCGAAATACGGAGGGTACCTATTTGTTCAGTGTAAGTAGGTACAGATAGCATTTTCTATGAAATAAGCAAAGAGACTATTATAGTTGGGTATGTTTCTCTTGGCGTCTACTTTGGACGTAATATTATATAATATTATCTGTGACCTTGGCTTGGACCCCTGTCCCTAAGTTATTCAAGCCAAACGGCTTATAACTCTATTTTTCATACAAACGTATCGTCGCGACCAAAAACTCAATATAATTTGCATAGATTTACACAATCTGTTTAAAGCAGAGCGTGATTAAAAGGAGTAAAAAGTCATCAATCTTTGTTTGTCCGTTGCTGCGTACCTATTCAGCATTCTAGCCTACATTTCAAGGCCACCTGTGAAAGACTGAAAGAGGCTGAAGGTACTATTAATTATTAATTATGTGAAAGCTAGTTTTAGAGAGCAGTGGTGTCCCAGTGGAAACGACCGCAACACAAGTTGGAGGTCGTGTTCGAACCCAGCAGGCAGGCAACTTTACTTTGTGGTAATCATAGAAATATAAAAAACTTATTTCTTATATCTATGGTGGTAATATTATTTCATCACCGCACTGCTCTCAAAACGGTGAAGGAAAACATCGTGAGGAAACCGGCATGTCCTAGAACCAAAAATTCGAAGACATGTGACATCTAAAAACCCGCACTGGGTCCGCGTGGTGGATTACAGCATTTACAGCCCACTCCCTCTCACAGAAACGAGGCCTGGATCCCAGCAGGCATTAACTATAGGCTGATTATGCTAGCTTTGAAAGCAACTACATAAAAACTAAAAATTAAAGTCCTATTTATGAATGAGCAGTCAGTTTTTTCATAACATTTTATAGTAATTATTGTTTATATAAGTACGTACTATATTTTTTTTAATGCACAAGTAAAAGTAACTATACAAAGTAAACAAAGTAACGGACTTAAGGTTGCATTAGTCGACGGCTTGAACTCGTTGTTATTTGAATTCTTGAATAAATTATCTATCCCTGTACGGTAACAATTTTGCCATTTTATTTATGCCCAATGATGCGTTAAAATTAGTGTTGAAATATGGAAGTTTCGACACTCTTAACTTCCAAACCAATATTTTTTTTTTTTCAATTCTTTTTTCATGTAGGGCTAGCTATTGATGAGATAAATTGATTTAATTTTTAGTTTTGAACGCACATCGTCAGACAGACGAGTAATCACCATACTACATTTATATATTTGAAAGTTATGATTATGACTTATGGATGAGCGTCGAAACTTCCTTAATTTAACACTCATTTTAACGCTTCTTTGGGCGTAAATATAAATAGCTCGTGGATTCTGAAAATGGCAAAATTGTTACCGTACAGGAATAGATAAATTATTGTTCAATAACTTAGATAACTTTATATTGACATCCAGTAGTTTATTCATAATATCTATTCGCCCAAAGGTCTGTTCATGAAATGCTCTTGTTTTCGTTATAAATCATCGTCTATTTCACTACATAAATAAAAACTAAAGAAATAAATTCCAAATAAGTAAAACTAAATAAAAAGTAAATTAACTAAATAGCATGTAATAAGCCACGACACGAACGAGTTCGAGCCGCCAACTAGTGCAACCTTAAAATGCCTTAATCGGGATGTAGCAGCCCATGTAGACCTCGTAGCAACTTGCTACGAAGCCTACGCAAATAGCTACGAACCATGCATGACTGTGTTTTCATCAACGAAAGAGTATTTACCTACATCAGAATAGATACATCGTGGTAAAAAAACAATGTCTAGATGCTCTATCATCTAGACTAGAGCATCAATTTATATATGTACCTACTTATATACGTACAAAATAGGAGTTAAGCTTACTTAGTTTAACTTAATCCAAAATATGCATAATTTAAGATTAATTTGATTGTGTTTAGTTTGAGTTATATTAGTTATGAACATGATTATGTTTTCCATTAAAGTTGTTGTAGAATGTAGCCGCAAATTTACATACCTACCTGATAAGCAAATGACATCAATTGTAGAGATTTTTTTAGGGTACTGTAAGTAATACTTTTGTAAAATATTAGAGCCCTTACTATCCTCAATGTACAAATTGCCAATGTATAAGTTATGGTGTTTTCTTACTCTCTAATAATTAACTAGGTATAAGTTATCTGTGGCAATTTTCATTTCCGCACACGGGTTGGAAAATGAAAAATCGCACGCGTGTGAAATATGTTGCATTGTGAACCTAATCGTAGTGCGAAATGAACCAGTTTTCGAGGAAGTGTATCGAAAAATAAGTATCCAACCATGTGTTTGAGAGATGGTGGGTAGCTAACCTAGCATAATCAGCCACTACCATGTTCCCTCAACCGAGAGACAGGTCTCCTCTCAAGTGTGGACGTCACATGTCTTTGAATTCACTACTACTGCGGCTATGACCCCATAGCTACAATAACTCAATCAATCTGCCTCGCCTTTTCCCAACTATGTTGGGGTCGGCTTTCAGTCTAACCCGATGCAGCTGAATTCCAGTATTTTACATGGAGCGACTGCCTATCTGACCTCCACAACGACCACGACACGACTGGGTAATAATACGGTAAGTACTCCTTGGTAAGACTGGTTGTCAGACTTTCGGGCTACTGACGACCCGTAATAACTGTCAAAGATCCACGAATGACAGCCGGGAACAACGGCTTAACGTGCTTTCCGAGGCACGGAGGAGTCTTGGTATGTAAAGATGGTCATCCATCCACGGACCAATCGCGGCTAGCGTAGCTTAACCTGATGGATCGACCCGTGCGGCTGTTATTACTTAGCCACAAGCTCCTATGGGGTCTAAATCTCAATGCATGAATTTCGTTTTCCCAATCACGGATCACGAACCTCTCTTTTGGCCCAACATGTATTAGGTATTTTTGTTATGTTTGACGCTATCGATCTGTAGCGTTATGTAATAAAAACTTTTTTATCTCAACTCTACGTCTCCACTGTAATTTCCCGCAAACCTGTTCAAAGAAAACACGTTTGTAATAAAAGAAAAAGTTTTTTAATAAATACGAGGAAAAATCTGCCTTCAGAGTCTTTGATAATAAATAAGTTTGTATGATACTTCGCTTCGCTCTGACATGTAGAAGCACATTCAAGAAGTTTTTATTTATCATACAAACATGTATTGCTTTGAGGAAATTATCAAATACGTGTATACGTACATGACATTTTGTATTATGGTTTGTACCTACAAAATCCTCTCAAGGTTGAAGAGAGCACACGGCACGACTATGTTTACAAAAAGGTTTTTGTATCTTTCCGTAGCACATCTGTCATCTTGCTACAAAGCCTACCCAGTTTACATTACCGACCGGCTCCGGCATGAGTTACTATGTAAGCAAGCAATATACTATTGTATCTTTGGATGACTTAATCTTAATTACAAGAGTAAATTATTGTCCTTCTGTTTATTAAAACAACATTAAAATGTGTACTCATAACTAATCAGTTTTAATTGCAAACCACCGGTCATTATTTATCGTTCGAACCAACGTTCACCACTAAATCAGCAGAATGATGTGAGATAAGTACCTAGATGCATTCATGTGTGTCACCACTGATGCAGTCTCCCGTGTCAGTAACGAAGTTATATACCGACACCAGTCTCGTCCGTAACACCTACATCGAGTTCACCGTATTCACCGTTTTCATGTAGCTATTGACTGACACAAAAATTGTGAATTTTTTTTTTTTTACAGAAATCATGCTCCATGTGAACCACAGAAATCTAAATTAGAGTGCCTTATTATTTAGATTTCCGTGATGTGAACATATTTGGAAAATATTTGAAATTGCTAGCTGTTTATCAGCATATACCGTTACTGCAGCTAAATCTTTTTTTATGAATTTTGTGACGAGTGAAGAAGTAAGTTTTTGCCCAGCAGTGGACTACTAAAGGATTATGGGTATTTATTTAATTCATAACAAATAACTAAGCACCTTTGCAAAAAATCAATCAGCCTAGTCTTTTCCCAACTATGTTGGGGTCGGCTTCCAGTCTAACCGGATGCAGCTAAATACCAGTATTTTACATGGAACGACTGCCTATCAAACCTCCACAACCCAGTTACTGGGTAACACGATACGACTGGTAAGACTGAGTTGTCAGACTTTAGGCCTTTTGACGATCCGTAACGACAGTCAAAGATCCAAGAATGACAGCTGGGATCACGGCTTAACGTGCTTTCCGAGGCACGGTTAAGATGGTCACCCATTCACGGACGGACCGCGGCATCTGTTATTACTTAGCTACGAGCCAATACCTAAGTACTTTGACAACATATTATAATCAATCTGCCTAGCCTTTTCCCAACTACCTATGTTGGAGTCAGCATCCAGTCTAACCGGATGCAGCTGAATACCGGTATTTTACATGAAGCGACTGCCTATCTGACCTCCACAACCCAGTAACTGGGTCGTAGGATACCTCTTGGTAAGACTGGTTGTCAGACTTTCGGGCTTCTGACGACCCGTAACGACTGTCAAAGATCCACACTATTTGACATAAAAGGTTTCAATAAAACAATTCGTGTAGCATCATATCAGTACGAGTAACTCGATACGGTTACAGTTAATGACGTTATTTTCTTATCGCTCATCTATACGATTCACCCTACACCGGTATACAAGTTTCCGTATCACATTAGTGGCCCTTGACCGATTTCGTGCTATCGATTAAGGGGAGCAGAGGAGCGTAAATGTTGCTTAGCGTTACATATTTTAAGCATATTAGATATACCTGCTTATTACATATCTTCATCTTAACGTTTTCTCAACGGTCTATAGTTTTTTTTTAGTTTCAGGTCCTTTTTTTAGTTTGAATTTTTTGTTTTTTAATGTTTATTGCGTTACTTTTACATGCTCCTTCTTTACTGTATTTCCTGTGCATGTCCCAAATAAAATATTTTTCTTTCTTTCTTTTTTTTCTTCCAGTCGACAAGATTCGACTGAATAAGTTATTATTTCTACACAGAATCTTCATCATTCATCATCATCATTTCAGCCGAAAGACTTCCACTGCAGAATATAGGCCTCCCCCAAGCACCGTCACTCCGACCGGTTCTGTGCTTTCCGCATCCAGCGGATTCCTGCGGCCTTTACAAGGTCATCGGTCCACACAGAACCTTGCTGATCCGGAACTCCACAAACACCTTGTAGAAACAAATTTTACTTGTATCCCAAAAAGAAGTCTTGTTAGTCGTTTAGATTGTTAACTTCGGCCTGACAAGAAACCACAGCTTTCTAACAAAACTGCTTAAACACTCGTTAAGCATTTGTAATAAAAACCAGCCACCCATCCAGAACACGGAAATACTGCTTCACCTCTTGTTAGACAAATTGCCGTTGTGGTGGCAGACCTTTAGCTATAAACGCTCAGATCTCATCTTTTTAGTCTTAAAGAAACACAAGCTAGTCGGAAAGAGTTAAACTTAATCTCTATAAAAGTAAAGTGAAGGAAAGTTTCCTTCCTCTCTCTTTAAGCTAATGCAGGATTGAGAACCAAAAGGTTAATCCTCCCCAATTTAAGGCTTGTATCTATAAATTGTAGCATCAATAAAAATCGCTGAGTTTTTGGGGTCACGAACTAAAAACAAATGGGCACTTAAAAAACACGGGTTAGCAACTCAAACTCAAAGCAGTTATTTCAAATAAACAGGCACTTTTGAACTGTCAAGGGGTCAGTCAGTCAGTCAGAAAGTTGAAGCTAGTTGTCCATTCAAAAGCTTAGTAGGTACCTACGGAGAAGAACCTCTCCCGTTTTCTTAGAAAGTATTATTTTTAGATAAGAATTAATCACACCGACCAATATTACGGAAAGAAAGATTAAGGGCCTAAAATAGCTTACGTCACTTCGATGAACGTGAGAGCTAATAATAAATAAGTACAACTGATAACTAAAATAGAACAACAAAAACATTTTCTCTTAGGGTAGGTAACAAATAAGTACCTAATATCCGCCCAACACAAATATCAGGCATTGATACCGAAACTCCGTAACATAATGTGCGACCTACGGATTTGTTTGTCAATATACAAGGTGTAAGTATAGCTATAAGTTTTTATTAAGGTCGGGCGCGGCAGGCCTGGCTGTGCGATGACTGCGATGGCTGTACAGTCTACAGCATAAATACCTTACACTTACGCTAATTCAAAAGCAATTTTCTCGTGAAATAACAATTGCAACTTTGAGAAAAGACCTAAGTAGTACCTAATAGTAAGTTTTCGATAATATTGTGTTCGTAACATCATATAATAACTATAAATATTTAGAAGATAATCGCTGGGGTTTTCCCCAGGCTAAGGTAACCCGCGACATACAAATTTTCTTACGATTTTTGCAATTTGCAGCTCAGTGTCTGGGTGTAGTTGATTAAAGTAATATCAAATAATGTAAGTATGATCCGCGACCATAACAAATATGTATTTACAGAATTATAATAATTAGAATCAGTAATACAACTCCACTGAAATGTCAAAATTTCATGAAATACTCATTCAATAGAGTAATATGAAATTAGAGAGCTGTATTGATGATTTTAATGATTATAATTCTATAATTTATACAGATTTGTCGCGAATTATATTCAGATCAACATAAAACCGGCACGACTTGACCGAATTGCAAAAAACGTAAGAAAATTTGAATTTCGCGGGCTACCCTGGCGCTTTTGCCTTTTAAATGTAAGGAATGCTGGTGAGTATACGTAAACGAGTGGGCGGTGCAGTGTCATGGTTTCAATTTCCGGTAAGCTTTGGCATCGGCACGGGTTCGTCGATGCGATGTTAGCGAATCATTCGATTTGTTTTTGATAGCATCTGTGGCCTGTGGTCGGTTAAAATGTTCCGCTTGTGGAAAAGAACAAAAAGGTTAATGTTTATTACAGATAGCGGCTTGTGTTTATTTATGTATGCTTTGAATTTAAGTGAACGTGACTTCTGAAAGATGTGGCATGGCACATGTGGGTGAACTTGGCAGATCATTTCCCAGCAGAGCATAAAAAAAGTGAGTCTATTCGCATGCGGCAGAGTTCTATAGTTCCTGATACTTTTCCGAAAGAGTTCTGCGGATCTACATAATAAAAAAAAAACAAAAATATTGACCTGGTACAAGAAAAAGACAGTCATTTTGACAAAACAACAATGAAAGACGTAAATTCTGGATTTTCGTAGATTCTTCGCGCCATGATTAGTGACCAAGAACCTAGTAACACAAAAAAACTAAATGAAAGCAACAGTCTCACAAAGGTATCAGCAGAGCATGGCTGAAAAGAAGATTAGTAGAAATCGAGATTTAATTCAGTGTTTCGGTAAGAAGGATCCAAAAAAAATTGAGTAGCACTTAGAAGCCAGAATTCTTTGTTTTCTGATGCATCTATAATTGAACTATCTGAAAACGTGCACGAGTAACCCAGAACACTGACTCAGATATCAGCAGAGCATGGGTAAAGGTTTCAATACATTGAAATCAAGATTTAATTCAGTGTTTCAGTTACAAGGATGAAAAAAAAATTCAGTGGAACTCAGGAGCGGGAACTCCTCGTTTTCTGATGCATCTATAACTGAACTATCCGAAAACATGCAATAGTGACCAAGAAATCTGACTCAGATATCAGCAGAGCATGGTTAAAGGTCTGAGTACGTTGAAATTAAGATTTAATTCAGTGTTTCATAAAGAAGGATCCAAAAAAAAATGAGTAGGACTGAGGAGCTGGAACTCCTCGTTTTCTGAAGAATATATAACAAAACTATCTGAAAACTGGCGAAAATAACCCAGAACTCTGACTTACTCGTAGATATCAGCAGAGCATGTTTGAAGAGTTGCATTAGTAGAAATCGAGATTTAATATAATGTTTCAGTTACTAGGATAAAAACAAAATTGAGTGGAACTCAGGAGCGGGAACTCCACGTTTTCTGATGCATCTATAATAGAACTATCCGAAAACATGCAATAGTGACCCAGAACTCTGACTCGGATATCAGCAGAGCATGGGTAAAAGTTTGAGTACGTTGAAATTAAGATTTAATTCAGTGTTTCTTATAGAAGGTTCCAAAAAAAAAAAAAAAGCGGCCAAGTGCGTGTCGGACCACGCACAATGAAGGGTTCCGTAGTTGGGATGAATTTATCTTAAGAAAAAACTTAACATTGTAGTTGAAAAACATGTTTTCCCATACATTCCAACTGTAAATGTAAGTTTGTACTCACAATATTGATAGATTTACCATGTTATTTTAAGACCACAGACTTCTTATAGGTTTCCCTGTAATCTACAGGTAAAGATCTATTTTCTGTATTTTTTTTCAAAATTTTAGGGTCAGTAGTTTCGGAGATAAGGGGGGGATGGTCAATTTTCTTCGTCTATTTTCTTAAATAACTTTAAAAAAAATTATTTTAAAATTATAAAAAAAATATATTTGAGACCCTTTCATTTGACATGCCACATGGTGTAGTTTGCAAAACTTTTTTTTTTAATTTTCTTATTTGCCCCCAAAAGTGACCTCTATATTCAAAATTCATTTATTTACTTTACCCGTCCGTGTTTGGGTCACAGAAATTCATATGTGTACCAAATTTCAACTTAATCGCTCCACTACATTCGGAGGAAATTGCCTGTGACAGACGGACAGACAGACAGACAGACACACGAGTGATCCTATAAGGGTTCCGTTTTTTCCTTTTGAGATACGGAACCCTAAAAACGAGTAGGACTGAGGAGCTGGAACTTCTCGTTTTCTGAAGCATCTATAACAAAACTATCTGAAAACATGTGAAAGTAACCTAGAACTCTGACATAGATATCAGCAGAGCATGTTTGAAGAGTTACATTAGTAGAAATCGAGATTTAATATAGTGTTTCAGTTACTAGGATAAAAAAAATTGAGTAGTCTAGCCGTGTGCACATCTTACAAATAACTAATCTTTTATATTTTAATTTTATGTTAATTATTTTCTTGGTCTAATAACTTACGCGCGCGGGCCTCCTTGTACCTCGCGCCCCTAGGCACGTGCCTAGTTTGCCTTAGGGATAATACGCCATTGGCTGGGAGACCTTGCTTCTTGCCAAATTTATGATTGTAGGTCTACGGGAAGTGATAAAACAGTGATACCTAGCTCATGTGGTGATAGTATCAAAATATGTCGCATAAATGGCCGTATTTTATTTATATTGCATTGACTTAGAAGCTTGATTTTTTTAGAGCTCCAAGTGACCTACTTAGGCCTACGTATTTGATATTAATTTCAACTTGATACCTCCACGCGTTCCTGAGAAAAATGGTCTTGACAGGTGGACAACGAAGTGATCCTATGAGGGTTCCGTTTTTTCTTTTTGAGGTATTACGGAATTCTAAAAAATATCTATTATTATTTCTATAAAAATACATTCAAACAGCAATAATCAGTAGGTACTTGTATTGTGTGATTGTACTGGAATTTCGCTGCAATACTCCTCATAAATTCACACAAAAAGACGCGGGAAACATTTCATTAATGCAGTACCTAGGTAAGTACGTGCTTTCTTAATATTGTGAAGTATCATCTCTTTAATTTAATTAAGGAGCTTACCTTTTAGAATTCTCAATCGTAAACGGCTTTCTGTTATAATTACTTTTTGCGTTTGTAATTATAATAGGTACTGTCTCTTGAAAAATACAACGGTTAAACTTATTTCTTCAAACTCTAGGAATTTATTTCTGGAGGGTGCGGAATGAACGTGTTCAGTCATCATAACTGATAGGTTCGCAATCCCTTAGGATTATCGAAGGGCAGCTGTCTTGTTATTTCAGGGCCATAATAGAATTGTTTGATTTCGATCAGAAATGATGTCTTCAAACAAGCGGCGAAATTGAAATCGATATGAGGCTGTGGTAATACCTAACTACGAGTATATCTACTTATCCGTGTGTAATTAATTTAGATGCAAATTCTACATTGGAATATTAACATACAAGGACGGGTTACATTAACCGGTCATTGTAGAAGTCAATAATGACAATATTTAGGCATTCAGCCAATCTGTGTTTATTTATTAGGTACTAGCACTTCCCGCGCGGCTTTGCCCGCGTGGATGTCGGAAAATATCACACGGGAACGTGCTACCGGGAATTCCTTTCTTATTCCTTGTCTACGTTATAAAGGGAAACTCTGTGCAAAATTTCAGCTTTTTCTCGGTTCAAGGGTTTGGGCTGGGCGTCGATGAGTCAGTCAGTCAGGACTTCTCTTTTTAACTGACTTCAAAAAGGAGGAGGTTCTCAATTCGTCGGAAACTTTTTTTAAATTTTTTTTTTTTATGGTTTTCCCGATTACTCGAATTTTTTTTTTTTGTTTGAGAGGGTATACTTCCCAGGTGGTCCCATGATCATCAAGTCAGGATCCTGAGGATGGGATCCTGGAGAAATAGAGAGAACTCTTCCAATTTCATAGGCACACTTAAAGCGATTTGGATAGTTTTTAGAAGAATACTTTCTCGGAGTGGTCCCATTTCAATTTGGTGAAGATCTGATGAAGAACTTCTGAGATAGGCAACGGAATGGGATCTGGAGGCAAAAGTCCTCGCGCACGTGTGTGAGTGGCGTGAGGAGGCGAAACGCCGGGGCGTAACTCCGCTGCCGCGAGAAATCACGGTACAGCGGACAGAGCTCCGGCGGGATCTCATGGCGACATGGAGAGTGCGATTGTCGCAACCCAGCGCTGGGCACGCCACAATTGCGGCGATAAGTCCCCTCTTTGAAGAGTGGTTGGAGAGGCGCCACGGCGTCCTTACCTTCCGCCTGACGCAGGTCCTCACCGGACACGGTTGTTTCGGGAGGTTCCTGTTTCGGATAAGGCGGGAGGAAACGCCCGGGTGTCACCATTGTGTGGATCGCCCGGAGGACACAGTGGAGCATACGGTGGAGGTCTGCCCGGCTTGGGCGGAGCACCGCCGTGTTCTCACGGAGGCGATCGGCGGCGGCGATCTCGCGTCCAAACCTGGTCCAAGCCATGGTGCGGAGCACAGAACAGATAAAGAGCTCTTTATCTTTTCTGTGGTGCGGAGCGAGAGTGCATGGGAGGCCGTCACCTCCTTCTGCGAAGCAGTAATGCTCGCGAAGGAGGAAGCGGAACGCGTGAGGGAGAGGCAACAGCCGCGCTCTCGCGCCCCTAGCCGCCGTAGGAGACGCCCTGGGCGGCGGGAATCGATTGCCGATTCCTGGCCACCGTAGGCGCTGGCTTGCGGACGACGAGTAATGGGCAGCTCGCCGTCCGGTAAGGACCAGGCCCGGGTTGACGGCGCGTTGTGTTCCACGCGCGCCTCAAAGAGATGTCAGCAGTGACGGGGTCAATTGGGCCGATGCCGCCGGGGTCGCGGGTAGTTCGAAAGAGATACCGTAGCCCTGGCACGGGCAACTGAAGGAACATGGGTGGGTTTTAGTCAGTAAAAGTCTGACACGCCCTCCCGCTCTGCCCACAACGGGAGAAGTCATTTGATGATTTCAAATCCACAAAAAAAAAAAAAAAAAAAAAAAAAAAAAAAAAAAACAGGCAACGGATCTCCTCAATAAATGATAGCAAATGGACTGGGATTGCTGAAATCTCATGTCTGTCTATTATTTACACCATTTCACAACATAAAATCACGCCGGTACGCTGTGACGAGGTAAGCACATGTGAACCACTAAAAAGTGAAAAATAAAAACTTTTTCACAAAAAAATACAACCGACTTCCAAAAACAACACTACAAAGTGAAAAATAACTTTAATTTCGGAAGTCGATGGCAAAAACGAAAATACATTTAATCAGACACCGACTTCCGAAATTAAAGTTATTTTTCACTTAGTAGTGTTGTTTTTGGAAGTCGATTGTATTTTTTTTTGAAAAAGCTTTTATTATTATTTATAAAGATAAAGATTTAGGAATTTAACATTGAGTTTCAGTAGGTAAGTATACCTGCCGTAGACAATTCAGTGACTTTAAAAAACTCCTACCTGCCTTATCTACTGTTTTTTTTTGTTTTTCGGTCAAAATGCATTACTTAATTTGTAATGTTTCTTCCACCACACCGCAGACAACTAATAAAGCTTAGGCATGGTGGGCTCTCGCTGCGCGACTCAAACAGCATCCTTGATGAGGCTGTAATAGTCGCTGTTACTAAGCGACTCCTTCTTTGTACTCAGCACCACTTTATAAACCATCCAGTAACGTCTTATACTGTACAAGGAAAAGGAAATTGCTGAGCTACAATGGAACGTATGTACGCATAAGTCATCGTAAGATTGTGAGAACCGTTAGTTTATAATTTATCGGTATTATTTCCGTCAGATTATAAACTGTCGAAATATTGTGAATGGGTGACGTATAGGTTAGGTTAGATTGGAACTGTGACCAACCGCGACTACCAAGTTGCTCGAAGCTAGGCAGGCTATTTAGTACCTATTAGCGCAAGGTTCGTTACGTCCGCGTCGGCCGCAAGCAAGTTTGATGCCAGTTCACAAATTGTCTGTTGATAGTCTACTTATTTATAAACTACCGAACCTTAAATGGTTTGTTGCAGTTCACAACTTTTCGACAGTTTATAATCATCTGGACATGTCTGCCGCATATCAGATGACAAATGGGCTAAGAGAACCACCGCACCCACTGAACGCACGACGACATCGCGGCAGGCCGAGACGGAGATGGCGGGACGAGCCCGACTCCTACCGAAAGGACTGGCCAACACTAGCAAAAGACAGAATTGCGTGGAACACTACAGGCTAGTTAGATTAGATAAAAATCTAACGGAAATAATACCGATAGATTATAAACTAACAGAGGAGCTCGTGGGAATAAAAGCCGCACGGGTCGATCCATCAGGTTAAGCTACGCGTGCCGGGGTCGGTCCGTGGATGGGTGACCATTTTTACATACCGAGATTCCTCCTTGCCTCGGAGAGCACGTTAAGCCGTTGGTCCCGGCTGTCATTCGTGGATCTTTGACAGTCGTTACGGGTCGTCAGAAGCCCGAAAGTCTGACATCCAGTCTTACCAAAGGGTATCGTATTACCCAGTTAATGCGTTGTGGAGGTCAGATAGGCAGTCGCTCCATGTAAAATACTGGTATTCAGCTGCATCCGGTTAGACTGGATGCCGACCCCAACATAGTTGGGAAAAGTCTAGGCAGATTGATTTTTAGATTATAAACTAACAATATTCATAAGTAATTATACCTACAGTAACATACCTATACAAATGAAATTGAACATACAAAGCTTTCACAAATAATTATAGCGATACAAAATCAAACAAAGATACGTATTAGCAAATAACGTATAGTAATAATGCGTAGGTATATGTGTACTCATAGGTACATATAGTGTGCGTTCACGCAAAAGCTTTCATATCGTACAATCAGACCCATGTTAATTGATTCAACATCAGAGCTATGAGAACAAAGGATAACTTCAATAACAATGTTATACATGCACCGATCTTTTCATTTTATTATGATTAAATTGTTACAATATTTCTCAGATAGGTACGGATACGGGCTTTATCATAATGTAGGCAAGCTACCTGCTTGTTTTAACAATGTTAGAAAATCATTTTGTTAGCAAAGTATACAGACAATCTGTTTATACTAACCGAAACATATTTTGAAGGAAACTTTGGAGAAGTTTACGGAGAAAATAGCATTTCGTTTACACTGAGCTCATGAAGTGTGAAGAATAATTTATTTTGTTTCAAATACAACGAAATTAATGGAAGTTATAAGTTATAAGTATAACGGAGGAATAATAATTCAATATGTATTTCAGCATTTTCATGATGAAATGCTTTCATTACGCAACGTAGCGTTTGAAAACATTTTTAATTTGTTAAAAGAGTAAGGTATTTCCGACCTTTCGTTAAAAATTTCATTGGCACGCCTACACATTTCTATAAAAATAAAACTCAAGCAGGTTTGTATAATAAAAGTTTGTCAAAAGGTACGTGCTGTATATATTATATAGCCACAGTTCGCTAATTAACACCTTGTCCGTATAAAAACAAACTAATGGCTGGAATGGTGGAGCTTACGTACCTTGAAATTTCCGAACTACTTAGGTACTTACTACAACAACCCACTTATTGGGCAGGAATCTGGTACACTTGTGCGAAAGACATTTTTCCGCGAAAGATACTTGCGCGAAAAGACATTTCGCGATTGGACTTTTGCGCGAATGGACATTTGCGCGAAAAACACTTGCGGGAAAGCGACTACTTTCGTAAAAGGACAGTTGCGCGAAAAAGTTGCGTAAATGAAAGAATACATAATATATTATGTATTATTTCAAAAGGTTGGGGGCAGGGGTTTATGCTGTGAATAGTACAAACTTTGACACAAGTGTCCCTTTGCCCAAAAGTCCGCTCGCGCAAAAGTCCATTCGCGGAAATGTCTTTTCGCGCAAGAGGTTTCACGCAAGTGTCTTTCGCGGAAATGTCTTTGAAAAATCTACCATTGGTCAGGTGATCCTTTAGCTCGTGGCTAAGTAATAACAGCCGCACGGGTCGATCCATCAGGTTAAGCTACGCTTGCCGGGGTTGGTCCGTGGATGGGTGACCATCTTTACATACCGAGACTCCTCCGTGCCTCGGAAAGCACGTTAAGCCGTTGGTCCCAGCTGTCATTCGTGGATCTTTGACAGTCGTTACGGGTCGTCAGAAGCCCGAAAGTCTGACAATCAGTCTTACCAAGGGGTATCGTATTACCCAGTTAATGGGTTGTGGAGGTCAGATAGGCAGTCGCTCCATGTAAAATAATGGTATTCAGCTGCATCCGGTTAGACTGGAAGCCGACCGCAACATAGTTGGGAAAAGGCTAGGCAGATTGGTTTTTTTGGTCAGGTGATCCTTTGTTTTAGTTTTAGTTTACTCTTATAAGATTCAAACTTCAGGCGCATGTTCTACAGGAATCAGTGAATTCAGAAGTACTATACAAACATGTAGGTAAGTAAACGACCAACGGCAAAGAAACGGATTGCCAACAGCTACGATCTCTAATGCTCGACATTAGTTTCTAGCCGCCTCGAGTAGTTCTAAACTTTCTTTTAATGGCAATACATTATTTCTCTGATCTTTCTAAGACGTTCTCAGCAGCATAACAGCAGTGAGCTGAAAAACCGAGAAGCCTTACAGCTCACTGCTGTTATATATCTACAGGGTGACTTGTCACTTGACATAATCTTCTAGGACGTGACAGTGTGACCCCTATGCAATAATTAAGCACCTCATAAAGCATACCTACTTAGGCGAAAATTCATTGAATTCGAGAAATTCCAATTTTTATGTAATTTTGAAATTATCCAGGATTCGTCACTATTAACTATAACGTTTCTCTAAACTCTCAAATTGCCTTCATTGCTATTCCATTGGGCACCTAAAACTTTAACAAACTTTTCTATGTAACCGAATTTTCTAAAACATCAAACAGTTAAAAGTTATAGGCAGAAGTTTACTAAACATTTTTAAAAATCATCTACGTAGGTACCTACATGAACTTTGACACCAGTAAACTTATCTCTAAAATTTACTATGGGATTAAGTGTACAAACTACTTCATTTCATCAGCTACATATCGAGGTACAAATATTTAAAAAAAAAAAAGAGGTGCGCATGAAGCAGTTGATAATGCTGGCAAAATCAGAATTTGCAAATTGTGGAAATATTTAAAAATTGAGTGATAATCGAATTAAGTAACTAGTTTATGTTATTGATATGTTGTTACCTAGCAAACCTTCCTACGTTGCGACTAGGTCGCAAGTTGAGATGCCAATTTTGAGTGGTTAGTATTATTCGCAGTAGATGAGCTAATTACTAATTACTTGTCGCTTAGTTCTCGTATTTTTACACTACAGTAGTTTGTACGTACAAACTCTTAGTTTTTGAACATACTTGAAGAGGAAGATCAAGAAAAATCATGTCCATCATTGACGACGGCTTGGCGATTGTTGTTAATAGTAGAAAAGAGTTCAAAGCTGCCAACTTTGTGGATTTTTACAACATCCATAGTATGGTCCAACACAATCAAATCAATTGTATCAGTCTATCACTATTCACAGCTGGACCTTGACCTCTTCCGAGCTGATTTATCTTGGCTGGTCCGAAAATCGCGCAGAAGGCTGCACAGTAAGATTTTTTAAGAACCTAATAATGAGAGAACATGCGCGAAACTTCTTAGTACCTATGGTCGGACCTGCCAAGATAAATCGGGCGTAGTGAACTTGCATGACATAAAATGGTGTGCTGCACAATCCCTATATGAAATTATGAACCTGGTTGCTTACTTAGAGCATCTCTTAAGGTACTCTAAGTAAGTGGCAGTACCAAACTAATAATCGTCTGGTACTGCCAGTGTACCTACGTTTTAATAAAAAGTAAGATGTAGTAAGAGTTTGTATGAGCACTGTAGTTAAAAGACACGCGAACTAAGCGACAAGTGATCAATGATCAGCGCGTGTACTGCGAGTAATACTTACCACTCAAAAGCGGTGTCTCAATTTGCGACCTGCATGGACGCATCGACCTGGCATCCCAACGTAGGAAGGATTTACCACTCAAAAGCGGTGTTCAACTTGCGACCTGCATGGATGCATCGACCTGGCATCCCAACGTAGGAAGATTTACCACTCAATAGCGGTGTCTCAACTTGCGACCTGTATGGACGCATGGACCTGGCATCCTAACGTAGGAAGGAGTTACCTCTCAAAAGCGGTGTCTCAACTTGCGACCTGCATGGACGCATCGACCTGGCATCCCAACGTAGGAAGAATTTACCACTCAAAAGCGGTGTCTCAACTTGCGACCTGTATGGACGCATGGACCTGGCATCCCAACGTAGGAAGATTTACCACTCAATAGCGGTGTCTCAACTTGCGACCTGTATGGACGCATGGACCTGGCATCCTAACGTAGGAAGGAGTTACCTCTCAAAAGCGGTGTCTCAACTTGCGACCTGCATGGACGCATCGACCTGGCATCCCAACGTAGGAAGAATTTACCACTCAAAAGCGGTGTCTCAACTTGCGACCTGTATGGACGCATGGACCTGGCATCCTAACGTAGGAAGGAGTTACCTCTCAAAAGCGGTGTCTCAACTTGCGACCTGCATGGACGCATCGACCTGGCATCCCAACGTAGGAAGATTTACCACTCAATAGCGGTGTCTCAACTTGCGACCTGCATGGATGCATCGACCTGGCATCCTAACGTAGCAAGGATTTACCACTCAAAAGCGGTGTCTCAACTTGCGACCTGCATGGACGCATCGACCTGGCATCCCAACGTAGGAAGAATTTACCACTCAAAAGCGGTGTCTCAACTTGCGACCTGTATGGACGCATGGACCTGGCATCCTAACGTAGGAAGGATTTACCTCTCAAAAGCGGTGTCTCAACTTGCGACCTGCATGGACGCATCTACCTGGCATCCCAACGTAGGAAGAATTTACCACTCAAAAGCGGTGTTCAACTTGCGACCTGCATGGACGCATCGACCTGGCATCCTAACGTAGGAAGGATTTACCACTCAAAAGCGGTGTCTCAACTTGCGACCTGCATGGACGCATCGACCTGGCATCCTAACGTAGGAAGGATTTACCACTCAAAAGCGGTGTCTCAACTTACGACCTGCATGGACGCATCGACCTGGCATCCCAACGTAGGAAGATTTACCACTCAATAGCGGTGTCTCAACTTGCGACCTGCATGGACGCATCGACCTGGCATCCTAACGTAGCAAGGATTTACCACTCAAAAGCGGTGTCTCAACTTGCGACCTGCATGGACGCATCGACCTGGCATCCCAACGTAGGAAGAATTTACCACTCAAAAGCGGTGTCTCAACTTGCGACCTGTATGGACGCATGGACCTGGCATCCTAACGTAGGAAGGATTTACCTCTCAAAAGCGGTGTCTCAACTTGCGACCTGCATGGACGCATCGACCTGGCATCCTAACGTAGGAAGGATTTACCACTCAAAAGCGGTGTCTCAACTTGCGACCTGCATGGACGCATCGACCTGGCATCCCAACGTAGGAAGGATTTACCACTCAATAGCGGTGTCTCAACTTGCGACCTGCATGGATGCATCGACCTGGCATCCTAACGTAGCAAGGATTTACCACTCAAAAGCGGTGTCTCAACTTGCGACCTGCATGGACGCATCGACCTGGCATCCCAACGTAGGAAGAATTTACCACTCAAAAGCGGTGTCTCAACTTGCGACCTGTATGGACGCATGGACCTGGCATCCTAACGTAGGAAGGATTTACCTCTCAAAAGCGGTGTTCAACTTGCGACCTGCATGGATGCATCGACCTGGCATCCCAACGTAGGAAGATTTACCACTCAATAGCGGTGTCTCAACTTGCGACCTGTATGGACGCATGGACCTGGCATCCTAACGTAGGAAGGAGTTACCTCTCAAAAGCGGTGTCTCAACTTGCGACCTGCATGGACGCATCGACCTGGCATCCCAACGTAGGAAGAATTTACCACTCAAAAGCGGTGTCTCAACTTGCGACCTGTATGGACGCATGGACCTGGCATCCTAACGTAGGAAGGAGTTACCTCTCAAAAGCGGTGTCTCAACTTGCGACCTGCATGGACGCATCGACCTGGCATCCCAACGTAGGAAGATTTACCACTCAATAGCGGTGTCTCAACTTGCGACCTGCATGGATGCATCGACCTGGCATCCTAACGTAGGAAGGATTTACCACTCAAAAGCGGTGTCTCAACTTGCGACCTGTATGGACGCATGGACCTGGCATCCTAACGTAGGAAGGATTTACCTCTCAAAAGCGGTGTTCAACTTGCGACCTGTATGGACGCATAGACCTGGCATCCTAACGTAGGAAGGATTTACCTCTCCAAAGCGGTGTTCAACTTGCGACCTGCATGGATGCATCGACCTGGCATCCCAACGTAGGAAGATTTACCACTCAATAGCGGTGTCTCAACTTGCGACCTGTATGGACGCATGGACCTGGCATCCTAACGTAGGAAGGAGTTACCTCTCAAAAGCGGTGTCTCAACTTGCGACCTGCATGGACGCATCGACCTGGCATCCCAACGTAGGAAGAATTTACCACTCAAAAGCGGTGTCTCAACTTGCGACCTGTATGGACGCATGGACCTGGCATCCTAACGTAGGAAGGAGTTACCTCTCAAAAGCGGTGTCTCAACTTGCGACCTGCATGGACGCATCGACCTGGCATCCCAACGTAGGAAGAATTTACCACTCAAAAGCGGTGTCTCAACTTGCGACCTGTATGGACGCATGGACCTGGCATCCTAACGTAGGAAGGAGTTACCTCTCAAAAGCGGTGTCTCAACTTGCGACCTGCATGGACGCATCGACCTGGCATCCCAACGTAGGAAGATTTACCACTCAATAGCGGTGTCTCAACTTGCGACCTGCATGGATGCATCGACCTGGCATCCTAACGTAGCAAGGATTTACCACTCAAAAGCGGTGTCTCAACTTGCGACCTGCATGGACGCATCGACCTGGCATCCCAACGTAGGAAGAATTTACCACTCAAAAGCGGTGTCTCAACTTGCGACCTGCTTGGACGCATCGATCTGGCATCCTAACGTAGGAAGGATTAAGATTAACGTAAGAAGTTAGTGGGACGACGTAAACCAGTTAATTAATTTGAAAAAAAAATATTTCAACTATTTGCAAATTCTACCTTTGCCAGCATTCATCAAAACATCAAAAAATCCAAAAAAAAAAAACAGAAATCATCATCATTTGCCTAAATGACGAAGAAAAATATGCCTATCCCTAAATATTTTTTTTTAATATTTGTTCTTTGTTATATAGCTGATTAAATGCAGATGTCTTCGCCGTAATTTGTACGCTTAATCCCATAGTAAAATTTTGAGATATAACTGGTGTCAAAGTTCATGTAAATAATGGGTGATTCATTTGGAGTTACTTTTTCCAAAACTAAAAAAAATACGAATACAACAAATTTATCAGGTAATCTTTATTATAATACAAAAGAACCATTCCTTACATTTACTTTTTAAGGATTATTTCTTTCAAATGTTGTCCGTAACTGCGATTAAGGTGGTCCATTCTGGAGTTCCAGTTTTCGATGACCCGACCGAGCATTTCCAGTGGTATTTGGCAAATAACGCGAGTAATGTTGGCTTCCAGTTGATCAATCGTACGCGGCTTATCCATATAAACTTTGGACTTTACATAACCCCACAGAAAAAAGTCTAAGGGTGTGATATCACAGGATCTAGGCGGCTAACTGACTGGTCCGAAACACGAAATGAACTGTTCACCAAATTTTTCTCGCAACAAAGCCATGGTTTCACGTGCTGTGTGGCGCCGTCTTGTTGGTACCAAAAGTTCTGAAGATCACGGGCTTCAATTTCAGGAAACAAATAGTCCGTTATCATGGTACGATAACGGTCACCATTGACAGTCTGTCAATGGTGACCGATAATTACGGACAACATTTGAAAGAAATAATCCTTAAAAAGTAAATGTAAGGAATGGTTCTTTTGTATTATAATAAAGATTACCTGATAAATTTGTTGTATTCGTATTTTTTTTAGTTTTGGAAAAAGTAACTCCAAATGAATCACCCATTACTTACTTACGAGTAGATGTTTTTTGAAAATAGGTAATAAACTTCTTACTATAACTTTTAACTGTTTGATGTTTTAGAATATTTGGTTACATCAAAAGGTTTGCGAAAGTATTATGTACCCAATGGAATAGCATTGGAGGGCGTTCAATTTGAGAGTTTAGAGAAAAGTGATAGGTCTGTATTAGTTACGAATTCTGGGAAATTTTCTTAAATACTTACATAAAACTTGTGCTTTCTCGAATTCCATGAATTTCTGCCTAGGCTTTATGGGGTGCTTAACTAAGCACTCTTCTTGGAACAACTGTTCCAAATGAGTCACACCATCACGTGAGGGGCTCGTGCCTAATTAATAAAAGCTGCACGGGTCGTTCGATCAGGTTAAGCTACGCTTGCCGCGGTCGGTCCGTAGATGGGTGACCATCTTTACATACCGAGACCCCTCCGTGCCTCGGAAAGCACGTTAAGCCGTTGGTCCCGACTATTATTCTTGGTTGTTGTAGCCACTGGAAAACAAAGGACAAAACGTCAATTGTCACGTTTTATTTTCATGATACCTACTAAATCTTTGCAGTTTCGTTCAACGATGAAAAGTCTTTTTGGGACCGAGGTTAGAATAACTTTTCCTATACATTTCGTACCTACCTACTAATCATTCATTCCTCATATCTACGATCTTAAACATCGTACTTATTAATTATGTCTTCTTCTAAAGAAGACATTTCAAACTTTGCATGTCAAAAGTATTGTTTATTTGCTGTTACCGCGCTGTATTTTCAGCACTAAGTATCAAAGGTAGGTGTCCAATAGTTATCGTTACCGATCTAGAAACTAGAAGATAGGTTTACCTATAGGTATGCCACTTTATACATGGTTGATATGCCTTTAGATTTTATTACTACTTACATACGAGTACATATAAAATAAAATTATGAATAATTAAATAAATTATAATAGTTAACTAACATTTTTAAAAGAATAAACTTGTGTATTCGTTCTTGTTGTTTTCAGATCAGTCTAAGCCAATTATCTACTAAAACTCGGTAAGTAAGGCAGCTACAGCTGACAGACAGGTACAGCTCTACACTTACCGAGTTTTCTCTCCAACTTTCCTTATGTGTAGGTAATTTAATTTGCCTTGATTAAAAGATGCAACAAACTTCTGAATCGACTGGCTGGCACTTATCGGAAACGAAACTTCCTTAATTTCCCTCGCTAATAGATCTCTTTGTTGATAGTACCTAAAGTTCCACGAAACTCTGTGAGGAACAACACTCATAAAGTCATAAATCAAGAAGAATATTGTCAAACATAATTAGGAAATATGCTGGGTAAAATAATATATGCCTATGTGATTATCACACTGTTATTTAATGTTGACCTTATCAACAGATGTGCTGTTCACAAGAATCACTAGTTTAAGGCTTTAGGTTTAGAGTAAAACCACCGAATTATCAGTAAGTACACAACCGCTCAAAGAACGTCAGGATCTCAACAGAGTGTAAAGGAGTGTAAAGTGAGGCTGTGTTTACATTTAATAGATCACAATTAGTGTTCTTTTGGGTACGTAGGTATTTTGTTTTGATTGGCTTGTTAGTCTTGTCAGTACCTACGTTAGATACTATTATTAGGTCTCTACCTATGAAATTGCCGTTCTGCAGTACTGGCCATTTCAAATCAAAATAATTTTTGTTTGGCTAAGAATTCTAATTTCAAATTAATTTTACTTTAAAAACATGGATTTTTTTTCCAAAAGTAGTCATTTGTTTATTGATTAGTGTTACATTTTCATCGCATTTCAATCTTTTTCGTCATCATGGATACGTTAAAAATTCGAGTAATTATGGAATATGAGTACCGTCGTGGCAGCAACGCGGCACAAGCGGCACGCAACATCAACGACGTTTACGGAGCTAACACTACAAACCAACGCACCACTTGTTATTGGTTTGCTCGCTTCCGTTCTGGAAATTTCGACCTGAAAAATGAACACGCGGTCGTCCGAAGACTTTGGTCGACAATGACGAATTAAAGGCGATTGTGGAAGCTGATGATACACAATCTACGGCTGAATTAGCAGCAGCTTTCGACGTTAGCGTCAAAACAATATTGGTCCATTTGCGTCAAATTGGCAAGGTAAAAAAGCTTGACAAATGGGTGCCCCACGAACTCAATGATCGCCAGCGCGAAGTACACGTCGAGACGTGCCTTGCACTGCTCAACAGACACACAAATGAAGGAATTTTGAACCGCATTGTTACCTGCGATGAAAAATGGATGCTGCTTGATAACCGCAAGCGCTCAGCAAGTTGGTTGGATCCTGGTTCAGCACCTAAACAATGCCCTAAACGAAAACTTACCCCTAGAAAAGTGATGGTCACTGTTTGGTGGTCTAGCGCCGGTGTGATTCATCACAGCTTCTTACCAAACGGGGTGAGCATTACTTTAGAAGTGTACTGTGAAGAACTGAACACAATGATGGAGAAGCTGGCACATCTCCAACCAGCATTGGTCAATCGCTCGTCTCCGCTGCTCCTGCACGACAACGCGCGACCTCATACTGCACAGCAGACGGTCTCCAAGTTGCAAGAACTGGGGTTGGAAGCTCTCCGTCATCCGCCCTACTCACCAGACCTTGCGCCTACAGACTACTACTTTTTCCAGAATTTGGATAACTTCTTGGCGGAAAAAAAATTCAATACCCGAGAGACAGTACAAAATGCCTTTGAAGAATTTGTTGCCTCCCGTCCAGCTGATTTCGTTAAGAAGGGCATCAATAAACTGCCACTGCGTTGGCAAAGATGCATTGATTGCATGGGTGATTACTTCGATTAATAGAAATAAAAAATGCATGACAAAAATTCGTTTAAATTTTTTCATACAAAACGGCAATTTCATAGGTAAAGACCTATTATTTATTCTGTGGTCTTGTCTACGTACTAGAAGCGCAATTGTTTTCCTCGGCCTACGTTTGATTCTCGGGTTGGGCAGTTGTGCCCTATACTCTATCGGTTTAGGTAATTAAATAAAGGTAAACGAAAAAATGCGTGAGTGTCGTGGAACAGGTTGGAACTAAGTTCGATCCCCATGACGGAAAATTTGAATATTTTCGAAGCCGCCATCTTTGATTTTAATGTTGACCACATTATCATTTTCAGCGCCTTCGAAAAAAAACGGATACAACACCCATGACGAAAAATTTAAAAATTTTAGCAGCCGCCATCTTGAATTTTAATTTTTACCTCGTTATCGTTTTCAGCGTCCTCAAAAACCATGTAAATAACACTCATGACGTTACATTTTAAAATTTTCGCAGCCGCCATCTTGGATTTAAATTTTTACCTCATTATCGTATTCAGCTACCTCAAAAACCATGAAAATGACACCCATGACGAAAAATTTTAAATTTTTTGCATCCGCCATCTTGGACCAAAAACCATGAAAATGACACCCATGTCATTATTATTATTTCCTATATTTCATTTTATGTTGCTAAATGTTGTTGTTGTCGTGTTGTTTGTTGGTGTTGTTTGTTATGTTGTTATTTGTTCTTATATTATGTTGTTGTTGTTACTATTATTTTGGTAAACAAGTTTTGTTTCTTAGCTCTTTGGCTAGTGTTAAGCTACATTAACGGGCCCAAGCTAAGTCAATGTAGCGTGTGTGGTGAATTTTTTATTACGAAGAATGAATGTTATGAGGAGAGATTTCGTTTTCCTCAATTAGCATCATGAACTTTCTCGCTATTCTGAAGGTGTTTAAGATTGCGGCTTTTTGAAGTGTAATATAAATTGAGTCTTTCAAGTCTATTAGTTATACTATTATATTGTCTTTGACATATCTCGGGACCATGGGGTCCCGGACCTTTGGACCTTTGGTTGCTGCAGGACTAGGTATTGCAGAACATGGGTTTGGGTTAGAGCCCGATGACAATAGAATAATTTAGTAATTTTGTCCCATTACCCTGATCAGGATCATCACGATTATTCCCGATGCCAGCCAGTTGTTTGGCCACCACTGGGGGACAGCGAAACAACTTTTAAAAATTATTCTCGTTGTCCACCACTGGAGGACCAACCTAACCAGTTGCTTCTGCATCGTCTCCGGCGCTGCGGGAAGTGCAACCACTTAGCCCTTACGTAACAAAGGATAGGCACCCATGCTCACCTCCGCAGTTTCGGGTTGTTGGTCGCACAGCACAGCAGGCGGGGGTTGCTCTCCCTTCGCGCCTCCGGTTTTTAATATATACCTACACTCTAGGGATAGCAGCCAAAAGACTACGTAAAGTCGGGATACCCCGATTCGGTTTTGCAACAGATTCGACCTATTTTAACCATGAAGCGGTGGACAGCGGGAATTATTGTTAAAAGTTGTTTCGCTATCCCACAGTGGTGGCCAAACAAGTGGTGATAGACATCGGGAATGAACAGGATCATCAGGACTAACGATTTCCTTCCGGAGAGGGAGCCTGAGCTACCATACCTATCCAAGTTTCGGTTTCCAAAAGCAGGTATAGCTAGTATCAGCTAGTGTATGTAAGAATAAAGTGATTAACGAGAAAATTAATGACATTGTAAAAAAAAGCGTGGGGTGCTTTCGAATTACAGAGTTAGTGTAAGAATGTCGTACAAAGCACCCCACGCTTTTTTTTTTTTAATTTTCTCGTATAATCACTTTATTCTTACAATGAAAAATTAATTTTTTACTGCTTTTCTTATTTTTTTCATCTTCAAAATATAGGGTCGTGACGGAATTTAATGCCGGAATTTCGTGACGGAAAAATCTAAATTCTTTTTTCGCCTAGCCCCCATTCGCTAAGCTCGTACCGTCCGTTATGGAACTTCGTTCCAAAAAACCACGTGTCTTGTTTAACCGACTAAACGTAATCCTGTCACTACAGTCGTCATGCTACGAGTCTACGACACAGTTCAATTTAGCAACGTTAAACAACGATATACGGTTATAAAGATAGTTGAAAGAGACGTACTAAAACAACGTCTCTAGTTGGCTGGTAATTTTATAGATTTCCAGTAATTGAAACTAAATTATTCGCCTAATAAAAGTTATCTCTAAGTTTAATTATAACATCGGTATCTTATTAGACTCACTGTCACTTTATATCCACATAAAATCGAACATCCAAGTCCATTGGCAATGCCAAGGCGTCCTAAATACTTTAGTTTCTTCAATGATCCTTCGGTGGCAGGTCTTAGAAATATTAACCAGGAAGTTAACGTTTGTTTGTTAGTGTCGAAAACTTCAATTTCACCAAAGGTCTTCCTTGCGGTTTATATTTCGATTTGATCGTCAGAAGTGAAACAATAATGTCACAACCTCTAAGTATACAATGATGAAAGGAACACATCATAAGGTTTATAAATTACTTGTTTTCCCTCGCCAGCTGTAAACGCTACAGAAAATTTAAATTTAGCTAAAAGAAAATTTTGTGCCACCAAAACTAATAACTCTACCTAGTGGTGAAATGTTAAATAATATTCAATCCAATTTATGTATGTACCTACCCGTGTCAGACATTAAACTTCAGATTGCTTATTTATAGAATCGACTTACGCGGTGGTTTGGTGAATTTACTCGTAATGCGTTTGTAGACAATCGTAGGCCAAATATTTGAGATTGGCACGAATGGAGTCGCGGAATATACCTAGTCACAAATGAATTCTCAGTTCGAAGGCGATCGTCATAATGACCTATTTATTGGTTTTTTTTTTTTTTTTTTTTTTATTCTTCAAAAACAGTTTACACACATTACTTTAAACATACCACACAAACCATCGCGGGTTTAACAGCGGTATGGTTCTAACATTTTCTCGCTTTTTCAGAAATACGGGATACCTACTGCCGATAGTGCTCAGATAATTGGAGGAACAATATAAATGCTTCTTACGATCATCATGAGTAGGACCTATTGGAATCTATTACAAATACAATTGTCGTGCTAATGTTCAAATAGTACATTTTGATACAAGTGGAGAATTTTTGCTATTGCACAGGTGAGGTTGTTTTTGAGCCAAGAACTGCAATAACAAATGTCCACGTGTATCAAACGATTTTTTCGATACACTTTTGAAGAAATAAAATAAAATAACGAAAAATATTTTTGTCATGAATTATTAGGAAACTATGATTTAAATTTTCGTTTTTTTTCTGCGCTTTGCTTTCGCCAGGTTGAAGGAAAAGCAAAGGTATAAAGCCGATAAACAGCCAAATATGAAAAATAGAAAATTCAAATATTTTTGAGTTTAGAACACAAATAAATGTTAATTTGTTCATAAAAGTTTAATTTTTTTTTGTAATAAGTAATCATGGGTTTTGATGATGTTCTATTTATAAACATTATTTAAATACTTATTCAAAAAATATTAACGCCGCAAGGACGCCTAACTCTTTGCCGAGATTAAAAACAAAACATTCACCTCCGAATAGAGGCATTGAACCAATTTGGACTAAGTAGATATACCTACGTATAAGTTATCTGTGGCAATTTTTATTACCGCTCACGTGTTGGAAAATGAAAAATCGCACGTGTGTGAAATATATTGCATTGTGAACTTAATCGTAGTGCGATATGAACCAGTTTTCATGGAAGTGGATTGAAAAATTATTAATTCAATTCCATAGTCTGGATAAAAATAAGCCTCTTTTAATTTCCACACCGTACCTACCTATAGGACAAACAGAGAATGCAAACAGAAACTTTTAAAATAGATATACTTAATCCAAGAAACTAATACCATGAGTTTAAAGAAAACAGAGGTCACGGTAATGGAGCCGTGTTAGGTAATATTAACCACAACACACGCTACCGACTAGCGGCTGAAGGAAAACGTTCGTGGGTGAGCTTACAGAATAAATGATATGTCCTGCATTAAAATCCCAAGCCAGGGCTTCATACACATAAAAAAAAAAGTTTAGCCCAACTTTTTCATGTCATAACGAAGTTTACAAGAGGAATTCAGAATTTCCCTAAAATAATTTGATTTCCGGCTCGCTGAAGATAATATACTCAATACAAGTTTTTGCCAAATTCGAAATGTTTAATAGCGACCGTATCTCGCATTTAATTTATGGTAAGTAATTATAACTAGGTTTACAAAAATATATTTTATTACAACATCTAGTAAATTCTAAGTATCTTACATCTCTAAAGTTTTACATTACGTGGATACTAATAACTTATACCTAAATTATTAAGTTCACACATGTTTCAAACAATTTATTTTGAAATTGGAATTTTTGAAACTTGATAAGTTGTCATTTTAAAAATCGAAAAATGTTATAGTTGGTTATATTACTTAAATATTTAATTTAATTAAACAAAAGTACGTATTAAAAAAATGGCTACTTATTATAAGTACACATTGCATACAAAGTGTTTTTTATTACTGGAGTGGTATCAAGACTGGGAGTACATTGATAAATGTATCTGGGTATGTTTAATCACGAGATTTATTGTACCTAAGTACCTACATTGATTGATTAATTGTTTTTTGATGATAGAGAATATCCGACACCGCCTTTAACAGTGCTTGCTGAAAATTTCAAATTTATTTGCCAGAAAAATCAACAGTCATAAAAGAATTTGATTAATATCGTTCAGATACTACAAAACTTACTTTTAATTATGTTCCTATAAACAGGGTGAAATTTTAATGCTCTCGTTCCTCTTAAATGGTCACTGTACTCATCATTATGAACAACTTTTACTATGAGACCACCAAACCTGAATTCGCGAAAGAAAAATCAGCTGTTCAGTACTGACATTTATCTGTACATCAAGCTCGTCAAAATGTAGGGAGCAGCTGATTTTTTTTTTCGCGATTTCAGGTTAGGTATGTCAAAAGGTTAGGGACATAGTAAAAGTTGTTCATAATGATGAGTATAGTACCCTTTAAGAGAAAAACAACTATTAAAATTTATGGTTGTATAATCGGTCATATAATTAAGCATGTACCTAACAACTAAGTACCTAACCCAGTAACTGGGTGTTGTGGAGGTCAGATTGGCAATCGCTCCATGTAAAATACTGGTATTCAGCTCATCCGGTTAGACTGGAAGTGAACCCCAACATAATTGGGAAAAGGCTAGGCAGATGGCAGATGGATGACAAACTATCTACGTGTTGCTACATAGATCTTATTAGGAAGGAAATTAAAAGTTTTCATGATGCTGATTATACAATTTCATGATATTTAAAAGAATTTAAACCTGTAGGTACCTACAATGAAGTAATGCAATTTCTACACATACAGTTAGTTTCAAGAAATAAACCATTGTCATTTTCAGCAGCTTTGCTAAGTAGGATTTAGGTACCTACCTACCTACAAAAATCATATTTCAACTTCATGTAAGTACCTATATTAAGTGCGTCCGTAATATTAAAATTGCAATGAACGTTTTATGTGCGTACAACTGATAATACCTACCTACTCAAGGAGGTACTCACCTAGAAACAAATATTAAAAGGCCAAGCAAGTTACACGCTGAAATCCCGGAATTGCTTGCGCTTTGAGCTTTTCCGACGGTTCTTTAAACTTTTTTGTAATGTGACGTCACTCTCTAGACCTTTGAAATTGAATAGGAGAGGCAGGGAATTATTAGTTAGAGCATCCCTATAATTATACCTACAGCGTTTTAATTGTTACCTTCTTGTTTTCACTGCGTTGTTTAGCTGGTTCACTTATTTTATGAATTCCTTTGTAACGTTCAACGTAACAATCAGTTGTAAGCACAGAACAGATACAAAGATTGTTACAGACTTTTGCAACTCTTTCAATAAATACATAAATGCTGGCATTTACTTGCATTTGTTATTATTACTTACGTTTAAATTTAAATCTATTTCTGGACGCGCCTCGCTTACAAACTTACAATAGCTAAATTAAATATAAGGGTTCCTTGTTGAATACGGAACCCTAAAAACTGATTAGTTCATATTCAGCTTTCAACCGACATCTAGTGCAAAGTTTCCTCAACTGCCGATTAGAGGGGAACATAACGATAAACTATATGCCATGGACTTGCCAACGAATTCACAGGCAGTCGCTAGCCCCGTAACCTAGTCATTTGTATGCCACACTACGTCAACAGATGGCGTTGTCTGTTTAAACTTACCGACTTTAAGCGATGGCTTTTTTTCAAGCCATCTTAGGATCGTTTTGAGCAGTAGTGAATCACGTATTTGTCGACTTGTTACGATACTGTAATATTGCCCATTGTTTGTTTAAATAAATAATCTATTTCGTGATTCGTTTCGTGGTTTTGAAAAGCCCTAAATATTTTAAATAGGTATAGATAATATTTTAGTAAAGATTAAATCCTGATAGTCATTTACCCAAATGACTATCAGGATTTAATCTTTGTATTGTATTTATAAATTATTTAGTAGGATTTACGAGTTGGAACACTTGGAACATATCCGTGGGATAACGAGGGCTTATAAAACAATTTATTCAATTTTGCACACCCACTATGCATACCTACCTACCTAATTAAATACGTATTTCACGCACCTATACCTACCATATACACATCAAGAGAGTTTTATACCCTCATGTAACAATCAAATAGTACTTACGCTCTAGTTCTTAGAGATAGGTAGGTACTTACTCGTGTAGTCGCGTTTACAGCTGCCGGGTAAAAAAAACGTCCATTTCTAACCCAGACAGATGAGTGCAACTTATTTTACGTTTTCCATAGGTATACCGTCATGAATTTGTTGCTACGGGACGTAAAGCACGTACCTAATAAGTTAGTAACGACATATGGCACCACCTACCATAAACTATGTTTTTGAAATCAATAAGTAGGTAGGTATTACAAACGGAGTCTAAGGAAAATGATCAATCTCTAAATTGACATGACTTACTTTTTTAAGCTAACCCGCATTCTTTAATTAGTTTAAATTGGTACTAACAGACGCAGGACGCTGTTGGTCACTTTTAATTATTTATAACTAGCAACTTCCTGTGACAAATATATAGGGATGTTGACTAAAAATTTTTTTTGTCCGTCATAAAGGTTTACTACAAAATATTGGGCATGTAGGTACCTAGTTTTTCTTTATATCAAAAGATTACGGCGATACATCGAGATAAAATGTGACATGACGTCATTCCTTGCCAGATTTTATACATATTGACTAAATAATAACAGCCGTACAGGTCGATCCATCAGGTTAAGCTGCGCTTGCCGGGGTTGGTCCGTGGATGGGTGACCATCTTTACGTATCGAGACTCATTCGTGCCTCGGAAAGCACGTTAAGGCGTTGGTCCCGGCTGTCATTCGTGGATCTTTGACAGTCGTTACGGGTCGTCAGAAGTCCGAAAGTCTGACAAGCAGTCTTACCAAGGGGTATCGTATTACCTTACCCAGTAATTGGGTTGTGGAGGTCAGATAGGCAGTCGCTTCATATAAAATACTGGTATTCAGCTGCATTCGGTTAGACTGGAAGCCGACCCCAACATAGTTGGGAAAAGGCTAGGCAGATTGATTGATTGATTTTATACGTAGTTTGATATAGCTGTGACCTTGTGACGTAGCGAGCCCCCACTCGTTTTATCCAAGTAATTTTTTATTATTATGTTTAAGCAAAAAATAATTGTTTATTACTTATTTTATTATTATCTGAATGCCGGACTAAATAGAATTTCTTTTTTTTTTTACCCAGGAAACATCCCTAGTCATTTCATTCTCCTGCCCTTATCCCAATCTATTAGGGGTCGGCGCAACATGTCCTTTTTTTCCATACTTCTCTATTATTCGTCATCTCGGTAGTCACCCCCTTTCTAGCCATGTCATCTTTCACACAATCCATCCATCGTTTCTTTGGTCTTCCCCTACTCTTATAGCCATCGACATTCATACTCAAAACTTTCCTCACGACATTTTCCTCACTCCTCCGCATCACATGCCCATACCATGACAGCCGATTTCCGCACAACTTTTCAGTCACCGGTGCTACTTTTAGACTTCCTCTTAAGTACTCATTTCTTATTCTATCCATTCGTGTAACACCACACATCCCTCTTAGCATTCTCATCTCAGCTGCATGCAACTGCTTTTCATTCATCCCTTTTGTGGTCCAACATTCTGATCCACACTAAAAGAGAGCTGGACGTAATTCGATTTAAGTATCAACATTTAGTCCATTCACCATTCAACTTTTTGATATAAAATGTAATTAGGTATCTGTCCAAAAAAGTTTAGCAGTTTCTGAGATAGAGATATCACATAGACAGACTAACAGACGTGGTAACATCATTAATAGTGGTGTCGAGTAGCGAGAAGCTGTGACGTCAACAATTTATTGTAATGTAGGTATGTAGTACATACCCGACAACTTCCTTTGTTTGGAACATTATTATTTGTAGTATCTATAGAATAGCATAAGCTCGATTGTTTAAATTTTTTGCATAGTTTGGTAGACAGATCCCATTTCATAAGGTGGCATGAATAGTGTAAGTTGGTATCTACTTACCTACCAATTAATTTAATTCGGTAAACTTAAATATCTTACCCTGTAGCCCAGTAGGCAACAGTTTAATTAGTATGTTATTGCTGTCAATGCCTTGCCGTAAATACATAACTTAATACAATGTAAGTAGGTATAGGCATCATCTATGGGAATAGGTATCTACCACAGATAAAGAGGTACTACCTTCTGTCACAGAATAAATAATAGTACTAACGTACTACTGTGCCAAATAAATTATGTGAGAAACTATGAGTTCATAGGTACGGTATCTAGGTAGGTACTTACTACTCACATAGTTTTAAAGCATTCGCAGATTCTTTTAGAACCGTTTCCAAAATAGGTAAGAAAGTAGGTATTGTCGTAAAATCCGTTTGCAACAAAAAATACAATAATATCTTTTGTATCAAAATCATGGGTGAACATGGGATGAGAGTAGATATGAGATGAGAAGACGCGAGATCGCGGGAGGGAGCGCGGAGCATAGAGGCACAGTAAAATAGAGGTTGGGATGACGCCGGGTCCGGGCGGGGGGCACGGGAACGATTCATTGATCCGAACCGTTCTCGGCACTGCGACAGGGACAACAAAGGGAGGGCCCGCTACCGTGCAGTTTCTCTCTCACTCCATTCAATGTAGCTTGCCGTACAGTACATAATCATGACAGAGCATAAACTACGGAAATTGCTATAATGTGGCAGATAAATAGATAAGTCACTACATAGTATAAGTATTATTATTTTATTTCTCGCTTGGAATTTAGCTTTGACCTTGCTATTGAACAAAAGCGACATTTATTTTAAGAAATTTCTTTGTAAACATCATACCTTTATAAGCGTGAGAGTTCAGAAATAACATAAAAGATCGAATACCTAGTAAAATATCACTACTCAAAATTGTTGTTGTTATTGAGAGTTTGTGCTTGTGACCGAAAAGATGAAAACCATCCGTAATTATGTGTAAAAGGAACGGCAACATTACTTGTCGCGCTTCAAATAACGAATCAAACCGACTCTATTCTCTATCCTTGTCTTTCACACAGTGATTCGCACGGGCGAGGCGACTCGCTGAGTAGCCACGCGTGCTCGTAGCGCCCGTCCGTTGTTGCACATCGACATTAACCGCTTTCAGTGCTAGAGCGCGTTCCTCCGCGCTATACTCACATAACCTCAAAGTTAAACAACCCTGATTATTTTAGTACTATTCATTGTAATACCATTAAATACTCATGATTACCTCGAATTTATAAGTTAGTGTTGTGGAAGTTTACGCCCAGCTAAAGGGCGTACGTGGAGTGTATTTTTGTGCAACACAAAGTAAATACAAACGGCAAGCTGTGGGGATCAGGGGCCTTTTTTTTGCCGCCGCAGGGGATGTACTATCCTGTGAGTATACACTTCAATATCTTTATCATTATATAATATTTACATAGGAACATAGATAATAATTTGTTTTTCGAGCCCGGGACGTATTAAAGATAACCCTGGTGTCAGACGGCGGAGCACAATGTTATGGCGCATGGCGTTACCTAAATACTTCACGGTTTCACTGGCATTTATAGATCCTAACTGTTAATATTTACTGCTGTCCATTGTTATTGTCATAAAATATTTTAATTCATAACAAACTATGATAGAACCTATATTTAAGTCTGGACTCGCATAGTGTCTGCTAGGTATTTTTTTTGCATATATTGTTAATCAGAGATAAACAATTAAGTAAGTACCTACAATACTTAGCGAAAATACGGATAATTGAATTTCTTCTTGCATCCATTGTTGACATTGAAGTTGAATGAATTCATTGAAATTCATTGTTATTTGTCTTTTTCTGCTCCACTAAAATGACGTAAGTTAAAAAGAGACATTTTCATTTTACAACGTTGTATCAATAATCGTACCCTTTTTGTACTTATTTTTGTTTACTTATGTAATTTTGTAGTCATTTGTTTCCTGGGCGTTAAAAAATATCGTGGCGTTCGTGGCCCACTTCATGGGTGCCTTGTAAGTCATGGTGTATTATTTATTTAGAATAATAATAACTTACAATAACGACTCAGTGGAGAACAAAACTGACAATTTGACAAAATAGCTACCCGCATATCTACCTTACCTACTATGATAATTTATAAAAAGTACTTGTGTTTGTACCTATTTACACATGTATTGTCAAAAATAACACTATATCATTTTATGATAGTGTTTGCTCATGTTTGCTATCACTAGCAAACATGAGCAAACACTATCATAAAATGATATAATGTTATTATTACTGACAGATTCACATCTGTCAGTGTCAAACGTCTTTTGGAATCCAACAATTTTATCCGCGTTTTATTTGTCTTATTAAAACAATAATAATTAACTTGAATACAAGGCTTTTGGCCTCATTCTCTGTATGACGAATAGTAACAGGCACGTTGATTTCAAATGTAAGCCAATACCTAGGCACTTATAGCTTTATTATCTAGGTAGAAATACGTCAGAAATTTAACACCTCACTGCTAATGTTTATTTGCGTGCGTTCCTCAATAAAAATGCTTTGTAATAAACGTGGAATTTTTATATGTCTGTTTTGGACCGAACTAGATATTTCACAAATCCTGTGAAGCACTAAATCTCAGATTCAAATGATTAGGATGAATATAAGGTTTATTATGTAAATTGATAAAAAAAATGCTGTAAGTACCTACCATGTACTTACGTACCTACTACTATTGTACGTCTTTGTTTGGCTCGCTGCTCTTGACGACTCGGCGCCACCGAATTTACTGTTGAGAAACTAATTTTATTAAAAATCCTAACCCACTTTATAGATGTTTTGAAGTCAGTTACGTATCGTTCTTTCATAAAATTAAATACGAAAACATTTAGGTACTCAGAATATTCGAGCGGTAGGTACCTTTATGTAACCATTATCTGTGATCCCAAAAACCCAAACACCTTACTACCGACCTAAGCGCATATTAGAGTCAAATCTATATCTATTCTAATAATAAAGCTGAGGAGTTTGTTTGTTTGTATGTTTTAACGCGCTAATCTCTGGAAATACCAGTCCAAATTGAAAAAATCTTTTTGCATTTGATAGCCCAATTCTTGAGGAAGGCTGTGTTATTTAACATCACGCTCCTAAGGGTGGGACCCTTAGGAGCCGAGCAAAAATAAAAAAAGGGAGAAAGAACGCTAGGCAAAAACGAAGTAATAGCGCGGGCAGGCGATGCGACGCGACGCGTTGGATCGGGGGAGCAAAAAATTTCACGCTGACGAAGTAGCGGGCAGAAGCTAGTACAATAAATGATTTGGAAATATTGATTTCGTAGAAGCGGGATTAGACCAAAATATCAATTAAAATAAACTCGTGTTATTGTTTTTTTGCCCAATGACCCTTAGCATCTTTTAAACCAAGATACATAATACGGGTGTACAAAATGAGTAAGTACCTCTAGAATGATCGGCAAAATAATTTAGGTACAGTACTCAACTTGAGTAACAAAATTATTTTGCCGATCATTGTACCTCTAGAGTATTTTGTTTTGTTTTTGACGATGCCAGCAACAGAATAATATACCTACGATGTCAGAAATCTAAAAATTTGAAATACAATTTAATAAAAAGCAGCGTCTTGCTTGCTCCCCCTCATTTTGAATATTTGGAGCGAGCCGCCATTGCCAGCGACGGAAGGGGAGACTACAGGAACCCGTTCATGCTTCAAGGTGAACGCGAAACTCCACCAGTGATGGTAATAAGGACAAATTATTCGCATACCGGCCTTTTGTTCACATCTCCCTGTTCATGGATGTATTAACTTCACGACTTTGGGACGACTACCTGCCAACCAGTAAACATTGAAACATCGAACACGCAGGTAGCAGCAAGCTAAATCTCGTTCCAAATCGCAGCTGATGGGGCTCAGTATTATTATTTCGAACCGTATTTAACTTTTGGAGGAATAACCTAGGGGACCACTCCAACAATAAACATGTCTGAACAAAAACTAGATAACCAAGAAAAGAGAAGCGTCGTTGGTCGATAAAAATGGTCCAGACGCATATTTTGTTAAATACAGCAACGCCATAAACACATTATTATAGAGTGTGAGACATTATTGGATATTGCTCGCCTACCTGAAGTATTATTTGAGTACCTGCCCGTTAAACCGCGGCGGCAGGTAGCCATGAGACTGAGACTAAAAGTCTCATGCCTTGATCATATTGATTCACTTCTAAAGGGACACTACCTGATCAAAATCACAGCAATAAAAGTAGGAAGACGACAGCTTCACTAAATAAAAAACATCAAAATTTTACCGATATCAGCGACGTCAAAAAGTTATCAAGCATTAGCAGTTAGTTCCTTTCAGAAATGTTCAGAATATAACAATAAAAAATTATTTTCAGGTTTTACTAATTTCGTTACGGGGCAGCCGCGCCGGTTCTAAGGGCAGCAGATCTGTTGGGTGTTCGGAATCCCTGAAAGTTACAAATTAATTTAAATGTTCGAAACACAGTCGGCCAGAGTCGTCCTTGTTGGATCCGTTAATGACTTACTTATTTCGCTCGTTTGGAACTCCATCGAGATGACGGAAATTTACTTATCTAGCCCTTTTGGGGATAAACTTTCCAGTGTTGTTTCGTTATTAGTTGTTTACAGTTACAGCTTACTTTCAGTGTAATGTTGCCCAACCGCAGCTTTTCGTATTGTTACGTATATCAGAAGAACCTAATAAATATGATATTATATGCAGGCTACGTATGTACTTGATTTTGTCCATAATAATTTTTCGAAGGTCGAGGTAAAATAATAACAGCCACAGAGCATAAACACATATTAAAACATTTATATTTATAAGTTTATAACTTACTACATTTAGTTTATTCAGCAATAGATCTAACTTTAAAGTTACTAGAAGTTATAGTGAACGGAACTTACATTTTCTCGCCCTACCGTGAGAACAAGCACTTAGTTCGCCACGATATGGCAAATAGGTTTCCGTCCCACATCTTGCCTCGGATGACGGCTTAGTTTCTGCTATTTAAATCTGTACGCGTCAAGAAAATGTGTACGGCTTTTCTCTCTCTACATAACTCGGCAAACATGAAATGTGCGCATTACGTATTATGAATTTGTAAATTGTTCACGCATTGGTCGGTGCGTGTAAATAAAGCTGCCGTACAACTTTCCGAAGTCGTGTACATACTAAACAATGTTTGCTTTTAATGACTGGCTCATAGGCGCTGTTAGATTTATAGGCCGGAGATTTTGTGGTAGACCTGATTGCAACAGAAATTGCGAGCAAGCTGTAAGCTGGCAGGCACCGGCATTAACACAAAATATTGTTACAGAATATTGACCATCGATATTTTCGTCGGCGCCACTATTGCTTTAAAACTACCAATTACTATAGGTACTTACTACTGAAATGCCTTACCATGAAAGATTTAAAGAAAAATCCTTCCATGATAAATTCATACGGGTTTTGGTAAACGCTCTCGTCTGTCAGCCACTTAACATTGAGCCATACGAGATCCGTCATTTGTTTACTGGAGGAAGCTTTCTTTTTCATTTGACTTCGCTGATGTTTGCTGAACAAATACATCATTCTCATAATATAAACATTACCAAGAAATTTTGTAAACCTTGCAAGTTTGGCTAATTTTGTAAGACTGCAGATACCTGGATAGTTACGTCAGTAATACACGTTCACTACAACATGACTTCCAGGCACCCATCGAATATTATTAGAAGAATGAAAACCTAAATTCCTACTCTTACAGAACAATTTGCTCCAAAACACTAGCTCACTGTTGAGCGAGACAATGACATACGGAGGGATCAATATGGTGCAAAGATAGTTCTTACCTTAGAAAGAAATATATTATCTACATCGTGCCTTTGCCAAGCTTGCTTATTCGATGATAAGCAATTCTTTTGTTACTGTGAGATTAATAATTATAATAAACTAGCTGACCCGACAGACGTTGTCCTGTCTTGGCTATGAATATTCTAATATAAACGCGTGAAGTTAAAATGTTTTTTCTGAAATTTTCCAATTTTCTGCGAAATTTTCTTATTTTTTTTTTCATAAGAACCTTCTCCTGACAATCATAAACACAACAAAAAAAGAATTAACGAAATTGTTCCATCTGTTCACGCGTGATGAGATGACCAAGGGAAATAGGGATTCATTTTTATATATATAGACTAGCTTTTGTCCGCGGCTTCGCCCGCGTGGAGGTCGGAAGTTATCCCAGGGGAACGTACTACCGGGATGAAAAGTAGCCTATGTCCTAATCCAGGCCATGGTCTACCCATGTGCCAAAATTCATTCTAATCCGTTCAGCCGTTATAGTTATAGGTTCTATTCATAATTAATTAATTTATAATTATAATAAATGCTAAAGAGGTACTTAATAGTCATAGGTCCTAATTCATAATTAATTAATATTCATAAATTCTCAAAAGCATACAAGTAACTTGTTAATGTCTTCCAAAGCGTAAGGTTTGTATCGTGTTTTGTATCAATATTAGATTAAGTACTCATAACCTCATATACGTCTTGTCTCGATGTAATTTCGGTAAATTGATTGTATTGTATCCGTTTCACTTACACGTATTTTATTGTATTCAGAGCACCCTAATACCATCTCGACGAAACCGAAATAATATTAAATTACGATATTCGAATGGAATTTAGGTACTTATGTGATGTGCCGGATGTGCGACAGTGCGAGCATGTTCCAGAAAATTGTGAGAATATATTTCAATTTGGGCATCAATGTTAAGGGATGCATCGATAAGCCTTTTTGCCGATACGCTTATTCAATTTAAATGAAGATAAAATAAATAAAACACAAGATGGGTTAATTTTTTAAATCAACTCAGCATATCGCAGTCCACTGCTGGACATAGGCCTCTCCCAGGCTATCCTCCGCCTTCCGCATACAATCTGTCCCAGCCAACTTTTTAAGGTCGTCGGTCTATCTATCGGTCAGCTGGGGGCGTCCCACACTATGTTTGCCGATACGCGATCTCCACTCCAGGACTCGTCTGCTCCACCGGCCATCGGTCCTTCGACAAACATGGCCAGCCCACTGCCACTTCAGCTTGCTTACTCTGCAGGCTATGTCGGTAACTCCGATTCTTTTCCGGATAACTTAATTTCTTATGTTATCCTTCAAAGAAACTCCGACCAACTCCATAGCGCGCTGAGCGACCTTGAATTCCCGGACCAGCCCGACTGTCAGTGGCCACGTTTCGGTACCGTATGTCATAACGGGCAGGACGCACTGGTTGAAGACCTTAGTCTTCAAACACTGCGGGACGAAGACTTGACGAAGTTTTCTAAATGCTGTCCACAGCCCAGCCCAACCCAACTGGATTCTCCTGTCGGCTTCTTTCTCAAAATTGTGCCTACCGAGCTGGATGACTTGCCCTAGGTAGACGTACTCCTTCACAACTTCGAGAAGCTACCCCTCGATGCAGATTGGAGTCGGCAAGACGTGCGAATTGTATATGACTTTCGTCTTGTCCAAATTCATGTCGAGGCCAACCCGCGGAGAGGCTCCATTTAGGCTGTGCAGCATCTGGTCTAGCTGTTCCAGCGTCTCTGCCATTATCACGATGTCATCGACAAAACGATGGTGTGAGTTGTACACCGTTTACGTTGATACCCTGTCCAGCACAGTGTCTTAAAGACGTCCTCCAACGCATTGGTGAACAGTTTCGGGGATATCACCTCCCCCTGTCTCACCCCCCTGAGCAGTTGGATGGAGCTGGTTTTCCTAAGATCCTGGATCTGGACAGTCATCGTTGCAGCGTCATACAAACACCTCAACACTTCAATGTAGCGCCAATCAATTCGGCATCATTGTAGAGGCCAGAACTGCCCATATTTCGATGGAGTCGAAGGCTTTCTCGTAGTCCACAAATGCCATACACAGCGGCTGGTTGTACTCTTCAGTCTTCTGCACAATCTGACGAACATTATGGATGTGGTCTACGGTACTGCAGCCTTTTTGAATATCGGCTTGTTCTGGTGGCTGAAACTAGTCAAGTCTCCCGGCGAGACGGTTCGTGACGACTCTCGAGAACAGCTTGTTGTACCTATGGTAATTTTCTCGTTATAATTTTTTAAAATTAATATAAAAAAATACAGACTTAGAATGAGATTATTATTTATTAGGTGTTAAAATAAATAATTAAGATAGGCCGATGCGGAGATAGACGATTTCGCAAGTCTATTTGATTGAGACCTGCAGTGGAAAATACAGCGATCCACTCGAAACTAGTTGAAACTAATGTTTATGAGCAAAATTGTTGTATTGCGCGCTTAGACTACTCGTATTTCTGCTACCCGTAGAGGTAAAAGGCGTAACAGGATCAATAAAACTATAACAAGCCACAACGGAACCATATTTACTTACAATGGAGTTTATTTTAATGTGATGCCCTTCAGCAGCAAACTGAAGACGAATTTAAATTGCACATTAAAATCAAAAGCTGCGGTATCATTTCCCTTGTGTTTGTTATTAAAGGCGTGCACACAATGTTAAACTTTACAGAGTGAGCTTTTGTGATGAAACTTCTACACAAAACCCCAAACTATGAAGAAAACAAATAATTCTCCAAAGAGACGTGAACTCGCGATCTGAAAAACCTTTCCTCATGATTTCGGTTTTCGCTTTGCATTCATCACAAAAACTTACCCTGTATATTTCGAATGCCGACTGTATTTACGGTAACACCGCTCGGTGAAAAAGCACCTGTGTCTATGTGTAAGTAATCATTCACTTTATAATGGGATGAATCTCACTACCAAATACGTACTCAGCTTCAATGACGACGTTTCCATGCCTACATCTCCAAGGATTATGGTATCTTGGTATTTGGTAGTTATTTTCTAGAGGAAAAAGGTAGAAATACAGTCAATATCAAAACCTAATTTGATTTCTTACTATTTGATAAAATTAAACACTTTTTCACAAGATTTAAATGATTTTTTTGTAGCGAGGTTTGGTTTGATGGCATTATAAACTTGCGTCAGCGTTCATCTGTGACATTTATCTATTTCAAAAACATTTAACCAACTTTTGTAGATCTATTATAATTGACTTCTAATCTTTTTTTTTTATATCAATCTCCGATTTAATAACACATTAATTAATCGATCGTTAGTCAGGTTACTCTTAGTTTAAGCAGTTTTGGTTTTTAAACTGGTATAAATATGAAAGGTATAATAAGAATAAGGACACGTCAACTAAACAGACCTACCCTATTTAATCACGTCCTACGAGAAGATCAAATTATCACTGTGTGCAAAATGTTTACCTAAATATAAATAAGGCTTTGTTTTCAAAACTAATGATCTTGGCTTAAAAACAAATCGATAAAAACAAATAACACAAGTCATTTAAATATCCGACACCGATCTCAATAAGTCTTTTTCTTCTGAAAAACCTAAACTTTCAGTAATTTTACTTAGGGCATGTTTCACCACCTACGATTAAGTTCTTAATAACTTACTTGGCAGATAATTTCATACTAATTCTGTTTCATTTTTGAATTTATTCGGTGAGTAGTGACTACTCGGACATCGTGAAATAGGCATATTCTTAGATATTGTATACGGTACATGTTGTGAAGTGTATGTTACTGTTACATGTTGTATAGTTCGATGTAAATATTTGTCGTAAATACATATCAGCTATGTGTAACGTCGCCAAGCAAAATGCCAGGCCACCTACTTTCTTTGTAGTTTTGATGGCAGCCGTCTCCAGCGGGCGTTCATTTGTCTACCGACCGCTCGTTGAGACGTTGACGCTCGCTAATCAACAGGCCGACATAAAGAACTACCACGTCAAATGTTATAGTATCTTCTAAATTGATAATAATTATTGTTTCGACAATATCGATAGATATAGTGAAATAAATGAGAGATTACTTATAGTTCCCACATAAAATTATTGTAAATCAGCAGATTACCTACCTTATCAATTCTAGCAAAAAGATATTTCTCGACGGCATGTGTTGCCAAGTCATGGGCATGGGCGAGGGCGGCATAAACACTCTGACACCAGGTTAGTCACTAACTACACGACAAAGATAGTTAAGCAAAAAGCTAGAAATGCAACAACTGCCAGGGTATTTTGGGACCCCGCTGCATCATGAATTCATGATGCTCTGATATTTTTCTTATTCAAAACAATGGGCGACCGGATTTTGCGCCAACTTGAGCATTTATTTTATGTAGACAACGGCCTGAATTCCATCCTTTCCGAAGGAGCATCAATATTTAAAAAAATCTCACAATTTCTGACACTAACTTGTTTCATTCAATTGATATTACATTCTTTAAAAAACAAAATCATTACCTATTTCTTTGAACTTGGAGCAAATAGTTGTTTAGTTAGAAGAATAAACGTATAAATTGAAGAATTTTACGAGAGAGAATTTAATATCAGTAAGGAGGAGTTAATGGAAGCCTCTGTAGTTACTATGTTAATACACTCTAGCGTCGTGATTGAACATTCTTTTAAAACTTTCTGTGGTATGGTCTGTGTAATGTTTTTTTGTGGTTCGTTAACCGCTTGTTCTATTCCTCACTTTGTCACTAAGCGCGTGCTGCGGTTTTCTCTCGGCTATTTTTATAAAACACTAACTAAGAGCTGACATAAATTCTTTATTACTTCTTTTAGCACCCGAACTAGATGTGATGATTCGACTATAGGTTGGTATCAACATACCTCAAAATTATTGTCAAAATTCTTTTTAGATACATTGGCCATGTTCCAACAGCTTAGATATCTAGTTTAAATATCGTCGTATCAGACGACCGTCTACGACTTGAGTGCTATTACACATGATTTACAGCTCCCAGTGTCAATTTAGAATAGATACACATACGTACCTAAAATATTTGATGTGCTCCTATTTTTATTAGAGGTAGGTATAACATTGCGCATCATTGCGAAATGATGATTTGAGTTTGGCTGACTGTTCTAAGTACGAAACGCAATTTATTACTGTTTTATTTTAACTGGACACAATTTTCATATTGTTAGGGCGAATTTCACCACTGAAACTGAACGCGATTAGCAAGTTTAAACTGTCAGTGTCAATATTCCACAAAAATGATGACAGTGACGACTTTTAAGACGCAGATAAGTGCCAGCGGCCTGATGTTGCTTGCGTGTTCTGTGCTGGCTGAGAGTCTAGCCAGTAATAGGATTCGCCCAAGGATCATTGTCCCAAATTAGACGCATTGTTAAGGCGAAAGCGCCAGGGTAGGCCGCGAAATTCAAAATTTCTTACGTTTTTTGCAATTTGCAAGTCAGTATTAGGTTTTATGTTGATCGAAATTTGATTCGCGACCGTAACAAGTATGTATTTACAGAATTATAATCATTAAAGTCATCAATACTACTCTTTAAGACCAGGTAATCCTGTTGAATGACTATTTCATGAAATCTTGACATTTGAGGATTGTACTAACTTAAGGAGTTGTATTACTGATTCTAATGATGATAATTCTGTAAATACATATTTGTTACGGTAGCGAATCATACTTTAATCAACATACAACCTACTCGTAAGACTGACTTACAAATTGCAAAAAACGTAAGAAAATTTGAATTTCGCGGGCTGTCCTTGCGCTTCCCCCTTAAAGCCCTACATCGAAGCGTGGTTTAGCTCGGTGTGTAAGTGAAATGGCGTTATGGCTGTCTAGTTTGATGCGCGAGATAGAAGACTCACGCGCACCGGAATTATGTCGTAAAAGTGCAAATAAAATCGTATAAAATTAGAAATTAACTATTAATCCATCACTGGATGCAGTTTGGCATTTAAAATTTTATGGTATATTTTTAATTATAATTGTTAATGAAGGGATAAACTGCTTTTAAAGATTATTAAGAGGTATGTTTGAAGATTGTTTTGGTGCATTAAAGTGTGTTTAATTATGTTTTGAGTTCCATCACTGTATGCGAAAAAGGACTTGAAAATATATATTTTTTTTTATTTGTCAAAATTATTTACTGTTTATGACACTGCTTTAAAAAAAAACACCTTTTTGACCGTTTTCAAGAAATTTCCGCCTTAATTTATTATACATAAAATAAACGGATTGTCTTTAAAATGGTGAAGGTTTCATAAAAATACGTTTGATAGTTTGTGCTAGATTCTCAGTTTTTTATCCGCGATATACATAACTTTACACAATAATTACATTATGTAATATAAACATAATCTAAAATATTCATATATTAAGATACTAAGAAAATGCTCTAACTTCATCATTCTCCTGCCCTTATCCCAATCTATTTGGGGTCGGCGCAACATGTCCTTTTTTTCCATACCTCTCTATTATTCGTCATCTCGGTAGTCACCCCCTTTCTAGCCATGTCATCTTTCACACAATCCATCCATCGTTTATTTAGTCTTCCCCTACTCTCATAGCCATCGACAAATGCTCTAACTTATTATATATTTTTTCCAAATCATTAACACTAAGTACTCGTTTAGACGTGATCTTTAGTTTAAAATCATTAAAAGTCTCGTATCGTCGCCTTAAACACGGTTTTGTTTGATCGCGTTCAGTTTTTTTGGTGAAATTCGCTCTTAGTCTCATTTTAAACTAAAAATCTTAAAAAAAAGAATCAAAAATCATGTCATAAAGATAGATTCCCTACTAACCCATCTTTAACATCTCTTTTACATCTTATTTGGGAGATGTTACTACAAATGAGATAGTTCAGATCAGGGTCTGTTCGCGTTTAGTTAATGACGTTGAATCGTGAGCATTCCACGCTGTAAAGCTGCTGTATACAGCGAAGCTTTGTTCTGCTTACAGCATTTTAATCCTTAGAGATTTCCTCAGGTGTTAAATTCCAGGTAGGTATACTGTTTATTCTTATAAATTATGTTTGCTAATCAATTTGAAATTAAATTAATTTAAAATAATAAACTACAGTCGTATACAATACATAGCACGTTCGCTGCCTAAAATAAATATTCTTCTAATTCTAATATCGATCGGTACAAAAATAAAAACAAAAAAAAAAAAAAACGTGTCGAATTGAGAACCTCCTCCTTTTTGTTCACCGGTTAAAAATAAAAGAAAGTTAAATTAACCTTCGTTTATATTTCTATTGATTTATTATAATAATGAAGATACTGTTTAGTTCTTCCTGTTCGTATCTTCGGCTTCGGTCACTGATTGGAAGTCGTTGTGAGTTTATACACAGATAATGGGGTCAAACATTTATCTGTGAGCTGATAATAAGCATAAGGTTTTTAATGACATTTCATTTGAATGTAAATACGACGTATAATATCTAAATGGGAAGACTAATGTACCGCTTAAGACAGAACAAATAATAATAGGTATTATATCTAAGTTAAATAGTAAACCAGAAATGCAGACAATGAAACAGATTTTCCTCATAATAAAATCTTCTAAAAGTTGTTTCGCTTATTCTTCTACCTACACTGTGGCCCATCTCATTATCTTGGCAGGTCCGAACATAGGCACTAAAGAAGATTCGCGCATGTTCTCTCACTCACACTCGCCTCATGTCACCATTTGGTTCCTAAAAATCTTACTGCGCAGCCTTCTGCGCGAAGTTCGGAACTGCCAAGATAATTCGGCTGTAGTGTACGATAAATGTATAAATGATATATTAATAATGCCTTACTTAAAGCTTTACACTAAAAACAGCCGTGTTAGTAGTGTGTTATGTGAATTTGGCGTTGTACTAGGTATGAACATTCTTTGCCCTCAGAACCAAAGTATATTGGTATCCAATCACCGTCACGAGACAAAGACTGATGACAGCATTATAAGATTGAATTCAGTACGGTTAATTAAGCGTGTCGGGGTGCGGCTTGAATGCGTACGTGGCCATACACCTGGGCTACCAGTTCATAGTGTTTACTTGGTTGCATAGCGAGCTTTGATTGCACGGTGCACCCGCAGTCGCCTCGCCAGGCCCACGTCGAACTGCACGGGTGAAAGGAAGCGTTACCAGTGTTTCCGCACTCACGGGACCTTGATCCACCCATATTTATGCGAGTAACTTCGTACCATGTTGAATCAGCGAAACAACTTTTTTATACGACTCGTTTCCACAAGATGATGGGCTTAAATTTACACAGTTGACCGCTCATGAGACGATTTATTGTTCTTTATCATTGTCTCTACGAGAGCCAATGTTATTAACTTGTTTGCCTTTCACACGTATAATGTAATAAACAATCAACCCAAAGGGTGAAAGTCCTTGAAATAACTTTATTATCGGCGTTGTTTGTGCTGTTAGCGTCTTCGTATTATTAATTTTATCATTAATAGGTATTGGAAGTTTCCAGCATCCACTAAATGTTCACTCTCCAAATGGCATCGCTTAATCAGCAGTTTATCTCATAGAGTAAATCAATAAGTGACGGGTTTATGGTTCTAGTCGTATCTAAACAATAATTTGGTTAGTTGCAGTCTGCGGTATGCGTCTGCTATTGAAGGCAAACGGGTATTAATGTGGTAAATAGTTGCAAGTACCAGATTAACTATCATTCCGTTTATAATGATAGCCGCCTCTGTTTGAGCATCGTTCACTAGGAGCGATGCACTGTCGATGTGCGTGTAATAGACCGTCTAATGGAAAGCGGCTCAAGATTACATACACGGTCAACATTAATTGTACACTTGTAGACACGTTTGTTTCTCTGAAGAACAGGAACACTTTCACTTTTTATACTCTTTTCAATCTTCATTGTCTCGATATTATAGTTATTGTGTGTATAATGACAGCATTTCTAGGCTTGAAACAAACGCATTTTTTGCGTTTGGTAATGTCTTATTTAATTTATTTTTTTATAAATGTACACCAACAGCTTCTGGTAACAATAGCCTCGGTCTTACACATTCGCCAATTACAGGTTAACCAGCATTCTCAGAATATTTTTTTACGTTGAAAAATAGATCGTCTAGCTAGATAGAATCTCGATTTTTTTCTGAAATTTAAATAAATCTATAAAATCCTTCTTATAGCGCCGTGTTTATAAAAGGTTTTATAACGGCAATTTATTAAGGTATTAACTACAAAGAAATTAAACGATTAATTAGCCCATAAAAAGTACTTATTAACTGTTTTATATTTTTGCATCTTATTCTTACTTAAGGCGTGTAGTGTTGCCAACTAACGCCACCGTTGGGAAAAAAAAAACATAAGTCTGGAGATGTGGAACATTTTGAAATTTCCTATGCTCACATTTTTAGTCAGATGTTGTACATTTTTTTTATTTAAATAATTCAACGCTAAACCTTCTAGGTTCGAAGCGTTAGCAGTTAACGCGTAAACTGCTAAGGCTTGATATTTTGATACAAAAAATCCTACATCATCTGACTAAAAATGTGAGCATAGGATAGGACATTTCAAAATGTTTCATATCTAGTTTCTTCGTAGACTTATGATTTTTTTCTCAATGGTAGCGCTAGTTGACAGCACTACTCGCCTTAATTGGTCTGTCCCTGCTATTGTCAATGATCCGTACCGAACTAGGTATGATAATCTGTTCTAATTGTTGTTGATGATTATAACTATATAGCATCATGGCCCTGAAACCGCAAGTAGGTGCTAAATACTTTCCTGACGAAATTAATGCCTTCAGTATTATGAAAAATTAAACGTCGTAAAAAATGTATTAACAATCCATCATGCATCCACACTCTGGGAACGCCCACTCAGGAGCGCTACCTACCCGGTACCCATGGATATTCATCTGGAATAATAAATAAACAAGAAGCAGGATATACGAAAACATAGTACCCTGAAATAGTATCGAACTCAAAACTACATTGATTAGGTAATGCGACGAAATGTTTTTTTGAAAAAATACTAGACAAAAATGTATATCGTTCTATCGAAAAATACTGCCAACCATTGATCTCTTCCAAAAAGTAACTTGCGAAAGAAGATAAGAATGCAGGCACCACCAGCTGCTTTCAAACACTGCCATAATCTAGATTTTTTGACTAAAAAAGTGAAAAACTTCGTGAGTAGCAAAACTCCTAAAATTTATGATGAACTAAGAGTTGGCTACCATGTCTACCTACTCTGAAGTAATGCATAAACCTTTTCTAAAAGTTCATTTTATAAATCAAGTGAACTTATCAAACATTTTTGATGCTTCGGTATCTTCTGAAATAGAAGCGAAGCTGTAAACAAGTGAAGTAAAAATAAACGTTTTCTGTTTTACATTTTAGGTATAAACTCACAAAATTAGTTTACATCGTAATGTATGAAAAATATGTAGTAAATGGATCTGGGAAGATTTGTGAAATATTGTTTGCAAACGTGCAGTGGAGGGCCGCCAGACGTGACGCGTTCACTGCTGAACAAATGTACGACTATACACATTAATCCGTATACTCTGAATGATTTATAAGTACATGTTACGTGTTATCAATTAGCCCTAGTTAACCACCACTTCATTAATGATGAATGTACATAGTTCAGAAGCTCCGCGAAACTTAATGTTGTTAGATTTACTAATGTCCTCGTCCTCAAACATACCCACTAACAAATTATGATGAATACAGTTTTCTTTTATCGCGTTCTGCCATTGTTATTATCAGCACACCAGTAACAGTTTATTTACTGACTGCTATTGATAACTAAGCGAATGTTTGAGGATAATGTAATGATGAGAATAATTCTAGTCCGATATCACAGGGTCAAACATGCCGTGTATAAAAACAGCCGTGAAACCAGTCCTAAAAGGATCGATGCGCGTCTGTTGTACCAATTGAGCAACGATATCGGCGATTCTATAAATGATTCTTTGATTTAAATGTTTTCGTATTCCGATTCAGGTGAATAGGGCAACTTATCCCGGTGTAGCGTGAGGCGCATGAAAAATATTTGGGACTGTGCCAACGTTGCTCGGCCCGCGGCCGGCGACGGCGTCGCGACGCCCCTTGACTCGACCATCGGACTCGATAACGCAATGCAATACCTGACGTCGAAAGTGCATCGCTTATGTTTGCTCTCGACTCAAAATATCTTTGAATAACAATTCCTTAATTCAATGCTACATACAGTGTTTTTAACATGATTTTATTAGCTTCACCTGTATGTTTGTTTGTATGTAACAGAATAGTTTGGACTCGATTTTTATCCACTTTAAATTTTCTAATATTTTTTTCATTTCAAATTCATTTACACATAAGTACATATAGTTCACAAACATACAATAAAATTAACATGCATGAAATTCTACCAACAGAAGTTCTACATTATAAAGATTTAACAGCGGGTCCCAAACTAGGCACAGCCTGTATCTTGGTGACCCAAACACTACACAAAGTTAATCATTTAAAGCATTCTGCTAGCACAAGATGATATTGTTAATTTCATTAATAAAACAATAAGATTTACAAAAATGTGAGTAATAAAAAGAAACTACTTTACTTAAGGACGCTGTTACAAATGGGTAGTCAAATCATTACTTTTTTAGACAAAAGTATGTTTATTAAATAAACTTACGGAAATAATTCCATAAGTGCATTTTTTTAAACCTTTCCAAACCGATGTCGATTCATAAATGATATCTAGTCCTATGAATATTAAAGTTTAGCCAGTCAAACCGCTATCAGCTGTTCACCTCCGGACAGGGTTACTTAAGCAGTAATATTAATCACTTCTCAACTTGACACCTACTACTATAGATACAGGATGTACCAAAAAGGTGTGGTACAGACATTAAACTGAACAACTTTCTCCATGGGACTAACATCGTAACCGCGAATGATCAGATTAAAATAATCAGCCGTCCCATACATTTGCGTCGAGTTAGATATTGAAGTTTTCTATGGGACAGTTAATAACTTTTTCGCGGTTACGATGTTGGTCCCATGGAGAAAGTCATTCAGTTTGATTGTCTGTACCGCACCCTTAAAGGTCACATCTTTCTGTAACACCCTGTATAAAGACTAGAACAACTTTATCGGGGTTGCGAAAACATTATGCATGCCTTAGTTGTGCAATCGCTATAACTTGTAGCTATTTTGAAATTGATTTTAATGTAACGAAACATCCACGCGAAGCTGATGTTTACTTTAAGATCAGATACTATTGTCAGCTCTCTGATAAGATTAAACTATTTGAAGAAGTTATATACAAAATCAACAAAACCGTGTCATCGATTCAATCCATCGGTTACTTTATCACAATTTCACATGAACGACTTGTTTTAACCTCATAACAAACATCACCTAATCAAAATTAGAAGTCACTTAGTGAGTTTTGTTTATTTCAGGTGAGTAACGGCAATGTCATCGATACAGGAACACCTACCCTGCTGGTATTTACCGTTTATTATTTAGCACTACTTCACTTCGCATGTGAATGCATTCATATTTAACATGTCTGAATGATTACTAGTTTATAATTTACTAACCGTAAGTTAGTTGATCTCATTTCATGTCTGCCAATTCGATTTATATTAAACAAGGAACGCCTACTCACTCGCCCGCACGACTAACTAACCCTCATTTTTAAACGTCGTCGTAGTACTTTCAAGCTTCTTTTGCGAGAAGTTAATTATCTTTTATATCGTTTACATTTAATTTCTTAGAACGCCCATAATATAATAAAAAGGCATAACCCGAATTCTTTTGTTTGACAGTTCGATTCTTCTTTTTGTATAATTATTAGATCTCTCCTCTTAGTTTTATGATCTTGTAGATTGTAGATCAAAGTATTTTAGATCAACTAATTAATGTTTCGCTTCTATTAGATGAACCTAAATGTGTTCATCTTTTCTAATAGATTATGTCAAACAAAACATAATTAATTGCGATGCGTCTAAATACTGGTTGCTAACGTGTACAATACTCGTATCAAGGAAATCTCCTCGCAAAAAGGAGCTAAGTGAAAATGAACACGACCTCAGGGAACAAGTAAAATTCAAGGTTATATGTGCGGCGCGTTACAAAAGATTTCTTTCAGGCTCTTTTCACGTACGTGTAGGTATATGGCAGAATTTTCACAAGTCCTTGACTATAGCACTTGAAATGCTACATATTTTGTGGCGTTATACCGATTATAAACTCTAATTTAACTTTTCATTTCTTCATTGTTTGAGGCGACTTTAGTCCTCTGTTTCGCTACCCATTCAACGCTTCCATTTCATCCTGTATTAACCATGCATGTTAGTTTAATCTCTTCAAAAACCTTATGTAATAAATAAATTAAATTGCCTCAATCTCCAAGTGACATTGATATAGGCCAGGAGTCGGCTACGAGACACCAGACACGCTTTGATCTGTATGTAACGTAATGTTATTTATTACATATCACACATTTATTCATTATTTACATATATTTACCTTTTCTATTGATGTTTCGACAAACGATTTTTATTATGACGTCGTATATGTAGCTGTAAATTTGACAAGAGCAGTTTTGTTAATAGTCTGTTTTTCTGTTCTTTTTTTATTAGAATCATAAACTTTCTTGATTATGCGGACAGCGGATTATAAAAACAAAAGGTACTCAGTATTCCTAAGAAGTGTTGACGACCAAACGTTTTCGTATAAGAATCAAGACATTATTAAACTTTAGTATCCGCTTTGCATGCAAACAAGTTTTAAATATGATTGTACTACCTGTCTGCTAATCGCGAATCTTTTTGTGCGTAACCTGCATATCTGGTTTATAAGCAGACGTTAATAGTAGTGCGTTGAGTTTCCAACTTACATTATACAGTTCATATGCATCGAATGCATATTTTTGTTGACGTTCGGTATGCGGAGTTTAAATTGGAATATTGCCCTTGAATAATTCTGGAATACATTTGAATGTTTTTCTGCTTCGTTATAGTATGTAAAATTGTCAAAAGTAGCTTGTATTTTCAATAATAAACTCCTGAATACAATGCTGTACGGACTCGTGGCTTCAGGTTTGTAAACGCAGGTTATTAGGAAGACCCATGGGGCAGTATTGCGTGCTTGTCGCGTGTGCCTACGAATACAAACATACGCACCAGATTCTAACGGTAATTGGGGTGTCAGCAATTTACTATGTACATTTATACTGTCAAATATAGTGTTATCTCTATATCTGTAATGAATCAAATCAAATGAAATATATTATAGTGTGTGTCACCTTTGAAAATTATCGTGTATCGAAGTACCATTAAGACCTCGCCTGGAGCGGTGCCAGAGTTTGGGTATTATTAGCATCGTCGACAACGACAAAGTTAATCAAGCTCAAATAAGATCAATATTTCCCGTAGGTGAAGTGATCGCGTTGTGCCTCAGGGCCAGGTGCTCGGCCCACTTATAGACTGTCAGCCAGGTTTACTAGCCGCAGCGGACGAAGATGGGCGCCGTCACACTGTCGGAATTTCTTTACATCATTTGACACTACTTCTTTGAATAGTTTGATTATTATAAATATGGAACAGGTGGCGTAGGCGCGGGATACCCATCGCTACAATTTGTTGCTTTCATTGCTTGATTCTATCAATTTCGTGTCTATAGCAGTTTTTCTCGACGATTTACTAAGTCGCTTTCATTTGCTTCTACAGCAAGTTAACTGCTATAATTATATTTTTTAATCGTTTAATTAACTTGAATGCTAAGTGAACATTGTTAAAAATCCCTGAACTGTGATTCTGTGTTTTATTTTATTATAAGCACACACAGTCAATCGTCAACAACCTTATTTGATAAAATCTATACCTACTTTCCATGTTATGTTGCGTGGCGTGACCATTCGCGTGAGATGCCTGCGTGCGCCAGGAGAAATTCCTTAGCTGTATAGCATTCGAAGAAGTATCTATCTTTTTATTATGTATGTATGCTTATTACTCCATGTAACTATCTAATGTGACATATTTATAATAGCACAGTTTTTGAAATTGTTTTCTAGGTAGCCATTATTTCCTGAACATGGTTCATTCATAATGTATAACTTTCACCTACCTACATAAAACCAACTATATCGGCTACAAAATTCATTGAGAAATAATAATTACTTACAGCAACATTTTTAATATTCACGTTAACAAATCGTGTGATTTTTCATAAGTGTCAAACATTGCTGTATTTTCGCCGCATTATGTAAGTGTAAGCTGTACATAAAATGTGGCATATAAATTGAAAACGCTTAATTAACGCGATCGGCGGGCCGTTAAATAGGGTAGACCTCGGGTGCAGTTTCAAAGAGATTGGCTCGGCGAACCGAGCGAACGCCCCGTGATGCAACCAACGTCAACGTTCTTTTTCCTCCGTAATAGTACACCATCATTTTTTAGCGCTTGAACGATGGCGTTCCAGATTTTCCATTCAAACGGCAATAGTAAAATTTCCAGAAAATATTTGTAGCATTTACGGCATTGAAATTTTGAAATCGAAATATGCAGCGGTATTCGTATACATATCGTGTAGAAGGACCGATACAATTTCTTCGGGATAGGGAGCGTCATATATTATCCTAGTTTTCACACATAAAACCTGTCATAAGTGTCACGGTAGGTAATTGAGATAAAATATGTTTTTTTTTTATTACCCGGAAAATGTCGTCTCAACTTTTTTGTTTGTGGTAGAACGCAGTTAACTGCAATGACATTTATGTACTTACGGTTGGTTTTTGAAAATGACTTAATTATGTATTTTTAAATAAACAATTTGTGCTAACAAATCCCTCAAAAAATTGTGTCAGCCCTTCTCTCAGACATCCTGTATAATCGATTTTTATTACAGTACTTATGCTAATATTTTGCCCGAAATCGAGAGTTGCAAAATATGGATATTTCAGTCGAAAAATGCCGAAAAACAAAATGAAATTCGGTCGGACTCGACTGATTGTTTGGTGCCTGTTGGTACGGACAGCATTCCATTAATTTCTTCAGTCTGATTCACGATCAGGAATACTCAAAGCCAAGCGTGTTGCAGTACATTACTTTACATTGATCTAAATATAAAGCAGAATACGTGGTTGCCATATTATCTGTTTCTGCCGGGCACGGAACGAAACTCTTTCGGATCAGGAATGCTGTAGACAACCTGAACCTAGCCGGACTATAATACAGTAGACTAGCCGGTATTTACTTTTTAGAGCACCTAGGTACGAGCTTATTTCAACAACAAAAAAAAGTTGGAGTACGTTCTCAAGTAATAATGTTTATTAAATTAATGTAAACATTTTTGAAGCAAAAGGAATATATTGTAAGGATAGTAGCAGGTGGCGTTCTGTAGTTTTTGCCTACCCCTATGGGCTGAAGGCGTGAATTTATGTGTGGTTTATGTATACGTGTACGTGTTTTTTTTGAAGTGAAAACTTCTTTAGGCTCGTTGAGCGATTTTTGGTACCGGTCACCTCGACACTACGACATGCTATGCATAGTTGTACGTGTCGGCAGTCCCCATGACTACCTATGGTTTTATTTCCAATTGTTTGTTCTAAGTGAATGTTTATAGTCTACTGCCTAAAAGACTTAGTGTGTCAATAATACATTAAAATGCTTTTATATAGTTTGAAGGAGGCGGTTCTCAAGTCGACACGTACATTTTTTTTATGTATTACCACGCATAACTTTTTACAGAGTTGTTCGATTTGAAAGATACTTGTTTTATTCGGGAGGGTATAACCTCGAAGTTGGTCCCATGTAAAATTTATTATCTTTGCTTGGGTAATTTTTGAGTTAGCTTCAATAATACGTATTTTTTTCCACGTTTTTTTCTTGGATGATGTTCTAATTTCTTTTGCAGGTGGTGGTATTCGAATTTGTGTGGGGTAATACCACCACTAAAAAGTAAAAAATAAAAACTTTTTACAAAAAATATCAACAGACTTCCAAAAAAAAAAAAACACTACAAAGTGAAAAAATAACTTTAATTTCGGAATTCGATGGTAAAAATCGAAATTAAAAAAACCAAAGACACCGACTTCCTTAATTGAAAGTTACTTTTTCACTTTGTAGTGTTTTTTTTTTTATGTAAGTTCGTTGTTATTTTTTGTAAAAAAGATATTTCTCAGTTGGGCATTCTCTAAATAATTTCACATATTCAATCATTTTATTACCATCCATTGATAGGTTTATACTACACCCACTGACTTTAATACTGAAATAAAAATAATAATAAAAAATTAACTTCAAAACTTTCGATCCGACAACAAGGCAATAAACGCATCAATACCTCAAGGGAGCGTTGTTGGATGTTTTCTTTTTCTCATTTACATCAACGATCTGCCAAAAACCATAAAGGAATCCGGGCCATGCGTTTTGTTTGCGGACGATATTCCTATTCTTACTCCCTGTCATGATAACGTATACATTTAAATAATAGGTACCCTTAACAATGTATTTGCCAAAACAATCACTTGGCTGAACGAAAATAATTTGGAAATCAATCTTGCTAAAACTAAATTAATAACTTTTCACCCCCACCAAAAAAATCCTCTTTATGTAAATGTTTCTTTTAATAACCACAATAAAGAATCAGTAAATGAATTCCCACTATTAGGCTTAACCTAGCCATAACCGACACAAAAAAATGCAAACGTCGCAAACGCGCACGTAACTACGATTCTTTTGTTAGGTCTCCTGAAAGTAGTCTATACTATACCCAAGTTTGCAACACTGAAAACCTTGTGCTTCTCCCATGGTGCTCGAAAAATTGAGAAATTTTGGCATTTGTTTTAGTTTTTTGGAAAAATAAACCTTAAGGTTCTATATTTTGGTGAAGCAAACTTTAATTTGGTACAATTTGAGCCTAATTCGAGCACTCTAGGTTTATTATTGCGAAGATACAGCTAGTCAAAGAGGGGCACTTTTTTCCAAAAAGTGAATAAAGAGTAAGTTCGAAAACTAAAACCCGACTACTGAAAAATAACGCTTTAAAAAGCTTAAAGACAGACAAATTAAAAATCCGGAGTCCATGAACAAACATTATATTATAAATGCCATAACATGGAGTGTTACTCCGGATTTTGGATTTGTCTGCCTTTTTCAAATTTCAGATGAGAATATTTTCTTGTTTCATAGTTTTTACAGCGTGATTTTTCAGTAGTCGGGTTTTAGTTTTTAAATTTACTTTTTACATAAGTTATTTTGGGGTTATAATTTCGTGATAAAGTATTTGCAGAGCTGCTTTACATTTTTACCCGACTAGCGCGAAGCAAAAAGGAGGGTTATGATTTTGACCGGTATGTATGTATGTTCATCAAAACTAAAGACACGTACCAGCTGAACTAAATGGTCCTAGAGTCTAGAGAAAAGCCATCAAATAAGAATTTGTATGTAATTAAATTAGCTATAAATTAATTCTAAGGTGGTGCCTCTAGGCTTCATAGTTTCCGCAAAAATAAGCTCTGGACAGATGAACGTATACTTACAGAAAGGCGGCACAGGTGGATCAGGGTGCGTCCAATATCCAACAAATTCCTTCACATGTGGAGAAATGGTTACAGGTTACACGAGGGTTGGTTTTGTTTCTGCATGTTATCAGTGGGTGACACCATCTCTGCACTTTTCTGGCAAGATAAGATGAAGTGGTGCAACGTTCTAAAAAAAACCCCTGAGCTCACCAGCGTTTTCTTAATTTAATTTTCTACAAATTCTTACTTGATGACTTTTCTCGAGGACCATTACGCCGATCCGTGTCTTAGCAAATGACCCTGTCGATACTTTTATTTTTTTGGAAAAAAGTGCCCATCTTTGACTAGCTGTATCTTCGCAACCAATAGACCTAGAGTGATTGAGTTGGGCTCAAAATGTACCAAATTTAGTTTGCTTCACCAAAATATGAACAAAGATACTTAAAAACGCGACCTTATGGTTTATTTTTTAAAAACTGAAACAAGTACCAGATTTCGCAGTTTTTCGAGCACCATGGGAGTAACACAAGGTTTTCAGTGTTGCAAACTTGGGTATAAAATAGACTGCTCTCAGGGGACCTAACAACATATAAAGAAATCGTAGTTACATATGCGTTTGCGTTTTGGGTTATTGAATGGGCTACTGTTACAGGTTGTACAGAAAATTGTATTTGAATTATGTGAAATTAAAAGTGTACATACAAATCGCCGATGACCGCCATTTTGGTTCAACTTACGTGTCGCGATCTGTACTGATTTTTGTCGATAGATATCTTCTAACAACGATATCATATCATAATATGACGTGTGAATAGCAACTCGGTATTGGCGTGAAGTTGCCATACGCGTGCCTGATTTGCATACATAACTAACAGGCGCACGTACACTGCTTACTAACTGCATGTTATGTTCGTCCTGTACTCCTGTGGCTTCCAATCCATTATTAATTTTCATTTCTGTCACACTCAAAAGCACAGCGGAAGAAGTATGTCTGGGAGAGTGCACGATCTATAATATTTATGCGTTAAGATGCCTATTCACAGGACTAAAGGAAATTGAGTTTATTGACTGACGTTGTGTCGTTAAATTGAGACACGATCTATTTGCCTATAAATCTTATTTTAGTGCACAATTACAAATGTAATGAATTATTGTGGCGAAAATTAAACAAAGGATACAAGGAACAGGCATATAATACATTACCCCAGGCATTTACAAATATTTGTTAGACCCAAAGTAAATAATATTCACAGGACTAAAGGAAGTTGAGTTTATTGACTGACGTTGTGTCGTTAAATTGAGACGCGATCTATTTGCCTATAAATCTTATTTTAGAACACAATTATAAATGTAATTCATTATTGTGGCGAAAATTAAACAAAGTATACAAAGAACAGGCATATAATACTTTCACCGCAGGAATTTACAAATATTTGTTAGACCCAAAGTAAATAATGTGAATTTGGAATTTTCTTTATTGACACATTCTGTTCTCCCTAAAAAGCCGTTCAAAATGTAATCAAATATTTATTGATTCCGGTAATTCGTTGAGCGGCAGTCTAACGTGTGGGGACGGGACGAATGGAGGAGACGGGAATTATTGATGATGTACTTATGGTACCTATTGTGAAGCAGTTACCCTTCGCAATAAAATCGATTATAGGTATAACTTATATTTTTTCTTATTTTGGAAGTAAGCTTTGGTTTTCTTGTAAGAGCAAGGTAATTAAAGTTTATTATATGATATTCTTCGGGAAAATATGAATTGTACTCATAGAATTTTCTTAAGTAGGTACTTATGAAAACAGAGAATTACGTACAGCAAATTACTGGTTGATTAACAAGTTTGTACGTGGAGGAGGATAGTTTCTGTTTTAACCCATAAAATAATTCGTATTGTAATTTTAGAATGGCTTTTCCAGCTGGCGAAATAATGTATTCTGGCTCAGAAAGAGGTAGGTAGGTACTAAGCCAAACTGGGCCAAGTTAAATGATCCCCGCTCTTTGGGCTTCTCGTGTGGAACCGAACACGAAAACGACGGTAGTAGGGGTGAACCCAAACCATTCATTCTGTAGCCAAACGTTCAGTTCGGGCTTGTAACTTTCAATCATTCAACTGTTATCTTTCATCAATCTGTACAATTATATCTTTAGTTCGAAGACATAAAGCGGCCCTGAAAGTTACGAATATGATTAAATCGTAACAGCATTTACCAGTGATATCGTCTGCGTAGATTTCGGACATTCCCATATAAACTTTCATCCCCTATTTTACCCCTTTCAGAGTAGAATCTTCAAAATATTTGTAACACATGTACATATTTTTTTACCGGACGCCCAAATACTCATTGAATTCTCTTAAAAAATGGCGGAGTTTCATTCAAACTTATGTTTATAAATGTTTAGCAGTTTTCAACCGAAAGCCCAAACCACAAATTTTATTGGTTTTACCTTAAAACTATAATTTTACTTTAAAATTACAAACTTACATCATTTAAACTTAGGCATCCACTATGAATGAAAATTAGAAAATCTGCATCACTTAGCCTTAGCACATCTACGCCGCGAAACAGCGAAACCGCATGATGTTTCGCTTGTGTTCCGCTAAACAAACAACATCCGCGGAACATCGTGCGAGTCAGTTGAAATAAACTAGTTCACGGCGGAGGTGTGCTAAGGGCCTAAAACTACATCGATAATCTAGGCTCAAATACAGCATCATTTCGCGAGCGCTATTTTGAAAATTGATATCAGAATACAAACGCCATCCAGAGTTACCTAAAATTCACCGTAAAACATGAGAGCGGTTGAGGTTTTTATTGTAAGCATTGCGGGGTAAATTGCCACTCGAGGTAGTTTCCCACACTTTTATGGGCCCAAAAACATTGACAGTGCACTTTCATCTCTTCTACGAAAAATAATTCAGTTTTCGCACAATACATTTTGAATTAGTATAGAATTATAGATTTTATAGGTAGGACTCGTAACAGTTTTGTAGAAGTTATCATTTTAAAAATAATTAATTTAGCTAGGAAGGGGTTGACTACCGAGATGACGACTAATAGAGAAGTATGGAAAAAAGGAAAATGTTACACGCTTTTGCCAATACAAATTGAAAATTCATATAAAAGCAATTTTCAAACTTTCCAATTTATTTTATCTTTGTATGTTTTGATCACAATATGCTTTCTTTTTGCGCTCAATTTTTCTAGAGTTTCTGTATTTTAGAGTAGTGTTTTTCTGAGTATTAAATTAAATAACATAATAGAGCGGTATTCACTCGGATATTGGCTCGGAGTGGAGCGGCTGCCGTCACTACAGCAGCGCCCAGAACGGAAGAGAGCTATTCCCGCCGTTTAGGAGTGAGTTCTGAATGCCCGTCTCCATTGTTGCGAGGACATTACCGAGTGACGCCCTCAGATCGGCCTTGTGTATATGTACGCACAGCATTCTAAGTGGGGTCGGGATTCAGGTCGCATTCACCCAACACAATCTGCGTATTGTTACAACATGACTAATGATGAAACCTAGTGTTTTTTATCGGTAGAGTAAAATGCGGGTAATTTATTATCATTATGTGAAGTCAATTTGTACCTACTATTTATCTGTATCGATCATCGATCGACCCGTGCGGCTGTTATTACTTAACCATGAGACCGTCAAACGATCTCTTACACGAAGAATGCTAATTTGTAAATTTTTTAGGAACCGGTGTTACGCTCATGCGTTAGCACTTCTAAAATTGAATGTGCTATTATCTCCAGCCTAGCAAATGAGTGTAATAGGTAATTCGGTGCTCAAATAACGTTAATCTTTATCGCGAACCGTCAAGATCATTCATATGCATAATGTCGGTGTAGGTAGCTGGCACTAGGGTGGCCGGGCGGAGGCGGGGTTGCGCGCTTCGCTAAGCATTGTAAATACTCTCCCGGTCACGTAGCGCCGCTGCAAACTGTTGAATATTAATACAAAATAATATTCACCAGAAGAAATCTCGCTCAAACCCAAGCAAGCTCTATCTATGCCTGAGAGGGCGAATCCCGAACGCAAATCTGTGAGCGCTCACTTAAAATTTGAAATATTAAACTGAACTACCGTTCTCTACATAATGCATTACATTATGAACAATGTGGCTGATGGTACAGTCAACAAAAGAGATATCTAGGCAGAGTATACTAACATATTTGTATGTGAATTGCTTCATGTTATATATATTACTTTGTTTTTGCAATAAGGAGCAGCTCGTGGTTAAGTAATAGCAGCCGCACGGGTCGACCTATCAGGTTAAGCTACTCTTGCCGGGGTTGGTCAGTGGATGGGTGACCATCTTTACATACCGAGATTCCTTCGACCCTCGGAAAGCACGTTAAGCAGTTGGTCCCGGCTGTCATTCGTGGATGTGTAACAGTCGTTACGGGTCGTCAGAAGCCCGAAAGTCTGACAACCAGTCTTACCATGGGGTATCGTATTACCCAGTAACTGGGTTGTGGAGGTCAGATAGGCAGTCGCTCCATGTAAAATACTGGTATTCAGCTGCATCCGGTTAGACTGGATGCCGACCCCAACATAGTTGGGAAAAGGCTAGGTAGATTGACTTTGTTTTTGCAATACTCCATCACAAAATTGTATATTTTCACAAAATTGAACATGAAGTAATTCATAAATACAAATATGTTAGTATACCCTGCCTAGAATCTCTTTTGTTGACTGTACATACTCGTAGATATTTATTAAACAAAACTTCGGTCTTATCAAGTTTCAGACATTTCAGAGACATTAGATGATTATAAGATACAGTAGTCAAGTACCAATTTAAAAGTGGCTCTTGTAAGAAATTAGTAAGTAAATTCCCATACTAATAATAATTAGTATGAGAATTTGTGACAGACAGAATAATTTTTCATTAATTAATTTTAATTTTTCATAGTACATATTAGGAAATCATGTAGAAAATAATTAATCTGTTTTATAAATGTTTCAACATGAAAAATTCCCTTGGTAAAGCCACATTTCTGTTTCAAAGTGCAAACTTAGCAGCAAACCAATAGTTCTCCGAATTGAACTCCATGAACTCTTATTATTATTACTCATGGTGACTCACATGACAACCTATGGCGAGAAAATCATGTGATGTGATCGTTAAAAAAATTACAAGCTCTTATGCAACATTTTCAATTTTATGCCTGAAGCGGAAATAATTAAAAGGTAAAGCCCATCACATCAATACCGCAGACCAACAAGGTGTAAAATGTTCCGAAATAACTAATTAATTATAGTAGACGAGAAGGAAAATTTAATGGTGTTATTAAAGTAGTCGCTGTCCCGGTATCAGCTCAATTATTTTGTATAACATCTACTGTAAAATGTAAACTAATTATGAAGCTGCGTAATTTACAGATTAGCTTATTTTTAATAAATAAGGCGATAAAACTTGTATTTAAACTGATTTTATTACTCTTTATTGCAGTATTATGAAAGACTAAATAATTATGTGAACATTTTCATTGTCATAGCACATTTCAGTTAAACGCCAAGGGATATCATTATTTTCATTGTGTAGTTTTATCGTGCCGTGTCGTCGGCTTAAAAGGGGTCTGTGTTTGTGTTTACTCAGATCAGACTCAGCATCTGTTCAGTGTGAGGGTGTCAGGGTAGTAGGCGGGCCGCGGGTGGCAAACGGGGGCGCGGGCGCAGCGCGAAGGGCGGGGAAGAGGGACAGGGAGTTACACCAACATCCACAGTCCACACACTTCAATGAAGCGGCTTGTCATTAATCCACGCTTTTGTGAACAATTATTACCATGATAACTAGGTATCTAATTATGTTTGAATTGTCCTCATGTGTGTTCATTATTATTGGAAATTGATCCAAATAATAGTGTAATGAGTAAAGAACACAATGTAGCGATACATGTATTGGTCAAATGCAGCGTTATGATAACAAAAACAATATTTAGGTGTAAAGGAAAGCGTGGTTACGTTAATCTCAACTACAGCTTTTCATATCCTAATCTGTTAATTTTATAATCACTTAATGGTTCGCACTTCCATTTAGGACACGGATATGTATTAAAATTTGAATAAACCTACAGTTTTCATCACACTAACGTCATTCAAAACTTAGGTGATCAATCAATCAAGCCGGTATTGAAAGTTGCACTTAGCTGGATGTATTTTTCCTCGGAAACTGTTGCAGCTGCATCACTGTTCTATTTCTTTGTTAAGAAGCGCATAATCTTATTACATGTACTTGTTATCGTCACGTTTGTAGAAAGCGCTAATGCTGTTCAGTTTACATCTGCTAAATATAGAGGTTTATTGAACTCTTTGAACTCTTCTCGGAGCAAATAGCCGGGAAAATATATCTAGAAATATGTCGAGCGTTCGCATCATGGTATTGAAGTTGAGAATAAGATACGACTAGAAATAAAGTTGACATTCCTAACAGTTTATTTACCAGGAGTTACATGCGTCCAAAACTTCCCGTTTTTAGGTTTTCTGTAAGCGGGAAAACACGTTGATTACTTCATGTTTTATTAGTGCTTATCATATTTTTATTTAGTCATCGGGTGTGGTTTTTGTATGTAAGTATAGGAATTATCAGTATAGCAAAGTAGCCGTATAAGCATACGGCTACTTATTTATCTTGGTATTGAATATAAGCTCATCTTGTTCGGGTTATACTTTAAAAGTATTACAATAAAACCGTCACACTCGTTGAAATATTTTATTTATTTACGATCTGAAAACTGCATTCACAAGAACGTCGTACCTACATTGAGGAGCAATGAAACAACCTACGTATACGTAGAAGTATCGTAAATCATAATTTAACGATTTCTAAAAATATCTGCACGATTTTACTTCATTGATCGCTATTTTACAAACACTGCTACGTATTCTTAATACTTTAATTTCAGCGACTGGCACGTTTCAAATGGTGGCAATTGTACATAATTATGCAAAAAAGAAATTATTGCTATTTAAGAATAATACGCACGAATGCACCCGGAGAGATGGGCAAAGATCGTCACTCACTGGACGCCTGGGGGAGGACATCGCCGTTGAGGCAGGCCACGGCGAAGGTGGTGTGACGATCTGATGAGATTTGCAGGGCCAACATGACCAGAGATCGGGAGGCCTTTGTCCAAAAGTGGGACACAATGTAGGCTAATAAAAAAAGAATAATACAAAGTTAAACTAGCGGTCCAGATCCAGGGGCCGTATTATGACGTGAAAAGAGATCATGGATCCTTCATGGTTCCGTTGAGAAAAATGATGATGGTGCTATAGGTAGTATATAGCTCCGTCTCTCTCTCTCTCTCTCTCACACTGGAACTATGATGGATCCATGATCTTTTTTTCACGTCCTAGTACGGCCCCAGATGTATTTAATATTGTTCAAGATGACGCATGTTTTGAACAAGTGTCCCTCCATGCGTTGCCCGTAACTTATGTCGTGTTCAATTACATTTAATCGCTCCTCGTATAATTGCCTAATTGTGAATCAGCCCGCGCCTCGTCCCATTCGAACATTCAAGTTATAAGGATAGCTTTTTATCAAGCAGTTTTAACGATACTTATTTATTTCTATAGTTGATCGACTGGATTTGGCTCCATACCACCAATCTTTGAAATTTTCAATCGAACCTTCCTTAGCCCATTTTGTGTATTTCCACTGAGTGAGAACTAGAGAATGCAATCTCGCGAGATCTCGGCGAGATTGTCTGTTTATTACTTTTTCGTATGAAAATTAAACAATTAAGTAGGTAATTTAAGATAGTACAAATTAGTCCTCAAAATTTTGGAAGTAGCTTCCGCATAAGTAATGTGATGTCCGACAGACGCCTTCCAATTTTGTAGGCTAAGAAATCAGCTGTACAAAACGCTATTTCAGTCTCTATTCTGGTAGGGACTACAGAGCGCAAACAATTGTCTGCCAACTGTACGAGTTCTCCTTAGACCCCCCGAAAAACACATCCTTCGCTTCCAAAAACACTTGTATTCATGCTCCTGCAATCTCGTTAATCTCGCGAGATCTCGTTCGATTTTCGGCCGAGATTAATCTCGGTAAATATGGCCGAGATCTCGCGAGAACGAGATTGCATTCCCTAGTGAGAACCTACCTACGACATGATGCATCAGGGAATGCCTTGACTAGTTGAATTCAATTTCAGATTTATTCAGAAAGAATATCCTGGATATACATAAATTTCAAGACATCTCATTGCACATTCAACTCGAATAAAATATCCAGGTCCTGTTTACCTATTCGGAGCCGCCTTTTCTGCTACTGATATTCTACACTAATCTACAGAATAATGATGTTTGCCCCTTGTAGTATTAAAAGTACTTTCCGTACTAATTTTCCATTTTTAAACATTTTTATTATGTTTATATTTAAATTCATGCTTCATGGAAACAATTTAGTTATTGATCTAACAAAAAATTTCATGTAACTAGTCTTTGAAGTGTAATGCTTCTTATTCCCAATGGCGCATTGCATGATCCTATGTTCCTGATTCACTAAAACATTCCATCAAAAATAATCATCATTCATCATCATTTCAGCCGAATGATGTCCATTGCTGGACATAGGTCTCCCCCAAGCACCGCCACTTCGACCGGTTCTGTTCTTCTCGTAGCCAGCGCATTCAGAAACAATAATGAATGATAATGAAAGCTTGTTAATACATAATACACTTCTCACTTATTATCCATAAAGCATAATAACAACAACGTAAATACTAAATAACACATTTCACTATGATAGCGTAAAGACTAGTAGCTCATTCTGTATTCTTCTTCCATCATTTCAGTACCCATCCAAAACATTATACACGCGGGAGTTGCAAAATTGTTACATTCGTCCTGAGTAGTAACTGAAACCCCTCCCTGTCGACGTCTTTTACGACGGGTTCAGAAACGTCGATGCTGTGCTGTGCTTTAATGTATTTCTTGAATTCAAAACTTTGTTCAAAAATATTATTATCTTACGATCGTAATAATACCACGACGTTATCGAATTACTTTTAAATAACGTTTTGCCAATTTTAATACTATGCTCTTCACATGTGGCATCTACAATACGATGTCAGAATTTAAACTAACTTAAATGGTCTTCAGTCTTCTTGCTCCTAAAATGTTCTTTGTTTAGGCAACCTTTGGCTATACTTTTAGTAACAGCCATTTAGTGTATAGAATCGATAATATAAACTGAGTCTAGCCGTTTACAAACATAATTATACAGTTTCCGAAGCAAACGAGACTAAGCAGCAAGGCGGTTGTGCGAGACGAATCGCAGGCGCGCTCTATAAAAAGTCAGTTTGTTTACTGGACTGCCGGATACAACTGGAAGGTGGCCCACCACATGTGTAGTGCTTTGCTTATTATAACCTTATTCCAAGTACGAGTATTCACCAAGGAGTACATAGTAGCATCCATCTTGTTTCATCTCTAATGTCAACACAGCATGCATATTGGTATTAGGTACTTAATCAGCAGTCGGCACTTAGTTATTCATAGTAGCTTCTTCAGGCTACCATTCGTTCGTCCTCTTACATAAACTGTAACTATAAAAATCTTATTGTAATTTAAATAAAGTTGTAGCCGTTGGGCCATGTGACTGGAATATGCATGAAGTTAGTTGAGTATTACTGACTTGTCGTATAAATACTTAGCCTCTTTCGCTGTTACGGAATGAGTCACGACTATTGTGTCGTCGTGTTACCATAAATAGCAACAAGATCTGGAGGGTGCTAAGGCAACTTGACACATGTACTAAATCATCGTCCGCCTCGGACCGGTGTCGGAGGTGGTGTCACGGTTGGAAAATTAGAACTCAAAAACGAAGTGCCCTTCGTTCTCTCGCAGAAGAGCTGAGACACTCCACTCCGTCTTGCGTATGTCGTCTCGAGTGTCTTGGCACAATGACTTTCTTCTCTATACTATTGCTTCATGTTGTTTCGTATCGTCTTAAAAATAACTAACAGTGACACGTTACTTTATTGGCTGGTAAGCTTGTGACACTAACGTTTAATAAGAATAAGTATCGCCACACTTTATTAGGACATTATTATTTTTTCTCCCCAAAATATTGCAGACGTTATTACTTTTCCCAACGTAGGTAAGATTATTATAACAAGACTTAATTGGCGATAAAATGTTAGTTTATTGGCGATTAACTTATCCGCCGAGAAGTATTTGGAAGGTTAAAGAAAGGAGTTTTATTTTTCTAAATTGAACTAAGTTGAGAGGTTAAAAATCGATAAAAGCAGTCGTAAAACCGTTGTCAAAGAGTCATTATTAAAAAAAAAAACTATTATTTCTACCGCCCGTTCACTGGTTTCCTACTATTGACATTATGGGTATCGCCTCCGGATCTTTTATCGAAAGAAATTGAGCGTTGCTTTTTTAGACAGAAACGGACTCGACTTTAAAATCACTCGATTATTATAAAAGTCACTAGCAAATTTCAGATTTGCTCTTAGTCGTGTGAAAAAGGACTTCAAGGACTTCTTCCCTATGTCTGCAGCCAGGTTTGAGGTTGCCTAAGCAAGAGAAAACTCATGTTTCTGGTCTGTAGATGGCCTGTTTCTGTTTCCTCACCTACTCTTTTTCTTTTCCACGGTTTGCTTTGTACTGACTTAGAATTTTCGAAAAAATAAGAGGAAATTACCACCGCCAATTCAACAGTTACATTATCTACTTATTTGTTTACCTGAAAAAGACCTTTATATCGAGGTGAAAACGAATAACGTTAACGTCTGATTCTCAAATGGAGGCCTGTTGTAAAGGCGACACAATGGTAGAGAATAATTGTACTATTCACAGAACGTTATATTTATTTTTTAGGGAGGGAGAAATTACACCGTATTGTTGGTATTGTTAAGGGATTTGAATTTAGAAGCCGTTAGGCGGTCTTTGTGCGTTATCAGTTATCACTTAATTAAGGCGAGTAGTAATGCCAACTAGCGCCACCATTGTGAAAAAAAAATCTTGTCTGGAGATATGGTACATTTTGAAATTACATATGTTCACATTTATAGGTAGAATTTTTTGACCTCCTGTGACTATAAATGTGAACATAGGTAATTTCAAAATGTACCATATTTTCAAACTTACGATTTTTTTCTAAATGGATGGTGAAATAGATACTTTTTGCCTTAGAATTCTTGGAGAGACATCCATAAAAAATAAACGAAATGAAAGTAATTTCAAAAAAATATTGCAGTAACTTTTTGTATTTATTTTCTAAAAAATACTCATCATTATTGATGATGTTCCGGTGTGCGGCGGCCTACGCATGACGAACGTATCAATTGGGTACCTACCTACATTTGCCAGTATTCATAATAGTTTGAGGCTCAGTTATCAAGGTTCAAGGAATTCTATTTTCTATACTTACCTATTACCAACACATAACGGAAGATTGTTTTAATATTGTTGTTGTATTGTGGTTTTAATATTGTGGTTGTTTTGATTGTTTTAATCAAGATTTTTTTTCTAGTTAGCCAAGGTTTAAATTAGTTCACTAAATCTTGACAGTGGAGTTAGCAGCATTAAGTGTCTTCAGTTTTGTGTACCAGCACAAAAACAGATTAGAAACTTTACAGGAGGCGGTGTTATGAAACTTTAACAAGATTCTTGGGGTTGCGTTGCTTAAAGGCAGGGCAGCTATAATTTGGGTTTCAATTTCAGGGTCTATAAAGTTACTATGTAATATAAATATAAATTACTAGCTTTCGCCATCGGCTTCACTCGCGTGCATGATAGGTATACCGGGATAAAAAGTATCCTATGGCCTAATCCAGGTCATGGTCTACCCGTATGTCAAATTTCATCCAAATCCGTTCAGCCGTTTTAGCGTGAAAGCATAACAAACAAACAGATTCAATTTCGTATTTATAACATTAGTTAGAATTTTGTCTTGTGTGGGAGTGCAATAAGTACTGAGTGTTATAAAAATTCTAATTCTCGTAATCTGATGCTGAAAACCATCGTCGAGTCGACGAATATGTGTTCCCACCTATCCAAAACTCAGGCGTTAAGATTCTGTATTTATTTCTAGAGGAACCGGGTACAATAGTAATATATAGTAAGATCTCGGGATTTACCCGCTACCTCCCGCCTTTAATCCCGCTCTCCTGTTAATGGTTGTTTGACTGTTGCAAATATAAACAACAACGACTATTAGGTACTTTGAACTTAGCGCTTTACAAATTTTACAATAAGCTCACTGAAAATTTCAACTTTGCAGGTACTCTAACTTCACTAAATATATAGTAAGATCTCGGGATTTACCCGCTACCTCCCGCCTTTAATCCCGCTCTCCTGTTAATGGTTGTTTGACTGTTGCAAATATAAACAACAACGACTATTAGGTACTTTGAACTTAGCGCTTTACAAATTTTACAATAAGCTCACTGAAAATTTCAACTTTGCAGGTACTCTAACTTCACTAAATCGGTTTTAAGTTTTAATACTTAAATTACCTAAGAGAAAGAGAATCGGAGGCGTCGTGATTAGGAAAAAAATTGGGAATAGTAAAAACCGTCAGATTTTTAGGATTCCTTACCTCAAAAGGAAAAAACTGAACCCTTATAGGATTACTTCGTTGCGTCTGTCTGTCAGTCTGTCAAGACCCTTTTTCTCAGGAACGCGTGGAGGCATTAAGTAGAAATTAATATCAAATACGTAGGTCTATGATCCCTTGGAGTCATAAAAAAATCAAGCTTCTCAGTAAACGCAATAAGAAAATACCACCATTTTTGCGACATATTTTGATACTCGCAAGTAAATCAAAACCTATGGGGTACTTCCCGTTGACCTAGAATCATGAAAGGAGACGGATACGCTTTCATACAATCTTAAATTGGTGTCAATTGATAGCTACTATATTATCAAACCTTCACTGAACATTTTGCGGATTTTGGGGGTCTGAGAGTCGAGTTAAAAGAGATTTAGTAAAAGTGAGGTTACGTAACAATCTATACTTAACAGCTGATTTTTGAAGTTTGAAGCTCGACGACCAAGTAAACTACAGCGATAGTCGCTATGCCACAATCTACACAACGATCCATGGTGTAGAATCCAAAATAACAAGTCCAACTCCAACGTTTATGCGGGGTTCTCCGTACCGTGTCCGGTGTGGTAGCAAGGGTCGTACAAGAAGTAAGATCAGAAGTCCGTAGAAAGAAAGCAGGGGTCGAGGAAAATACCAATAAAACTATGGGAAACACACTCAAAACGGCACACGCACTAAACAATACGAAAGAGTGAGGCATAGATAATACACTATAATAAGGTAATAAAAAAACTTTTTCGGACTTAGTCGGAGGCCATCGACTTCCAAAATTAAAATTATTTTTCACTTTGTAGTATTTTTTTTTTAAGTCGGTTGTTTTTTTTTTTTGTAAAATAGTTTTTTATTTATCACTTTATAGTGGGTCAGTCTGTAATTTATCTAAGTTAAAATATCCTAATGTCAACTGCTCATACCTTTTATAAAATTCTGCTTTTCCTGCTTAAGAGTTCTCCCAGTAAGGAACCAGGAGAACTGGAACTGATGGTGAAGTCACCATCAGCTCCACATCAACATATGTATTGTGACGAGCATAAGAGGAAGTCGGTTTTTTTTTTGGAAAAAAGTTTTTTTTATCTGTTTAACACGTTAATTCTAATAGATTTAATTATTGTAATTGAACTATTTATCTGGTAAAAGCATTTTTTAAATAGTATGACAATTTAATCGATATTCCATTTTATAAATTGGGGGTTGATTTTTCGCATTTTGAAATAGAAAAATATTTATAACCCTATTTTTAAACCATACCTCAACTATTACAATCGGGCCCAATAATCCCCGTCTCCTTTGGCAAGAAGCAAGGTCTCATAAGTAAAGGAATAAGTCCGAAAATTTTTAATTTGTAATTTTACCACATAAACAAATATATTTTTTTTTTGGGATTATAATGTTGTTAGTTTTTGGGATAAATTCTTTTCAACTACGGAACCCTTCATTGTGTGTGGTCCGACACGCACTTGGCCGGAAGGACTTTATCTATTACTGCGGGGTTGAACGAATTTGTGAGAGATAATAATAATTATCATAGGCATATAGGTAAGTCTATATTCGTTCGTAGCAAAACATTATTTCAAATTTTCAATACGACCATTTGCGACGGGGTCTGTGATCCAGGGAGCGCGGAGTCAGCCGGCTGTCTATGCAATTGTGTCCAAATGGCCACTTCCTAATTTTCTCGTATCCGGCGCTGCGCTACGTAGATAGTAGGTACTTGCTGTATTCCGTTCTGTTAAATTGCTTCATGTAGCATACAACCTCGTACAACACTACTAAAAACTAGCTTACTATGCATGATAAAGTAACTGGAATTAAATTAAAACTCAAAACGTTATGTGTAATGTTCAGTTTTTCAGCGACGACGAGGATGGCTCGTCACCGCTGAAAAACGGGCATTCTGGCTGAGGCATTCTCTGTTAGATTTCATCCGCAATTTAATTTTGTTACCGACCGACAGGCTTTTGGGACGTAAAATAAAATTAAAGGAGAAAGCGTGTGTATTAAAAATAACAACAGGCTGTGTAGGTTACTTGCGTAGCCATGTTGGAAATTCGACTTTAACTCTTACTAACGAATTATTTTAAAATATGTATAGGTTTCGTGTATAAATAGTCATTGTAACAATGGTATCAACTCTATACTCCATTTACAATAAGATTAGATATTTAAAAAAACCTTTTTTACAGTCCGTTCAATCGATTTTGGCTTCTATTGCGTTGCATGACAAGTGACAGCTGCAGTAAACAGTTGGTATTATAACCACTTTTTTGCTTTTAATGCCATCCTTAAGACTATGGAATAGAAGTCAAATTCGGTTGAACGGACTGTAAAAAAGGTTTGTTTAAATGTCTAATCTTATTGCAAATGGAGTATAGGTAACTGGCATGTTAAAATTGGTAGGTTTCATGATTCGAGATTTCTTAATGTAAACTAACTCTTTAAGTTGTATATATTCAAAGAATTAAGAACTTGCCTCTCAAAATAAAGATTTGGTAAAAGTGTCTAATCCTTGTTAACTAGGGTCTATTACTCTGCAGCCCTGGTACCATGTGAAATTACTGTTTGTGAAGGAGCCAGTGCAGAGCGGCTCGTGTTTTGGCACGAGTTCTTCGCGTCAATATTTCGATTCGCAGCCCAGAAACGTCAACTATAAGCGGGTTTATTTATTACGACAGAGTTAGTACATAAGCTACCTAGACCGCGTCCCTGAGATAAAAAGCTCTGAATTCTCTGATGATCAATGTCGGTCTGCTGACACATATATGGGTACTTATAGGTGAACTGTGAACACTGAATAGTTTCTATAGCGTTGTTTTATTTGTTATTTTCAGCATATGGTGGGGACGGGTATGGCGACCCCGTTCCCTGCGGCGGCGGCGGCTGCGGCGGCTGCTGCGCAGTTTGCAGCCAACGGCGACGCGCTCGCGGGAGTGAAGGCCGAGGCTGCAGGCCCCACGGCGCCACCACAGCCCCCGCTCGTGAAGAGCGAAGGTCCGCCACCGCCTGCGCCGCTACCGCCAGCTAACTTCTCACCTCAACCGCCGCCACAGACTCACACGCAGAATTCAATAGAAAATCAAAATAACACCTCAGTAAGTTTCATTCATTGTTTATATAATATAATCGTAGATCAACTAAACAAAATGCGACTATTACATTGACTATGTGGCAAACCTGTGCAAGCAATAACTTTTAAAAACGACATTGTTGGATACAGCTCCCAGGGGTAGCTACCTGTCTGTTTCTGGGGCAAAGTATACATCCAAGCTTCATTCCCATTGTGCTCGTATTTATGGACGATAACAATACTTTTTGTATACTCGCCTAAATACTGAGCTTGTAAGATTGCAAACAAATAATGAGTAATAGATATTCGAAACATCCTTAGATCCGGGTGTAGTTACTGATACATAAAGACAGGAAAAACTTATAAAAATATGACCGCTTGTATATACTGTTTCTCGGTTGGGGAAACATAATATCTCATGTCCTGCTCAGCTGTGTGAAATGGGGCGGTACACTCGTATGTTGCCGGAGAGAGTGACAGATGATTTTCGATAACTGACCCATGTCTGTAAATACTTATACTACCAAGTTGTTTCTACGCCAACTAGCTATAAAAATATTTCATATAAATATTGGGTCGTAGGCGTAATGTATATTTGCTACAATTTTTTTCTTTATAGTTAGGTATGGTTAGGTATATACCTACTTCATTAGAGTGGTGTGTTTGGTCCACAAAGAACCGTCTCTGGGGCATTTTCTAGACTCATTTTGTTTGCGGCTAAATGTTTTGCTAGTTTAATAGTTCATGATTAGTTCCAATGTATTTGGTCGAGGGTCTACCTATTGCTTGAGAAGTTCTGATCAAAACTGTCGGTCCTCCATCATCTCAATGATTATTTATCATCAGCCTATAAGCAGTCCACAGCTGAACATTCGCCTCAGGCCTCCAATCTTATCTGCAATATCTCGCCACCAAGTTCAATCCTCGATCATGGTGATTATTTAGAAAATCACCTTCCGTTGTTAGTTACAGACTGCTCCTAAAACACAAGTAATTACAAGAAATTCCAATAATTACATAGCCTGTCTAACACAGGCTGCAGAGCGTTTCCTGATAATTAATCATGTCAAATATTTGCCATCCCCAGCAAAGCGAAGGCGAATCAAATGAAGAGAGCACACCAGTGAGTGTGGCGGCGGCGGTAGTGGCACAGCAAGCGGCGGCCGTGGTCGCGCAGCAAGCGGCCGCAGCGCACGCGGCGGCCGCGGCCGTCAGTGCCGCCGTGGCCGCCGGAAATGCCGCCGGCACGCCCGAAAAGACACTCGTGCCCGTCTCACAAGCATCGCAGCCCAAACGGTTACACGTCTCCAATATACCCTTCAGATTTAGGGACCCTGATCTTAGAAATATGTTTGGGGTACGTATTCACTTCCACTTTTATACCCTTCAAGCATGGCAAAACCAAACCAGTTATCGTTGTAAACAACCAACTATTTAATTTCTAACCTTTTACCTTTCAGCAATATGGCACAATACTTGATGTAGAAATTATCTTCAATGAACGTGGCTCGAAGGTAAGCAATATTTTCAGCCATTGAGCTGAAAATCAAGTGGCTCACTGAAATCTGTTGATACACAGATTTCATTGTGGCCACTTTTTAAAAGTGTCTCTATGTTCAGAAACAAAAAAACAAAATTGTTAACCTCTACGTTTTTTGGTAACAGATTCTGAATTTAATTTTTGAGTTATTGGATTCGACTCAAAATAAAACAATAGTTTTTAAAGATCAGTATAATACAGTGTTCTTTTGTTTCTTTACAAATGTTTAAGTAAATTAAAGGAATAATGAATAGCTATAAATAATATTGTAACGAGGTCATTACATATTTCCAACTCTAAACAAGGCAGTAGAGCAAGAGTAAGGTTCCCTTGACTCGAGTATGTTTGTCAAGGCTAACCGAGCAGATATTATTGCTCTTGTTATTTACTTGTAAGTCTCACGCGCTGCTACCGCGGTGGTGGTGGGTCGGCTCTACTCATCAACATGCTGGGCAAAGCCATCTGCCAAGGTGACACCTGAGAAAATTATACTTTCTTTTTTTCGTTTTAAATTCAGAACTGGACATTTAATAACCTCGTTAAAGCAAGTCAGGGTTAAACAATTAAGTAATCTCTTTTTGACAATTTCTGAATTAATATAATTTAAACAAAAAAAAAGTATTCCTTTAATTTATAACCAATCTTGCACTTCATAGCTATTGACTTGTAATACTTGTATTGTTAACTTTACCACATTTGGACTAAATGAACATTGATAAATGACTATTACATATTGAGTAATGAACGATGTAACGGCAAGCAGAAGTGCAGTAGCTAAGAGGTCTTACTAACAATTATTAGTTATCGCTGCCCAAACCAAAGTAACTACCGATTTTATACAAATATTTCCTAATAATAATATGTTCTAAAGTTTTACTTCTCTTCAAGTCATGCGATTTGATTAATAAAATTATTCCTTGCTTAACAGAAATTTGAAGGCAAATGGGCTTAGTTAATATAATCATAATTGTGTTTTAAAACAAACTTCTTTCTCATAGCATATTGGTTTTAATGTTTGGTGCAGTATCTCTAATTGCATTGTATATTATCATTGAATAATAATGTCTATTATTCTGATTTGAACAAATCTGAACTATATTTACTTTGATTGCACTATCGACATACTTATTGTATCATTTTAGTGACTTTCCCTATTGGTTTAAATGTAAGAATATTTCATAGCATAGAATGATGTACTTAGTAAGTCATTGGTGCAATATATTGATATTTAGCAACATTAATTTTACATTTCAAATATACTCAAAAAACAACTCACTGTAAATGATAATTCCCATGAAATTTAAAGAGTTATTATCGAAATATTTTTATAATAATTGATTGGATTGAACGCTTTTTCGTGTTTACTGCTTTCCTTGTGTCAGTTTGGTGACCGCCCCTAAAGTAGTCCATGCTCGCTCATGTCAAGAAGTATTTTACTCTTTTAAATAATAGCTCCAAGTTATTTTTTCTTCAATGCCTCACATTGGGATATGCAGTATTAGAGAATGATGCATCGTCACTATAACAGCTGATTTCCTAAGTCATATTTTCAGGACAGCTCTATTATTCATCACTAATGAGGTTGTTACAATCGTCCAAACTGCTTCGATTTTATATTGTTGTATTTTCTTGTATCTTCATTAAGTTTATGACATGATTATCTGCTGTGTACAAACCTTTTAATGCATCTATGTTGTAGTTTGGATGATCAGTCATTCTGATGTATTTAGTCTATTAGATTGACAGTGTACTTACTATTTTCTGTCCACTATGTTATTAATAAATAATACAAAAATTCGTTCAGTCATATGCTTCCTAACAAGGGAATATAATTTTTATTAGTTTTGGGCATGTATATTTTGCTGAACCCTGGAAACACAATGTTATATAATGTAACGCAATGACTATATGATGTAAGTTATTTTCCTAGAAGTAACTTGTAGGGTGCATCACTTAGTTTGGCTTTATCTCGTATCACTTCGGTAACATTTCGTTTTCACTTGGGAAAATTCTAACCGGTTTTGGCTAATATAACCCATAATTTGTTCTTACAGTTGCTGTTGTGTTTGCAAATATATATTTATAATAATTATTAAAAACAATTAAACATTCTGTAGCTATGAATAGAATAATTTCAAACTCTTTTCTCCTTATTTATTTCTTTATATATATTCGATCATTGTATTATCTTGAAAACATTCAAAGGTATGAAATTAACAATATATAAGAAGTACCAACATTCAGTGGTAAATAAATGTAAACCAACGAACCGGTTTAGAATGCTCCGAGTCGAGATGAACGTAATGTCTCCGTGCTGTACGTCACTTGTGTCTTCCTCGTCCGTCGCGGTCGGATCGATTGTGTCTGTCAACATACTGAGAGCTTGTTGCACTGTGTGCGTTGTGTTACAGTCCGGTCGGGCACCGCGGTAACCGCTCGGCCACGACCTTGCCGCTACTAGCGGTAGCTTAGCGCGGGGCGGCGAGCGGTAAGAACAAAATATACTAAAATGTATGAAGCCGCTGCGTGCGGCGCCTCGTGGCGTGCTTCATACATTTTAGTATATTGTTTTGTTCTTACCGCTCGCCGCCCCGCGCTAAGCTACCGGTGGTAGCTGCAAGGTAGTGGCCAGACCGTAACGTGTTGGACGGGCCCTCGCCTCTTCGTAAATTATTATTTTTCTTTCTCTTTCTCTCTGCCCAGATTTAATGTTTACGTTAAGTATTTGCACTCAGAATGGTAATAATAGAGCTGTCATTTGCTTTTATAAGTGTAAGCGTTTCGTACAATCCGCAACTTGTTTGCCACTTTCACAACTCGTCTCTTCCACTGTATTGTGTGCTGTGCTAGCTGCTTTTTGTATCTATGGGTTATCACCATTTATTGAAAGTAAGTAGTTTCATTTGTCTGAGCACGATCTATTGATTCAATAATATTGACCGAATTGTATAACGCGTACTGAATGCCATTTACGACAATTTTGACAGTAATTTGTGTGATTCACCTATTGTAATTAATTAGGATGTACCAGGTGTATATTTATGAATATCTAATAAATCTAAGTATCGCTTATGTTTAACGTGTTAGTTTTGGGCACTGTAAAGTACATGCACAATGTTATATTGTAAAATAATATAGGTGTAATATTGGTATGATTCCAAAGTTAGTTTACTTAATATTAGCATCTAAATGAGTACTGTATCGATGTTTGGTTTTTGTACTGTGGTTGCTCGTAATGGAACATCAAGTCCGTTTGGGTATACCTGTGTTCCTAGATCCAATTAGTTCATCTTAGCCACTGCATGATCGGTGAGTTTTCTGTATAGAACAAATCGCAGCTAACATCTCACACAATGACTTGTCATTTTGATTAAAGTAAGTAGTGTCTATGAATTAGTGTCGAACAATCCTTAAGACCGTTGTATACAGTGATACAAACTCTCCTACCAATAGTACAGACTACTAGGTCGAGCGACGTTACATTAATTTATTACTGTGATCCAAACGCTTATGTGTACCCATACAGCTAGAATACGCTCAAAGTATCAACGTAATCGACTCGATAATATTTTCTCGATATTTCACTAGAATAATTAAAAAGAATATGCAATGCATAAATGTTAATTTTTGTTGCACGTTGTTTTTTGAGCGACGCTGTTTTTAATGCATGTTTTGTCTGTCTTGCATGCAGGGATTCGGTTTTGTAACATTCGCAAATAGTGGTGATGCGGAGCGAGCACGAGAGCGTCTTCACGGCACCGTGGTTGAGGGCAGAAAGATAGAGGTGTGCATGACTCAATGAATACCATCCGTAGCACTATGTAACGTTATAACATCCCGCTCCTACGCCCACCGCCCACCGCAACCTGCGCTCGTCTGCTCTGTAGTTACTGTCATGCTAGCGTGCCGCGCCGCGGTCCCGCATATTAGCACTAAGTATCCGCCGGCGTCTAATCCACAAACAAACCTTATTTATTTTATCCCTTTACTCTCTAGACGGTCATTTAATATGCCGATCGAAAGAGAGAGTGTCTCACAGAGAAATGTAGAACGAACCGTATCGTCACAATGCCGCAGAGGTAAGATTGCTGAACAAATTTTAGTTCCATTCTATCTATTCATTTTAAATTTTAATAGAAGCGCTGAAAAGTGGTCTTGTAGACGAGTCAGTCTGCGCCTAAGAAGAGAGTGAATGTGGTTAAGAGTGGAAAAGTATGCTCACTTTAATATTCTTAAATATCCTTTATTAATGTCAAAAGTAAATCCCAAGTTTCCTTTATTTTGTGTTCACATATCAGATGTCTGCGGCTAACTATTAAAGTTTTAAATAAGGATTATTTTTGTTTGGTATTTATCAGTTCATATTAATTTAATATATATTTTTTTTTGTTTTCTATCTGTGCGACATCTGGTATCCAATTGGCTGATTTTCACATTAGAAGTTCATACAAAATACTTTTACTTTTATATCCTCTTTTAAAGAAGCTCGAGTGGGTTCGACTCTCACAAATATTCTGATTGGCGAGTTTAAATCAAGCGCTTCTTGAATACTATCCATATCCTTGCAGTTATAATATATTCTGTGAAATAAAAACCCGTTTTAAAAATTTATAATTTTTTTGATGTATAATTAAGTTTAATTAAAATCAGCCAATGTTTTTGTTTTTTTAATATAAACCCAAACGTATTCTCATATAGATTTTACTTCAAATCAGGTTAATAATGCGACAGCGAGAGTGCAGACAAAGAAACCTCCAACCGTTCCTAACGGTAAGTAACCCAACAATCGTTCATGAAGTACATGATTCAATGAGTTCAATTAAAACTTTCAAAATAAAGTTATAAAGTTCCACACGTTACTATAACTAACAATACCTTATTGTATCACACCTGTACAAATATAATGCATCTTGGGATTTTCTCTTTTTAATCCATCCAGTTATTCTGGCTAGAAATGGATCAGTTCCCACTTTGGGTGAGAGAGCTGAACTTGTAACATCGGTGTTGTCCATGTTAATGTACTTACTTATTCCTACATGTGGCTAGTTCCGTTGTCTGAATGCTCCTAGGTGAATGCTATTTAGAGAATGAGTCCACTGTCAGCTCCGGAGACAGTCGCCGAGCACTCGTCACACGCGGTACACGTGAGTCGCCTCATACAGACATGAACTTCACTCAGTATTACAGACAATATATCCGAACGTTGCAGAAGGCTGTCTCCGGCGTCGCATTGCCTGGCGAACTTAACTCACTGTATTAATAAAACGGATGACGCCGTCAATTAGACAGCTTGCTAGATAACTTAACACAGTTTTGTACAGCTATTACAAGACACATGAATGTTCATACCTTGACGTTTGCTGGAATGAATGCAACTTCCGTAATGCACTATATTCATATTTCAATTTTGTAGTAGAGAATGTCTTATAGGTATGTTCTTTGTTTTAGATCTAGCGAAGTCCTCCATCTAACTTGTGAAGCTTATATATAAATAGCATATTTATTTTGTTCCAGTTTGTGTCCAGTGGCCGGAAGGTGAGAACCTTCATTACGATTTTGGTATGATATTTAATAGATAAACTAAATTAAGCTTTCGCGTTTACATTACCATAACAATCATTCGAGCATGAACCTCCTTCAATCAATGTGGTGGGATTACTCGGTTTTTTAGATTCTTGCCCCTATCTGTCGAATCGAATCCAATAAATACTAGCACCCTCAGCGGTGACTGCAGCCCCGCCACATCAGTGCTGGCACTCGAACCCCACGCCTGCTCGGACTCAGTAGCGAGGAGACAAGCCTAACGACATCGTCGCACACGTCACGGAACTGTGACGTATAGCGAACCGAGCGGGTAGGATGTTGTACTATGTGGGGTCGTGTGGTCGCGCGTGCGCGGGTGCGGGTAGCTCACGCGGTGTGTGCGCAGGGCTGCGGGTGTCGGGCGTGTCGTGGCCGTGGCTGGGCGCCGCGCAGGCCGCCGCGCCCGCGCCTCCGCTCGTGCTGGCGCCGCGCGCCGCCCAGCGCCGCAGGTAACGCATGCCCCCCCACTCCACTGCCGTGTGTTGCATGTAGCGCTGCGCCGCGAGCCGCGAGCCGCGCCGCCGCCGCACGCGCACGCCCCGCACGCCTCGCCCCACGCGCTCTCGCACGCCGTGCTCAACCGCGCCGCCGCCTACGCCTCGCAGATGCACGCCTACGCACCGTGAGTAAACGCACCGCACTACCCGCCCCTGCCCTTCCTGCCCGAGACTATAATTCACTGTCGTCCACAGTTCCACACGAAACTTTATAATCTTGACCGATTGTACCACAGCATTTATATCATTCTAATTTTGCTAATGACAAAATTGATATGGCCATACTCCGCCAAAAATGAAAGATTAATTAGGTTGAATTGATTAATTAGATTATTATCAGTCTTCAAAACAGCAATATTTCTACCAATTCGCTGACGATGCCAATTCCTCATTTCCTGAACACATTCTTAGTCCGAAACCATAACTCGGATCAAACCTAAACTATTCCAAAAACGTCTATGACCCATTACAGTGGTCAGTGAACGTCAAAAGGTAATAATTTAATGATAAGGTAAAGGATAACATTTAAAATTGAGGAGGTACAATCAGTCTGATTTCAGAAACCTTCCAAATTATGCTGCAAGGTCATGCCACATTATTTTAAAATCTATGCATTGTCTACTTCAAGTAGAAACATAGCTTATTTGTCTCTGGTGTCCATCAGAACTGAATATATTCCTAGTCTTAGGTCATTGTTAATTCGTTGGTCTTAGGATAAATTATAATATGCAGTCAAAAGCAGTTTTTATTAAAAAAGCTTGAACGGACAAGATAGTCGTTGCTCGCAACCTATTTTTGTTGCCACCGTCGGAAAGGTCACTCCACGGACTAATATGTATATTCCCATTGACAACCTACTTTGTTGACACCATGCAGAGAGCACTGACACGATGTGCCGAAGTTTTCAGCATTGGGAAAGTATGCTATAGACTTTTTTTTAACAAACGAGCACCCAAAATGTTGACTGCGTTGCTATTGGTCCATGTAATAAACATCATGTCTGTTCCACACAAACCAAACGCTGTAGTTACATGTACATTCAGTTGAGTCATCGACTACCTGCGCGTCGCACGTGTTTTAGTGAGTGAACCAGACGATATTGTTTGTGCGTGAGTCATGGCGGACGCATGTCTCCTGTACAGTAAATTTTAGAAGTATTCAATATTTAACCATTTCAAAACAAAGCAAAGACGTTGGCCCCACCCCGACCAATGACCCATCTCACTCTGTCAATATCGGAACTGTGCGAGAGACATAACTCAGTACTCGTTTGTTAAAAAAAACAGACTATAGTACGCTACGACGATACTTGATAAGTCGGATGTGTTTTTACTACTTTGAGCGCATTAGAATATGCGCTGTATATAATATAACAGACTATAGAACCACTTTCAAGCAAGATAGAAAGATACAATTTCCTCGTAACTTTTTGCAGTTACATTTCTTTGCATAATGTTAACTCGACCATATATGCATACATCTGCCTAGCATTTTTCCAACTACGATGGGTTCGACTTCCAGTCTAACCGGCTGCAGCTGAATACCATGTAAATTAGTTTGAATATTAACAGCGACGTTTATACAACAGGGCGCAAGTCTCCTCCACGTTCCCAGAAACCCCAATCCCTTGTCCCCGATTCACTTTGGTATGAGTTATTTTCTGTTTAATAAATTAACTACACCAGCACATCACGTAATGATTGAGTGTAAATGTGTAACTAACAATAGTTCATTCTAACTGTATTTTTCGCTAAGCTTATAGATAACTATGTTGAATGCTTATCCCAAAGTTGTAATATTGTGTTGATTAGTCAACTACCAGTAGATGACGGTTGTCTAGTTTCTTCCTTAATGTTTCTCTGCACTAATAGCACTGGAATGAACATTACTGTTCGTTGCACTAAGTAGATTAGACATTTTATTAAGTACGTACTTTTATTCAATTACAATTTGATATAAATATGAAATTAATTTGCAATAATATTACAGCTAAGTATGTCAAAAATATAAATGTTCTGTATAATGTTATTTTATTTCGCAGTGTGTATTACGACCCGTTCTTAGCTGCAGCCGCAACGGCTGACTCCAACTACAGACTGCAGGTAAATAGTTTCTGTTTTTACTCCATGATCCAATGTCAATTCCATTATAAATAAATATTTGAGTACGTAATGATTGAGTGTACTGACTAGTCTGCTCTGACACCGTGTCAACAGTCGAGTAGAGTGAGGGCCAGGTGGTGACAGTGCGTGTGTTGTGTTGTTCCAGGCCGCGAAGCCGGCAGCCGAGGTAAACGTCACGCCTTTAGAGTTCAGTTTCGCTCGATATGCGACTGTATCGGTATCTCTATCGCTTCCTGACTCATGTTCCACCACGCTAGTATAAGTTCCATATCCATCATGGAGTGAGTGCTGGGATTTTGTTTGCTCCTTTATTATATTCGTATGGTCCTATTGGTTGGTAATCCAGCGTAATGCAGGGTGCACATTGTGTTTGTGGTAACCAGATGGACTTGGCACACGCGCGGCCGGTCGGCTCGCGCGGTTTGCTTTCTGTTGAGTTTATCCTTGTTCGTTGGTATTGTGGTGGGTGATTTAGTTTTAGGCATATGTTGAGGCTGTACGTTGAATCTATCTGATGCTAATACCATGCTGCGAGTAGAACATTGAGCCCACAAATGTAATTGCAATTATTAAGTACACTAACAATCACCGATAATAATATGTAGCTAGATTTAGAATACTTCGACGTTTTGATTAGTTTGGATCGATTCCGTCTTAATTGTTTCTTTAAATGCATGTTCATCGACCACATTAACAATATCGTCTGCATCTCATTCTAAAAGTCGATAACTGAAATGGATGGTTTGTGCAGAAGATATAACACCAAACATCATAGAAACGTGTGCCGGCAGAGTTGCATGTGAATCGATTTTTATGTAAATAAATACGAGTAGTATTTACAAACGTGCACAATCTTTTTCTTGTATGTAGTAACTACTTTCTGCATAGTTTTTGCTTTCAACTTATGGCTACGCAGATCGCTATTCAATGTGACATGGAAATCATCTTTACGCCATTATGACGTCTGTGGATCTCGCCATACCGGTAAGATACTACGCGATCGAATACGCCTGAAGAGCGACCGCGAAAGCCGTAAATCTTCGACGGAGAAAAAAAGGTGATCGTCTTAGTGCCTTTGTGGGCTCACTGTTCGGATAAGAACGTTAAATTGGAGTGCTGGGTGAGCGGATGCAACAGCGCGCGCTGATCAGTGGTGTGTCCCGCAGGCGGCAGCCGCAGCGGCGGCAGCGGCGGCGCCCCTGCTGAAGTCTCCGCTGACGTCGGCGCAGCACGCGGCGGCAGCGGCGGCGGCCGCCAATTACGGCGCCGCCGCGCGCGCTGCCGCCGCCGCCAGCGCGCCCGGGCCCGCGCTCGCGCCGCTCGGCGCCGCGTCTGTACCCACGTCCACCTCCAACACTTTGATGTCGCTCATGTAAATACAAAGCTTTACGGACTTAACTAACATTACTTATAACGTTCCATAATCCGACACTAACAGTCTACCCTCTTTTAAGCGTCACTATTCCTGAAGTAAATCTATTTCAATTGAGTTGATTAAAATATGCCTCACCAAGTCATAGAAAAAGAAATAGAATCCCTAGTGATTATCGCTCATGTTAAATACCTGATTTAAACGATTATAAACTAAATTTGACCACCAGTTACTTGAATTGCAAACTATTTCATTAGTGTAGTTAATAAACTAAATACAATGGACTAGTGCATTACTTTTAGGTGACAATGAACAGTACACCGTAGAGATATACAAAAATTGCTTCTAATAGTCTGCTCTGGACTGAAGTAATAAATACTTTTTTTTTTTTAATAAATTATTAAAATTTACTTAATTTATTAAATTAAATTAATTAATTTATTAAATAAAATTTTTAAAATTTTAATTTAGTATAATGTTGTCTAACACAAGAAAACTTGTTGCGTGTTGCAGGTACGGCAGAGAATACGCAGATCCATACTTGGGCCACGGTATCGGACCGGTGTCGGGATACGGGGTAAGATCTTCATTTGATTTAATTTGTTGGCGCTGTAGTTTAGGTAACTGACACCGAAGAATTGCCAAACTTAAGTGGCAGTGGGCAGGGTACATTGCTCGCAGAACAGATGGCCGATGGCGCCGAAGGCCTCCCACAAGATAGACCGATGACCTTGTGAAGGCTGCAAGAATCCGATGGTTGCGGGAAGCTAAAGCAATGTATTAGCAATTTGCTTCAAAATGATTCAAATTCCGATTGATCGTGTGTTGTGCAATTAGGGTGTGGGTCTAGGTGGCGGTGCTTCGGGGAGGCTTATGTCCAGCAGTGGACGTCTTTAGGCTGAAATTAATGAATTATATTTTCTCGAAACACACGATATGTACTAACAGTGATAATATTTAACTTACAGACTGCAGTGTACAGAAGTGGATACAACAGATTTGCGCCATACTAAAGCCAGTGGATCATGAAACGATTAACTCGAATATTACCTTCGTCACCTTCACCTTAACATGACAATGAACTCTCTTTGTAAACGTACAAACATAATTCATAAATTTAAGGATCAATAATAAACGCTAGCCGACTACCGTATAAGTATCTAAGCTTGGGTAGCGAACTAATGAGTAACGAGCGAGCCTCGTTGAGTCGTCGAAGCGTCCGCTGCGGACTCCGCAGCCACGCCATACACAACTTATGAAATACCAAAGTCATTAAAATTTCTAACAGAAATACTTTATTAAGTTGAACTTTAATATAAATGATTTGTGTACCTAATGCTATACAAGTGCGAGCAGCTAAAGTGAGTGCTTTCGTTCTATTTAGATATTAATTACTATAATTTTACTAATTACACAGAAGTGAATTCATATTACGATTAGAGTACCGTACTATCTAGTGTAGATGTTACACTCTTGTACCATTGACAATAGAAGAAATATTTACTATAATGATATATTTAGTGAGCTTTGCACTTGCATATCATAAAAATTGTAAATACTAAACGGGAAAAACATTTTATTTGGTCACAATATTTTTTTTTTATAAAAATTTCTAAAATGTTGTTTCCTAAATACATATTCGGCGATCTTATTCTAAATGATAATATACGGTAATTCTCCACTCATATTGTTATCTACATTAGAGTTTTTTCTATTATAAACGCGAGTGAGTTAACGTTAAAACCGTCATAAATTATTGGATACAATCATTTCAGTGACGTCACCGTTATCATCTAGGGTAGTAAACATATACACAGAGACAATAGAAATTTATGAACATCTATTTTGGACTAACAAGTTATTTGGTGCGATATTAATGTGGTGCCATTTGTTTGGTTGTTATTTTTACACATACGTATTATATTTTTTCTAAAGTTACCTTGTACCCGATACAATTTATGTCACATAGCTTTGTAGGCTATAAGGCTATCCCCGAGAACGTGACCAACGGCGCAGTTGTATATGGTGTTCACAGTCGCGGCCACTTCTATTGCTCCGCAAACAGTGTCTCCTGGCGTTTGTACAGGGTATCCGGAAGTGAATGGATAAAACACAAAAAAAAACCCAAGTAGTACCTACCTAAAATTTTTTAGAAAAAAATATTAACTTTTTTTACCATTTTACATTCTTCTTCACCACGAACACAAATGAATTAATTCCATCGGTTATTTGTTGTTATAATATTGTAATTTGACAGTGATGCAGTAAATAGTGTGACTAGAAATAACAGAATTTTTTTCTAAAAAAATTCGTATTTTAGGTAGCTACTACTTGGGATAGTATGTATTTTTTTTTTTTGTTTAGAACGGTCTATTATATGCTGTTTCAAGGTTATCCGTTCTTTACCGCACATCCTGTGTATGCGAGTTTGAATATTGATATAACTGTGTCGTTAGTCGGTAGTACTAACATTGTGTCGTTTTGGTTCGTACATTACGCTTGAAGCTTACCTTGTCGATAGTCCCCGTTCCTTTCGTCAGTCGTGTGCGGTGGCGAGCCGCATGAGCCGCCACACCGCACCGTGTGCAGTTCGCTTCTCGTACGGATTCTAATCCCTGACTGGGAGTGTTTACTTGAGGTCCTGTTAGTTGTAAATCGAATAATCGGTTGCTAGTTTATAAATAAGCTAATGTTTTACAGAATGTAATGTAGGCGAAACGCTTTAGCTGTAGTCTGTAAGGGAAGAAGGGAACTCCGTCGAGTTCCTACATATCATTGAGATTTTCTCCTTGTATGTAGTTATGTTTAATCAATAACTCTATTGTCTTTTAACGATGTCTTATTTTTACAGTGCTATTTTAATATTTTTGTCTGGCGTACGGACTTTCATTTTATAGAACAAACACGCATACGGGTCCAACCCTTTTAGAAGTTGTAAATTTTAGATCTAACATTTGCATTAGGATTTTAAAGTATTGTAACATCTATGAATTCGCTCAACGTTTATACCAAAGCACAAAAACCCATCGATTCATACGTATTCGGAGAAGTGTTGCATGACATTAACCTCTTTTCCATAGATTTAATAGTCTTTCAGTGAGAAAAACTTACGAAATCTATGTGGTGGTGTAGATAGATAACTAGAACAAAACACACTTTTATTTTTTCAATTTGTTAAAAGTTTTCATTACTTACACTTAAGGACATATCTACATGTTTGCCATCTAGAGTAGTTTAATCTTAACGTAGTTCAATGACTCTATACATAAATATATAGATCTGAATTGATTAATTCATAGTTGATTGTCAATCTTCTCATGTTGTTGTAAATTCCTAAGGAATATGGTACACATTGTGTTACAGATGTGTCTGTATGAGAGGTTGCGTCGACGTCGACGTATTAGAGCTTTGTCCGTTTATTTTTCAAACCTTTACGTAGCACGTAGAGTTAATGTACCGAATACGTTGGGACCGGTGCAGACGCGTCGCTCCAGCCCCGCACGGCGTCCTCGCTGACATATCAACACAGACAGTTCTCGTGTCCGCGGGCGCAGGGCGCGCGTCGCGGCTCGGTGTCGTCTGATGATGATAGCTTTAATTAAATAAAGGTGTTAAGGTGATGTTCTCACCCAGTTGTGTCATCTTTAAACCAGAATTAGATTAACTAACTCAGTTTGTAGCATTTCCATGACGTTATTATTGTTTGTCTTGCAGAATTCTAGTCTTCGCGCACAATCTTTTATAAAAATAATAGTGAAGGTGCTTACTCGTAAAGGTTTCATGTGATATTTACGGAATTAGTTGTCGTCTCTTTGTCTCGATTCGTATTCTATTTTCTTTACGTACGATATGTAATAAGCGGTTCGTGTCATATTTTCCTTTTACTGATTATTACTTAGTACTCTCACCTTTTAGTAGTGCCACTGGCTTTATATAATAAGTTATATTTACTTTTATCGTACGTTATTGTAGTCTCGTTGCAGCTTCGAACAATATTCTGTGCTTTACTGCTGAATACTCATGCGTGAATGCGTTATTTTAAGTAATTCTTAGGTTTGTAGGAATTGTCTGATTAATGCAAGATTTTGTATCTGAGTACAGAAAAAAGTACATGTGATTCTATTTGATTTTATTGTTTAGTTTTAGTATTTTTTATGAATCAAAGTCACAAATATTTGTGAATTGTGTATTTTTTAATCATCAAGTTTTATACAAGTTAACAGGACCTGTTTTGGAATAATTATTTTGATTACAAACATTGTATTCTTCTATTCGTCACTGTATAATTTAATCAAATTCTGGCCAAAACTTGTCTTGTTTCCTTCATTCTAAAAGCTACATAATTTTTGATTATGTTATTTTAAGTCTTTTATGTATGATGGTAATGATAATGTAATAAAATAAATCACAAAAGCAAAATACCTAAGTTTTGTATAAAGTTACATAATGTAAGCCAAATTGTTGTTACTTGGAGAAAAATCAGAATTTAAATTACATATCTGACAAAATGGTTAGTGTGCTACAATAAGATTGAAAAAAAATAACATCAAGAACAATGTATTATAAATATTATAATCATAAAATTAAGGATATGTATTTTGTAACGCGATTTGTTTCTCAGTTTTTATGAGATGTTAAATTAAAGTTTCATACTACTCTCTTGTTTTATGCTGTGCACAACTTATACGATCGACGGCTTCGATACTGTATTCATTAGATCTAAAGCGAATTGTTATATTGTGCATAATAAATCATATCAGTAGTGGTGTAGCTAGTTGCGACGTCCGCTAGCGGCACGGAAGGCAACTACCGCCACAGAGCCGGCCGGCCGCCTGCGCGTGCGCGGCCGGCTGCTGTCGACTGTATATAGTGTTACCGGCGGGTCCCCCGCCTCATGTTGTGCGTATGACCTGTACCCGAGGGTTCATATTGTTAAAGTAGCCAGAGTTAATAAGTATCACTTGTTCGTCAATTGCACTCGTCAAAGCTGTTCCGTTGGTGTTGTAGATTATTCAGATATTAGCGGGGTAGTGTTCGCTCCTGTGTATCAAACATTAAAGTCGTAGACGTGCCATGACACTCATTGTAACGCACGACATCGTCACACGTCGCGTCTATGGTTTTAATAGTTTCGATTAACCCGTACATAGATGATGTAACGCATACTGATTGTGAAATTAATTAGTTGCTTGTCTAGTTTGTAGCTTGTAACATTTCACCAAAAATAATCAGTATGACTTAGTATAATGTGAAAATATTTTACGTTCTGAGTTTCACATGTTGTAAAAATATATCAGATAATAAAATAAAAATTACTATATGACATACATTGTACCATCTTAGATAAATATAGTAAGATGAAGTTTTGGTGAAGTTGCTAATAGTAAAAGCAATCGGTATGCGTTGCATTTGCATAGTGGGCCACAATGCGCGTGCGCACGACTGCGCGCGAGTCCCGCACACTGTCGCAGCCGGCCAGTATTTGAAATATTGTAACAATACCGTGCTCAATTCCTGTATCTGTACATTGTAAGTATAATGTTGACAAAATGTTTTTGAAGTTTAATGTAAACTACATAGATTTGTTACATAATGAATGTCTTCCGTTTGGCACATTTTATAGATACCTACTTTGCACATTTTATTAATGCACGGATCTACATAAAGAATACTATTGAACTAGTATTATTTAACGGAGATTTTTCAAGCCAAGTGCACAGCGAGCCCCCTCATATACGATTTGTGATACCTAAAATAAATTAATAATACGAATTTTCCTTTTTTGTGTGGCAATTTTTAATGGATTGCAAAGCTGATTTTCTCTATTGAATTGTAAATATTTTTTTTTTTCTAATGAAAAATATTGAATGAAGTGAATCATTTAAAGCCTTTGGCATTGTGTACTCATTTACGTTATAAATAAATTATAGTATAAAAATACTTGTATTTTATTTTCCGCATCAGCTTCATTAATTCCCGTTACTGGATTACCAAATATTTGTTTTACAGAATAGCAGATTTAATTGCTCTTTTGTGAATAATACTGATTGGGTGACAATCGTATTATTTCGATAAGATTGCAAGGTTCTCTGATAACACATAGTAGGTAATGATTCTTTAGTGTGAAATAATTAAAACAATCGGAATGGTGAGATTATCTAGCAACAGCGATAAGAGCTGCGGTTGCGCCGTTTCAAGCAGTGTCGGGCCGGCGCGAGCGCTTCTCAGTGGTTCGCTACTCTGTTATGCGGTGCTGTGTATAATGCAATTTAATTCCTTGTAAAAATAATTAATTTAAAATGGTGTTGTGTCCGCCGTTCAGATGGGCTTCTCGAGCGAGGTACAAGTTCACTGTACCTGCTGAAAATAGTCCTGATGTACGCCGTGAAACGATCTTTGTAAGTAACACAATAGGTACTTACCTACTGACTCTCGTCTGACTCTTAGCGTTTGTTTATATTTCTACGAACTAAGTACCTACATGCAGGAAAGCAACAAGAGTATTTAGAAATATAAGCTACTTTCTCTGAGACCACCACTCTACCTACTCTCATCCTGACGTGACTTAAATATGTTATGTGGGTAAGAGCCTGTTTCACCACACTACGATTAAGTTCCTATTAACTTACTTGTCAGGTAAGTTCATCGAATTCTGTTCCATTTTTGAATTTATTCGGTGAGTAGTGGCTAGTCGGACATTGTGAAATAGGCCTCTACCGTGTCAATATTATTGGTATATAGACTATACCAATACTTACCATTGTAATTAAACCCACAACTACTTACATCAATCAATTGCTTAATTTATTGTTTGCACCTTTTTTTTATTGAATGATTGTGAGAAATGAGATCTGTCTTTGGTAAACGTAGCTTTTCACGTAGATACATAGCATATGTGGAAAAAACCTGAACTGTGCCTAGGTACCAACGCCTATTGATTCCAACGGTTAGAACAAAGGACTTGCCTACAAAATAAAATCTAAAAACACCTCATTGGTTATCTGAATGCCATCTTAAATAACTAAAAATCAAACGAATTGTTTGATAAAATAAAGTGATAAAATATTCGAATCACTGCAGATAGCAATCATGAAAAACTAATGAGGGATTAAGTTTATATCGATTTTTAGTTGTTTATTGTACTTAATTGGAAAATTAAATCTTCGGTACTTATTTAATATTGTACCGCCTTGTATTATTGCTGCTGAGTGTATGATAACTTACATAATTGTAATCATCTGGCAACGAAACCTTTTGAAGGCAATTAATGTGCGGTTGAAAGGGACTCATGTGATGCCAGAATTTTCGCAATTATCAAACTAGTTGTTGCTTATTGTTAAAACAGTTTCATTTTCAGGAAATAAGTAGCCAAGTCAAGACTACCTATAAGTCGTATTATCGCTATGTTAAAGCAATTTTCGTAACAAAACAAAACATCTCGATAGCAAAACAGTGTTTTTACACAACGATAGACAAAACTGTTTTGAATAGATTTGCGCACAGCCTTAGTCGCTTCTAGGAGCTAGTCTTTTTCGCCAATCAGAATATACCTTAAAGTAAATCCAAATCATAAATATAAACATTACTATTTTCCCCGAAGGGGTACGTAGAGGTGTAGGGACCTACCTATCTATAGCACACCCACATTTCTTGGTCGTAATCCCAGTTAAGATTAAGCGATGTGTGATTAAACAAAACTATGTAGGTAATGTTTTTTCTTTGAAATAAAAAGTTTTTAATTTAATTTAATTTTTTAGTTCTTATGTGTAATTAGGGGGAAAGCCTATTGCCATCAACCAGGCATAAATCCAGACCTCTCGGGTTGTCTTATTTAATTTTGACGTTCGGATAAACTGCTGATTCTCAGCCTAGTTTGAATAAATGACTTTTGATTTTTTGCTACTGAGAAATTTCTGATGGAAAACCCAATAATAGGTAAAAAATCGAACCCAGGTCCTCATGCTCGCTTGCGACCACTACACCAAGGAGACAGTCAGCCAATCCCAATCATAGGTATGTCAATCAATCTGCCTAGCCTTTTCCCAACTATGTTGGGGTCGGCATTCAGTCTAACTGGATGCAGCTGAATACCATTATTTTACATGGAGCGACTGCCTATCTGATCTCCAGAACCCAGTAATTGGGTAATACGATACGCCTTGGTAAGACTGGTTGTCAGACGTTCGGGCTTCTGACGACCCGTAACGACTGTCAAAGATCCACGAATGACAGCCGAAACCAACGGCTTACCCTTTCCGAGGCACGGGGGAGTCTCGGTAGGTATGTAAAGATGGGCACCCAACCACGGACCGACCCCGGCAAGCGTAGCTTAACCTGATGGATCGACCCGTGCGGCTGTTATTACCTAGCCACGAGCTCCTCTAATAATAAGTATGTTTATAATATTATTGTAATAATCAGAAAGAGAAGTTGGGAACTGTAGAGTAGTTAGAACTCTGTAAATACTTTCCGTGTGTACATAATCGTGTAAAGTCATACTAATATTTATTCACTGAAGGTGAATGGATAATATTAAACTCTCTAGATTTTACATCGGTACAGTCCCGATAATATGGAAGCAGCAAAATAGAACCAAATAAACCTTCTCCATCTCTACCACTAAACTGCATAATGAAGTTGTAAACAGTACCTATGGACAAACATTGTTGACATAAAAATGACGTTACTGTGCAACGCTAAGCACCTAGGCCCTAAAATATTCACTTAAGCGGTGTACGTCACGCTACGGAAAGGGTTCTACGACAGACTCAATGTCCTACGACAGATGTTACGTGCTGCGATAGAAAGTTACATGCTACGACAAACACACTACGAGCTACGCACATATATCTGTGGTGCTTGGATATTAGTTACGTGCTACGACAGTGGTTACATGCTACGACAGTCGCTACGCGCTACGATACAAGTTATGTGCTACGACAGACGGCACTTGCTACGACTGATGCAACGTGCTACGATATTAGTTACACGTTACGCGCTTCGATAAAACTAGGTACGCACGGCAACAGATCAAGCTATGTACATTCCAGTGTAAGCTGATCTCGCATTGTATAGGATTTCCTTACAATGAGAGGTCAGTATAAACTGGAAATGTATAGCTTGATGTGTAGCCGTGTACGTGCTACGAATGACGTTACATGCTACGCAGGCAGCTACGAGTCTTGAGGTTTAGGCTATTACTAAGTACTGTAAAACATTGCAAGTTATAATTTTGATTGTTACAGCCAAACATCTATTTATCTACAATTCTACACATGCATGTTATAAATTCTTACAGTTGCTTTTCGTATCTATCTATGTGGCTGTGTTCTTCTAAGTTACGCAACGCATTTTGATGCGGTTTTCACCATCATTTAGAGAATTTACCTACAAGGTTTATGTGCGTAATACTGTGTAATACATTACTATTAAACTTACATAATTATAATAAACAAATCTCGACGTTTTTTTTAGTGGGGCTTGTACCTATACATACCTACCAAGACCCCTGCGCGCCTCGGAAAGCACGTTCAGCGGTTGGTGCCGGCTGCCATTCGTAGCCTTAACTTAACCTTTGACAGACGTTACGGGTCGTCAGAAGCCCGAAAGTCTGACAACCAGTCTTACCAAGGGGAATCGTATTATCCAAATAACAGGGTTGTGGAGGTCAGATAGGCAGTCGCTCCATGTAAAATACTGGTATTCAGCTACATCCGGTTAGACTGGAAGCCGATCCCACATAGTTGGAAAAAAGGCTAGGCAGATGATGAAATCTTGATATTTCGTCAAGTCGTAAAACAAGGGCAGGACGCTAGTTAATTTATTCCGGTAATATCCCATTGCCATTAATCAAAATAAAATCAATTAACAAATAAGAACGAAAATACAATAAAATCATTCCTAATTTAAAATTTTCTCTAGCACTGGGTCTGACATTAAAATGATGAAAGAATAGTCCAGCGTTTCCCAGACCATCGCCAAAATTTATCGCCGGGTGCGAAAATGAATATGGGTTTTTAAAAATCTAAGATGTGATGCCTCCAAAGTCGCTAAATAGCATCTACATTGCGCTCACGTAAACAGTTATTTCATACTGTTTACCAGTCTGTGGAGGAGCCACTAAATCTAAATTCCGTGAGTTATAAAGAGCCCAAAGGTCACTTATACAAGTTATGTATATAAACCATACAGACACCCCCACAGTGGATCTATATAGAATCAGTGGCTTAGGTACTTTCAGTAAGAATACTATATTTCTTAATTACGACCCTATATTTACATAAATGTATTCCATTTCACTAAGGTAGTCAGGAGAAAAGACGAGAGGATTTAGTGGCTTACTCCCCAGGGGTCCGAACCGCTTTTGCACGGGGCGTCAGCATGCAACCCAATCAGTCTACATTATAATAAAATAAAGGTTCCACCACGAGGTCTCACACGTATGCAAAAAGCTAATAACCGAGTGGCTAAAAACCTTAACATACGAGGAAACTGAGCAAGTTTTAGCTAGACTTGGTTATACAATTTCTTTCTACTTATTTCTTCTTTAACAATAATTTAAGTTTAAGTTCTCACCGAGTTTAAACTCCCCCAACACAAGTATTATCAATTACTTACTGGGGATGTCTCATAATTTAATCCATGTAACTGTTTTTGGGACAAATAAACATTTTTCATTTTCATCGCCAACAGGGCGTTGGAGTTGGAACAAACTGTAGTTGTTGTAGTAAACTAGCCTAGACAACCATCCTGCTGCGAAGGCTCAACGACGAAGACCCGTAGGCACTACGACAACGCTGCGTAGGCCCTACGACAAAGCCGCGTAGGCACTACGACGAAGACCTGTAGGTGCTCTTAAGATTTTTTCGGAGTGGTAAGCTAGAGAACGATATTAACAGAAACAGCAACCCCACAAAATTACCTTCCCACCAATTAATTGTATTGGATTAGAGAGTGTGCCCTAATAGACAGGGTTATTGGTATATTATGTCGGCAATCCATTAAGACGATGTAGGAGAAGTCACTGACTTCTTCTGGACTGCTTTGCTTAGGGGTCACTCATGACCCCCAAGCAAATGTCAACCATTTTCGAGTAATATGATATTTTATATTTTTTGAAGTTAAAGCTGCAGTAGCTATACAACTTTGAAAATTTATAAAAAAAAATCGAAAATGGATTGCCGACAAATTACCAATAAAATAATCCTGTTTTCTATATTGATTAGAAATGTCTGATTAGAAATACCGCTCAAGTAGATGATAACGATGATTTTCAATATTTTAAGATCAAATTAAAAACTATAAAGATGTAGGTATGTACGAGTAGGTACCTTGTTTTCAAACGGGGAAGAGGCGGACTTTGACACCCATAGTAAAAGAATAGGTATAAAATAATACTGCAACAATACCTTTATTATAGGTGTAAACATCTACCTGTACCTACCTACCCACTAGGTATTCCACAAAAACATTCTGCAGTAAAACGTTGCTTTCTTGCATGCTTCGCTATAGTGAAGATAATACCTACAACTAGCAACGAAAAATTAACTACTACAAGATAAAAACATGCGCTAATTGCATTATTTTTTCGACATTATCAGTGACCGTCATCATTTAATTCCAACAAAAATTTAATAACATTTTGATTTGATTTCACTATCGCCTCCTTTCAGATAATACCTGACGGTGGCACAGATACATTCCACAGCAATACAAACGGGGAATTACCGAATGGTGATGAAGATGAGCCAGACAAAACTGAATGTAGAAATAGTACTAGTAGCACTAGCAATGGTGTGGTGTTAAGAGACCACAAAAAGATCAGTACTACCTTGAGCACACAGAGCAGAAACCCATCGAGATATAGCAGAGATTCTGACACTGATTTTGATGATCGCAAGAGCAGCGCTGGTCGTAAGACTATATCGGAGCTGGTGCAGCAGCAGAAGCGGACGAAGAGGCGGCGCCGCAAGAGCGGTGTGATCGCCCCCCACACGCCCACAGACCCCTCGCGCCTTAATGATCTGCACTATGAAAAATACGAAAAGGATAAGACGTAAGATAACTTACACTCTTGAATACTATAATATTTAATAAAATATATTGAAGTTTAAAATTTAGATTAGATCTGCGATCAAAATCAAGGCGGGTATTAACAGCTATCTAATTTATACCTTGACCATTAATCTATACCATAAAATTGATTACTTTTTATAGATCAGCTGAACAAATAAGAAAAGCTGTTATGGCTAATGACTTCTTAAGGAACTTGATGGATGATGAGCGACTTGCAGCAGTAGTCGAAGCGATGAGTCGCCAGGAGTTCCCAGCAGGCAGTCTCATCATCAGGGAGGGGGAGAGCGGCAGCCATCTTTTTGTTTCAGCAAACGGACAGTTTGAAGTCCTCAAAGGCGGACAGGTTGTAAAAACCTTCGGACAAGGAGAAGTATTTGGTGAACTTGCTATTCTTTACAAAGCTAAACGTTTCGCCTCAATACGATGTAAGTCGATTTTTCTATGGATTATAACTTTTGAAGCAAACAAAATACCTGCATTATGTTCTTCTTAAATTAGGTATAACAGAAGCACAAGTATGGATGTTGGAGCGACGAGTTTTCCAAAAGATTATGGTGCGCAGTCTACAACAAGAGCAAGATGACAATATGCGTTTTCTGGCTTCAGTGCCTCTACTTCAAGGCATTCATCCTATCGAGCTCTCGAAAATCTCCGAATTCCTCAAGAGGGTATGAAATAGTAATCTACATATATATGTTTTATAAAATAATCGTGAGAAACGAGGTCTTATACCTACATATTTCAGGAATTCTTTTCGGCGGGTACGCCTGTTGTGCGACAAGGCGACCGGGGTGACAAATTCTACATCATTCGGGGTGGTACGGTGGTGGTGACGAAGCGGGAAGGCGAGAGTGGCGAGAAGCGTGTGGGGGTGCTCGGGCGCGGGCAGTTCTTTGGCGAGCAAGCGCTGTTGCACGAGGACCGCAGGCTGGCCAGCGTCACTGCACTGCCGCCGGGAGTCGAGTGTCTAACGCTGGAACGAGGGTAAAGAACTACTGATGTCTTAAATGAGGATCAACTAGCTTCATCTTTTTAACTAACCGACTCCTTGACAATTCAAAAGTGCCTGTAATTGGTTAATTAATATAAATGCTTTGAGTTTGATAGGTATATATGACCTCTTGATAAAAACTTGCAATGTGGTTATTTCTTAGGTTGTGGTTATTTCTTAGGTTTTCATGTCAGGTTTGCCTGACTAAGTACCTCTTATTTCAAACTCGTACAGTGTGATCTCGATTTGTGACGTTGTCGCCGCGTTATGTGCTCGTAAAAACAAAAGCGTGATTAAAAACCGTAAAGTTACCTAAGTACCTATTCTTAATACAATAAAAAAAAATGGTTACGTACTTTTTATCTAATGGGGTTACGGGTTACAATTACATGCATAGAAACCGATATCAAGAAATCTGTTATTTACTAGCTGTTGCTCTCGACTTCATTCAGGTGAAAGTCGTACCTGTAGGTATAACAGCCACATTTTTATAAAAGTTTCCTATAAACTGCGTTGGTCTCAGCAGTCAAAATATAAGTGCAGATAGTCAGGACTGGTGACACGGGAGCAATCAACGTACAGTTACTGTTGTTCGTGTGAGAAGTTGACATCCGCAGCCATTTTCCATTGCTTTCGAAGTTTTTCGTTAGTGAATTAATGAAAGTCTGCGTTACTACCTAATAATGCATGACTGATGCATTCTAAGGTTTAACTTCATCATTCTCCTGCCCTTATCCCAATCTATTTGGGGTCGGCGCAACATATAATTTTTTTCCATACTTCTCTATTATTCGTCATCTCGGTAGTCACCCCCTTTCTAGCCATGTCATCTTTCACACAATCCATCCATCGTTTCTTTGGTCTTCCCCTACTCTTATAGCCATCGAAATTCATACTCAAAACTTTCCTCACGACATTTTCCTCACTCCTCCGCATCACATGCCCATACCATGACAGCCGATTTCCGCACAACTTTTCAGTCACCGGTGCCACTTTTAGACTTCCTCTTATGTACTCATTTCTTATTTTATCCATTCGTGTAACACCACACATCCCTCTTAGCATTCTCATCTCAGCTGCATGCAACTGCTTTTCATTCATCCCTTTTGTGGCCCAACATTCTGATCCATACAAGACAGCAGGTCTAACCATTGTTTTATATATCTTCCCCTTAAGTTTAAGGGGAATGCGGGAGTCGCAGATTGTCCTCGTGACCTGCCGCCATTTCATCCATCCAGTGTTAATCCTATGCTTAACCGTCCGATCTACTTCGCCATCGCTTTGCACGAGTGAACCGAGATACCGAGTCGGAGCAGACTGGGAGAAGCGCGCTATCAAGCGCTATGCCTCCAGAGCTGGAGATACCGCCGAAATCGCAGAATATATATTCAGTTCTAAGGTTTAACTTAAATAACTAAAAAAAAAAAAAAAAAGTTCCGACGAATTGAGAACCTCCTCCTTTTTGAAGTCGGTTAAAAAATAACATCCACTATAGAAACAGCTACCTTATGTCCATAAAAATTTACAACCACATTCCAAAATTAATAAGAGAACTGCCATTTAATTGTTACAAAAAAGAACTAAAAACATGGCTTAGTCAAAATAACTTTTATACTCTAAAAGATTTTATTTATTTTAAGGGTTAAATTAGATTTATTTAGATTTATAATTAGGTTGTTGTTAAGTTGTTTGTTTAAGTTATTGTTGTGTTTTTATTGTTTATTTTATATTGTAGGTTATAGGTACTAGAGAATAATAATTAATGTGTCTCTATGTTTATAGTTTTATGTGTTTTATATTGTTTTGTAGAGCATAGGTATGTAGTTTATAAGTTAGGTTTTATGCCCAGTGCACATATTATTGTAAATATTCGTATGCCACTTTTAGCGGCGGATGTGTCCTGAACACAATTATTTTATATACCAACTTTGTTGCTACCATATCCGACGAATAAATGGCTTTGTCCAACGCACAATCTCTTAAGGGGTCATTGGGTCACTCATCATTATGAACAACTTTTACTATGGAACCAAACCCGAAGTCTCGAAAAAAAATCAGCTGTTTCCTACATTTACCTATGTTCGTATAACTTGTCATAATGTTGGGAAGACCAGATTTTTTTTGTGATTTCAAGTTTGATCCCAAAGTAAAAGTTGATGTAGGAATAGGTATTCCCATAGATATTTATTTTTATTACAACCATAGATGACAGAACGGGCCTAAACTTCACATTTTTCTGTGATGTTCTATTATCCATAATTATACTACCTAGTTAAAAAAATAAAATCACAAAAAATATCAATAATAGGTACCTACGGGAATCGAACTTACATCCACAGGTTTGAAAAGCAGTCGTCGAACGACTAAGTTCTGATATAGGTATAGAGTGTAAAGCTATTCTGCAATACTCGACCTTTTGGGTTCGTCATTTTACATTGTGCGATAAACTATAGAAGAATACGAACTTAGTGCAATAATTGCTCATCCCCCATAGCAAATATCGTGTTATTTAATAGCCTAATATTAAACCAGACTTATAGGGAATATCTATGCAAAATGTGAACAGAATCTATCCGTAGTTTAGTTGCGTGATGCTGGAACATACCTACCTATATTCAGACAAACAGATTAACAGACAAAAATTCTAAAAAGTACATTTTCGATTTATGAATCGTTCCCAGACCTCGTAGCAATTAGGTACTTTTTTCAAAAATGTTCAATATATGTATAGTTTATGTATTATATTTTATGTATAGATTAATTTGTACTTCAAGTTCTAGGTCCTTGAAGTCTTGAACAAAGTAGGTACCTAATAGGCAGATAAGAAAGTTTAGGAAAGGTGTAATTTGATTTTTATAGTTTTTGAAAATAAGTACTGGGTTTGTAATGCCACGTGTTTCTTTGATTTTATAGACCATTCACGGAATTATTCGGTAATTTAGAAGAACTGAGAAAAATTCGACATGATGTGCCGAGACCATCGCAACAAAAGAAAACATCGCAAGTTAAAAGCGGTAAGACGTAATGTAAACTGTACTACTATATATGTATCGAATCGAAGAATGGTGTTTAGGTCGTTTTAAGATGGTTTTAGCCGTATATCCCTAGGGATATAGCTATCTACCGGAATATAGATACATGAAAGCGGTTCATAACTACATATCTTACTAGGCACATCAGTATTAGGGCACTCCGACCAAATACGTTAGGTTAAGTTAGAACTGTGACCTAGTTCGAAATTGGTCGCAGTAGCAAAATTAGGGCAGTCCGACAGTTTTTATATAACTATACTAGGATTATATCTATATCAAGGCTACAACCATCTTACTGTGACTTAGGCACAGAAAGGTGCCACAAGGACCTGTTCCTCGTCACCATATTTAGTTCGGATATAGCCCATTGCCATTGCATGAAACGATGTAGGTATCCCCACTTACACCACAATTACTATGCAAAGGTTTTAATGTTAATTTTTAAACGGAGTGATTCCCTAATCTCGTAACACACTATCAATAGGAATCAGTTTCATTTTGACAGGTCAACATTGCGTTATTTACGTTGCCGAGCAGACAAATTCGAACATAATGAAGGAATGGATTGCCAATTTGCTTCAAAATGATTCAGACTCCGATCGATAGTGTTACGCAATTAGGGTGCCGGTTGGACATTTGACCAAGCAAATTGGGCGAAATTAACTAGGCAAAATACTTGCGAATCCTCTTTATGAATTCTGTAACATGATTATTTTCAACACAGATAAACATTTTAAGGCGGATTAGAACCTAAAATTATCATTGACCTGGATATTTATTATTTAGCGCGCGACAAATTCTTAATCATTTTTTATATTGACGACTGGACGATCAACCATTGCTTTCAGAATTCGAATTCGTGGAACTCAAAGACTTGGAGATTGCGGGCACCATGGGTGTGGGAGGGTTCGGTCGCGTCGAGCTGGTGCAGTACAAACCCGACAAGTCCCTAACGTTTGCTCTCAAGTGCCTCAAGAAGATCGACATGGTGCAGCAACAGCAGCAGGAGCATGCGTACAATGAGAAACATATCATGATGTCGTGCAAAAGTCCGTTTATTTGCAGGTAAATGTTTGCTGAAAAATGCTGCTACCTATTTAGCTAAATACTATGACAGAAATAGTGCAAGCTAATGTTGAGTGCTTGCTGTGCCCGTTATGATTTACTAATAACTATAATTAAAATATGAACATAACATTATGAAGAACTAAAATGCCAATCTGCATAGCTATAGTATGCAGAGTGGCATTTTCGAAAGGAAAAAAAGAAAGATGATACATTTATAACATTTATTTGCACAAACCGTGACGCATAACAAATAAAAACAAGTTGGGAAATAATATGCGTCACATCAAAGCAAACGGCCATCGGAAGATCTAAGTATCTAAGAGGATTGTGAAGTGCCGATACGCGGCGCGAGTAAACGTATTTTCAAAAATGCTATCTGTTTCATACCGCTTGCTCTGCCTCCCGGGCGTGATATAGAGAGTTGCAAGTCTTGGAGGCAATTACCTAAATTTCCTTTGAAATATTGTTTCGGGCGATAATGTTTTCACCCTCTAAAACTTTACGAAATTACGACAATTTTGGTCTCATAACATTCAGTAGGTACACCTTAATCTAGGTATGTAGTACCTACGTTTTTCGTTTTTAGTAATGCAGTTCACTTTAATTAAAAAAAAAAAACGCTCGAGGAAGTTTTTAAGTCAAAAATATAGACATTTAGAAGCTAATAACTTATATCTTACGCAATATTTCTTTATAATAAAGGCTTACGGACCTAGTTTTCCATTACACCTATCTACAACATTTCCAAAAATTAAGAAAATTCCAAAAATTATGTTTACGGGGGAGGAATAACATCATCGTTTTTTGTATGAAAATTTACAGCTTCACAATCCTCATTCTTTCACTGACAAACAACGCACTACTGGGTCTAAAAGCATCACATTTTGTAGAAGAGTACCTTTTAAAATGAAAGTTAGCAGTAAAAAACGGATTTTTGAAAATTTATCCCCTAAAGGAGATGAAACATTTTTGCTGATGGGAAAACCCATCGGGCACATGGCTTGTCATATTATAAAACTGGAATTAGGTTCCTACAACGAACACGAGTCCTTGCAACACAAATAAATTGAAACCTACCTATATACGATTTTGATTAGCATTGCATTAGTTGGAGGCGCGCCATAACACCAATTTCAAGTCGTTCGTGGTGCGCGTTCCGACTCACCATTTGCTGACCTTCCTCAAGGAAGAGTTTTGGCCGAAAGGTGTGTTGTATCGGCGTTTCCGCGGCCAGCTACGCGACACCTCGCAGCGTAACACGACGCCGTCACTTCATGTGCAGTAGTTTTTAAGTTTGTTAAATGTTTTTATATGTATTAGTTTATAATTTTGTACCAATCATTTGTGTATTTTATCTATGGGCCCTAGTAGCCTGAAAATAAAGGAATTATTATTATTATTATTATTATTATTGCCATTCCACGGCATGTTGTTTATTGTTACCTAATTCGTTCGTTCGTTCAAGATTTACAAGAAAGAAAAATATGCCGTATAAAATGCAAATATCACTTGTCACCCTTATCTAATGTGCCTTGAGATAACTGGGTTACGCCTGACGATACACTTGCCCAAGTTAGAAATCAATTAATTACAACTACTTACGTCAAACGAAAATGAAATGATTATTATCATTGATTTACTGGAAATTGTTTCGCTTTTTCAGATTATATCGCACATTCAAAGACAATAAATATATTTACTTCCTTATGGAGCCGGTGCTGGGTGGAGACGTTTGGACTATTCTTCAGAAGCAGCGCTACTTTCCTGAGAACATTGCTCGCTTCATGATGGCTTGTGTAGTCGAAGCATTCCTATATTTGCACTCTAAAGATATTATCTATAGGGATCTCAAGCCTGAAAATTTAATGCTTGACAAACAAGGATATATTAAGTTGGTAGGTACTTACCTAAATTTAATGCTTGACAAACAAGGATATATTAAGTTGGTAGGTACTTATCTAAATTTAATGCTTGACAAACAAGGATATATTAAGTTGGTAGGTACTTACCTAAATTTAATGCTTGACAAACAAGGATATATTAAGTTGGTAGGTACTTACCTAAATTTAATGCTTGACAAACAAGGATATATTAAGTTGGTAGGTACTTACCTAAATTTAATGCTTGACAAACAAGGATATATTAAGTTGGTAGGTACTTACCTAAATTTAATGCTTGACAAACAAGGATATATTAAATTGGTAGGTACTTACCTAAATTTAATGCTTGACAAACAAGGATATATTAAGTTGGTAGGTACTTACCTACATTTATTGTTAAACAAACATATAGTTTGACAATGTGGAATACATGACCGATATGTTTTTGTAGGTTGACTTTGGATTTGCCAAACGGATTTCACCAAATAGCAAAACATGGACATTTGCTGGCACACCCGAATACGTAGCTCCAGAAATAGTGCTTAATAAGGTTTGTTGTTAACTAAAAGCCATCTTTTTCATTTTTTGAAATCGTCCTTTTATTAACTTTTGCACTCGACGCAGGGCCACGACCGAGCTGTGGACTGCTGGGCATTAGGAGTGCTGATCCATGAGCTGTTAGTTGGCAAGCCTCCATTCCGTGCGCCCGGTGGGGACCACATGAAGACGTACACGCTGATCCTGCGCGGTATCGACGCCGTTGCGTTCCACCCGCGGGTCGCCAAATCTGCACAAATGCTCATTCGCAAACTGTGTCGGGCTGTGCCCGCCGAACGACTCGGTTACCTCAAAAACGGAATAGCAGACATCAAAAGTCATAAGTACGTTCAAGGTTACATATCTTCATAATATCGTCATCAAGGACATGTAACGAATTTATATAAATTCATTTCGCGTCTCATAGACACTACAAAGAATCCGACACAGAGTTCCTATGTATTGTTTGACTCCAAAATCTTGATATTCTTATTATCATGTTAATTTTATGACATCGTGATTTGTATAATTCATAGTTTAACAGGTACCGGTAGCGATAAAGTTAAATGTCCATTCGAAATCGTTACACAAGATTGGAACCATTTATCATGAATGTATTAGACAAACTGAATGAGTGTACCTTTTGATCGCGACCCTGCACTAACCTGCACCAAAACCTCGTCTTATTAATTATGACTGTTCCACTGTGCAGGTGGTTCCTGGGTTTCGACTGGGAAGGGCTCCTGGAGAGGCGACTGAAGGCTCCTCTGATACAGCCTGTGGCTAGCGACCTAGACCTCACCAACTTCGAGAAGTACCCCAAGGATAAACTGCCACCAGACGAAACTTCCGGCTGGGATTTAGATTTCTAAACATCTTTTTAACAACGACTTACTTGAGTTTGAATGAATGTTTAGTCCTACCTAGGTACATATATTTACGGATACTGATAGTATTATCCACAGTAATTGTAAGTGCATCAGTAAGTAGATTTAGGTGATCATTATTTTTATATATTCAATCATAAAATATGTACCTCTTTTACTAGTTATTTTGAATTTTATTTATCCGTTGTTATCTACCCGTAGACATTAAATACAGTTATTAGAAAAGTGGCAAGTGTTCATTCATCAGTATGCAAGTAAAGCTGGGCTCTGATGGCGTGAGAGCAAGCGAAAAGCCGTGGAATGAGAATAAGGTCAGTGGGGAGAATAACAGGCGGCATATGTGTGCCAATGAACTAATGCGCGCGCGCACCGCGTCATCGCCATGTTTATGCGAACCACTGCCATTTGAATATCGAGTGCTAACAGCCATTATGTATCGAGTGCGTAAGCTACACACTTGAACCAAAACCGTATTTGAAAAATGGCCTCTGGATGAGGTCACAGCATATTTTTTTTGGTATTCCATGCCAACCTAGTAGAAATTATGCAGAAGCACGAAACGAACCGTTCCGGGGTTTCCCCTGATGAATCGCTTGTATAAAAAAGAAAAAAAAAGTGTTTTTACTGTCACAGATACATGACGTTATGAAAAAAACCGGTCAAGAGCGAGTCGGACTCGCGCACCGAGGTTTCGGTACCATCATGTATATGTATTTTTTGTTGATGATTTCAGAAAAAACTTTGCTATTTAGAGATATCGTTTTTTTTTCCTGTAATCTATACATAAACTTCTATCACAAAATAATTTCAGATTTTTCTCTATGCAAACTTTGGAGATAAGGGATAACGGTATTTTTTTTTAACATTTTTCATCAAAAGTCGACATTTTTTTTCTTTTTTTAAAACGAAAAAAATGTTTGAGAATGAGCAAACAGCGCTCTTTCATATGATACCCCACATATTAGTAGTTATAGTAGCCCCACTTCGAATTTTTAAGACCGTTTCAGTCCGTTGCAAAAAAAACACATATATTTTTATTTCTTTCTTATTTGCAAACGTCATCTACAACTGTTCCAAGTTTCATGTTGATAGTATTAGTGTTCTTGAGATACCCAGCTGTGACAGACAGACAGACAGACTGAGTCACACCATAAAGGTTCCTTTTTACCATTTTGGTACGGAACCCTAACAAGACAAGTATGATGAAGGGTGACGATGTATGTTTTTGAATATTGAATACCATGGTTTCGTAAAAAGTGGTTTTGCTTAATAGATAATAATAAAATCTATGCATGCAATACTGGCTTAAAAAGCACAAAAATATAATTGATTGTTAGCCTGTAAGTAAGGGTTCATGATCCGGTTTCAATACGAGTGCTCAAAGCTTTCAGACCTGAAAAAGAAGGCAGGTCTATATCATAACAGGTCTAAGAATATTTCGGTAACATTTTCACTAATTTGAATATAATCTAATCAGTTTATCAGTTGTACACTTGACAGATTGTATAACTGTAGACACACATGAGTCGCCTACTACAAGAGCATTGATCTCAAGTTGCATATAAGTAGGTGCAACTTTCAAATGTTCCACAAAACAACCAGTTAGTAAAAGAAATAAAAAGCTAACATCTGCAGTATTAGCAGGTCATTCACTGCTTGTGGAATAGAATGCTGGCTTGTACATATTAATGCTGGGGAGACGACATGGCAAGACGCGATGCCCTCCAGCGCCGGTCGCCGGACGCCGCGCCGCGCGTCGCGCTCGTGGTCCGAGCCGGCTGCGGCCCAGCTTCGAGTCAGTGCAACTCCAGTGAGCCGACACACTCCGCACAGTTCGAGCGGCATGCGGCACTCCGACACTGGCGGTCGTCGCCAGTCGCCACCGTAGTAACCGGCTGTTATCACGCGCCACTCGTGCCACGATCTAAACGCGATGCAAATTCACACAAACTGATCGAATAATAAAAACCACAAAATGCCATAAACCCAACAATAATTTTCAGTATAATGGGAAGCGGATGAACGTAAAATTCTCAAACTAGTGACATTCGGATGGTGACCAGTGTTTGTTTTGCAGTGGAATTAAAATTATTTCAGAGGTGAGTTTTGTTGTGAATACCGGCCGAAGTGGAATGACGCTGTGACGTAGTCCATTTACAAAATAATCATCTTACCAAATCAATATCCTGAGTCCGATAGTTAGTCATGAAACATTCTTCACAATACCCTCGTGGTTTTCGTGACGGGACAGTTTAGAAACTTGGCGTTAAAACACCAACAGATAAACATTACTCTAATACTATATGCTAGTCATTTGACTGAATATTCAAATAATGTTTAGGCCTAAAAAAAAACAGTTGGTCTGAACTAAAGTGAAAATTTTTAAGCATTATCATGAGGACGATAATTTTCGTAGGTGATGTAGGTATAGGTAGCTACATGCCGCTGATCAGGCCTCGCTTTACAGGGTGACTGGTTCATCTGGGAGAGAGAAGGCGCGTCCGGCAGTAGACAGCTACAGGTTGATGATGATTACCTGAAAAGATATCTGAGTACTTAATTATCCCTCAGTTTGTGCTCTCGTAATTTCGTTTATAAATGAGAATCGAGAATACTTTATGTCATTGATACTCTTTACAAAAATGTTAAGTAGGTAGGTACTACGACTGTAAAAAGGTTGACATACCTTTATTGACTGGTAATTAGTGACCGATACACATGATTGTACTCATGATAACAAATAACTTTTGCTATGAAACCAAACATGAAATCGTGAAAAAAAATCAGCTGTTTCCTACATTAAATATAGGGAACAGCTGATTATTTTTTCGCAATTTCAGGTTTGGCCCCACAGTAAATGTTGTTTGTAATGATGAGTAGAAACATGTGTTTAAGTATCGGTCACCAATTACCAGCCAGACACCCTATATACTGAATATTCTAATAATTAAAAAGTCTTTCTGGCGTTTTAGGCCCCAGGTCCAGACCCGCTTCCGCCAATCTTCTACATTCATAAAGCTAAAAGTAGTTACAATCTCATAAGATACACCAATAAAAACCGCTTTGATACATGGCTCGGACTACCTAGTCTACTTACTAAATATAATACCTTTTATAATAATTAGTGTTTCATTAGAATCGGCTACACGCAAATGCTATCGTAAAAGCAAATGAGAACAGTGAGAGTGCGTGATATCATCGAAATAGTTGTCATCGAGAGAGATGGAGGCGGTGTGCGCACGCGCTGACACGGCGTGCGAGGTGCGCGCGCTGGCGGCGGCGCTGCACTCCATCAACCTGTACTGTGCCTCCATCAGCGCCGCACTCATGTGCTGCTGTGCTCCTATACACAAACACTACAGGTACACACGACATATCAATACTATCAACCATTTACCATACTTCCAACAATGCTGTAAAGCTTAATCCCCACTGATATTGATCGTGAAATAAAAATCCGCCTTCGTTTATCAATAAACCGGAAAAATAACAGTTTCCTTATTTATTTTTAAAAATATCATATCGTTTTATGCTGTGTGCCGCTTTATTTGGTTTAGAAATAAGGAAAGGATAATATAAAATTTGTCTTTCCTTATTTGTAAGTAGGATAATAAAATTCGGCTGAGGGGCTCGCGGCTCTATGATGACAGCCGCACGGGTCGATCGAAGGTTAAGCTACGCTTACCGCGGTCGGTTCGTGGATGGGTGACCATCCATTACATATCGAGACCCAAAGCAGGTCCCGGCGACTGTCAAAGATCTACGATTGACAGTCGCTAATACGGGTAGTCAGTGGACGCCCAAAAGTCTGACAACCAGTCTTACCATGGGATAGGTATCAGGTTACTCTGTAACTGGGTTGTGAACGTCAAATAGGCAGTCGCTCCATGTAAAATGCTGGTATTCCACTGCATCCGGTTAGACTGGAAGCCGACCCCAACATAGTTGGGAAAAGGCTAGGCGGATTGATGCAGTATGAATATTTAATAAAACTCGGCTGTTGAATGTTAATGTTGAATGTTTAAATAATTAATTAATAATTTTTTGCTATTAAAAAACAAAACGTAAGTATATTATTTTAACGTTAATTAAATACTTTGTTTTTTGTAATCGCAACCGTTTGACTGCTTTAGATCTCTCTGCTTTAGATCTCTCTCTATGCTTTATGCCCAGAAAAATAACACTGATGGGCTGACAGCCCTACACACCGACCATTCCAAGACACCGTCTCTTTGGTTTGCTCTTTTTGCTGGGGAGAATTTTTAACCTCAAAATCCAACGCAGGCACTCCAAACGATGGCGCGGACAAAATGTACGTGGAATAGCAAGCCTCGTGCTGGGCGTGGCTTGGTGCTGCGATGCAGCTGCAGCGATGCTCCGGCCTGCGGACACGGTGCGGCTGGTGGCCGCTCTGATGGCTCCCTGGTCGTGGCTGGCCGCGGCTGCCTTCCACGTGGCCCTGTGGACCCGGCGCTCCTCAGCCCCCATCCTCTACCTCGTTATATACTGGATGCTCGCTACCATGTCTGCGGGGACAATCCTGTGGCAACACTTCGTCACGGGAGCTGCATCTACTCACGTAGAACTATACGTTCAAGGCGTTTCGTTACTGATGACATTACTGATATTCGCAGTTGACTGCGCCTGTTTCTATGACGAGGTAATTTATCCATCATACTAACTGCAATAATAATAGTTTCAAAGGATATAGCCTATTAGATAGTAAAACAGGGATACCTAATATATTTTGCCAAGGGCTTCAGAGCAGAAGTGAATTGACCATGGTTTAAAATCAGCAGATGGAATAGTGTACCTAATTACGATCAAAATCATACTTGGATATGCCTATCCCTATAGACCTAACATATTGTTACAAGCCAACTTCATACAATAACAAAAAGGTACCATTGCGTTTCACAAAGGATCATCAAACAAAAGCGGTGAAATTTAATGGGGAGTAACCATTAGGCCTTAGGACGTCATTCCATTTAGGCATCAGCACAGGCAATATAATGTCATGCTTACGTTCGGATGATGGCAGTGTTTGCTATGGTAAACACGGGGCGATTCATTAAGAGGTACTTTTTTCAAACGTTAAAAAAAAATCAAAATACCAATTGTATCGGGTTATCTTTATTTTCATACAAAAGAATAATTCGTGACATTTATTTTTTTTAAAATTATTTCTTTCAAATGTTGGCCGTAACTGCGGTTAACATGGTCCATTCTGAAGATCAAATTTTCTAGAAGCGACCGAGAATTTCGAGTGGTATTTGCTAATATCGCAAGTAATATTGGCTTCCAATTCCTCAATCGTACCCGAGTTATCCATGTAGACTTTGGACTTTACATAGCCCCAAAGTCTAAAGGTATCACGCGATCTTGGCTACCAATTAAACAGTCCGAAGAGAGAAATTAACTGTGCACCGATTTGTTCTCGCACAGTTACCGCCAACATTTTAAAGAAATAATCTTTAAAAAATAAATTTCATGAATGATTCTTTTGTATGTAATCGGCATACCGATAAAATTGGTGTTTTCATTATTTTATTTTTTTTTAAGTGCCTATCTCTATATGAATCACCCAATATGAGAGCAAAGAGCATAGTGCGTGGTAGTGAGCACGTATCTCACGCATTATTTTAGTTAAAAACTATTGTTAGTAGGCTGGTATGCTAATTGATTCTAGGAGCTAGCTTTGTAAGCTGATCCACTCATCCCCTTAGTGCTAGCACTTATTGACTTAGCGCATATAACTTGATAAGCGTTCCGCTTCCGTTTAAGCCCATCACCCTACAGTCAATTCAGCAAGTCTCCGATTAAAGAAAACCTTACCGAGCTGCAAACACGAGCGCATATTCCGATGACTCTTTCAAATTGACACACCATTAAATATGGCTTACTAGCACCTTGATATTAATATTTTGCAAACTAATATATTTTTAAAGAATCTTCTAAAATATTACTTTTAAAAAATCATATTTCAGTCTTGAGCCAGATTAGTTGTCATTCATTCATTCTTTACAAACAGGAAAACATCACTCAGTCATTCACCGCTCGAATGCTTCCATCACTTGATGCAAATTTAGATATTGAATTACCACATGCCTAAACCTATGACTTACTTATTTGGCTGTATTATGTGTAGATATATACTAATGTAAATGTCCTCCATACTATTCAAATTAAGTAGTCTATAACACGGCTCATCGGAGCTAAACTAGTTAGCGTGTATAGGTGTATTGTACTTAGCTGATTGTAGTTTAAATATTGGTACTTAAATAAAAATTTTGCGACTAGTGACTGTAGGAATTCACGATTGCATATTGAAATTAAATTATACTTATACGAGTAATATCTACTGTTTGTAAATATTACTATGTCTTCAATAATATATACCAAGTTAATAGTAACGAGAATGCCGGTGATACGTGCGTATGTGCTGTGCGTGTTGTTCGCATATCATTATCCTCTAGAAGCGCACGTTATGAGCCACGGTGCCACTTTCTCTTTAATATAACTGAATTATATGACAGATTATTGAGCTTAAAACTAGGAGCACTATATAGAAGCATAGGTGTGTGGTGTATGAGTCAGGACGGGCCGCCGCCGCCGGCGCCAGCCGTCGCGCAAGGAGCACATCGGAGGAGACGATTTCCACAATGCGTCTGGCGCCGCTCTCAGATGGCATTTCCCATGAGTGCACGTGCGGTCAATACGAACGAGATTTTACGTGATAGCTATCAAAGTCCTCTTTATAGGTGATCACGCGTTATAATATCACAAGTTGATGATATTTTTTAACATGGGAAGGAAAGTTGGAATTTGGTGGCGTTGCTCAATATAGCTACTTATCTGAAAATATTTATGACATACAAAAGATCCTAAAAAAAAAAGAGAAAAAAAGAAAAGAAGAAAAAAAAAAGATCCTTCTATATAATCTTGATATTAAATTATTATATTTCAGGTCACGAAACGTTTCAGAAACGATCTTAAGTCAAACAAGCAAGTCCCCAATATATGTTACAAACATAACGACACACACTTCTATTCTAAAATCACGTTCTTTTGGCTAAATTCTCTATTGAAAAAGGGATATAAATCACCACTAGAACCAGATTATTTGGGAGAACTACCAGACGAGGAACACTCGGTTAAATATTATAAGGAATTTGTTCAAATATATAAAGACCAAGACGTACGTACCTACTGCCTACTTTGAAGTCGTCGTATCTTAATAAGTAGATACATAACTTATCATTCATATTGCTTTTCCACAGGATTCTAAAGCAAAGGAAGCAAGCCCCAGTCTGTGGTTATGTTATATTCGTAAAGTATGGCCAAACTTTTATATTGCTGGAATATTAAAATTGTTTGGAGATTTGATCGGTGTAGTGCCTCCTTTAGGACTATCCATTATAATCCAGTACATTGAAGGTCCGACTAAAATATATGACTCCAGTGCACAAGTGACTCTTGAAGAATTCTTTAACAACGGATATGTAATGCTTCTCATAATTACGATGGCACTAATTAGCCAAGCATTCTTATCTCAGAACTCAACACATTTAGTGACGGTTGAAGGCACAAGACTGAAGACAGCTCTACAAGTTCGTTCATTTGTTACGACAACTCAGCTTTTGTTAATGACAATGTTGTTGCTGTGATATTTTTAATATTTACTATGTAATATATAATAGTTGCATTTTATGCAGTTTTTTATTGACAGAGCATGGTGTATGATAAGTGTATGAGACTGGCCCCGTGGTCATCGACCGACGCTGACGAGGACGAGGAGTCCCACCTGCTGCACGACACCGAGGACAACAGCTCCGCGAGGAGTGGTCTCATCACGAATCTAGTCTCGCAGGATACGTATAATATCATGTCGTGTGTTTGGATCTGTCATTATATCTGGGCGATACCTTTAAAGGTAAACTGTCACTGTTGATAGAGGCAGTCGATTATAAATTCTCAATATTTTTTATTTAACTTTTGTTTCAATTACAGGTAGTCGTTATATTGTATTTATTATACACAAAACTGGGCGTGAGTGCAATCATAGGAACCGCTGCAAGCGTTCTTGTAATCACGCCATTGCAGTTTTATATCGGAAAGAAATTATCGGACAATTCAAAGGATATCGCAAAATGTACCGACCATAGATTATCGAAGATGACGGAAATATTACATGGCATAGACGTTATCAAACTTTACGTTTGGGAGGATTTGTTCAATGAGAAAATTTTACAATTGAGAGAACTTGAACTGAAACTCCTTAATAAGGATTCTGTTTACTGGAGTTTCTTAAGTAAGTGCTTATTAATAAGCATCATCTTACTCAATGATATATTTCCAAAAAATTGTGCCGGTGTTTATCATTTTCAATATCATTTCAGCTTTCACAACTCAAATATCGACGATAATGATAACAGTTATCACTTTTACCGTATATTATTTTATAGAAAATAACAGTCAGTTAACGGCTACTAATGTATTCGCTGGATTAGCGTTTTTTAATCAACTCACTGTTCCCCTTCTCATACTGCCTGTAACAGTGCTAATGGTGATTCAAGCGATGGTAAGGAAAACATATTAATATTCATTTATGTAAAATTGATGTATTAGTTCTAACTAGCCAACTACCAGTAAATAAAGATTATATTTTTGTTATCTAGGTTAGTACGAAGAGAATTAGAGATTTCTTGGAACTTCCTGAATCGAACAATGTTATTGAATGTAATGATATTGAGGATCAAAAGAAAACGACCAAAGAAGATACAAACCAGGAAACGTATATTGATAGAAACGAATTTGACGACACTTATATAATCAATAAAGATGAACCCGATGGAGCTGAATGTGCTGATCAGTTTTCTGATGATGAAGTATTCACAATGCCAACTCGTAGAGCTGACTCGTTAGTTACATTTCGAAACGCAGCCTTCACTTGGGGCAAAAGGAGCGACATGCTGTTAGAAGTAGACGATCTAGAAATTCCAGCAGGTGAGAGTCGATTACCTGTTTTATTTTAGTGGTTCTTGCCGTGATGCTCGTAGACATATGACAATTTGTTGCTGAGTCTGGTAAATAATGTAACAATTTAATTTAAATGATCATTATCGTAACAGGAAAACTGATTATGGTAGTTGGTACTACCGGAGCTGGGAAGTCTTCGTTGCTATCTGCGATCCTCGGGGAGATGTATTTGGACAGAGGTGACGTCGTTTATAACAAGTAAGATTAAAACAGTTTTCGCAATACAGTCTTTATCGGAATAACCGCTGAAATATACCAAAGGGGGTATCACAGGGATTTATCTCAGGCCTTTCTAAAACATTGAACTGTTGACTGGTGGAATCTATATTTAAAGAACACCTCCCTTAAGAATGAACTGTCTGGGCTACACGTAGGTACACACGGCTACACATCAAGCTATAAATTTCCAGTTTACACTGACCTCTCATTGTAAGGAAATCCTATACAATGCGAGTTCAGCTTATACTGAAAATGTATAGCTTGATCTGTAGCCGTGCGTACAACACGTGGACTTAGCCGACCAGCACAGTCAACTACAACTAGTGTCAACATTCCAAGATTGCAGTGACAGCCACGAACTAGCTTTGAATCGAATTACAGAACTTGAACATAAATTGTGTGAAGCCAAAAAGGCACTATCTCACACAGAGTGCATCAAGGTCAGCAGTTGCTAGCACCAGTAATCTATTTGATGAGTTGGTAGATAATAACTCAAAATCAGTGTGTGAGCCAGGTGTAACGATAGATTTGACTGGTGATGATACCTTATCATTGTGTCCTAGTGTTATGATGAGTCACAATACATTAAAGAAATATAAAAAGAGAAGTCCTGGCTGACTGACTCACTCACTCATCAACGCCCAGCCCAAACCCTTAAACCTAGAAATTTTGCACAGAAGTTCCCTTTATAAGGGACAAGGAATAAGGTTGGATTTCCCGGTAATACGTTTACCTGGGATATTTTACAACATCCATGGGATATTTTACGGCGGTGAAGCCGCTGGCAAAAGCTAGTAATTAATAAAATGAAAGCTGATGTTGTGTGCTTGTCCGCCGGGGGCCGTGTTACTCTATAGCTTTTCTTTATCAGATGACGAAAATAATTATACAAAGTTGATAAAATAAATTAAAAGTGCCTTTTAAGTGCCCATTGAAATAAATGATTTGACGCTATTAAATTAGAATATTTTACCAACATTAGGAACAAACGTACTCGTATTCTCTATTACCTAATTACCTACACGCCGTCCGTCTAACGACTCTCCTGGGACAAGAAGTCCTCTCCGTAAACGAAAATAGCGTGGCAATTTAAAACTAATAACGTAAATTAAAACAGTAACGTTGTACCTACGAGTATCTCATATAGCTAAATTGGTGAACGAATGACAGTATCTATTGTACCCAGCTCATCGCTCAATTCACACAATTTTATTACGCAATTATACACTAAACGAATGATCTTACACCCAACGTAAAGGCAGGGAATTTAACTACATTAAGATTAAGATATGTCAGAGGTGTTTAACTAGATTTTAGACATTCCTAATCCTTTGTCAGAAAACCTAGTAAATAAGTACCTACTTATATAATCTTCATAGTAGAGATGGTGTTCTAGCGTTCTGCTAGCTCTAGCGTAGGAGTGAGGGTTGCAAATAGTGTCCGACCGAAACACGTATTGCAGCCGAAACCGAAACTGTAGCCGAATTTTCGGCTCCTCTTCTGGTTTCGGCCGAAACCGAAACCGAAACTTATGAAGTTAACAAAAAGTTTATTTGACATTATTTTCTGAGATATTTTATTGTTCGTAAATTTGTTGCAATAAAGTATCCTTTTTAACCGATTTTAAAAAAAGGAGGTTTCTCAATTCGACCGTATACGTATATATTTTTTTTATGTGTGTTCGAGGATAAGTTCGTCGTTTATGAACCGACTTTGATGATTCTTTTTTTGATGGAAAGAAGATATCCCAAGGGTGGTACCATGATAAGGAAAACAGGATCTGATAATGGCATCCCAGAGAAATCGAAGGGATCCTTCAAATTTTATAGGCACACCTATAGCGATTTGGGTATTTTTTATAGTAACTCGTGAATTTGCTCCGGAAAGCATCATTTGGTGAAGCGGAACTGATGAGGACGTTGGCCATCAGAACTACTCAATAAAACTTATTTCACGGGTTGCGATTTGATTATTGCTAAGCAATTTATGCGCGTCATAATACATATATTGAAGTGGAGCTGATAGTGACTTCACAATCAGTTCCAGTTCTCTTGGTTCCTTACTGCCTTACTGGGAGAACTCCTCAACAATTAACGTCCTTGTATCGGGAAAAGCAATATTTTGTAAAAGTACAAAGTGGAAAAAACTTCAATTTCGGAAGTCGATGGCAAAAAACTAAAATACAGATCCAGACACCGACTTCCGAATTTATAGTTATTTTTCACTTTGTAGTATTTTTTTGGAAGTCGGTTGTTTTTTTTTTTTTTTTTGTAAAAAAGTTTTTTTATAAAATACTTTTGCTAGATTTTGTGTGGAAAAATGTAAAAATTTCAATTTAAATAAAGATTGAGAAATGAGCCCTAACTTAAAAATGAGGGCCATAACTAGCACGGTGTATAATATTTTACTGTTAGCTTTTGTTTAGCTGTTTGCTTTTTTTTTGTTGTTAGCGTTTAGTCATTTTTCAGGTGTTCGATTCAAGTCTAAACACTGCATAAATTTTTGCATCAGCAATCAGCGATGCAATCTCTTCGGAAGCTCGTACAATTCAGCACTGTTAGAAAACGCAATTTTTAAACTGTAGGGAGGTACTATGCGCCGGTGTTGGGGAGAACTCCCCAGAGGAGGGTCCGGTGACGGACAGCCGCGGCGGGTTCACGGATGAGTGCTAACGCGTGCCCGTGTTCCCGCCGTAAGCGGCAGAGGAGGACACTGTGGAGTTTTAGTGGGTTAGAGTCCCACATAACTGCACTATCTCCCCGTGGTAGTGCAGTATGCAAAAGCATTTCTCCACGATAAAAAAAAACCTACTCAAACCAAACGAGTCACCAAACCGCGATGCAGCGTCGAAGTGATCGCTGAAACGTGTGAATTGTCTATTGTGATTGTGACCGATCCTTTATCTTTTCTGTGGTTGCCCCTTAGAGCTTGTACCAATCATCCAGAAATTGAATACTTCAGTCCCTACTTACAGCTAACTAATTACAGTGTTCTTAAAAAATAGGAAGTTGAAGGCCATTTACAAGTTGTAATAATATATCGACCCTTTGTCCACAGGAACTGTTCTACGTGGTACGCGGGACAACCGCCGTGGCTGCTGGAGGGGTCCGTGCGCAACAACATCGTCATGGACAGCTCGTGGTGCCAGAGGAAATACGGGCGCGTGTTGAGAGCTACCGGCTTGAGACCCGACCTGCAGCTTCTACCAGGCAAGAACGCAGAACGGACGTTCCCATCTGTACCTATTATCAATTTATCAGGCAACCTTGTACCTAAACACAATCAGTCAGCGTAGATCATAATCAAACTGCAAACGAATGAATCAAGGCACATGTATACAGTTACAAATGAAACCATTAATCAGGAACGATCGAACAATGATGATTATTATTATGCATAGAGATATGTATGTAACATACTACATACATTTGTGTATGACGTGTAGTGTATGTACGGTAGGATTCATTATGCTTGCGGGCTTGTTTCCAAACAGAGGGTGACGCAACTCACCTCGGCAGCCGCGGCGCGCCGCTGTCGGGCGGGCAGCGCATCCGCGTGTGCGTGGCGCGCGCGCTGTACTCAAACGCGCAGCTGCTGGCGCTGGACGAGCCACTGGCTGCGCTGGATGCGCCACTAGCGCGCCACCTGGTCGCCCGCGCGCTGGTGCCGGCCGCGCGCGCCGGACGCACGGTTGTCGTTGCTACCAACAGACTTGAACTTCTCCATTATGCTGATTTGGTAGGTTCCATCTCCATGTTCTGAGAACAGACACAGGACAGAGGACATTTCTGTTGAACAATAATTCTAGAATAGGGACGGTAGTAGTTTAATAATAGGTCTTTACCTATGAAATTGCCGTTTTGTATGAACAAATTTAAACGAATTTTTTTCATGCATTTTTATTTCTATTAATCGAAGTAATCACCCATGCAATCAATGCATCTTTGCCAACGCAGTGGCAGTTTATTGATGCCCTTCTTAAAGAAATCAGCTGGACGGGAGGCAACAAATTCTTCAAAGGCATTTTGTACTGCCTCTCGGGTATTGAATTTTTTTCCCGCCAAGAAGTTATCCAAATTCTGGAAAAAGTAGTAGTCTGTAGGCGCAAGGTCTGGTGAGTAGGGCGGATGACGGAGAGCTTCCAACCCCAGTTCTTGCAATTTGGAGACCGTCTGCTGTGCAGTATGAGGTCGCGCGTTGTCGTGCAGGAGCAGCGGAGACGAGCGATTGACCAATGCTGGTTGGAGATGTGCCAGCTTCTCCATCATTGTGTTCAGTTCTTCACAGTACACATCTGAAGTAATGCTCATCCCGTTTGGTAAGAAGCTGTGATGAATCACACCGGCGCTAAACCACCAAACAGTGACCATCACTTTTCTAGGGGTAAGTTTTCGTTTAGGGCATTGTTTAGGTGCTGAACCAGGATCCAACCAACTTGCTGAGCGCTTGCGATTATCAAACAGAATCCATTTTTCATCGCAGGTAACAATGCGGTTCAAAATTCCTTCATTTGTGTGTCTGTTGAGCAGTGCAAGGCACGTCTCGACGCGTACTTCGCGCTGGCGATCATTGAGTCCGTGGGGCACCCATTTGTCAAGCTTTTTTACCTTGCCAATTTGACGCAAATGGACTAATATTGTTTTGACGCTAACGTCGAAAGCTACTGCTAATTCAGCCGTAGATTGTGTATCATCAGCTTCCACAATCGCCTTTAATTCGTCATTGTCGACCAAAGTCTTCGGACAACCGCGAGGTTCATTTTTCAGGTCGAAATTTCCAGAACGGTAGCGAGCAAACCAATAAAAAGTGGTGCGTTGGTTTGTAGTATTAGCTCCGTAAACGTCGTTAATGTTGCGTGCCGCTTGTGCCGCGTTGCTGTCACGACGGTACTCATATTCCATAATTACTCGAACTTTTAACGTATCCATGATGACGAAAAAAATTGAAATGCGATGAAAATGTAACACTAATCAATAAACAAATGACTACTTTTGGAAAAAAAAAATCCATGTTTTTAAAATAAAATTAATTTGAAATTAGAATTCTTAGCCAAACAAAAATTATTTTGATTTGAAATGGCCAGTACTGCAGAACGGCAATTTCATAGGTAAAGACCTAATTAATATTAGATGCGACACAACCGAATCGTAGGATTCATCAAGATTTCTTAACTTTAGGTACTTCCGAGATTTACGAAACAAATCAAGCTACGGCTAATATCGGCAATTAGAGGCTGAAATGGACCTTGCGATAGGTGTAGGTACAGTAAGCAACAAAAGTCGATTACCACTTGCAGTTTTTTAATCTTAATTATTAAGCGAAATATTTAATTCAAATCGGAACAGAAAGTACTTAACATTTGAAGAACATTAATTCTTAACAGTTAAACGAAAAAAATCAGTATAACGAATCATTTTGTGTTAATTTAGATGGTGTGATTTAAGTAGCAGTCTTAACCGACTTCTGTTGCTGACCGTACAACAAAAATAAATAGATAATTCCATTTTGTATCAAATCGAATTTGAAGCGAAACATCCGACAGGTAGGTTAAGTTAAGATTACAAAACTGGTTTATTGTAAATAAACTAGTACCTGTAAACTTAGAATAACATCCTAGGTAAAATATCCGTTCCTGAGTCTTTCGCTCCGTCGTCGTTTAAAAGCATTTAATTCCACGTTATTTTGATGTTCCTCCTTCCTAGATAATAGCAATGGAAGAAGGTCGCGTGGCCGGCATTGGGCGCGGCGCAGCTTGTGAAGGCGCGCTGGCTCGCTGGGCGCGGCTGGCGAGCGAGGCGCGCGCCGCGGCAGCCCGCGCTGGCGCCGGCCCGCCTGGCGGCACGGCGCGAGAGCGGTCGCGCCTAGTGCGAGCGCTAAGCCGGGCCCGGTTCCACAGCAACTCTGAAGAGACAACGGTAAAAACAACTTGTAGCCAGGTGATCTATATCCGAAGGCTCGCTTTCCCCCAAATATAGGTAGGTACCGAAACTTGAAATTATGTCAAAACGAGATCGCTAACGGTTATTCAACACTCATTGTAAGTTTGCAACCAACAATTTGTAGGTATCTAAAATTGAAGCCAATTAACCAAAGCCATTTTTAGCGATAGGCAATAAAAATATTTGTAGAAATACCTACATTCTTAGGTACTGGAACATGAAGTCATCTTCATCCTATTCTTAGATACGGAAGGCGCATGCGACTCTGGTATAAATTTATCTTAATAGAATCTTAAAATATCAAGCAATAATTGTTACACATACATAGGCTGCTTATACCTTATAAAGTCAGATTTACAGAATCTAAAAAGTTAGTATAAAAACTAAAACCCGACTCCTACTGAAAAATCACGCTCTAAAAAGTATTAAACAAGAAAATATTCTCATCTGAAATAAGAAAAACACAGACAAATTAAAAATCCGGAGTCACACGTCATGTTACGTTAATTTATCGTCTTATATCCAACAGCACCCTAATTGCGTAACACTTTATCGATCGGAGTTGGTTTCATTTTGAAACAAATTGCTAATCCATTGCTTCATATGTTCGAAACCATTTGTCTGCTCGACAACGTAAATAACGCAATGAATGTTGCTGAACTGTGAAAATGAAACTAACACCAATTGATAATGTGTTACGCAGATTACGTGTGACTAAGGATTTTTAATTTGTCTGTCTTTTTCTAATTTCAGATGAGAATATTTTCTTGTTTCATACTTTTTAGAGCATGATTTTTCAGTTGTCGGGTTTTAGTTGCTCGAGGCTTTGCTAACATGCACACGATAATTGGGAATAATTTCTAAAATCACGCCTTAGATGTGAGCCAAACATATTTTCTCTCTCTCAAAATGTAAAGTGCCACTTACATTACTTAGTAGCCACTTTACATTTATAGAGAAGAACTAGCTTTTTCCCGCGGCTTCGCCCGCGTGGATGTCGGAAAGTATCCCACGGGAAAAAAATACTCCCTAAAAAAAAATCCTCCCTTATTCCTTGCCCACATTCTAAACCTCTGTGAAAAATTTCAGCTTTATAGGTCGAATGGTTTGGGCTGGGCGTAGATGAGTCAGTCAGTCAGAACTTTTCTTTTTTTGTATTGACATAGCTTCTGCCCGCGACGTCATCCGCGTGAAATTTCTTTTTCCCCGACCCACCCCGTCACATCGCATTGTTTGCCCGCGCTATTACGTCGTTTTCGCTTAGTGTTCTTTCTGACTTTTTTTCTTTTTGCTCGGTATCAGAGTCCAAGAGTGATGCTAAATCATAGCCTTCCTCAAGAATTGTGCTATCAAATGCAAAAATAATGATTAAAGTCCGACTGGTAGTTCCAGAGATTAGCGCGTTCAAACAAAAAAAAGCGTGTTTGTCAGCTCCGATGCACGACTGTAGTTTCCTCCTGTTTTATATGCCGTTCCGAGTTTCCGACTTTCTATTTTTCGGTCATTTCTGTCGGACTGGTGTTCTTCGATGAATCAGTGTTATACACAAAAGCAACTTAAAGGCACTCGTCCTCCCCCCCTCACCACATCTCTCACCACCCCCTCTCCCTGTAACCCCCCTCTCAACCCCTCCTCCTCTCCTACTAACCTATCTCTCAATCTCCCCTATCATCCCCTCCCCACCCCCTCTCCCTCCCCATTCTCCTCTACCTCTCACCCCCTCTCACACCTCCTTCACCGCTTACTCTCCCCTCTACTCTCACCAACTCCTACCCTCCCCCTCTCCCCCTCACCACACCCTCCACTTCCCCCTTTCTCTCCTCACCACCACCTCCCCTTCCCTCTTTCCCTCCTCATCACCCCCTCCCTTCCCGCCTCCCTTTCTACCCTTCCCTCTGGGGGAAAAGCTATTAATGACAAACTTTATTACTTGCTTAGGCAAGTATTTGTGCCAAGTTTCAAGTTCATTAACCAAATGAATAAGATTTTTCATGTAAACTATACTCCCTGTTTTCACCCCCCAGGGGTGGAATTTTAAAAAATCTTTTGGGACATTTCCATAACTTGACCGAAAGATTATTTACACCAATTCAAGCCCCGCAGTAAAACCTGCCCTGTAAAATTGACCACCCTTTTTCACCCCCTTAGGGGTAGATTTTCGAAAAACCCTGAAACACGGTGTTCTTCATTTTTGGTCTCAAGTATAAATACTGAGTTTCAAGCGTTAAAATTTCTCCATACAAACTTTGACACCCCAAATCCCCTTTAGTAGCTTTAGGGTAGCTTAGAAGAACAAAAAATTACAAAAATCATAATTTACTTAGATAAATATTCGTACCAAGTTTCAAGTTTATTAACTCAATAAATAAAAAATTTCATACAAACTTCCACCCTCCATTTCACCCCTTTACGGGGTGAGTTTCCTAAAATCCTTTCTTAGCTGACGTCTCCTACTCATAATCTACCTCTGTGCCAAATTTCATCTTCGTAGGTCCAGTAGTTTTCGAGATTTCGTGTTTAATCAGTGAGTGAATTAATGATTGAATGTATGAGTGACCTTTCGCTTTTATATATAGACTATATTATGTATTTTGGATAGGTTTGGAGAGAAAATATGTTTGGCTCACATCTAAGGCGTGATTTTAGAAATTATTCCCAATTAGCGGGTGCATGCAAGCAAAACCTCGAGCAATAGCTAAGAATTTAAATATATTTAAAATCTGCTAATTAAGCCTTTTCATTTGACACCCAATACGGGTTCATTAAAAAAAAAAAAATTTTTTAGTTCATGACATTGTCCTCTAGAGGCCGCCATATTCAATTTAATGTGACGTCACATAGCCAGCGGAAGATCAAGACGCTTCCAACCACGGAACAGATAAAGAGCTGTTCCGTGCTTCCAACGATACCTCATTTGTCAAATTATGAGAAGTAGTTTAGAAGTTATGAGGGAACAGATGAACATACATACTTATACATACCCGTCAAAATCATAACCCTCCTTTTTGCTTCGCCGTAGTCGGCCAACCGCATATTACAGCAACGGGCCGCCGCAGCGCAACGCATTTTCATACAAAAAAATGCGGTGCGGGTGCAGCCCGTTTGTAGTGTGCGTTGGTTCATAGAAAATGTATGAAAGTGATGAAGGAGGATGTTTTTGCAATGCGTTGCGATGCAGTTCGGCCCGCCCTAATTTGTACTTATTTTGTACTGCACAGGTGGGCATCAGTGAAGCGGCGGGGGCTCACCTATTGCCCGAAGTCTCGACGTGTGCAGGCGGCAGCTGGCGACGTCGGGTGTCCTCTCATCCGCGAGTACCACTCTCCAGGCAGCTGTCCTCACCGCCACCATCCATGTATAACTCCAAGTAAGTTTTTGGTGAACCTGCTGCGATAGTAATTTTACAAGCCAGAAAGGCAGATTAATAAAATTGGTTGACGAATGCCGCCTTTAACTCCAAACTTGACTAGGTAGGTACTAGCTGACCATTCACTGGGGCCCGGATTAAGGGTTCGGAATTGCTAACCTAACCTAAGCAAAACGAACAATCACGGAGCCAGGTCGGGTTCAGAACCTTCGAGTTTTTTTTTTTTTTTTGGAAGTCGTTAAAATTTCGGTGATTACCTACCTATATTATTTTTACAGATGGCGCCCGGATGTCCGACGCGCTGTGAGTGCAGACGAGTCCAACGCTGCTTTACATAGAGAGGCCAGCTATCTGCGACGGTTGCTGAAGCCCAGGGCACCTCGCAGTGTCAACAGGTGCTTTTCGATTTTAAACATTTTAAAGTTAAAATTAAGATGTTTTAGCTCCTAAATACCAAGTTCAAAGAGTCAATTCTCGTTATTTCTAGAGTTGGCCCTCTTTTTTTTAATTTGATCACGGATGGTTTGGTTTGCATCCAAAATATAAAGGAACAAATTGACAAAACGAATCAATTTTGTTCCAGATGGACACCAAAAACTTTACGACGGCTTATAAGCTCAGATTCCGAAACCGCACCAGAAGACAACCACACTAACGGTTTGTAATGTTTTACCTCCAACATGAGCTAGTACGCACGGCTACACATCAAGCTATACATTTCCAGTATAAGCTGATCTCGCATTGAATAGGATTTCCTTACAATGAGAGGTCAGTGTAAACTGGAAATGTATAGCGTGATGTGTAGCCGTGTGTACGTAGTGTACTAGTATGTAATTCCAATTCTTCAGTTCCAATCTCTGTTCTTTCTTCTATTCTAAGCTGCTTAATCTATTTTAGATGTCGTTGATGACTCCATGGTTGACACGACGCCATATAGTTCTCTAACCTCCAATGGCATAGAAACTAGTAACACCATAGTCGTTGATGAAGATTCCAACTCATCGCAGAAACCAGAAGAAGTCAGTGAGGTGAGAAATTTTATCTTACGATTCCAGCAACCTATTTTATTTATAATATAATTATCTATTATGTCAATTAAAATTATATCTATCTATGTATGTATTGTATGTATTGACTGCTTTTTGGCACTTACTTCTCCTGTAAGTAAATGCAGGCCCGGACTTACAGTTCCACTAGGCAGGTAGGCACTTGAAATTTTAGCCATTTTGTCATTATGAAAATTTAGCAAATAAAATCCTCCTAGTACAGAAAATATAATTCTTTAGTCGAATTAAATAACATAAACATCAGAAATAATGCAGTATAACTGTGTTACCTACATTAATAAAGGGTCTTTCAAATAGAGCGGGTCGATGTTAATAATCTGTGGCGGCCATTTTGTTTTGGCGGCAACTGTCAAATCTGTTTTTTCTTATTCAGTCACTGATGCCAAATCACCATGGCAAGTTACACGGTTGAGCAGCATGTGCAAATGATAAAACTTTATTATCAAAATGAGTGTTCGTTAGTGCAAACGTTGCGCGCATTGCGCCCATTTTACGGCAGACGCGGTGGCCCTTCAAAGTCCACTCTCCAACGATTGGTGACTAAATTTGAGACGACCGGTTCGGTAAACAACCAACCAACAAACACCTTTACGTCAAAGGAACGCCAGATCGGCCGAGAACATCGCCGCTGTACGTGAGAGTGTTCAGGAGACTCCGACGCAGTCGATTTCTCGCCGTGCTCAAGAACTCGGCCTTTCGCAGACCTCAAGTTGGAGAATTTTGCGTCGGGACTTGGGTCTGCATCCGTACAAGATCCAACTGACCCAAGAGCTCAAAGTTAATGACCATAGACAACGCCGTGTGTTCGCTGAATGGGCATCGGAACGCTTGGAAGAGGACCCCGATTTTGGCCGAAAAATAATCTTTAGCGACGAGGCACATTTTTGGATGAATGGTTTTGTTAATAAGCAAAATTGCCGTATATGGGATGACCACAACCCACATGAGGTTCACCAGGTGGCAATGCATCCACAAAAAGTTACTGTTTGGTGCGGATTTTGGTGTGGCGGCGTCATTGGTCCGTACTTCTTTGAAAACGACGTTGGCGAGGCCATCACCGTCAACGGCGAGCGCTACAGATCAATGATAAACAATTTCTTTTGGCTTGAATTGAACAATATGGACGTGAACGACATGTGGTTCCAGCAAGATGGCGCTACTTGCCACACAGCGAACGACACAATCGACATTCTGCATGAACGGTTTGAGGGTAGAGTTATCTCTCGCAGAGGTGACGTGAATTGGCCACCAAGATCGTGTGATTTGACTCCGCTAGACTATAACTGTAAGAAAGAAAAAGAAATCGGACCTCTTCCAGGCAAGGTGCTGAGCTCCCGTCGCTTTCCATTGCATCTTAGTACTCAATGTTCTTGCTTTAATCGACAAAGTAATATATTTTCGTACAGTAAAATATATTACTTTGTCGATTAAAGCAAGAACATTGAGTACTAAGATGCAATGGAAAGCGACGGGAGCTCAGCACCTTGCCTGGAAGAGGTCCGATTTCTTTTTCTTTCTTACGGTTATAGGTACCATGTTATGAGCGCGGGGCCTGGTAGCGTTTGCTATCCTGCACTGTCCGCCTGCACTGTGGACCTATTTCTACAGTGTAAAACTATTGATGTATAAATTGTATAATCTATATCATTGGTCCTCAAGAATCAGCCTGAAAATTGTTGGTCGCTGTCTACCAACATTTCAATAGATAGGTATACCTAGATTGATTATATTCACTTATTTATAGTACTATTGTTTCTGTTCAGTGTGCTATATGGTGGGAATACGCGCGAGCGTGTCGCTGGTGGGGCGGCGCTTATTGGGCCACTGCGGCGGCTGCGCAAGCGCTAGCGTTGGCCGCAGACTACTGGCTCACGCACACCACCTCACAAAGCGTGGGCACTGAGCTCTCTGATCAACAGGTACTTATTTAATTAAATAAGACGTTCATCTTCTCAAATGAGATATGATAATGTTACCTAATCAGCATAAGCAATGTCTTGAAGCCATGTTCGTTTTCAGCAATTAGGTAGTTTCGCTTCCTATTACATGGGACTTAAAATACCTAACTGGTGAAATGTGGGTGCACCTACTTATGCATGGGCCGACGTCTTTAGTAAATACGGCGTGATGTCATGATACATATTACCTACTCATTCATCGCAACTGTTCCCAAGGTTTCATACAGCAAAGGAAAATTGATTTTGTAACTAATGTCAGACTTGGAGCGGCGTGCGAACATACGCGATGTGGTGTGGGGGCGGCGCGCTGGCGGCGGGCGCGGCGCAGGCGGCGAGTGCGTGCGCGTCGGCCAAGGCGCGCCGCACCGTACACGACCGCCTGCTGCGGGCCACGCTGCGGGCACCCCCGCATCATCTGCGCACCGCACCGTTGGGCGACACGCTGCATCGGTTCTCTGCTGATATTTTGGTCATCGATAAGGTAAAAAAAAAATCACAGATGGCAAATGGTACCTATCTAAATACTTATTTATGACGCCTTATATACGTCAAAATAGGTGAATAGGAACAAAAGTGACTTGCTTATCTCCGATGGAATTTAAGCTAAATTCGCTGAATCAATTGTAATTTAAAAATATAACCTTTATAAAAGTTAATAAATATTATTAGGTATTATCAACAGCTTTCTGTCCATAAACTGAAAAGATTTACCGATACCGTCACCTTTGACACCACGGAATTTTGATTAGGTTGACCTCACTCTTTGATAAGTATAGTAAAAGGGGAGCCTGCCTGACCGAAACTAAATATCGATATTCCTTCTCAGAAACTGCCGACAGCAATCAGTCGCTGGGCGCAGCTGGCCCTCCTATGTACCGCGGCTGTGCTGGTTAACGCCATCATCGCGCCGTGGACCCTGCTGGCGTCGATACCGGCGCTGTTGTGCTACCTCACCCTGCAGTCGATCTATCTAAGTAACGCTAGGTAGGTATGCGTATGTACATACGCAGTAAGTAAATGATATTAGCTAGGAAGACGGGCAATGGATGGGAACGCGCTGTTTGGTAGGAAGAGAGAAGAGAAGAGAAGAAAAAAGCTACACTCAAACATAGCAATGGTGTGTGGTGAATTAGGTAAAAACTCCCAGAAATTTCTACAGATTGACTTCTTTTTGTAACAAAAAAAACCTAAAACAAACGAGTTCATGATTCATTTATTTGAAACCTCTGGGTTGGTACTATAACGAATTCCAACAAAGATTTAGATTAGGGTTTTTATTTAATTTGGTAGGTACCTAGTGCTATTGACATTAAATCGAGGAAGTCTAATAATTTAACCATTTGCTCGAAATCCAGGGAGCTTCAGTGCGCAGAGGCCCACAGCGCAGCGGTGGTGGTGTCTCTGTGCGCGCAGACCTGCGCAGGCGGCAGTACGATTCGTGCAGGCCGCCTACAGCCGCGCATGCGCGCCACGTACCAACGAAGTCTTGACACCAATCATAATACACTGCTCCTGCTGAATTCAGCCAATCGCTGGCTTGGACTTACTTTGGTAAGTGATGCAGCCTTTCATACTTAAGTACTTATATAAAAAAGAAAATAGCCATGTTTTTCTTCTTCTTCTTCAAACAAGGCTGTTCAAGTGAGCTTACTATGCCCTGGCTCACACCTAGATATGGGTTTTCGTCAATAATGCAATGGTTAGGGTCCCAGGCAGGTTTCGAAATATGGGTTATAGTCAATGTGGCATCGCAACGGTTAAGTTACGAACGCAAATTCGTTTCCTGACACGAGTCATCTCGTGATAGGTATTGTTTGCTCTCCTACTCTTAGTTCCTCAGATGGCCAGCAATATCTACCAATGTCATATTTTTCAACTTATTACGGGACCTAGACCTGTCCAGCAGCAAACGTGTTTCGGCGGCAATAATGATGATGATTACAGGACCTGGTAGGAGCAGGCTGCGTATGCGCGGTACTGATGGTGTGCCTGCAAGGAGGCGCGAGCGGCGCGGCAGCGGGTCTGGCCGGTGCGTACGCGCTGCTACTGCCCGCATACCTCGCGCATCTGGCCAAGTGCCGCGCCGACCTGCATCTGCAACTGGCAGCGCTTGAGCGCGTGCATAATGATACCAATGTGCCGCAGGAGGATTATAGGGATGACTGTAAGTGAATCTTGATTGGCTTGGTGTTTGATAGCTGTGTTACGTAGGTACTTCCGAAAACTTAACTGTTCGAATCCGTGTTATAAATAAAAGTAAGTAATAAAAACTTTATAGTTCAATGTTCAAGAGAGCATTACAGATTCAAATAGCGCTAGCCTTCACACTAGGATCCCCTGTGTCACGGAGAAGTACCTATCTAATGAACTAAGGATCGAAATCGAATCGAAAAAAGAATGCATCGCACCCTAGATAAAAAGATTGGAACGTCGTCGTCGTGGTATTGTTTTTATTAATAACAGCAAAGAACAAAACTTAAATAAACGTGTGGGAATATAATTCCTAATGAAGAAGTATATTATGGTGATGAATTTGAATGTCGTTGTTATACTAAACAATCGTTTGTGCCTTGTATATTTTCAGGTCCATTACCTGTTGGATGGCAGAGGAACGGAAAAATAGAATTCGAAAATGTCAGTATTCAGCACGAACCGGGCTCGATATCGATACTTAAAAATATCAACCTGACGATTTCATCTGGTGAAAAGGTAATCCAAACATAATTGTTTCCATCTTCTCATTTCTGTGTACAGTTAATATAAGGATGTATACCTAGGTACTTACAGTAAGTGCGGGTTACTTTGACTCTAGGGCATAACTTTGGCCCAAATCGAGACAGATGTTTACTGTCATTAAATCCACACAAGGTTCCGCAAGTACGCGTCTATATCACCATCTAATAGTTACCGAAGGACATACGACGTTCGGTTGTGTGATCGTGACACTTCGGGCAGTTTATACAGTTGTCTCGATTTGGGCCAAAGTTATGCCCTAGAGTCAAAGTAACCCGCCCCTACGGTACCTATCTAGTAGGTAGGTACCTAATGAAATTAATTAATCTAAGTCTTGCCTAACTCACTCAAAATTATGTTAATTACCTACTTAAAATGAAGTAAATAGACCTAAGCAAAAAATTAAACAACATTGAAATCAAATTAGAATAAAAACAATGAAAAATTATATAATTTTTAATTGAGATACCTACCTCGGTACCTAACGTAAAAACATTGAAGCTGGAAATTGAAAGATGATGAGTATTTTCTAATAGGTAGGATAGAGGTAGGTACTGTTCTACTAGAAAATACTTATAACTTAATTTTAAGTAGGTACCTACTTAATATAATTTTATTACCTTTGCTGCATCAATCTGACTAGCCTTTTCCCAACTATGTTGAGGTTGGCTTCCAGTCTAACCGGATGCAGCTGATTACCATTATTTTACATGGAGCGACTGCCTATCTAACCTCCACATCCCATTAACTGGGTAATACGATACCACTTGGTAAGACTAATTGTCAGACTTTCGGGCTTCTGACGACCCGTAACGACTGTCAAAGATCCATGAATGACAATGTGCTTTCCATCCACGGACCAACCCCGGCAAGCGTAGCTTAACCTGATGGATCGACCCGCGCGGCTGTTATTACTTAGCCACGAGCTCCTCTTTATTTATATTACCTTTGTTACATAATACTTACTAAATTGTAACCTCACTAGAAGAAGTCACTGGCTCCTGAAATCAGTGAAGGTTGTACATTTTTTTGTAACCCAATTTATGCCAATAAAGAATTTATGTATATTCCTACAAAATCAGGTAGCAATCTGTGGCCGGAGCGGTAGCGGGAAGTCCACTTTGTTACTGACCTGCGCCGGCGCGACCACAGTCGGCAGCGGCCGAGTACTGATCGACGGCGAGGATATCACGCGCGTTCCGCTGCGCACGCTCAGGCATCGCGTCGTGCTAGTGCCACAGGACCCCGCTATGTTCTCTGGCACGCTGCGGGAGAATCTCGACCCTCTGGCCGTGCATACTGATGAAGAGATTTGGCATAGCTTGAGAGCCGTCGGGCTGTTGGACTTTGTGTCCGCTCAGCCTGCTGGATTAGGTATCTAAAATTATTATCACACCCTCATGCTAGATAATGTAAAATTCTACTGGGTGTAATTTTAATCACCGTTATCCGCTTAAGGTCATTGTAGGTACTGAACATTATGGGATTGGGCATTTTGGATTGATATTGGGATTATTATGGGATCAAATCTGAAATCGCGAAATAAAAATCGGCTTTCGCCCTTAGTAAAAGTTATAATCAACGGTGATTAAAATTACTCTCTGTATGTTATGCAAACTTAACCTAAAGTAACTCATTATAGCCCCGGGGTCTAGCCGAGCAATAATTTTGTACTGAAATTCATTATAACCCGCTGGTCAATAAAGTGATTTGAATTTGGAACAAATATGTTGATGTTCCAAATACAAATAACTTTTTTTTACAAAAAAATACTAAAATTTAATTCTTTTTATTACCTCGCAGAAGGTGTGAAAAGTAGAGTAGGTATTCTACTCGAGGATAAAGGTGTCTTCGTCTTGAGCGATCTTGAATCCCTCGCTGCACTTGGGAGTCAATACAGCGCCCGTGACGTAAAACACTGCTTTATCCCCTTGGTGAATAATCTACTAAGTATCTATAATCTTCTTTCGTAAAGTCAAGAACCTTACAAGAGATCTATGGTAAAAAGATTAGCCAATCAGCAAGAGGTTGCTAGCGGGGGTGCGCCCTGAAAGAACATCCACGAATGGCAATACTCAAGGTCAGCAGGCCAATTAGCGTAGTGGAGTAGAAAGGATCAGAACTCAAACTCAAAGCATTTATTTCAAATAAACCAATTACAAGCACTTTTGAATTGTCAATGATTCGGTCAGTCAGAAAGATGAAGCTAGTTGCCCATTCCAAAGCGTAGTAGATCCCTATGGAGAAGAACAGACAAGAAACTCCACGGACACTCTTTTAAAATCAAAATATTTTTACAAAATATTGGTTACATCGTTCATGTTGAAAATATACATGTGAGAACCATGTAGAAGGACGTGCACGTTAAAAAGCGTCCGTAATAAAAAGATAAAAACTAAAACAACTAAATTAAATATTAAAATTAAAAATAAGCCATGGCAGCTAAGAGACGACCAGTCCTAACTGACGGCGCCCGTTCACGAACATGACGCTTGGATCAGCACCAATTAGCTCAACCATTTTGAAGGGAACTTAATGATCTAAGACACGCCACCACCAGCGAGACTTGAGTGAGCATGACATACTCTCAACTGCCAGGGCACATTCAATCAGTGAAAGACGTACCCAGTAAAAGGTAGCTTAATAGTAGCTACATAGTGTTCACACATGTGCTATGCAATTATATAATATATAATAGTAAGAGATTGAATTCAAACAATGCAAAGAAAGTTTTCTCTCTTCTTAATCTTCAGCAGCTCCAACAATATTTTCGAATGCTAATCAATTAGTTAATGCGTCCTTGTAGAGCAGGACAAGCATTCAGCCAAGCATTTTAGTCAGCGATGTAATCCTCCAACTTATAATATGCCTAGCTGCATAGTGTTCGTTTTATACAAGATTTAAATATCGTTTCATTCAGCTGGAGTATATGGGGAGGTATTTTATTATAACATTTTAAAGTACCTCATGAAGGATGAGTCTACTTTAGCTAGTCTGAAACCTATTTGAACTAATTGGTCCCTATTTCTAGTCCTATAATTGTGTCTTTCACCTCTTTCACAGAAAAAATTAGATTTATCCTTACGTACATGATGTTTTCGTAGATATATTGACAAGGTACCGACATGATGTTAATATCTTTAAACAGTTCCCTTAGAGAATTGCGCCTGCGGAGGCCATATATTGCTCTGACGGCTCTTTTCTGCAGATTAAAAATAGACTCTATATCTGCAGCCCGTCCCCATAGTAAAATACCGTAAGACATAATACTATGAAATTAACTGAAATAGACCAGCCTCGCGGTATCTACATCAGTGAATTGACGGATTTTTCTCACCGCATATGCTGCTGAACTTAGCCGTCCTGCAAGAGATGTTAAATGCGGACCCCATTCCAGCCTTGATCCCCAGGAAAACAGTTTTATCGACGAATTCTAGTTTCTCTTTATTCAGTACTATGTCACAATCAGTACTTTTAACATTTGGTAAAGCAAATCTTATACATTTAGTATTTTTCCCATTTAATACTAAATTATTAGCAGTGAACCAATTTTGGACCTGCAGTAGGGCGTTATTTACGTCGTCAAGATTTGATGCACGTCTATTTATCTTAAAAATTAAGGATGTATCGTCAGCAAATAAAACCATTTGTGGTTGGTTTTTAAATAAATGGGGTAGATCATTAATATATACTAAAAAGAGGAAAGGACCCAATATCAAGCCCTGAGGAACACCTATTTGTACTTTTAGACCGAGTGAATTGACACCATTTATTTGAACTTGTTGTTGTCTATCATTTAAATAAGATTTTACTAAACTGAGCGCAAGTTTATCTAGTCCGTAATGCTCAAGTTTCAAGAGTAAGGTTTCGTGATTTACGCAGTCAAATGCCTTGGAGAGGTCACAAAAGATTCCTACGGCATCTTGGGCCTTCTCCCACGCTGAAAATATGTGTTTTAATAAAGTGACACCCGCGTCAGTCGTGCAACGTCCTTTGGTGAAACCAAATTACTGATCGTGCAAGATTTGATTGGTGTTAAAATGATTAAGCATTTGATCGATGATGATCAGAAACTTTATTACTACCTACCTACATCTAAATTCACGTGAAGGTTGAAGGAAGGTAGGTTTTTGTTTGGTTCTTGCAAACATTCTGGGAGTATACTTTTGCAGAGTGCAGTGTATGCAGTCGCTCCGGTAGCTCAGGATGGAGTGCAGGGCGCGTGGGTCGCGTGGCGGCTGCCCGCGCAGCGCTTCACGCGCGACTCGCAGGTGCTCTACTACTAGACGAGCCCGCTGCAGCGTTGGACGCTACCGCTGAAAGAGCGCTGCTTGCGGCGCTCGCAGCAGTCGCACCTCACACCACCATCATCACTGTTGCGGTAAGTAATCATTTATTTTATCAAATAACCCATACACTATAGCTTATTATGATGATTATTGATGATATACGATTACGGCCCACTCCCTCTTATAGAGAGGCCTGTGTCTCAGCAGAAGGAACATTAAGTATAGACATATTATGATATGCTATAGCTTTAGCTAAGAGCTGTATAAGAAAACTAGCTTCTATATCCTACCCCAGGATTCAAAAGGTATAGGTAATATGATGAAAGGTATGGGGATACCCATACCTTTCATCATATTCGTCTAGCAGTTTAGCCGTGAAAGTGTACAAACAAACTCGCATTCGCATTTATAATATTATAATTATAAGAAAATATCTAAGTACCTACATCACTAAACAAGAGCTACCGACTGAATGTTCAAAAGCAATATTGACGATCATGATAATCATGCTTGATCATGATAATCATTGATAATCATGCTTGGTCCGGAGAGAAATAGTCCTGAAGTCGGTCGCCTACTCGTAAATATAGTTAGGGTTTCATACGAATATGAGCCTTATTAACCTTAAAATTCATATTGGTATTCGCTTTTGGAAATATGAACCTTAACATAACCTTAGCATATAAATAACGACGGCGACCTCCCAGCTGAAATTTTTCGAGAAATTCACTTTTTTTATCGTTTTGAATGTTTTAGTGATATCTCCCAAGTGTATTTTTAGTTGCAACAGCATTAAATTAAAATGTAGAATACCTCCCAAATAAACTAACGTAGGTATCTAACCGAATAAACCTACTACAATATAATAAAATATACGAATTCAGCATTTAATATAAAGCATACATTATTATTATTCTAAATTAATAAATATTTAACTAATTTTTTACTTACCAAGAAATTAAACGTTTTTTTCAGTTTGTGTAAATTCTTGACTTTGTCAGTTTGTGTTATTGGCACTTCGCCGTCGTTATGGTTCTTCGTATGAAACGCTGACTGTACTTAGCTTAGGTAGTCTAAGCACACTTTATAGATCTCAGGCCGCAAATTCGGAGCAGCGTTTCTTGTAGCACGCAGTGGAGCGTTTAAGGGTATATATACATCGATAAATTTTGTTATTAAAATTCCTATAAAACCAAATGAATATGGACATCAATTTGGTTTTATAGAAATTTTAAAAACTCAAAATTTATCGATCCACTGCACGCTACAAGAAACGCTGCTTCGAATTTGCGGCCTCAGCGTCAGGCTCCCAGCGTGCAGCGTACGTATGTCTACGCTTTTAGGTATAGGTAAGTAGCTATTCGAGCTAACTTGTCTTTTTTTATGTGCATGTGTTTCTGTGACAAAATTTTCCGTTTTCTTTCCAGCACCGCATATCGTCAGTGCGCGGGTACGAGCGCGGCGTTGTCCTCGACAGCGGCTGCGTGGTGGAGCAGGGCGCTGTTGCCACTCTGCTCGCGCAGCCCGCCTCGCGACTCGCGCGCATGCTCGCCGCTGCGCAACGACCCAACTAACCCAACGTGTGACCTTTCTTTTTGAACCACTCTTGCTTCCGGGAGTGTATAAAAGACAGATTCATGATCTGAAATCTGCATACGTTAAGGTCAAGTTTTCGTAAAGCAGCGTGGCGTTGTCTAGATGAGAAGCTTATTCGAAAAGGTTCCTAGAACTCGAAATAACTCACCCAGTCACCCACTGCCCCTCGGCAATAAACATGAATATTTGTTTTAAATTGACTAATCTAACGGTTAGGAAGACACAGCTTTGTATTCGAATGCCCAGTATTTTAGTAACTTAAAAGACAAATGAACTTTAGCATTTCCCTAGTACCAATCTTGTATTTCAAAAATATGCTCAAGATTCGTCCGATTTCTTCAAACACGCTAGATTTTTGCACCGACCCATCTTTTTGATTTACAAGTCTGATACAATGCATATTTTATTAAGTAGCGATGCTAGTTAGTCCGTGATTATAATGAATAAACTACAGGGTGAATTTTTCAAGTGGGCGTGGATAGCCAAATCCGTAACTATGGCGAATATTGTAATGCTGAATGCAGTACAATCCTTGAGACGTCGAATCCAGCTATGTATTGAATACAATGGTCATCATTTTGAACAATTAATCAGTTAGGTTTAATAGGTAGGTAACAAAGGAAAAATAAAAAAAGTATTTTGTTAAAAATGAGCTCTTTCCTTTAGTTTGCCGAATATCATTACTTCCCAGAATTCGATCCTTATTAGCGACACTATCGAATGGTGTAATAATAGTGTTTTTTTTTTTTTTTTTCAAAATCAACGTGTTCGATTCCTGGCTAGAAATATTGATTTTTCATATATCCAATGATGCAGTCTTAGTTTTCATCAAAATCGAGCACGAGATTCATTCGAGTATTTTTCGCTATTCCTCATAGTTTCGGATTTGGCCATCCACACCCACTTGAAAAATTCACCTGTATATCTTGCCGAGAAGCATAAGTTTTATACTGACATTCTCGTGCTGACATTGAATAATTATATCGAGAATAGTTTATCATCCAGCAGGGTGTTTTTATTTACCTATTAAAGCATTATATCAAGCAATTAAAATATGACCCTGAAAGTCAGATAATAAACTATTCATAAATGAGGAATAATTATTTATAAAGGTGTTGACATTGAATCTCAACTAGCCATTTTAACACACTATGTTCGCAATAACTACTGACTTGTTGAAAGCAAGAAACGATTGAACTAATTAAGTTTATAATCAATCGCGACTATTAGACGATGTAGTAATTTATTTTCAATTGTAACTCGTTTGTTTCAAATAAATGACAATTAAAACAGCCGTTAGTATGTTTCCAGATTGTATTTCCAATAGAACAACAATTGCACTTAACCTCATTTAAAGCTCACGAGCGCGGCGCGGCGCCGCCGCTAACAAACGACAACGTGCTGCCAGAGTCAACGATACTTCATAAAATTATATCACTACATAACAAATTACAACAATATTTACGTTGGCACCGAGTTATATATAGATATATAAAAACATGTGTTATCACACAATATAAAAATATTTACCTAAAGTACTTACGTAAATACACTTAGACAATTCTAAATTAAATCTCGACAAGTTCAATAAATTCATTGTTTCTTACGAACTACATTGGTATTCAAGTGATATCGGACAGGACGGGCACATGTACATATTTTACAACGTGATGCACTCGCCCAACAATGAGTTCTGCGGCTGTTATATCTTTGGTAAAGTTATTCGTCCCATTAGCAACTCGACAGCCTGAAACGCGGATCTACGCGAGACACTATCGCTTCTTATTTTTTTCTGTAATTACAGCGTTCAACCGGTTAGTTAAGTTGCAGCCAGTATTGCTGCAGACCTTTCCTGGGATCTTTGATGGTTAGACTAAAAAGGTTAGATTTACAGAAAAATATTTAGTCCAAGATTGGAACTATTTAAATGGCATTTCATAGGCAAACGGAAGAATGTACATTGCAAGCAACAATAATATCCGACTATCGATTGGCCGCTATAATAATAATATTCGACTAAAGCCTTGTGCTTAACTATGTGACTTAAATTAGTACAGCATTCCTAACTAGTCTTAGTAACATATTCACGCCCGATAGTCAGGTTATTATTGTTCGCAACTACAAGATTCTCCTCCGCGGAATTCTTTGAGAATCACAAATTGTGTGTCGGTTATGTATTTACAATAACATTACATTTATTTACCACGTACAAGGCACTAGATTAGGACACTTCATTTTATCGCCACCACAAACACAAGGCGCGGGCAATGTTAGTCTGCCCGAATTTTCACAATAAAGGCTCTTACACCCATAAGACAGGTCACAGTACAGAAAGTACGAATTTTGGACCACTCTTGTTATACAATACCAGATAAAAGATAATGTTGACAATGTGATACCTTTTTAAATTATATTTCTTTCTTGTGATGCTTCACCAAATATTTTACCCAATAATAATTTTACATCTAAGTTTTATACAAACCTGAGCCTTCATATGCATAATATGACGATGTTATGAAGGCTTTAACAATCATGATAATTTTGTGAAAACCAACAATTTTATACAATTTATAAACTTAGTAAAGTATACAAAAAGAAGTAACAATTTAGATATAAGCTTACACTTCAAACCGGGCAGTGTTTTAACACTTCTGTGATAGTCAAAATAAAAAGCAAGGCATTAGTTCAGTAGCAACTATTTTTTCGCATATTCTACGATCAGTAAGAAATATTTGCTACTCAACAGTTAAAATATACTGCCAGGCTTCATATAAAAACATTATATTATTCGCCCAAACAATGGCTCTCTTTTCTCCAATTTTTTTTTTTCTTGAGGTATTGAAATAAACAATAAATGGCGGAGTCAAAATTAAGGCAAACGTGGATCGAAACACGCAATAGAAGTTGGCCGAAACGCAATATTTGAACAAAAATAACACCCCTCTTTTTCCGTCTGGGGTTAATAAATAAAAAACAACAAAGATAAGACGACCAACCTCACAAGTCACAAAGTGGTTTAGTATTTTTTTTATAGTCAATGTTTTTTGTCGGTCGAATATGTAACATTCTGCATTGATACGCACTAACAATGACCGCACCGACTTTTGGTCCGAGCTGACGTGAGATGTTGCATGTGAGGACTCTCGGAACAAAGTTGACGGCGTCTCCCAAACAAAAGTTGTCGAGAATGTATGTTTTATTCGGGAGAGTCCCCTCCCTCGTTGTACTCGCTAGGCGACGCGATCACGCGACCTACGTGGGCTCCGTCTTGACACCGGCGCTGGCGCCCACGGCGGCGCGCGCCTCATCGGGTAGGCGCTCCGGACTCGTCAGGATGTCCGTCGTCGTGCACAGCACGCGGAGAGAGTTCAACACCGCTGGTGACAAATACGTACATCAAAATAATATTATCTTTCTTCGAAGAAAAGAACAGGGTAATGGTGCATGAAATAGTACAGTGTAACTTTCACACCATACCGCAGTAAAACTATTATAATAATGCTAAAACTAGGAAATGAAATTCGAGATCAAAAATGTAATTGTGTAGTTTGTCGAAAAGTACTATAATATAGTGTTAAAATTGTAGGCATACCTTAAACAGGTAAAATATTACACAGCTTTCAGCTTTAAAGTGACGTAAACTACGATCCCAGAATAAATTATAATTGTATCAGTATTACCTGGGCGCATCTCGACGAGCGAGCAGTGCTGCTCGGCCCACAGCAGCGTGGTGCGTACGAGGTCGGCGGCGCTGCTGCACGACACGCACGAGCTGAACGACTCCACCAGCGCCGCGCTCACTACGCTAAACTGTATGCGCTTGATAAGGACTTGTATTGTTTGTGTATGAACGCGATCCTTTGGAACTTGAATGAAATAAAGATCGCTATCGACTAAAGCCTTTCGAACTGAATGAGTCAATGGGTGGTGGTTGATTGGTGATTTTTTTTTTTTAATCTGGAAGTAATACCAGGCCAGGCGCACTCTGCGTTTTTGGTATGAATCTACAAGTACGCGGCGGGCTCGACTTGTCGCGCCAATTCAGTGGGCCTGCGCACCGGCCTAGTCGCACGTTAGTTCGATACTCAATCACGCGCCGCGTCGCATCATCCGTTCGCATATTTCATTATTATTATGTAGGTTGGTTGGTAAAATAAAACAAATTCAGTATTAACGATAATATTTTTTTATAATTTCATTTTCGGTAACTATAACTTACCTATATCAGCACCCGAATTCTAAGGCGTTCAGCCCGATACCGATGATCGACATGGCTATGCCTGTCACTGTCTTAATGAGCCGCGCTGAGCGAGACGGAAGACGGAGATAACTCTTCCGATCATCGGTATTAGACCGAATACCTTAGAATCCGGGCACTGATTACTGTGTTTAGGTTACATACAAATCACCCGGCTAGTCCCTACACTATAATACCATAATTATTCAAGGCAATATTAACTTGCATAATCTGCGCTAATCAAGATACTTAGTTGAGAACCGACATTATCACTTTTGTTGAGAACCAACATTATCACTTTTGTTGAGAACCGACATTATCACTTTTGTTGAGAACCGACATTATCACTTTTGTTGAGAACCGACATTATCACTTTTGTTGAGAACCGACATTATCACTTTTGTTGAGAACCGACATTATCACTTTTGTTGAGAACCGACATTATCACTTTTGTTGAGAACCGACATTATCACTTTTGGGTGTTGGTTCCTGGACTATCTTGTTCGCGTCGTATGTCATTCCAGATTTGATACGCATGTACCGACCTACCTACCTACCTAAACACTTTGTGGATGGGAAATCATCAAATGACTTCTCCCGCTCTGGGCAGAGCGGGAGGGCGTGTCAGACTTTTACTGACTAAAACCCACCCATGATCCTTCAGTTGCCTGTGCCAGGGCCACGGTATGTCTTTCGAACTACCCGCGACCCCGGCGGCTACCTAAACACCTAAAAGTTATATCAAGTTTCATAGACAATGTACACACTAACGTATGCGTTTGCCTATCTTCTTAGCTTAAACTACCAGACATTGTAAAATAAAATAGTTTTCTGATCTTCATACTACAAAGTAAGTACCGAGCCTAGGCTTATTTGAATAGTCATTTGTTCACTACGCACATAACTGGTAATTAAATATTCAATTTAATTATCATTTTTAAAGAAGACAACCCTAACGTAGTCAGAAGTATAAGAGTTACGCGAAATAAAGAGTGGCAACTTCTAGGAGAATATAACTGTAGGTAATTAGCGCTGTGCGATCTGAATTGCACTTTATTGTGTCCTAGCAAAAGTCGCTATTTATTTAAATGATTTTGCGGAGTGAATCTTCTGTACTCGTACTATTATGTATTCAGTGTTTATACAGCAATCTCTAAATGTACAATACACGCCACGAAAGATGAGACTTGACCGCGCCTCCCGCGCTCTTTTCGCCGCTCCTGACGCCCGGTAGCTTCCCGCGCCTCAGAGCTCATACCGCTAAATGGACCTAAATCCTAAAATCATCTACTGCGCAAGTCAAACCACGTGGTGTGTCAAGTCTCATCTTTCGTGGCGCGTATTGTAGGTACTATTACTTACAGTTTATGGTTATTGGTGTGCATATGACAGATTTGTCAAAAAAAAAAACAGATCCAAGTCAATAATAAACTTAATACAATTGTTTTAATATTGTTAGACTCCATTAACAATGTAACGCAAGTTATGATGCAATGACGAACGACTTTATAATAAAATTAAACCAAAATAATTTTACAGCGTTGGGGTGTGATACATGTTTTGTATAAGAAATTAATCTAAAATCAATATGCCAGCCTTGTTGGGGTCGGCTTCCAGTCTAACTGGATGCACCTGAATACCAGTATTTTATATTGAGCGACTCTTTATCTGACCTGCACAACCCAATTACTGGGTAATACCACATCCATCATACAGTCGTCTGACGAAGCCCGAGCTGCATACGAAGTTTGACGAACTCGGGCTCTTGTCGGACAATTGTATGATATATAGACTGTGGTAATACGATGATACGCCTTGGTAAGACTGGGTGTCAGACTTTCGGGCTTCTGACGACCTACGGGTCGTACGACTGTCAAAGATGCACGATTGACAGCCGGGACCAACGACTTAACCTACTTTCCGAGGCACGGAGGAGTCTCGGTAGGTAAAGATGGTCATCCATCCACGGACCAACATCGGCAAGCGTAGCTTAACCTGATGTATCGACCTGTACGGCTGTTATTACTTAGCCACGAGCTCCTCTAAAAAACCTAATATAAAATATCCTAGATTAAAAGCCATGTGTCGTGGCTTCTATTTTTCTGATAGGAACTATGAGGTAATCCCTTTTGTTGTCATCCGGAAAATAGAAGCCCACTCAAAGTTAATATATCGTAAAACTCATGATGTGAAGATAAGTATTGTTCATTGTGATAACTCATTTTTATTTGGATTTATCAGTTATTTTTTTATCATTGACGTAGGTATATCGCGCTAGCTGTGTCAAAACAGAAGAATAGTAAAAAGTGCAGGTTGCCGACAAAACAAGTGCGATAACGTATCTATCTGTGTCCTCGGTCGGAAGCCCTCACGAGACTACCCAGTGGCACCCGCATGCTTTGTAAAAATGTCTGTGTTTATAATAGCGCTATCTACGACACTACGACAATACGAGAAAGAAAATGCTATTTTTAAATTCAAGCTTTATCTTTATTTTTTGAGGTGTAGACTCTGACTAATTCTTAACGGAAACAGATTAACTAAAAAACCTCAGGTTTTAGACAGAATTAAAAGTTACAATATTTAATTTCTCGAAACGTAGAAAAGAGATGTCACAGTAAAAATTAATTATTTAAATTTCTCAAAAAAATGGCAAAGCTCAAAGCGTCAAGTCTATGCTAGACTGAGACAGCATGACTGCGATCAGACGTCACGACACAGGAGCGCCATAGTAACTTAGCGCCATTCAGTTCAATGACCGTTTCAGGCGACAAGGATAGAAAAATAATTTCAAAGTTTCAAAACATCTAAATAAGTATTCATTCATCTTTATTTTTGATTAGCTTTTGCCAGCGGCTTCGCCCGCGTGGATGTCGGAAAATATCCCGCGTGAACGTACTATCGGGAAATCCTTCCTTATTCCTTGTCTACATTATAAAGGGAACCTCTGTGAAAAATTTCAGCTTTCTAGGTTCAAGGGTTTGGGCTGGGCGTTGGTGAGTTAGTCAGTCAGGACTTCTCTTTTTATTTATATAGATAGATAATAGTCAAATACCCTATTTAATTAATAAGGTAGGTTAGTTTTATTTGGCGAAAGAATAGGAAAAACATCATTGTACAAATAGCTTAGGTAACTTATCATTGCACGAGTGTAAACAATAGATCCCTGCATTGCAACACCTATTCCACCAACCTTAAAATTTTAGAAAACGTTTTAGAACCCGCTTTCCTTATAAAAACTTTAACCCATATCTTGTCTGATTTGATGTTATTAAATCAGGACTCGCGGAATACAAATGTTTTATCAAATACTTACGTGTCAATAAATAATGAAAATTTGAAAGTATATGATTACAAAAGGATACGAGCCAATACTTCCAGTTGTGCATGGTCCTGTTGGCGACGTGTCGCCCGAACATCTCGCGCAGGCGGCCCGAGCGCGCGCGCGACACCGGCGCTCCTGTTGCAGGCAGCAACGAGTGGCAGTTGCTGCAAGATTAAGTTACGAGTTGTTGCAAACTAAAGCTTTGGTTGCCTAGGAAAGCGGCTGTCATAAAAATCTGTCATTTTCACCAACATTTGACATTGTGCAAACCCCATCCCCAAAGATTTAAATCGCTAGATGTACCCTCACCGTACTTAGTCATAAGAAAAAGTGTTCATACTGAGAAGAGTGAGCTCCCACATTATTAAACAGCGTTTCCATGATAATCAAGTGAAGACACTGCGTTTTTGCTTGTCAGAGGTATCAAAACGAAACAGAAATGCGACTATCTTTTGATGCGTTAGGCCGAATCGAATGATTTAAATCTTTGCCGCTGTCATCATTTTTATGACAGCTGTCACTACGGCCGTTAAGTGCGGCCACCACTCTTCTAGGATTGTAGCTTTACAGCTTTCCAAAGAAAAGTATGCGCTTCGGGCGTCATCGTCTATCTTCGGTAACAGAAACGCCCGATTATGAGTTTTAGTCTAATCGTGCTGTTGCTGAAAAACACGAAGATTACCGAAGCACATACTCTTTCTGGTTTACCTGTACTTTATTTAATCAAAAATAGCACTCTTTATTTATTGGCACGACATGATGCTTATTTTTAAGTTAGCCATAACGTAAATCGCAAATCGGTTAATGGATACTTTTTCAGAACTTATTATTTTAGATGGCGATTTAAATGTCCATAAGGTACATGAAAACATAAACCAGTCCTTGTCCAATGAAGTGTAAGGTACAGAACGCTACACCTTTCAAGTTATACAGGGTGGCAGGGACATCGATGCGCAACCAGTTACCATGAATTCAGTACATGATTCTGGATCCCCTGCGTTAAAATAAATATTTTTTTAAAAATTGCTATTTTTTACATTTTAACCGCGTAGGTATTGGACTTTTGTAGGAAACAGCAGATTTTTTTTTAATATCCGACGAAAAATTTCATTGCATGGGGTCCAGCTAGAATCATGTACTGAATACATAGTAAGAGAACTTTTAATATAAAACTGCACGCCCCTCCACTAAAATTTCTATACAAATATTTGAAAAGTGTATGCAACAAGCAGTGGAGGGGCGGGCGTGCAGTATTATAGTAAAAGATCTCTAACAGGTTGTGCGTCGTTGTCCCTGTTGTCACCCTGTATAGGGACGCTTGAAAATTGCGAATAAGCCAGAGCGCATTGTTAGCGATATAAATAAATTAGCATAAGACAGATACACTCTGTCGGTCGCCGAAACAATATTTGGCGATTATTTAAATTGCCAAATTACACAATATGCTCTTTCGTATTGTGGCGGCATTTACATCGCCACATCACGCTGACGTCACGCAAAATCATTCGTCAGGCACAAAGAGTATAATAATTAAATAGGGAGGTCGGGCAATTGCCCACCAAAGACAACACCCGTCTGGTCGGAGGATCGTGCATTTTCTATGGAGGATGAGTGAACTTTACACCATGTTCTTCATACCTCTATAGTAGTATTATTTTTATATGATCTACTGTTAAACAAAAGCTGTGTATACGTACGTGATAGAATTATTTAAGCATTCTATTTGCTGTCGCAAGCCCTCCATCTCCTCTTTGATTTGGTTCCTCTCGGCTTTCAACTGCTTAATATACTCGGCACCCTTCTGCAGCATTGCAGCTTTACTTATCTAAAAATGTTTATTCATTTTATTTTATTTTTACACTTTAAGAAGGCTTACAGATTAATAACATTTTACTAATAATAGGTAATACACAACTAGATTGCAAATAAAAACCCTTCACAGATAAATAGTAGCAGGTTTTAGAGAACAGGTAATTAAATAATTACTTTTTTCCTAAAGGTGTTTTTTTTAACAACAGGGTTATTGGCCCACTCCCTCTCACCGAGAGGAGGCCTGTGTCCCAGCAGTGAGAACATTATAGGCTGATTATGCTTATGCTAAACCTTAGCTCCTCCTCTCCTTTCGAAGGAAAGCTGGCCAGGGGAGGTTGGAAGAATCGGATAATCTTGCAAAAACTTTCAGCAACTTGTATCAACCTGTAGATATAACAGATATCTCACGTAAAGTAAAATATGCTGCGCTTCGGGAATTATCGTCTATATTCGGAAATACGAACGCCTTTCTGGTTTTACTGTAAAGCTTTGGTTCCTAGGAAAGCAGTTCCATCATATAACGGCTATCATGAAAATCTGTCATTTATTGTCAAATCTCGCCCCCCAAAGATTAAAATCGCTAGATTTGCCCTCACCGTACTTAGTCATGCGAAAAACTGTCCGTACTGAGAAGAGTGAGCTCACACATTTATTAAATAGCTTTCCATGACAATCAAGTCAAGTTACTGCGTCATTGTGTGTTAGGGAAAAAAACAAACAGAAACAGAATCGCGACTATCTTTTGACGCAGTAGGGGGGATTTAACGATTTAAATCTTTACCGCTGACATCATTTTCATGACAGCCGTTACTGCGGCCGTTAAGTGCAGCTACCGCTCTTCTAAGAAACCGTATCTTAAGTTCGGTTACAAACCTTAGCGGCGGGATTAGTGTTGAGATGGGGTATGAGCGCCTGCAGCGTGTCGAAACCGTTCTTAATGTTGTAGCGCCGCTTCTGCTCAGCGTGCAAGTGCGTGCGGCGCGGCTCGCGCGGGCTACCGGCGCGCGGCGAGCCCGTCATCCCGCCCGTCCCGCCTGGCGACGTCGGCGGGGACAGGGACTGGTACATACAACTTTATTAGCTATATTGTCTTAGAATCGTAGCAAAGATCATGATGATTATTATAGTCTGTTTTTTTTTAACAAAAGAGTACTGAGTTACGTCTCTCGCAAATTTCCGATATTGACAGAGTGAGATGGGTCATTGGTCGGGGTGGGGCCAATGTCTTTGTTTTGTTTTGAAATTGTTAAGGCCCGTTCATATTGAATACTTCTAAAATTTACTGTGCAGGAGACATATCCGCCATGACTCACGCACAAACAATATCGTCTGGTTCACTCACTAAAACACGTGCGACGCGCAGGTGGTCGATGACTCAACTAAATGTGCAGTCAACAAAAGAGATATCTAGGCAGGGCAAACCAACACATCTGTATGTGAATTGCTCCATGTTCAATTTTATATATATTACATTGTAACACATCAACACAAAATTGTATATTTTCACGAAATTGAACATGAAGCAATTCACACACAAATATGTTAGTACACCTTGCCCAGATATCTCTTTTATTGACTGTACATGTAACTACAGCGTTTGGCTTGTGTGGAACGGACTTTATGTTGATTACGTGGACCAATAGCAACGCAGTCAAAATGTTCGGTACTCGTTTGTTAAAAAAACAGACTATAGTAGTATCTATTGAAAGTGATTCAGTTTTTTTTTTGCTTTTACGAGGTCCGCAAACTTTAACTAGCGACACGCACACGATATGCCAGACCCTAAACTATCGTGAAGGCTGAGAGTGTATAACGGGTGTAAAAAGATAACTAATCCGAGAGGTATGGAGCATATCTGGGTGGGTACCTTCTGGTTACGGAGAAATTGAAGGTCAAAGTTACGACCTTTTTTTCTAACAAAACAAGTTTTAAATAACCTGAGGTCGGAATAGATAGAGTATCATTTACCTAAACTTCGAGGAAATAAGTAACATAGAGTGGATAACACTACACAAAGAACCAGAGTAAAGTAATTATGAATAACGTAATATGATTCTTCGATATAATCATTTGTTACGAATGTATTCAAAGTGCAATAAATAGTTCGAAATTTCTGAAATCCCGGGACCTAATCGTCAAGTTTAAGATTCCGGAATTTTAAAGGAGGTATTATCCACTCTACATTACTTACTTCCTCTAAATTTAGGTAAATATAGATATACTCTACCTATTCCAACCTCTGGTTATAACTTATCTTTAAACAGTCAATCAATCTGCCTAGCCTTTTCCCAACTATGTTGGGGTTGGCTTCCAGTCTAACCGGATGCAGCTGAATACCAGTATTTTACATGGAGCGACTGCCTATCTGATCTCCACAAACCAGTAATTGGGTAACACCATACCCCTTGGTAAGACTGGTTGTCAGACTTTCGGGGTTCTGACGACCCGTAACGACTGTCAAAGATCCACGAATGACAGCCGCGGCCAACGGCTTAACGTGCTTTCCTAGGCACGGATGAGTCTCCGTATGTAAAGATGGTCACCCGTCCACGGACCGACCGACATAGTTTGGATCTAACCATGTACGAGTGCTACAAGGATGTTTTGGCGTCAGAAAGACATCGACAGGGGGCATTGTTGGTGAACATTTGTGGAATTGTCACACAGAAATTGTATTGAAAAAACAAGATGGCGACGTTAGTGCCGATTTAGGCCACGCGCCAAAATAACTCAGAAGCAAGAAAAAAAATATGATGAAAGAAAATGTTTTTTTGAGTTACAATGATACACGTCTAAAGAGTCTGCCCTTCGGCCATATATTACCCAACTACTCACGTGATGCGGCGACATGACGTCGCTGCCGATGGGCGACGGCTGCGCGCGCCGGCTCGGCGACCTGGTGGGCTCCGACCCCGCGCCCTCCTCGCAGCTGTTCAACTTGTACAGGCTTTGGGCTGCAATTGAACAAACAAAACAGGTCAGACGAAGTCGCGGGTGTTAGTAGGGACTTTTATATGGGTACAGATAGGAATTGTGAAAATAAAAGATGTTTGGTGACCGATGTCGAATCTCATTCGTTGGCGTTTGAAAGCTTCGTCTTAACTTAACCAACAAACTCGTCAAGACTTATACGTTAATCTATTATTGTTATTCCGATCTGTACCCAACTTATAAAAAACGTGCGAGCGAGTGACGTAAAAAAATAAATTAGCATATTGACTGACAGTGTTGCGCTGAGAGCAGCTGCGCGAGCATTACGCTAGCTTGCGGCAGCGTGGGCTCGGATGCGACGCTGTTGAGTGGCGGCGGGCGGCGCGCAGGCCCGGCCGGCCCGCCAGCCCCGCCAGCCCCGCCGGCCCCGCCCTCCACTACGCCGCTCGACGTCGAACGCGACCGAATGCGAATGCCGCCCGGGTTCGACTCGCGAGCCTGCAAATTGTCAACTTTGTACGTTATACGTACACCCGTACTTACCATTTCAAATGATTCGAGAGTTTGCCGAGATTTCATTGCACGAGGATACGAGCGATTAAATCACTCTTCACTTCCACAGACATCTGTTGGGTAATATAAAGGAAATCTTGTAGTTGGCCCATGGACAATTGAATAACAAATATTGTAATGTCAATACGTCAGCAATTCTAAACTTGACAAGCTCGATGCGTGGACTATCTCGGGAGGAGCAGTGGTGCTTGTTAGGGTGTAGAACAATTACTCCGGGAACCTTACTCAGGATTAACTTATCCGTCCGGATGGTCCTGGCAAGAAATATGATGTAGTAAAAGCTCATACCCTCGCGTTGTGCTTAGCGACCGACACGTCATGCGGCGCGGGCGCAGGCGCAGGCGCGACCTGCGCAGGCGCGCTCACGGTCCAGTCGGGGTTCAGCTGCGAGCCCAGCGGCAGGCTGTGCGAGCGGAACTGCTCCTTGTTGACGCGCGACACTGCGCCCGCACTCGAACTCGCCCCCGACGACATCTGTCCAAAAGCCATGGTTAAGACTCGACATCCAAATAGACGAAATACACTCTTACAAAAATAAATACTTCATCAGATATTACCTGTGGAGCTGTGACGGGCACCAGCGGCGGTGAAGGCATCTTAAACGAGCGAGGGTTCACCGTAGACGACACGGGCTTCCCCTTGTAAGAGTCCTGCGGACTCGGCTGCAAGTACTGCATCTGCGGCGACGCCTGGCGCGAGCCCACAGAGCGGGACTCGTAGCTCTGCGGGGACACCGGCGGCCCCGACTGGCCGTAACTCTGATACTGATTGTTTTGCACCGGGCCCGAGTAGTGGGACACCCTCTGTCTCGGCTTCTCTCGCCCGTACCCGCCCCGCCCCTGCATTACTATAGTAGACGCGTACTTAGAGTTCTGTATCGGTTGCTGCAGCAATGATACAGTTTCTGGTGCAGTTTGTGAAGGCGGTACTACACCTGTAAACATAAACGTAATAGTATTATTTGCTATTGCAAATGGACAACGAAAGAACTAATCCCGCGGTAATCGACTTACCTGTATTATATTTATAAGGTTCAGATTGCGCAACAATCTTTGGAGTATTAACATATTGTAACCTAGATGATTTTCCAACGTAAACATTATGCATTTGTTGGTCTGACTGTGAAGTGTTCTGTTGTTCATAACTGATGTGTTGGTATGGAGATAGCATCTCTTGAGCATTCATCATATTGTTCTGTAGTTCCGACTGGGAAAATAGCCTGTTATTGTCGTACATTCCCATTTGCTGCTCATTCTTTATTGTTTGATCTGCCATCGACATCATTTGAGTATTGTTGCTTGTGCCTAGAAACGTGGTTCGTTTAGTAATTTACTTGTTTTTCAAAGGTTTTATTCGATAAATCGACTTACAAGTTCATTAATTTATTTTACATTACACGATGACGAATGCTGTCATTTTTATGACATTGATACCGTTGACACGAAACGATTCACGCGTCATCGTGAAATGTGTAAACTATAAATAGTAGGTACCGTGCAAAGACATCTGACTGGTCGGCATTGTGACTGCTGTGTTGTTCTGGCTGCTGTTCATAAAACTCTGTGGAGAGTAGGTGTCCACGGACATGCCCCCTCGATACATCGAATCTTCGGAAGTTAACGCAGATTCCTCTGGCACTGACGGTAATAATCTGGGCGTCAACAAATCTGAAACATGTTAATGAGACATTAGTTTTGAAACAAGTAGATAGAAAATTTATTTAATATTTAAAATAACAGTTACCCTGAAGTGGTTCCAATGTGTCCATAAAATCATCAAGATTGGGTTGTAGTGGGCCTAAACTAGGTTGAATGAAGTCTGCTAAACTTGCTCCTCTGGCTGAAAACGTAATTTGGTTTAGATTATTGCAATGTTTTAAAATAATACACACAGTATTATAATTTATTTAGGGCTGAGCGATAAACAGACGTATGCATTTTTATTCCTCAGTTGCTGCATTCCTTTTTAATGCAAACTTGACCTTAGTTTCATCATTACAATATCGAATTTACCTATTTCTCTACAGTCGGGGAAGGCGAAGGGTTGGTGGCTGGTGATGGTGGAGAAGAGTGTGTCAGTCATGAAGTTCAAATAGTCCTCGTCCGTGAGCATGTTTCCTGCAAGATCGCTGCACTGGGAGAACGATTCCACCGTGTCCATGTCCGATATCTAAGCAAAAACCATCCATATTACTTCCAACATTCGATCAATTTTTCAGTAAATAGTATGTAGTCATTAAAATTGCTCTTTACCGTATCCTGAACAGAAGTGTCTCCCTTTCCAAGGAGTCGCATTATATGAAACTTGCGCCATTTTTTATATTCTGCTATAACCGCCTCAGCCCTTCGTTTCCAATATTTACCTTCTAGTATTGTTGCCTAAAAATATGAAATGTTATTATAAGTAAGTATTATTATTTTTAAATACCGTTAATTTTGTATCAAAAATAATTATAAATTATACATATACTAACCTCTGGTTTTACGTGCGTGTCAACATCTAACGGGGAAGCGAATTGGCATACCAATGTATTCTGTTTCTTTATAACTGCAAAAATAATATAAACAGTTGTAATTTAATTACGCATTATACTATAATAATATAAATGGTAGAATATTATCGGCACTTTAGGTGTTCAAGGTGTCAATAGACGATATCGCTGTCACATTGTTATGAATTACATCACACCACGCTCTGTTCAACTATTTATTATTGATAGACGAAATAGATTTTAGATAAATTATATGGCCTACATATTCTACATTATCGGTAAATTCTTAATCGCGCAGACGTAGGTTCACCTCGCATAAATCTGAAAAGCTTTTCTACATCGTAATTTATTACTGGGCAATGGGCGGACTTATCGCAGAAAGCGATAAGGCCGCCCATTGTATATTTTGTAGTGTTTAATACGTTTTTTTGCTATGTATTTTTGTGGTGTACAATAAAGTATATATAAATAAATTACTCAACCAGATATGAATGTGATAAAATGCCGACATAGTCCTCATAGTAGGTAATACCGACACGCCTTCAATAATTCAAAACGTGGGCGCGGCTTGCTATAATTAGTTTCTACATAGCCGAATTAAAAAAACGAGCGAACCTTACACTAATGTAATACTAACTAACTACTAATCGCATATGATGTGTTACAGCTGACTACCAACCTCTCGGAAAATGGGTTGGTACCATCTGACGGCCAACTGTAGCACCGCGCGTATTGGTCAAATTAAATAGCGTGCGCTTCCTCGGCTTCCTGTTACACATTTCCGTCCCTTTTCACGAAATCACTCCCACAGATTGCAGGAAAGCGAGAGGAAAGATGTCACACATCAACAAAATAATATAATTAAAAAAACTAATGTATGTGACTCCGCAAACCGTTTCGTATTCATTGAAACTAATTTAAATTGCAAAAACGATTAAGTATCTAAATTCTTAAAATCACTTTATCCCAACAACTAAAAACAAAACTTTAGTTTTTAAAAACACCAATCAACCGGCCTCCAAATGAATTACTGAATTAAACAGCATAACAAAATTATTGTATTTAAATTGATGTACCTAAATACGCATTATATCACCGTGGTAGCAGCAATCAAATATAAATCAACCTTGTCATTATTTTAATGTCCAGTTTGGGGTCACCGTTATCTCCTGTATCTTATACCTATGTAGCTGCTCCAGTCTGTTTGGCGCTACTTGTACAGGTGTTTAATTTCCCAGACAAGAATTATTTGTCTGAAACTTCGCGCCTATAACCAATTTCATATCAGCATCATTATCAAAATATTGCTTTTAGCACGCGTCTAGTGCATGCCTTTTCGAGGTTTTATTTTTTACAGCAAGTTCAGCATTTAGGTTACAGATATTAATATGAACCTCGATTTAAAGCAACGAAACCTAAACATCTCAACTCTCACACATTAACATTTCAAGTGCTAGCTACGGAAAGCCGATCACGCGGACACCTAATGAGAGATGAGTCATTTTTTTTTTATAAAAAAAATTATTACTGAACATGCCGCATAGTCATTTGCCTTGCATTTTCCCAACTATGTTGTGGTCGGCTTCCAGTCTAACCGGATGCAGCTGAATACCAGCAAATTAAACGGAGCGACTGCCTATCTGACCTCCACAACCTAGTTACTGGGTAATATGATACCCCTTGGTAAGACTGGTTGTCAGACTCGAGCTTCTGAAGACCCGTAACGACTGTCAAAGATCCACGAATGACCGCAGGGACCAACGGCTTAACGTGCTTTCCGAGGCTTTCCGAAGCGAGGGGTCTTGGTATGTAAAGATGGTCACCTGTCTACAGAACAATCGCGGCTAGCGTAGCTTAACCTGATCGATCGACCCGTGCGGCTGTTATTACTTAGCCACAAGCCCCTAATATGCCGCATGGTAACAGATAACAAAAATACGTAAGCACCAAGAAAACTCATCAAAGAGATCTCTGCAAATAGAATTTTGTCAACAAAGAAGTAATTTTTGGGCTATCCAGAACTGATGGTAGAAACCGTTTTCAAAGCCTCTATCATGTTCCTATCGTCGATGCTTTTAATACTTTAAAAAAAAAAATGTACTCACACTGCATATGCCAGCACCGCCATATGACGTTGTTCAATCGAATCTTGTCCTTCCACCGGAGTTTTATACCTTTAAAACGATTCCATTTTGGCGAAGTTAATTTTTGTCTGAGAAAAACGAAACATATATTTAGAAAAAAAAAAACTCACCATGCTCTTCCCGCGTTCACCCAGTCACAAACTAATGTTAGATAACTTAAGTCTCATAAAAATGTTAACTATAAAGGTCCTCGAACTAATAAGAAGCATTTTTACTTTGAACGAATTTAAAACAGCCATGATTAAAAAAAAATAAAAAAAATCTTTGTCAAAAGTGTAGACTATATTACAAAACTGTGCTGCACAGTGGAAATAAATTGTCAGACAATCAAGTGGTAAGCTCGTTATCAGCATCGCTATCAATATGTGATCTTAAGCTTATTGCAAATAACAGTTTGATAAGAAAGAAACACAGCCTATCTTATCTACGGTCTCTACTTGTACAAATAAAAGGCAGAAGGTAAATTAGAAAAGCTATTTTGTAACAATAAATTTGATATAGATATCAATTATAGGATTCAACAGTCTTGAAGAAACCTATTGCATAACGCACTTTACGGCAAGCTCTCTTACATAACATTATTTATAGGCAATTCACATAACAATCAATTAAGGACGCTGTTACAAATGGTTAGTCAAATCAATACTTTTTTAACACAAAAGCTTGTTTATTAAATTAAATGTTTTACATTCTTAAAATGTTTTTTAGCCAAACGGTCGATAGATGTGCATGGTACGATTCTGAACTATAAATATAATTTTAGATATGTACAGTTTCTCAATAATTGTACCGGAGTGAAAATTTTTACTTCGGTACATTTATTGAGAAAATGCACCTATTTATAGTTCGAACCAATCGAATCGTACCATGCACATCTATCAACAGTTTGGGCAAAAAAAAAAATATGAAAGTAAAGCATTTTATTTAATAAACATACTTTTGTGTAAAAAAGTAATGATTTGACTAACCATTTGTAACAGCGTCCTTAAGTAGGCCCACTCATAGTTAAAGGTTTTTAATGTTCTTAGGGTGTATTACAGATTACACTAACACGCTGGACGTCGCTCAATCGAATTTGCCTGGTGGGAACTGAACATCATATCGTCAATCGATTCATATATTGCTATTACACCAAATCGATCTCTTGAAATGAGAAAAACCGGCCAGATGCGAGTCGGACTCGCACACGAGGGGTTCCGTATCACCGCACAATATTTAACACTACATAATATTTTTGAAATACTTCAGTTTTAAAAAACACGTTTCTTGTATGGGGATGGGGACCCCCTTAAATATTCAACTTTATTTTATTTTTATTATTTGTTGTTATAGCGGCAATAGAAATACACAATCTGTGAAAATTTCAACTGTCTACCTATACCTACCTAACCTACCTACCGGACGGACAGCGGAGGCTTAGTAATAAGGTTCCGTTTGGCGCCCTTCAAGTACGGAACCCTAATAACGCATCAAATTCAATCAACCAGTTCTAAGTATTGATTGAGCGATGATTGCGACGAAATTTTTGTAAAGAGTAGGAGACCCTGCAGATAGGAGCAGATCTGATCAAGCAATATACACTTCTGGACACATCTTTTGGCCCACCTTGTATTTTCAGTTTCGTTTGGTCCTAGCTAAAATTTTATATTAGGTCGAGCAAAAAGTTTTTATGCAGTTTTGAACCTGCCACATTCACAATTTCATTCAATAGTCTTTTTTTGAATTTCGAACACAGAATTTAAAGAAACAAAAGACAATTTGGAGCCTGTTTGTTGATATCAAACAATCGAATACTAAGAAAACTTGGTTTTATTGGTTTACTTGGATTTAATTCTTGAAAAAGTGATTGATATCTTTGGTTTTGCAACAAACATTACTTATTCTTAACATTAAGGTGAGGTTCTATCAATAATCTATGGATACTTCACCTGAAGTCGCCGCCCAAGCTGTGGCACTTATTCAGGCCGGACACAGCCAAAGAAACGTGAGTGCTCAACTTAATTTAAGTCGATCTGCGGTCCGAATTGTTTATCGGAGGTACCTAGAGACTGGCGGCTTTGTTCGTCGCCAAGGAAGGCCACGATCTCGGGTCACAACTGAAAGGCAGGATCGATTCATCGTGACGACCAGCTTGAGAAATCGTCACCTTACCTCCATTGAGATACAAAACCAACTTCGCGACTTCCACGGAGTATCTGTGAGCGCTCGAACTGTTCGGAGAAGGTTAAAAGAACGCGATATGGTACCACACAAGCCAGCTAATGGCCCCAAACTAACGCGAGCCCACCGAACAGCGCGCCTTCATTTCGCACGCAGTCATTTAAATTGGACATAGCAAGATTGGAGCCGTGTACTCTTTTCTGATGAATCTAAAATTGTGTTACATGGCAATGATGGAAGGAAGAAGGTCTACCGACGTAATGGAGAGCGTTTCGCACAATGCTGCTTTGAAGAGAGGGTTGCTTATGGCGGTGGCTCATGGACTGTCTGGGGCGGTATATCCGCGAGCGGCAAAACTCAACTTGAGGTTGTTACAGGACCACGGCTGCCAACATTAAATGCTGAAAGGTACATTCGTGAGTGCTTAGAACCTCACGTGATACCATACGCGGACTATGTGGGCCCAAATTTCCTTTTTATGCATGATAATGCAAGAGCCCATGCGGCCGGCATCGTCAGGGAATATCTTCGGGATGTGAACATCACAGTTATGGACTGGCCAGCCAGAAGCCCAGACATGAACCCCATTGAGCACATGTGGGACGAGCTAAAAAGACGTGTTAGGGCTCGTCAGCCAGTTGCCCAGACGATGCAGGAGTTGAAAACTGCCATAGAAGAGGAATGGGAGATGATCCCTCAAAATTTCATAGAGCGGTTGATAAACTCTATGCCTAATCGTATGAGAGCTGTGGTAGATGCCCATGGAGGCAACACGCGTTATTAAATTAAACCTTTATTTGATAAAACATGTTTTTTATTCAAAAATCAATTGCCTTTAACAAGGCGCATATCCGACTTGTTAGGCGTAGCTCCATGTCGTATGGTATTCTGAATTCAAATTTAAAACAATACGACCGAAAAAGATGGTAAAATGTATCAGGTTTAAAACTGCATCAACAGTTTTTGTTCAATCTAGCAATCATATTTCGGTAGGGGCCATCGAAACCTAAACTCTAAGGTGGGCCAATAGATGTGTCCAGAAGTGTAGTACATTTTTCATGATATAACTTTGATCCATCAAATGATTGCTTTTATGAGATGGATAATCTGTTCTACCAAGCTTAACCCGTCGCGCGCTAATTAGCAGACACAATTGAAATTCTATTGTTATCTGTACACATGGTGTGCAATCGACATTTTAAGAGTTAATTAATTCACCGCAAGATGACCACAATATTGACGGCTTCGGCGATCTCGTTTGTGTCTTATCATTATCACACTTATCAACACACCCTCACTTTTTTTGCGTTTCAAAATTGAAAGACAACGTGGTGTCGATGTCGTCATCCTCAGCTCGTATAATAATGTGTAGTCCCACAAGACCAATTTATTATTTTTCTATGCATAAAAACTTAGATTATGAGGAGAAATGGTTAGTTAACTGCAAAACTAATTTAGCGACAACATTTGACGATAATTATTTTGGCTAGTGATTACTAGCCAGTCGATGCACGATTGAGCATCATCTCATTGGTCTAGTAATTTAGTTGTTGGTTGTTGCAAGCGCATCTTCCAAGCGTAATGTACTGGGTTCATTCACTTCTCAGTCACCTGATTTTCAAATGCTTTGAGTGTGAGTTTTTCAGAGTATCAACCCGCGTTTACTGAGGCGCTGATACCATCGCGAAAAGGATTTAGTATACGATCGAGTATAGGTCTATAGAATAGACAATTGTGTGCATTGTTACGCACTATTAGGTTGCAGGAAGAGCAACATTTTGGTTTTCTCTATAACAGCTTGCTAAAAACCAAAGGCCGATGACAGTAAAAATAATTACGATACCTACTTATTCTTAATTATTTTGGGATTTTGATTTTGTTTGAATTAGGAATGGTTTTAAAGAAACAATTTGAAACAGTTGAAAATCTGGTGGGAGAATATGGGGATGATGCAACCCGAAGCGCAATGTGATTTCTTTTTCATTTCTCATGACTATACCTTCGATTTTGTGTAAAACGCTACACAAACCGACCGCGTTTGGTGTGTGGAGCTCCTTAGTCATCACAAAAGTAACTAAAGTCTATCCCTAACTCTTGCCATAAACATGGCGAAATTCATTGGTTTTCCTGCAATTAGGTAATGCCTATAACTACTATTCTAAGATACCTCTTCGAATTTGTTCCTATATTTTTCTTTGTTATTTTATGACACAACTCAATAAAGACGATATTCTAGAGGAATGATTTGTTTTGATTTCCATGTTTTTAAGTGTGATTGAAAAAATGTGGCCATGAAATCAATGAACTTAAACAACAAATAAAAGGCTCAGTGCATATTATGTACATTCAATTACGTTAATAGGTAATTATGTAGAAATTTAGTATGAGTAATATTGTCTCGAGCATAGGGAAAAACACGGAAAATTTTCTAATTGATTGTCAAGACTACTAAGGGTTCTGTACTGATGCTCCTTTTATTTTTTTTATTAGATTTTTATTTTCAGGTTTTAGAATTTAGTATTTTGTCTCTCCACTTAAATGCTCACTACTTGTTTGCTAAGCAATAACAGATGGAAATAATAGGTGAATAACCTGAGAATGAGTAACTGTTACACTCTTAGATAGCCTTTTAACCAACATACATTTCAAAGTATGTTAGTGATGGTTAAGTTATTACTAGTTTGAGTATCCTAAAATCTAATATTATATCAGATATTTGTTGACAAGGTCAATAACTTCATATTATGCTATTTTGCTGGACCACAAACACTTCTAATGACTCCATTAATTTAGGAAATTACCTACAACTTTTGATGTGAAACATCTATTGGTGCACCTTGGAGGTTTACTAGCAAGCTCAGGTTCACATTGCGCCTTGGAGGTAATACTGAGTAATATGACGTGACGGCAAACAGCACAGTGCTGTCTTATGCCATCATGCCTACTCTCCAGCATCTTTCTTTACTCCCTTGTGTGTGCATGGATTATATACTATTCTTTAACTATAAATTCTTTCAATAACCATCAATTTTATGTTTCACATCTACCAGGCATACCGTGACAGCCACATTTTTTTAATATAAAATAGAATAAATAATTTCCTTTTTAAAAAAAATACAATATCTCTCAATCCATTAATGTGGTTCTTACTCAAGATCTGCTTAACCATGTTCAGGTGAGCCATATAAATAGCAGTTTGAAAACTATATAATCTAATATGATTGGCTGTTAACTAACAGATCACAAGCATCATGCAAATGAATTAATTTATAAACTTGTTACAACCACTAGTAGTGTAAAGCATGTTAATAATTATGTTTACAGATTCAATCATTGTATAAGTAAGTATCAACATAATATTGCATAATGAAGCAGTATCAAGAGAAAGGAGTAAGTCAGCTTAATTATTGTTCATTTATCATATAGTTATTTAACTACTTATTAGACAAAAAAATTGAAGAATAACACTAAAGCTTTAATAAAATGAAAAGTAAATTATTAATAAGCAAGTAAGTATTCATAGACCGAGTTATCTCAGCACATGACCTGTGTCTTTTGTACTGACTATGATGACCTCCTCTTATCTTCACATGCTAAACCCAATGGAAACATACCGTTTCCTTATTTTTAGAGACCATTTGATGCTTCACTGATAAGATGTTTGATATTATAATAAATATATAATAATCTCAATAACCTTAAGATATGTAATTTTAGTTCAAATATATAAACTTCAATATTGAAGTTTGTATATATTTGAACTAAAATTCATCATTGAAGCAGAGATTACAAATTGAAACTAAAATGTTATGCCTTTGAAGTAATTATTCTTCATAAATAATGCATCTTGTAATCAATATTTCAAGTATTTCCATACACAATAGTGAAACATGTTTGTGATTTAGACAAACATGCAACAACAGCTATAGAATCGTAAGTTAGGCATGTTGAACTAACTAAACATGTACCAGGAAAACATCAATGCCAATTAACAGCTACAGTATGTCTATTCATCTACATCTACGTGAATATAAATTTGAGAGGACTCACCTATAGGCCAAAGTCATACATTTGAATAACTTTGTTAGAGATATCTCTATAGAAAGTTGTTGAATACTTTCTTCTTTATCAGGCGTGTACGGTATCATCGCTCCGGGCATCGTATAGGTGGCCACAGCTGTGACTTTTTGAACATTTTGTTTCTCATCTTCTTCGGGAACCGTAACCAAGTCGTCAAAGTCGTCTTGAGCTTCAGCTTCAAAATGTGACACCATGAAGTGCCCCGAGTGTATTGTTTCCTTTTCAGGTCGGGATTGCCGTTTCTCAACATCGTTCATTTTAGTAATGTGAATGTTGGTGTGTGTCAAAGTAATAAGTTATAACTTGAGGTTTTATTGAATTACGTTTGTTATAAGGTCTATCAACTTTTGGACTTGTCCATATTTTTACTTATCACTCACACTCACAGACACATTGTTTTTTTCATCTGACAGCTAATGTTGCTAGTTGCTATTTACATTAAGTAGAGATGTAATTAGAATTGTTATTTTTTTCAGGATAGCAATATGAGCAGCTCTAAGACAGTGTACACACGGCTACACAACAAGCTATAATTTCCAGTTTACACTGACCTCTCATTATGATGAAATCTTATACAACGAGATCAGCTTATACTGGCATTTTATAGCTTGATCTGTAGCCGTGCGTACTAAATACATGTGAGAAAGGTTTGCGAAAATCATTTCCGAAATCATGACTTTTTGAACAAATCTAAGTATATAATCTCTCTAAATATATAATACATAATTGTAAATACATATTTGATAGTCACGAATCATTTGATCAACTTATAACCTGAAACTGACCTGCAAATTGCAAAAAACGTAAAGCAAAGTGTCCACTAACTCTGTTTTTTTTTAACAAACGAGTACTGAGTTATGTCTCTCGCACATTTCCGATATTGACAGAGTGAGATGGGTCATTGGTCGGGGTGGGGCCAACGCCTTTGTTTTGTTTTGAAATTGTTAATGCCCGGATGGGCATTAACAATTTATTTTTTATTTAGTTTTACGGGCATTAACATAGTGGACACTATGAATACTTCTAAAATTTACTGTACAGGAGACATGTCCGCCATTACTCACGCACAAACAATAGTCTGGTTCACTCACTAAAACACGTGGGACGCGCAGGTAGACGATGACTCCACTGAATATACAGACGCCAGCAGGTCAACCTGTCAAATTTTCCCAATCAACCTTGAACCTAATACTAGAGCGATAAAGATGAAAATCTATTAAAGAAATTTGACAGTTTGTAGTAGCTTGATGTGCTGGCGTCTGTACATGTAACTACAGCGTTTGGTTTGTGTGGAACGGACTTTATGTTGATTACGTGGACCAATAGCAACGCAGTCAAAATTTTCGGTACTCGTTTGTTAAAAAAAACAAGTAGGTATAGCAATAAAATTTGCGGAAGTTGACTTGCGCAAGCATCTTCCAACGTGTAAACGCTAGCGCAAGTGGTCTTCTGCAAGTTTTAGTAGACTTGTCGAACTTGCTGCAAGTCGAACGCGTAATAAGGTTGTTTTGACCTTGCAGCAAGCGCTTGCGTCTTTATTTTGTTCATGCAAAAAAGTTGGAAGTTTTTAGAGCAAGTTAATATATTTCAAGCTAGAAATTCTTTTGCTGGATTCACTTAAATTGATTGTATGTGTCATAAATTAATAACTTAAACATGAGCGACAAAAGGTATGGTCCCGTGAAGACACGGTGAAACATATCTTTATACAAAAGTCAAAGTCTAGAAAGTTAAAGGAAGGAAGGAAGTTAAAGTCTAGAAATGGAACTAATTTTTAAAAAATTTGTTCCATTTCTAGACTTTTTTGCCAGACTGTACGAAATCTACGCGGACGAAAACACAACAAAACTTATCATAGTGTAAACTAGCCATTAGTACAAAGGACGTTCCTCTTCCTTCACTATCAGCAAGCTGTCAAATGCTTTGTTGACATTGACATTTATAAATAATAGCGCCAACGCCAAGCACACCTGACACAGTAGTATAGCGCCAAGTGCTATTTGTTTTTTGTTGCAAGTAAAATTTTATACTGTTGTCTTTTAGCAGATTTTTACAAATAGTAAACCTGTTACTGTACTTTCTTGAATATGACTTCATCCCCGAAATTCAGAAATTTAGGGTTCGGGCCTAAACAATCTCCAAAAGAGTTGAAAGAAAAAATAAGAAAGGCAAGTTGGTACCTACTTGAAATAATGCTTGCTAGCTTCAAATAATGGTTGTAGGCGTGTAGGCTGTTACTATCTACATGGTACGCCAATGTATTTACTATTTGTCCTTGTATTAATCTTGTATTACCAATATTATGCATCCTTAGTTAAAATCTGAACCAAGTAAACATTGGCTTTGCATCAGCTGTTTAAAAAAACATTAGGCTTATTTATTATACCAAAATATAACAATTAAAGCTGCAATTAAGATTTGATATTTTATTAATGTTTTCATGCTGCACTGAATCAGTTGGTATGTGTAATATTATGAAAATAATGTTTCAGAATTACAAACACAAAATTCAAAACTGCCGTGGTATGTTGATGGATAAACTACGGGGGTCATTAATAGAAAAAGATTTATGCAACACTTTAACTGAAATTTACAAAGATATGTTCAATTTTACTGAACAAATTATCAATGATGAAGAATATGAACTTATGGAGGAATTCAGAAAAGAGCTTGTACAAGAAGAGTTGGAATGGTATGTCCTCATCATCATTATACTTACCCCATTATCCTATAACAAAAATCACATAATTAGACAAATATAACTTCATGAGACAGAAGTAGTAGAGTAGATACTTAATTGCTCTTTGTTGTCAAATAAATTTGGCCAAATGATTAGTACACACGGCTACACATCAAGCTATACATATCCAGTTTACACTGACCTCTCTAGTTCTAGTTAGAGGGTATAGTTTCCGCACTTACTCCTTCATGTGGACCATTGTGCATGGGCCATAGTGGCCGTACACTGACCTCTCACTGTAAGAAAATCATAAACAATGCAAGATCAGCTTATACTGGAAGAGTATAACTTGGATCTCTAGCCATGCGTACATGTAGCCAAAGGTGTAAACCTGTTACTACAAACTGTAGAAGATTAGATAGCAGACCTGTATGACCTCGACCTCTGTTCCAAGTGTAGCAGGATTTTTTTTTATTACTTAGTTATTAATTGTGTAGTTAAATATCAAAACCCGGTATCTCCACTCTGAGTGAAAAGTGGGAAATGGAGGAAATATGTTTTTGGCTATACATTATTAAGTTATGACGTTTATTATCAAACAATTACTTGTGTAGGAGATGGTGTTTATTAGAATAGAAATAAAAATAATATATAAATAATGGATTAAGGTGATTGCGCAGTAGCCTGCAAAATTCAAATTTTCTTAAGTTTTTTGCAATTTGCAGGTCAGTGTCAGGTTGTATGTTGACAAAAATATGATACGCGGCTATAACAAATATGTATTTACATAATTTTAACCACAAAAATCATCAATACATCTTTCTAAGTTAGATTTCCTGCATATTCGTCTTATTTCCGAATTCAGACCAATCCGCAGGAAATCAAACTTAGAAAGATGTATTGATGATTTTTGTGGAGGATGCGATAAGGTAGCCCGCCAAAATTCAAATTCTCTTACGATTTTTTCAAACTCCGGTATGTTTCGCTAGTTTATATTATCAAACAACGGTATGTCCATACTTTAAGGAGGTTGCGCTAAGGTAGCCCGTGGAATTCAAATTCTCTTACGATTTTTTCAAACTCCGGTATGTTTCGCTAGTTTATATTATCAAACAACGGTATGTCCATACTTTAAGGAGGTTGCGCTAAGGTAGCCCGTGGAATTCAATTCTCTTCCGTTTTTTGCAATTTGCAGGTCAGTGTCAGGTCGTATGTTGATCAAAATATGATTCGCGGCCGTAACTAACATGGCTCTACAGAATTATAATCACTAGAATCAGCAATACAACTCCATGAGTTAGAATTGACCTCAAACCTCATGACTTCATGAAATAGCTAGATTTGAGGTCAATTCTAACATAAGGAGTTGTATTGCTGATTCAAATGATTATAATTCTGTACAACCATATTAGCTACGGCCGCGTGTCATATTTTAATTAACATACAACCTGACACTGACCTGCAAATTGCAAAAAACGGAAGAGAATTGAGTTTCGCGGGCTACCTTAGCGCAACCTCCTTAAAGTATGGACATACCGTTGTTTGATATTAGGTCTTTACCTATGAAATTGCCGTTCTGCAGTACTGGCCATTTCAAATCAAAATAATTTTTGTTTGGCTAAGAATTCTAATTTCAAATTAATTTTATTTTAAAAACATGGATTTTTTTTTTCCAAAAGTAGTCATTTGTTTATTGATTAGTGTTACATTTTCATCGCATTTCAATTTTTTTCGTCATCATGGATACGTTAAAAGTTCGAGTAATTATGGAATATGAGTACCGTCGTGGCAGCAACGCGGCAAAAGCGGCACACAACATCAACGACGTTTACGGAGCTAACACTACAAACCAACGCACCACTTGTTATTGGTCTGCTCGCTTCCGTTCTGGAAATTTCGACCTGAAAAATGAACCTCGCGGTCGTCCGAAGACTTTGGTCGACAATGACGAATTAAAGGCGATTGTGGAAGCTGATGATACACAATCTACGGCTGAATTAGCAGCAGCTTTCGACGTTAGCGTCAAAACAATATTGGTCCATTTGCGTCAAATTGGCAAGGTAAAAAAGCTTGACAAATGGGTGCCCCACGAACTCAATGATCGCCAGCGCGAAGTACGCGTCGAGACGTGCCTTGCACTGCTCAACAGACACACAAATGAACGAATTTTGAACCGCATTGTTACCTGCGATGAAAAATGGATTCTGTTTGATAACCGCAAGCGCTCAGCAAGTTGGTTGGATCCTGGTTCAGCACCTAAACAATGCCCTAAACGAAAACTTACCCCTAGCATAGTGATGGTCACTGTTTGGTGGTCTAGCGCCGGTGTGCTTCATCACAGCTTCTTACCAAACGGGGTGAGCATTACTTCAGATGTGTACTGTGAAGAACTGAACACAATGATGGAGAAGCTGGCACATCTCCAACCAGCGTTGGTCAATCGCTCGTCTCCGCTGCTCCTGCACGACAACTCGCGACCTCATACTGCACAGCAGACGGTCTCCAAGTTGCAAGAACTGGGGTTGGAAGCTCTCCGTCATCCGCCCTACTCACCAGACCTTGCGCCTACAGACTACAACTTTTTCCAGAATTTGGATAACTTCTTGGCGGGAAAAAAATTCAATACCCGAGAGGCAGTACAAAATGCCTTTGAAGAATTTGTTGCCTCCCGTCCAGCTGATTTCTTTAAGAAGGGCATCAATAAACTGCCACTGCGTTGGCAAAGATGCATTGATTGCATGGGTGATTACTTCGATTAATACAAATAAAAAATGCATGAAAAAAATTCGTTTAAATTTTTTCATACAAAACGGCAATTTCATAGGTAAAGACCTATTATAAACTAGCGAAATATACCGGAGTTTGAAAAAATTACTTTGAACTTGTCGACTTCACTGCCTAAGCAGGCTGCCATTTCAATGAGTAATCGCGCTAAACCCCCGTTCGCACGGGCGTAATGAAATCGCGGCGGGATTTTATAGCGCACTGGATTTTCAACGCTCTGCTTAGCGCCGAGAGTGCAAAATCCAACAGTGTGATTTTTCGACGCGCTAGAATGTACTCTGTTATTGTTAAGTTGTATTCTCAACGCTCGGCTCAACAACGAGAGTTGAAAATCCAGTGCGCTATAAAATCCCGCCGCGATTTTATTACGCCCGTGCGAACGGGGGTTAACTCATGGAAATGGCAGCCATCTAACGGTACGCGTACACCAAACCCGTTATCGGCCGACCTTTACTCGGGCGTCTTCGACCAAACTCGACCCATTAAATCAAACGTATGTAAATGAAAGGGAGCGATTACACTACTACAACCGCCATCGTCCGATGGCGCCCGATAACGGCCGATCAATCCGAACTTGTTGGGATTTCTCGCCAGTCCGCCGGCGCGGCGGCGGCGTCTAAAGCGTAAATTGAGTGTATCTATAGTTTAATTTAATCATTCTGTCTTTATTCTGTTGTGTTTCTGCCAGTGTTGTTATCTACCTAAATGACTATGGATATTGAAAAATTCCGGTACGAAACGGACGGTATTAAATTGCGGTACGAATTTTGTAAAAGATACATTTCTTTGAATTCCTCCATTTTAAAAACGCGTCTACATTATTTTAAGCCGCACAGTCTACTAAAGAAGACCGGCAACGACCAATGTCGGCACAACAGTGTCAGCCGACAAAATCGGCTTTGGTGTAGTCGTACCGTTAGACTTCATACTTTACGATGATTGGTTGTCACGGACATGCTTGACTTTGATAAACACATGTCAATGGACATACCGGGATATGAAAGAAATTATCGATTTTAACCATTATTTTAGTAGTGTTTTGTAGTGACTTACCTTGATTTAGAAAACACAAACTTGCGTTTTTAAATTTCAAATTTGACCCCATTCACAGTTCAATTTCGAGTAGGGGTGTGACTTACAGGGTTTTGATGTTTAACTACACATTTATAGTTCTTGTTACTAATATTTTGATAAAAAAGAATACCTTACAGGTGCATCACAGAATATGAAAAAAGCCAACTGGAAAATGTGGATTGGTCCTCAGTTGAAGAAGATAACAATGTTATATGCCCAGTGTGCCAGAAGACTAATGTTCAGCTTAAAAATGGTCATATGAGATGTTCTCAATGCAACAGTGCTATTAGAACACAGAAATCACTTGCAGAAATAAAAAAATCACTTTTGAGTGCTGTGGATAGTCATAATGCTATGTGCAGTAGTGATGCACAATTTTGTATATTTTCAGAAGAAAATGAAAGTCACGTTTACCTGATTTGTGAAAATTGTACAGAAATGAAATTAATTGTTTAATATTTTGAAAAAGCACACCTTCAGGCATTTTCTTTAAAATATGTCCATATGTGGCAAATTGAATATGTTGTTAAATTTCTGGTTGTGTTAAGGTTTTATTTGTTTGTTTTTCTCTCCATTGCAATATATTCAAGTTTAAAAATACTAGTCTTGGCCTGCTTAACATTTTCGTAATTCAGCTGTGCTGAAATATCCAGTCTTGTAAAGGTTCATATTTTATTGATAATTTCAGGAATTGTTTTTTCGTCCTTGGGAGTATTTTTTTTTTTAGGGTAGGAATGACATTAGCACTTGCACAATCCCTACTGAGTGGGCTATGCAATGCAGTTCAGTGCTTTATTTTCTTCGACTAAACAGTCCACAGAGGTATCCCTTGTCTGAGTTGGAGTTTAATGGAATCATTCCACTGTGCCCCATGCACTGGTGGGGCAAAGTGGAATACCTAAAATTTTGCAGTGGAATCTGCCCCAATAATTCGATTTGGTGGGGCAGATTCCACTATAAAATCTTGCTGGTTCTGCCCCATTAGGGTTGGCAACTTAGAATAAAAGTACACAAATAATTGTTTGTTTTATTTCCTATTTGTTTCTGGAAGGACGGGTTGTAAATCAGAGATTAATTAACAATTTGTTACAAATAAATATAACTACACTAAACTTTTAAAATCACAGATGTACGATTTGTTCTCACTGGTTCATTAATGCTTGTCATACTAAAATCAATCCGCCTAGCCTTTTCCCAGCTATGTTGGGGTCGGCTTCCAGTAACCAGATGCAGCTGAATACCAGTATTTTACATGGAGTGACTGCCTATCTGACCTCCACAACCTAGTTACTGGGTCACACGATACCCCTTGGTAAGACTGGTTGTCAGACTTTCGGGCTTCTGACGACCCGTAACGACTGTCAAAGATCGAAGAATGACTTTTCATACTAAGCTTACGTAATTAATCTGTGATTTACAACTCGTTTCTTTCCAGAAACATATAGGAAATAAAAATATCCAACCAATTATTTTTGTACTTTTATTCTAAGGTGCCAACCCTAGTGATGGGGCAGAATCCAGCAAGATTTTAGAGTAGTGGAATCTGCCCCACCAAATCGAATTAGTGGGGCTGATTCCACTGCAAAATTTTAGGCATTCCACTTTGCCCCACCAGGGGACAGCTCGGTGGGACAAAGTGGACTGATTCTATTAATGTTACCACCTCACATTATTAAGCTTAAGAGGCCGTACACGAAATTTTTTCGATGTGATTTTACAGACGTGATTTTATAGTTATTTCTATAAGTTTTAATGCACAACAGGAAAGATCATTTCAATTATGATCTAATTTATGCGCTACTTTTTTATTTTTATTATTTAGTTTTGATTAACCGACCTAAACCGACGACTGGTTTGTGATTTTTTTCTGTAAGAGGTTTAGAATATCACATATTTACGAATCGTTTTAACGTCTCAAGGGTATGGAAAAATTACAATATTTTTAAAATTTTATAAATTCTTGTGAAAGTTGTTAGGTTGTTGTTAGGTATACAATGTATGAATCACTTTTTGTCACTTTCATATAAAATTTTTGAGTAAAAAAATATTAAACTTAGTTTAATTTTAGAGAAAATTGGCAAAGAGTTGCTTTTGATTTCGGCTACTTAGAACCGTTCATAAAATTATAACAAAAGAAATAAACTTCAGTTCAAAATCAATCCATTTCCTGAAAAAAAAAAATGCAAAAAATTAAAAACATATGGCATTCAAAAATCTTTAAAACATAATTTTCGCATCTAAACTCGACGCAAAATAAAAAAGTAGCTCATTCATTAGATCATAATTAAAATGATCTTTCACGTTAAAATCACGCAAACCAGCGAAATCGGCAGCATTTCGTCTACGGCCTCTTACATGATTACAATGTTATAAAATTATAGCTATTAGCATTATTATTAGACGTGAGCATGTGATATAATTATATTGATTAGTTTACTACTTATTCAATTGCTTTTGAATACCAATTTGATGTCAGTTTATTACGAAATATCCTCCTAGCAGTGGTTACATAGCACAATTTAGTTGTGAGTATTGATAACAATGTAAAAGTTCTTATTGTGTTATATAGAATTTATAATTTATTTTGTTTAGAAACCTGTTGTTATTTTGATTATTAATAGATAAGGAAAATAAAAACTACTGGTTACAAAATAAAAAATGACATTTTAATCAATTCATGAAGCATGGTAACAAGGTATATTGTAAATTATTATTTTGTCATATCGGGATTAGAACATTTTATTACATGTGATTAATTCCTACCAAAAGATTAGACTAAATGGTAACTTGTATAAAATGTACATTAATTATAATATGTAGTATAAAACAGTACCATCATTTTTCCGATATTATTACATGGGCATCTTTTGTAGCTGAATTCATCCTTAGCATAAAATGGTCAACTATATGAATTTACTCTAGGCCTGAAAATAAAAGCTTTTCAGTCAATTCTATAATTGTAATAGTCAACAACTCTGTGTAATGTATTTAAGGCATATAGTATAATCTGTACAATCAGTAAATATCACTAGCAGCGCAGCACTTGATTCATGTTTAAGGCTGCTTTTCCACCAGAGACGTGCTATGTTGCGAGGATGTGAAAGCTAAGGTACGAAACTATGTGACCGTTTCCACTAATGCTAAGCTGTGTAGCGGAGCGAGTAAGATGTGCTATGAAAATACGTAGCCGCAAGGGTGAGGAAGATGCGTGAAGTACACTGCTCTGCACATAGCTACACCACTCGCGACCATCCATAGCTCGCATTCATAGCACGCATCCTTCCATATAAAAAACGTAGCTTAGTTGAATCAGTTTCCACCAGTGCTATGCTACGTGGACCAATGAATATGATTGGTGGATATCAAACGCATCCATAGCAACGTAGCATAGCACATGTCTGGTGGAAAAGCACCCTTAGACTTGCTCTGCTCTGTATTACCCTTTAATATTTCACTTTCAAATAACAATCATTCTTATAACTTAAACACATCTTTATTACGATATAATATAGTTATACATTATTATTGCATTCCAATTCTCATAAGCTTTTTGTAGGAAGTTCGTTTGATTATAATAAATTACAATAAAAACGAAACGATATTGTACAGATTATAAAGTAAACAATGACACACTTCTGTATCTTTCCAAACAGAAGGTTGGTGACGACAAATTATTATAAGGAGTGACACAAAAAATCAGACATTAAATAAAATAAAAGAAATTATAGTTTTATACTAAAATTATATCCTCTATAATAACCTATGTATTATTCATTTTCTATGTTTATTAACTAACGTTAGTTTTGGCGGGTTTCATGGGGGTTTTACAATTGAACTAGGGCACTTCATATCAGAAACAATTCCTCTATTAAATTTAACAGTAATAGGCAATGCAGTATAAAAAATAAAATCGGAAATAAAGTAAATCAGTGAATGAATGTTGACAAAATGTATCAATGCCGCAATTTTTTAAATGTACTTACTTAATTATTTGTTCATACTATTTCTGAATGAAATTAAAACACAAAAGTCTGTCATAAATCTTACACAATCGTAACAGAGTGAATTGCATATTTATTGTCCATTTGGAAAAAATTGTCTGTCCACTATAATAAATTAGGTCTAAAAAGAAGTATGGATGGTTTAACATCATAATAATTTTGCATTTATTTACTCTATTGGTTATATTTTTAAGTACAATATTCATAATTTTATTTGGAATTAATTAATAGAAGAAAAAATAAAAAAAAATATTTTTAGTTTGTCATACAAAATCACCTTGTCCTACCCCTGGAGCAGTATAATCCAAATCCAGTATCTTTGGAACCAGCCTAAAAATCACAACATTTTTGCATTAATTATCTGTGCTAATAAATTTTCTTTTCGCTAATATGCTTTTTTTTAGATTTGAATAATAATTTCTTTACTAAAATCCCTGAAAAAAACTTGTCTCAATTTTTCTTCCCTTGTATAACATCCTTTGTATGACTGAGATTTAGAAGTTTGTAAACAATAACGAACGCATCCATTACTTTTTTCACGTGCGGCAACATCATTACTACAACCAACTTAGCAAAACCAAATGTCAGCCATCTTAGTTTTCTAGTAGTGGATCCATTTCTACTTTGAAGTGAATTTGGCATTTGAAAAAGGTCTAATTGTGTGACGCTAGTACCAGGTAAGTTTTATGGTTTTTACATAATATTATTTTTTACATAATACATTAATGTATGTGTAACCCATTGAGTACATCGGACCTGTGAAAATCTTTCAAAATTATAACCTAATTGTTTGTAATGGTTTTGTCACAACAAAATTTGGTTCCATTGGATGACATTGTAGAACGTCATACAGAAGAAACGACATAAAGGTCTATACACCACTAAGTTTTTTACCCGACTGCTCAAGGAAGGAGGGTAATGTTTTTCGAATGTATTTGCGTTTGTAAATTTAATTATTTTTTTTATTAAATAAATAATTAATCGAGGCATAACAGCTTAATCCATGAAAATACAACTGAAATGTCTGTCAATCTTTTTACATGGAAATATTATTACAGTACGGCTGAAATATCTTGGCTAGTCCGAAAATAGGCACTACGATCTTTCGCGCATGTTCGCTCACTCAAACTCGGTTCATGTCACCATTTGGTTCCTAAATAATGTTATTGCGCAGCCTTCTGCGCGAAGTTCGGAGACGCCAAGATAATTTGGCCGTACTGTATGATGTAAAAAGCTAACTTTTTGTGGATAGTGGTGATGATAACGAATCGATAATTTTGTGGATGTCTAATAAATCTGTTTTCGGAGTTATCTCGAAAATTAAATTCATTAAACTAAATTCTTTTTTGAAAAAAATCACACCTAAATTCTGTGAAGCGAATCGTGTCCACGACCATTTAGCTGATTTCTTATAATGATACACTATTATCTGTCAAACGGATTGTCACAAGAATGAAAACTGGTTTGATACTTGAATTTTTGTAGAAAAAAAATTGTTTGATATAAATTAATAAACATTTTTACAAAAAAAAAAAAAAAAACTGCAAAGTATATTTCGGAAGTCGGTGGCAAATAACCAAAATACAAAACCAAAGACACCGACTTCCGAAATTTAAATTATTTTTTACTTTGTAGTGTTTTGTTGAAAGTCGGTTGTTACTTTTTTTGTAAAAAAGTTTTTAATTTATCCCAAAGAATTTTTTTTTCTACAAAAATTCAAGTATCAAACCAGTTTTCATCGTACTATATAAGTGTTGACCCCTGTAAGATTTTTGAATTTACCGCCTTTTTCATGGGACACGACTCGCTTGACTGACTCTATATGATATTTTACAGACCGTGAGTTGAGATTATGTTTGAAAATAACATGTGTTGATAGGTTTCATTTTTTTTAGACTATGCCTTTGTCCGGGGCAGAACGACAAAGAAGATATCTTCAAAAGTTAAGAAGTAGCAATCCTGAAAAGTTAGAGGAAATAAAGAAAAAGAATTTAGAACAGACTAAAAGAAAATACAGAAAAGCAAAAGATCTTAATGAAAGTGAACAGGCCCTGCAGCGACAAAAATGGAGGAAGCAGAAAAGAGAAAGAAATGTTAAAGAAGTTTCTAAAGAGTCACAAAAAAATACAGAAGAAAAAGAAAAACGTAGATTTCGTTACCTATTAGCCAAAGAAAATTCAAAGTTAAAGTCTACGATAGATCTGTTACTAAGAAAAATAAAATGTCAGAAAAAGAGCATCTACAGGTACAAAAAACAAGTAAATCACTTAAAAGAAATAGTAACGAATTTAAGAAACCCACCTTCAGAAAAAGACACTGTAAATGTTAATATTAATATAATCCAAGACAACAAACAAACTCCTATTTCTAAAACCGACACTTTTATTCAGGAACGTTTGCCACAAATTAGCAGTTCAGAGAAAAATATTGTAAAAAAAGTACTATTTGAAAACATATTGATTAAAGATTCATTAAGTGAGCAGTACTCCCAAACAACCAACAATCAAGAAAGAAACACATTAAAAAATTTATAACTAACGACACTATAAAAAAATATAAAATGAAAACAAAATTGAGTACTGTTATAGGATTAAAAGGAAGAATAAGGATCAGAGAGCAATTGAAAAAGAGAAAAATAATTCGCTTGAAAGAAGTTGGTGATTTTTTAAGCAGAGACGATAATAGCCGCGCTACGGCCGGTAAAAAAGAATATAGAACGTTACATAAAAAGAGAGAACAGGTACGATATTTATTAGATACCATGAAAAAATTACATACTAAATATAAAGGTGAAGGTGGGAAATTATCTTACGAAATGTTTACTCGATACAAACCATTTTATATCCTTAGTCCAAAATTGAGCGACAGAAACACTTGTGCATGTGTTAAGCACGCCAATCATTCATTTCATGGTGGAAAGCCTGAAAAAGCTAAATGTAATAGAGAGTGACAATTTAGCCCAGTTAGTTTCTACCATCGCGTGCAATGTCAACGATGTCAAATGTATGTACGGTGACTGTAATAATTGCTCAAACAAAAGCGTTATCTGTAATTTATTGCAACGAAACCTGAAGGACGTAGTGACATGGAAAAGATGGGTTACAAAGAATCACGAATATGATAATAAGATTACTAAGAGAACAGTGAAAGAGGAAGTGACAGAGACACTAGAAATACTACTACAAACCTTTCGTGATCAGATGCTTTTATTCAAGAAACATTATTTCAACATCACTCACCAATACACAATGTATAAAAATTGTAAGGAGAACTTAACTGAACAGGAAGTTCTGTTGCATTGCGACTTTTCCGAAAACTATGGCTGCAAACTAGCAGAAGAAGTTCAAGCTTTACACTTTGGTGCATCAAAACGACAAATTTCCTTGCACACTGGCGTTTTTTATGCTAAATATGATGATAAGCCGCAGACAACATCTTTCTGTACAATATCTTCAAACACCAATCATAGCCCCGGAGCAATATGGGCCCATTTGACTCCTATATTAAAACTTATTAAAGAGAAATATCCCAAAGTAACTATACTGCACTTCTATTCAGATGGTCCAACAACACAATATAGGCAGAAAAAAAACTTTTACATGTTAAATAAAATGATATCACTGTTCAGACTCGAAAAGGCCACTTGGTCCTTTTTCGAGGCAAGTCATGGCAAAGGCGCCGCAGATGGGATAGGAGGAGCCACAAAAAGAAATTTGGACAGTTATGTTGCTCACGGTCAAGATATTCCCGATGCGGAGGCAGCATACAAAGCACTTGTCAATAGCAATTCAAAGATCAAATATTTCTTAATATCTGATGAAAATGTAGATACCCTCGTACAGGATTTAGATTCAACGACAAAAGACCTCATCCCCGTTCCCAACACCATAGCTATTCATCAAGTGATTTCGACGCAAAATCCCGATATCATTAAATTTAGAAAATTAAGTTGTTTTTGTGGGATGACTGCTGGTTATTGTGACTGTTTTGATGTAAAGGAACATAATTTAAAACAGCACAAAACAAATAATGACAAAAAAAGACAAATAAAAGGAAAGTCACCAAAGAATATCAAAAAACGACGAATTGAAAGATCAAGCGATACTAGCGAGTCTGAATGCGAGATCAATTATGCCGAGTCGGATGAAAGTAGCTGGAAGGGTGATAACTCAGAAAGTGAACACGAAGATAATAGAAATACTAACGATGGTATAATAGAAATCAAATCGAAAGAAAATAATGTTGCGGTCAGTACAAAAACTGAAACAGCAGGTAAACACATTGCCGGAAAAGTAACAATTTTGTCAGATATAAGATATAAGCCAGAAAGCAAGGGATATATTGATCTTAATAAGTATAGTCCATTTAAACTCAAACGGATAGACACAAATTTTCAAATAAATAATGATATCTACAAAAATCCTACCCCTTCTACATCAGGCGTTAATAATAAAAATATCAAAAAAGAAAAAACGGTGAGAATCCCAGAACTAGACCTGAAACTAAGAGAATGTGATGTAAATGAAGTTGATACTGTAGAGGCAATGATGGAAGACAAGGAGAATTATAATAATAGATGTTATTTTAAACAGAGTATTAGAACTGAAATAGAAAATGATGGAGGCTGTGAAAATAATTTTAAAATAGAAACTAAAAGTGAAAAACTGACAGAAACAGAAACGAGAGACATGACATATAATATTAAAGATAGCGTTTTAGTAAGATATTATGAAAAAAATAAGTGGGTATATTATGTTGGATTTATTGAAGATGTCGTATTTAAGATAGCTGAAATTTATTATAAAGTTCGCTTTTTAAAAACGGTAAAAAAGCCTCAATTGAAATTCATTACTTCAAAAAAAGTCGATAAAGATGTAGTTCCCGCTGCATGTATTGTAAAAATTTTACATTTAAAATTTGTATCAAATGAGTTTAAACTTGCAGATGATCATGACCAGATTTATTTTTAAATTGTTAAGTTGGATACCGATAAGTCGTTCCCATACAAACTTTGATATAAAATATCTTTAAAACGTTAGGACCGATTGAGTTGAACCATAATACACGTTTGCAGATAGTAAATGTTTTTTTCCGAAAAATTGTATTTTCACTAAATAATATCTAATTATTAATTATTATAAAGATGTTTTAGTTCAAAGTCTGTAGGGAACAAATTACCAAGAATGGCCTTTTAAAATGTTTTTTTGTTCTTTCTGTTATATTTTTTTCTAATTTCTTTCATTTGATTTCTAAAAAGTTATAAATTTTTGATGAGTCTAGTGTTTACAGATAAAAAATATTATTTTAGTTAAAAACTCCCTTCGAATTGATTTCTATAATCCGCACGTGAACAGAATGGGATGGAACCTTGTAAATCGAGATAATCACAGTTCTCAAGCGAAGTAGCTTTAGCAAATAAGTGAATGCAGAACTGATTTTAGCAGATTGTATGTATGTAGGCATAGGTAACTTATGTTTGAATGTATGTATGCTTACAGAAATAATTATGTTGTATGTACTTTGACATGGTTCCATCCCATTATGATCGCGCGCAAATTATACAGTACCCCGAGTATAAGCTTGCAAGAGAGTAAACGGTAACTATTTCGTTTGCGTTAAAATTTGACTGATAGATCATAATGCTAAGAATATAAGGGTAAGAATAAAAATCTTAACGCAAACGCGATAGTTAAGTTTACACACTTGCAAACTTACACTCGGGGTACAGGCAATTTTTTTATAACGTAGTTTGGAGACCAAACTCCATTTCTTGGATTTGTGTTAAAAAAAATCTGTTTTTTGAAGGCAATGTTTAAACTTTGTTTAATTTTTAATACATTTTATAAACTTCAAATTTGTTTAATTTTTAATAAATTTTAAAATACAAAATATTTTTTTTTAAATATAATTATGTTACAAGATGGAAATTCATTATGAACACATCTTTATGAATTCCTTTGTTTGACTTAAATTCCTTTGTATGACAAAAAAAAAAATTATTCCTTTGTATTTCTTTTGTATGACGTACATTTTTTATGCAATTGACTCAACAATGTTACCTCTGATTACCTCTCTACACTTCAATCAAACAATTGTGATTAATTTTCGTAATTCAGGATATCTATGTAACAAAGTTAACAGGAAGGATAAACCCGCTTTTCTCATTAATACATACCAGTAGTTAAATTAACACAACACTTATCTATATTCAATTATTTCTAAGGGTAGGTACTTACTATATAGGTAAACCTTGAACGTCCATGAGGTCTTCATGTTGAGCGTGAGAGTGGGGATGCGCAGTGGAAGCTGGCGGCACTGCGAAGTGGTGGTGTTGAGGTCTCGGGCGTCGTGGGGAACGGGCAGTTATAATACGCGGTTTGTGAATCTCATCCATTACAGATGGCGCCACGTAGGTAAAGCCCTGACAAATTATTTCATAATTTGAGATACAAGTTATAGCGCTACAAGATTCTTTTAGCGCGTGGTTAAACCGAAACTAACGCCGCCATTTTGATTTTTACAATAATTTCATAAAACAATTTCACAAATGTTTCCCAACAGCGCCAGCGCTCCTGTCAACGTCATTCAAGCGCCAAAAGATCCTTGTAGCAGAGAAAATGGACAGCAATCGCTTAACACATTCGAGTCCACCTATTACACCTATTATTCATAGAGCTCATATGCCATGCTGCCACATACGCATTGCTATTGCCTCATTATGCATTGCTAGTGGACCCTCCAGGAGGGTCACCGGCATTACATGTGCGCTGAAGTGAACCCTCGAGCGTTCTTGGCATTAGGTTTGAAACCGTGCACTGTAAAACGTACTTAAATAAATAGTGTTTTCAGGGGGGTCTTGTCGCTATACTATAGTATCTCTGAGGGTATTCTAATGTACTAGAGTAGAGGGGTGGTGACGTGAAATAATAATAAAAAAATAAATCGATTGCATAACAAAGATTGTTTGTAAAGGAAGTAATTTCTCAAAAGCTGTGCATGTTAGATACCTCGTTTTATTTTTCTAGTAATTTCGCTTCGCAAACATCGAAGGTAAGGGAGGGGGGAGGTTGTAAGTATACGGATTTTTTTAAAATCAAAAGAACGTGCAAATGAAGCTTTTTCATGCGATACCCCATTTGACCTCCCACTTTAAAATTCAAACCCCTATTTAGGCACCTGTTGCAATGAAAATAACAGTAATTTTTTCAATTCTTTCACTTGTGTGGAAAAGGGTGAGGTAGGCGTTTGCCCTGCAGAGAGACAATATAGGCTACTTAGATAGATTCACCTGTTATACAGATGGACAAGCATTATTTATATGTGTTCCATATTTCAAGACCAGCAGGCATTAGTGTTCCTGAAATAAGCAGCTGTGACAGACGAATGGACAAACCAAGTCACTCCAAGTGTTTCTTTTTTACCAATTTAATATTATGAGACCCTGAAAAGTCTCGATTGATAAACTCATCCTCATGTTCTATAATCTCAAAATAAATATTTTGTAACCGTGAAAATGGTTTTCCACCCCTGAAATACGGGCCCCGGTCAGAGGTTGAAAATTTAAATTAAAAATGCTTGAGTTTAAAACCAACGCGTATAGTAATAAATGTTAAACTATTCATGTGATTTTATTTTTAAATTTTATAACGCTTTATTTGCTGAAAAACCCTACGTTTAAAAAAAAATTGTCTTCCATGAGGGCCGAAATCCCAAATGCAAGTAGAGAGCCTTCCAGGTGGGCTGTCGGCACCGAACGTATTAAAGTGTGTTTTATCATAATTATCATGTAACTCAACAATTATTATTGCCTTGTCTACATCTGCGCTGGTAACTACTTCCAGTTGCCGAATTCATTATAGACAGCTAAAGTCGATTAAAATATAAAAATACCAATACAATTACCTGGAACATTAGGTTGGCACTTTCGCTAAGAGTAGATTCATCAGGTGAATCAATTGGTGTCTGCAGAGTAAATCTTGTATCAAACTGCGAAACGTCATCATCACTCGTCTGAAAATAGTAATCACAATCATTACGTTTTACACGGAAATACCTACCTACACATACGATCAAAAGATCTCGTACAAGTCATATTATAGTCGCTTTTCGTGTCTGACCGCTTAGTTCGTCTAAAAACACTACGGCCGAAATATCTTGACAAGTCTGAACATAGGCACTACAAACTTTTGCGCATGTTCTCTCACTCACACTCGCCTCATGTCACCATTTGGTTCCTAAAAAATGATACTGCGCAGCCTTCTGCGCGAAGTTCAGACTTGCCAAGATATTTCGGCCAACGAATTTTGGTGCGGTTTTCACCATCAGTTAGATAATTTATTGCGGAAGTTCACAATATATACTCTGTAGGTCTCTGAATTTGGTACCGGTACTTGTTAGGTGGAGTACCGGTACCCGTCTGGAACCTGTATTCAGGTCCCGTAATGGCAAGTACTACTAAGCACCAATACAAAACCTGTACCTACTTATAGTACTAGTTCCAAGCCCTGTTCACAACTGAACAATAGGTCGGTCGGACATATTTATCGGCCTGAACAATTTGTCGGATTTATCAGATGTATGTATAGTGGCTGGTGGCGTATTTTTATTTATAAAATCGCAATGAGGATGGGAAGAATACGTGACTCCCGCTTGCTGATGTAACAACCGTTATATTAATCATGCGAACTCTACAGCGTGTATCAGGAATGTGAGGTCATATTTTAGGGTGTGGTACAGACCCCATGGGACCAACATCGTAATCACGAAAAAATTACCAGCTGTCCCATACAAAACTCCAATTTACCTACTCGATCCAAATGAATGGGACAGCAGATTATTTTTTCGAACTACTGAAATAAAATCATCTTACCAGTCTGGGTTTTATAGGTGGTTCCAATCTCCTAGCAAACACTTCATCCCAATGAACATGTTTGAAAAATGCATGACCTCGGACGGCAGCCGCGCCCTGTGCTCCTAAACGTTGCGTTTCCGAGCGTTTCATTAAGCGCCTTATAAGGTCACGTGCGTCTTGTGTGAGATAGGCAGGAAGCATTAGTTTACCTTTTAAAATTTTCTCTATTGTTTTTGTACGATTATCTCCGGTAAATGGTGGCTGAAATATAATATTAAATTACATGTGACAAAATATTACACACTGCACTTAGAATGTGAAAAAGTATCCCTTCCCATTTGTGACTGTGACTGACATACCTATGTATATAAGTTCAGTGAAACAAAAGGCTCAGTGAAGTCACTGAATGAAAAATCGTCCGCAAAGAAGAAGAAGAAGTGTGTTATTTGTGGCAGTTAACTACTCAGAAAACCCTGACTCAATATTGTGGTGTATCTAGATCTCAGGACCTCTCGCTCTCCAGATCACACCTTACTGTTTGGCTAATGTTTCAAATAATTATCGTAATATTATTAAAGTATAGTTGCCTTGATTGGTGTGTAAGAGAAAATGCGGCCAAGTGCGAGTAGTAGTTGTTTTGGGGGTGAAGTTGCTGGCGTCCGTAGGAATTACCAGCTTTTCCAATGACCCACCCTACAAGCACGTGCACCAGGGGGCACCCCCTGGGTGGTGCGAAACGAGCATCAACAATAACGCCGAGCAACAGGCGGTGGTCAAGAAACCTGTCTGCAGAGAACTCACAAACCTTGAAAAACTAAATCTCCTTAAATATGTGACACTGATACCTTGGGAAAGTGCCAGCTGTATTTCTCCCAACCCAAAAAATCTATGAAAATGTTGAATACTGAGAATACTTTGTCATGCGATCCGGCTAACTCCCGGCGCCCTCTGGTATCCGGGCCAGATGGTGTGAAATTGGCTACCGAAGACTCCATAGAAGTGGGCAACCAGGCTCCTACGACAGTGAATGCTACTGGAAATCGCCAATTTATTCATTAGGCCTTCCATCCCAGCCTGTTTTTAAGCAGACCAAAAACAGATCAACCCATTATTGCTAGTAATATACAAAAACCAAGTAAAATGGATGTAGCAGAGCACCAACCAAATCCTCCAGACTGGCAAAAGGTACCTATAAACCAGAATAAGAAACGGAATACAATGTGCAGAGCCCCGTCTCCGGAAAGATTGCAAACAACCAACAGATACAGTGGTTTGCCTATTGACTTAACTGAAGAGGCGCGTGCACCAGAAAAGAAAGTAAGCAAACCTCCTCCCATCACCTTGTATGGAAACAGCTAAAAAATGAATAATAAGCTAATTGAACTTTTGGAAACAGTTACAGAAAGAGACCAGTTCACATATAAAATAGTAAACAGAAATCAACTCAGAATCAATTCTAGTTCAACTGAATCCTATAAAAACTTTATAGATGTAGTTCGGCAAAAAGGACTTATTGGACATACGTTCAACAGAAAAGAAGAAAGACGCTTTAGATGTGTGATAAAAAATCTACATCCCAAAACAGAGCTTGACAAAATTAGAGAAGACATAGAAAAAACAGGAAATACTGTCTTCGGAGAAATTATAAATGCAAAGTATGGACCTAGTAAAAAACCAACATCCACATTTTTCGTTAATCTACTGAAAAGTGAGCACAGCAAAGCAGCCAAGGACTTAAAATATACAGGGTCTGGGTCAGGGGCTGTTAAATTATGTCCCTCGTTTAACCTATTAAACGAGGGACATAATTTAACAGAGTGTAGTACTCACGCAAATGAAAAACTTTTACCATGGAACTAACCCTGAAATATGAAAAAGAAAATTAGCTGTTCTCTACGAAGTGCAAAACCTACGCGATCAAAATGTACGAGACAGCTGATTTTTTTTTTTTCATATTTCAGGGTTCATTCCATGGCAAAAGTTGTTCATTTTCATGAGACTCCGTTCAAGTAAATCTCTCGTTTAACCTAACACTCTGTATATGTCAACAGGCAGTAAATATACATCCAAAAATGAGAAAACCCATAATACAGTAATAATATAATTCAATTACTTTATTTTATGCGGCTCCTGACATTTTTCAATTGCTTCATTTCTTTTATCCTAGATTTTATTAATTATGATAGTAAAAATAACCTGCTTACTAATATAATATTTGTATGCCGATTATTGGCCGAACATACAGATCAGCTAAAATGTATAAATAGCACCTTTTTGTACTTATGTTCACAAATAAAGATTGATTTGATTTGACAGTGTATAAGGTGCCAACAGTATAGACACTCAAAAAAATTACTGCATGAGACCATACCGATGCGTCAAATGTGCACTATCACATAAAACAGCAGATTGTCCGAAACGTGATCGCAACACACCAGCTGAACGTGTCCTTTGTCATGGTGCACACCCAGCTAATTACGAAGGCTGTGAAGTGTACAAAGAAATCTGGACGAGAAAAACCAATAGGAGTAATCACATAAAAACTAAGGTATACAGGAGCAATAACAATCAACCAGAAAAAGATAACCAAACACAACAAAAGCCTAGCTATATAAATGTGAATGAAGGTCTTGGGGGCAAACATTCGCTGATACTCTTAAAACTGGAATGAATATAAAGCTCTAAACAAGAAACTGACCAACTAAAAGAATTTAGTCTCAAACAATCAGAAAAGTTTGATTTCTTATTACAACAAATGAGTACCTTGATGGGTCTCATAACAACATGCTTGTCGCAAAGCTAAAATAGGTTTACGACTAGCGACTTGGAATATTAACGGACTTGCTCCGAACACAGACGACCTGCAAATGTTAATGACAGAACATAAGCCGGATATCGTATTAATCTCTGAACACACTGCACCAGCAAGAGTAACATTAAACTAAAAGGATGCTGCACCTATCTTACTACCCATCCGGATGGGACAGCCCATGCAGGAACAGCAATAGTAGTAAGAAATACAATTAAACATCTCCTGTTGCCTGAGTATATTGATCACATACAGGCAACAATTATTGCTATTGACGATCAACATGGCCATTTTAATGTTGCAGCTGTGTACTGCCCACCTAGGCATAAAATAGACATCACTATGTACAGTAAGATTTTCTCTTTACTTGGATGCAGATTTATAGCCGGAGGAGACTGGAGTGCGAAACGTGCATTGGGGCTCCAGACTGACAACCACAAAAGGGAGACAACTCAAACAAAGTCTAGATGTAAATAACCTCAACTCTGTCTCTAGTTCAGAAGCCACATGCTTGTTGTTATCTGCTGGCCAGCAGATAACAACAAGCAAGAAGTCTGAGTTGCTGGACTTCTTTATTACGGTATGATGGGGTTACTTTGATAACAACTTTCGACTTACGAAAAACTAATTTTTTTCGGTGTGTGAATAAGGTTTTTGTTGGTGTACCGGTTCTATACATATAGATTTGTTCTACCGTACTAAAAAACTGTCGAAAAACTACTCTAAGGTGGAGTCATGCCTAGACAGTTCCTCTGACCATACACCAGTGATGTTAACTCTTAATTACACTCTAATTGAATACGAGAAGTCAAACTCTTAGTAACCCACGGACAGACTGGAATGGTTTTCGTGAGCATATCGAGAATGCAATAGAGTTGAGGGTCAAATTAAAGTCTCCCGAAGACATTGATATTGCACTGGAGAGTTTCACTTCACTGGTTCAAACAGCCTGCTGGATAAACACTCCTGCTTAACAGACTCGTTTTGAATTATGTTCAAAACGAGTCTATTGCAAATCATCTCTTGGAAATAAAAAAAAAACCTGGAAAAGCGCAGGCTACGTCGAATAGGGCATCAAAGTCGACACCGTGATGACAAAACAGCGCTGAACAAGGCAATAACCGAACTAAAAGCAATGATCGGAGATACGAATCAAAATACACTGCAAACAAAACTGGAATCGTTAACAGCTCCATTATCTGTTCGCTATGGAGAAAGGCAAAAGCGTATGATAGACGACGATGATGAACATATAAGCAAAAAGCCGATTTGTTCGCCAAGCACAGTGTTCACACCAAATGACATATCTAACAGCAACTCCGAATCACTCGTGCAGTCTTTACTAAATACTGATCTTTCTCCTGAAACACTTCCAAAACCAGTAACATCACAAAAAGTGCAGAAAATAATAAAAAATCTTGTCAGTGAAAAAGCACCAGGAGATGAGATCATCATCACTAAGGAGATTCTACGAGAACTGCCAAGAAAAGCCATTGTATTATGACAGTACTGTATAATGCTATGCTGAGAATCCAGTATTTTCCAAGCGTCTGGAAAGTCTCCCAGATTATAATAATCTACAAATATGGCAAAACTAATCATAAAAAATCAGCCTACGGATGTCCAAAGTATTTGAAAAGATTCTACTGAGCAGGCTAACACCAATCTTATAAGAACGTAAGGTAATCCCTGACCACCAGTTTGGATTTAGGAGACATCATGGAACAATACAACAGGCTCACAGAGTCTGCGCTATTGTAAAGAAGATTGGGGAACAAAGAATATTGCTCATCAGCATTCAAGGACATACAGCAAGCCTTTGACAAGGTGTGTGGTTGTGTGTGTGTGTGTGTGTGTTGTGTAAAATCAAGCAGATCCTACCACATAGCTTTTTCCTATTGTTAGAATCTTATATCTCGGACAGAATAAAATATTCTATGTTAAAGAAGCTGGAGAAATTTCCGATTTCTGCAAGATCAAGGCAGGAGTTCCCCAAGGATCAGTGCATGGACCAGCTCTGTACACGCTATACACAGCTGATTTACCGATTACACCTGGTGTTACAACGGCAATTTTTGCCAGCACTACTTGCAAGCGACAAAGATCCAAAGCGAGCTTCAGACACACTCCAAACTGCTCTTACAAAAGTGCATAATTGGCTGCAAGACTGGAAAATCAAAGCAAGTTCTGCTAAATCAGTGAATAACGTTCACCCTTCGCCAAGGCGACTGTCCACCGGTTAAACTTGGTGATAGTCCTCTGCCGCAAAGTCACCGTGTCAAGTACTTCGGATTGCACTTTGATCGCCGCCTAACATGGAAATGGCACACTAAAACCAAGAGATAGACTTCAATCAAACACAGAAACCTCTATTGGATGTTGGGACGAAACTCAAAACTATCACTAGACAACAAACTTCTGATATATCAAATAATACTAAAAACTAAAAACCAATCTGGATGTATGGTATACAATTGTGGGGCACCGCAAAAGACTCTAATATTAATATCGTACAAAGAGTACAAAACAAGATATTGAGGTCAATAGCAAATTTACCATGGTATGTCACCAATGCCGAACTGCACCAAAATCTGTCAGTCAATACAGTTAAGGAGGAAATAAGTGATGCCTCAGCAAAATATAAGAAACGGCTAATAAATCATTCGTAATGAAGTGGCACGCCAGTTGACCATACAAGACTGCCAACCAGCTCAAACGACGCGCGAGAGCTACAAAATCGACAGTACCACCAGGCTACTAGAAATGAGTATGTACTCTCGATGGAGAGTACACTCTGCATGCGAAAAACTGATACATCACATCTGCTCATAGGCCCAGGGCTGATCGCCGATATTATAAGAATACAAAAAAAAAGGAAAAAAGTGCGAGTAGGACTTGCACACGAAGGGTTCCCTACAATATTTAACAGTACATAATATCTACTCTTTGTTGTTATAGCGGCCATAGTAGTACACACTCTGTGAAAATTTCAAGTGTCTATCTATTACAGTTCAAAAGATATAGCCCTGTGACAGACGGACGGACAGCGGAGCCTTAGTAGTTTTAAGGTCCCAGTAGCATCCTTTGGGTAAGAAACCCTAAAAAGAACTCACCTACAGAGCGCTTAGAGATGTAAGCGTTTTCTGCTGGTTCTTTGTTGCTTTGGAGTGTGATGACCCAGAGGTTATTGGAGTTTTGGGTTTTATGCTAATTCAAAGAATTTGGAGATTTCAAAACAGAAAACTCAACACGAATAGCGTGTGTGCGCGTCGTCTAATCCAGGCATATACGTCGACCGCACGTCGTCGGTGGTAAAGCTTGAGCTGGCCTAGCATAGTACAGAGTTTCAAACCAAGAGGCCAGCTTTTGCTGGTGTTTTTGCTACTGAACTTTAGTCTACTGTACCCCGATCCCCCGCTTTTGCTCTTTGCATACCTGTGTGATATTCATTTTCTTTAATGGCGCTGTTTAGTGGTGGTGGTGGTGGTTTGAAGACGCGGTTACGGGTATGGCGGTTTATAATAAGCGTGGTCATATAAACGCGCCCTTATGATATGCCTGAGGAGTCTTAGCTTGATCAAATAGCTAAGAGACTATACTAGAGCTCTACCTGTACTGAAGGTCATCAAGAGGAAAACAAGAAGTTATAGGTAATTAATAAACACCAACCTGTCCAATGAGCATGTCATACATTAATGCTCCAAGACTCCACCAATCTACAGCTTTCCCATGGCCACTTCGTGTTAAGATCTCTGGTGCCCTGAAATATTTACAATATTTTTGCATATTTTGAGGTTGGTATTACAGGATTGTTATGTTTAAGGAAATTAATTTTATTGTAGGCAAGAAACAAATGGGCACCAAGGCCAATATTATTACTTACATATACTCAATTGTGCCACAGAAAGTATGAGTTACTATTCCTTCTTGAATATGTTCCTTACATAATCCAAAATCCGTAAGTTTCACATGACCTTGAGCATCCAATAGTACATTTTCTGGTTTTAGATCACGATAAATTATACCAAGGCTATGTAAGTGCTCTAAGGCCAAGATAATTTCGGACAAATAAAAGCTGAAACAGAAGAAATAGTTAACATTTGAATTGATATCCCTGAAACAAACTTATGTACACAAAAAAACTCACCATGCTGTGTCTTCTAGAAATATACCTTCACGTTCAAGATGCATAAAAAGTTCACCACCACTCAAATATTCTAATATTAAGTATAACTTGCCTCCAGTTTGGAAAGCATATACTAATTCCACTATAAAAGGATGCTGAAATATTGATTAAATTATTATTATAATAAGTACCAAGAAATATAGATCAGTAATATTATATAGTACTTATAAACAAAATATATAACTTCTATGTTTAATCACCTTCACAGCCTCCAAAATATTTCTTTCAGCTTTTGTATGGGCAGTATCTTTTTGATTGCGTACTATAGAAGCTTTTTTCAGAACTTTCATAGCAAAGTGTGCACTTGCATCAGGACCAGTGATTTTTCGAACTTGAAATACTTTGCCATATCCTCCCTTCCCCAAAACTTTGCGTAATTCAAAGTCTTGAGGACCAAGACGTTTACATTGGCCTGGATTTACATTATCTTCACATAATTGAATAGTTTCAGATCCTTCAGTCCTGAAAGAAAAAGTTTCAGAAAATATTTAAGTAAGTATATAACTGCAGGATATAAGGAAACTATTATGTTAAGGTTTTACTTACTCTACAATAGCATTTACATGTAGCTCAGGCTCAAAATCCACCTATGAAAACAAAATCAAGTAAATATCTATATAATTTTATAATGCTGTAAAATAAATCAAGACTAATAGCTTTTTGATAGACATTTTATAACACAAACAATTGACATTTCCAGAGGGACAGTAGATAAAAAAATTACCGGTTTTTATACTTCTAAAAATTAAAACCCCATGGCATTTTTCACTTCTTTCTATGAAAATAAATAAAATCAACTACGACGAATTTTATCCTTGACAATCAAGAGAATATGGAACAAGGTTTTAGGTTAAGTAATAATGAGGTGTCTCTAATTTTATATTATTGTTATGAATACCTCGTCGACTTCAATTATATCGTCTTCATCTGAATCTCCAACAGTAACTGTATCCACATCTAAATCTAAATCAAAAACACCAGCCATATACGATGACATTTCAAGAATATCACATCAGCAGCCACTGTTCTTTAAAATATTGTAAAAGCATAAAAAAAACTTTATGTTTGTTTTGGGAATAGATAAAACTGTTCGATTTTATGAAAACGTTTTTAATTTTATTGTTAAAAATATTTTTTTCGTTCGTATTTCTCAAGCATAGATGTTTTTTATCAACAATAGTGAATTTGAGAATGTAATGTGATGAACTTATTCGCGACGTATGATCACAGACTACAGAGTTACAGACAGATACCCTAAAGACCCAAAAGTATAACCCTGCGGTAATAACCCCGTATGTCGGGGCCACATCAACGAGATATGCCGTTGATTATCGCGATGATGGAAGTAGGCCGTAGGTGTAGCCACAACTTATCGCGATAATTTTACAACGGCATTTACATTGCCGATTGACGTGGTGTTAACTCGGTGGCGGCGTTCAAGTGTGGCCACTCAATTTATCGCGATAGTCATCGGAATAATTACCGCGATGTTTATGGCGATGATAGGCGCTGCCGTTGACGTTGGTGTGGCCCCGACATTAGAGTATAGCTAAGTATAACAATAACAGAGACCGAATACCGAATAATGCTTAGGTATGATACAACCTTATACAATGCTCTATAAGATTTTATGATACAAATTACAACACTTGTTTAAACTATAATTAAACTGTCGATGTCCTTTAAAAGATATTGATAAAAGGATACTATCATCCAAAAACTGAACAATCGATAAAATAAAATTTAAAACTAGGAAGAAAACCGATAAAATCGTATACAGGCTGGGTCATAAATCGTAGATCAGACGAAACAGGGTGATAGTTGGGGTTATATGCAGACGTTTTAATAATTGGAGTATTTTATTGGAAAGGATTCACCACTTGAAGAAGTAACTATAGTAGAATGAATGCGGCTTCGATGAACTTCGATCTCCCAGCTAAATACATAACATTTTGACCCTTTTTTGCCGAACCGCAATCCACCTGGTAATAGGGGGCCGTAGACGATTAATCTGGAATTTGTAAATTAAAAGTTCAGTTAGAAGCAGTTAGCAGTAAGCTTAGTATGCTCTAAGGCAGTCAGACATGCATTCGTGATGTCTCATACCCTCGGTTTGTTGGGTGTCTAAACTATTTACCGATGAAACAGATGAAATGCATTTGAAATGCACTCTAGGTCCATTGCTAATTTGGATGTAACAGATGCCATTATAATGCAGTTGACATAGAACTGCATTGAAATGGCCAACCACTTAAATAGGTACAACACTGCTTCAGCACGATTGTGGATGCTGTTTGGATAGACTTGTGTCCATGTCCACAGTACAGTATAGTTTTTTTTTTTAAATTTGAACGCACCTTTTGTTGTTATGGTTTAGTCTTGAGTTTCTGTGAGTTTCCGACTTTCTGTCATCTGTCTGAAACAGAGGGTGTAAACATGATTTACCTCTGAAGAGTGCTTTTTTTACTTTTATAGTTGTTTTTACATACTAGTGAAAATATTAAGCTTGTTAGAAATGGACAATAGATTGTGATACTTTTTATCTGTTACATTAACCACTTTAATCCTTTCAATGGCTAGTGACAACGATAAAAGTTCGAATAATCATAACTTGGATGGTTCTCTAAAGAGCAACAAGAAACTAGCGAATAGTGGAAGTATTGGTAAGCGTCATAATGTATTATTATATTATATTTAATATTACTTGTTTGGGAAGTCTGCTCGCGAAGTTTTTTATTACGAATAAGTGAATAACCTCGTTACACAGGAGAGTGCTGCCATTATTGTTAGTCCTAGTACTAAAAACTTTACAATTTCGTCAATTACCGTACTGACACTGCTACTGTTGATTTTAAGTAAAACTATCATTATTTATAGTATGTCCTACAATTATTGCATAAGATTTCAATAAGAAGTTTCAAAAACATGTTTTAAAGTTTTGAACTTGGGACAGCTTGTGACAACCACCATTAACCACCATCATATAAGTAGTAATTATTAAAATAACAAATTATAAATATCTACTTCTGCCATGTGATAAAAAATTGCTTCATCAAACAAGGAATGTTAACATTTAACAAAATTGTACTGTACTTAAACTGGTCATGTTTATTTATGAAAAAACAATTAAAATGTAAATTCCATTGGTTTGCTTATTTATCTATATAAATAAAAAGAGATGTCCTGACTGACTGACTGACTCATCAACGCCCAGCCCAAACCCATGAACCTAGAAAGCTGAAATTTTGCACAGACGTTTCCTTCATAATGTAAACAAGGAATAAGGAAGGAATTCCCGGTCATATGTTCCTGTGGGATATTTTCCGACATCCACATGGGCGAAGCCACTAGCAAAAGCTAGTTTTATATATAAGGGCTGATTTTTCAATAGTCAGAAAACTCTTATCTGAAGAATACATATGACAGTTTGATATATTTTCTATACAAAAGCTGTCAAATTGAAATCATTATTATTTAATGTATTTATAGTGAAAACATGTTAATTCCAAGTGAGTCATCATACATTATTATAAAACAGTTGCTTCTTTATGGACCTACTAGTTTTGTTTCTTGTAGGACTTTTCTTTTATAAAATTAATTATTGCATTATATTTTTATTGAACCTTTTTTATTAATCTTCTCTTACTTTTATTATTTGCAAATTCTTCTATTCAGTTGCTTTGTGGCCTAAGTCAATCCAATAAGCAAGAAGTTCAAGTGGCATTCCACTAGTGTTGAACTTACTCAACTTCATTGTTAGTAGCCAAAAGAAATACTTTGCTATATAATAAGCCTCCCACCTAAAGCCACAAACCTAAACAAATTTGTTCTACTGAACTGCAAAAGGCATACACAAACTATAATTCCATTGCAATTTGCAATCGCACATGATTGCACATGTTTGAAATGACAGTTAAAATTAAAACAGGTTTAAATCACACAGAAAGCTGAACATTATAAACTTGCAAAATTAAAATCAGCCAAAAATAGTAGTAGTGACAGTCTTCTAACTGCTTCTAACATAGAAGTATGTCCTAAGTAAGTACTTCTTTTTATTTTAATAGCTTGGAATTGATTAGGTACTTTTTGGAACCAGAAACATTTTGTTCTGTAAATATTTAACTTGGTAGGCTAGTAAGGGACTTGAATATCATAAATAAGGAATCATTATTTACAAAATGATATAATAGTCTAGTGATAGGTTGTGCTTCTTTATTTCTTAAGTTGCCACTCGGGCCCACTCCTCATTCACATTTTTTACAAACCAAATCCTTTCTGTAGCATTTACAAAGTATACTCTTTATTTAATTGCAATATATATTTTTTTGTATTAAAATAACAGGGGAATACAATATGAAGTTTTTATTTTCAGATTTTTTGTGTTATATGTTACCAAATATGCATAATTAATAATTATGATAACCTATTTCGAAAACAATGATATAATAAGATTAGTTTTAATTAATTATGTATATATGAAATATGAAAGGAGGAGGAGCTCGTGGCTAAGTAATAACAGCTGCAAGGATCGATTCATTAGGTTAAGCTATGCTTGCTGGGGTTGGTCTGTGGATGACCATCTTTTCATGCCGAGATTACTCCGTGCCTCGGAAAGCATGTTAAGCCGTTGGTCCTGGCTGTCATTCGTGGATCTTTGAAGTCATTACGGGTCGTCAGAAGCCCGAATGTCTGACAACCAGTCTTACCAAGGGGTTACCCAGTTACTGGGTTGTGGAGGTCAGATAGGCAGTTGCTCCATGTAAAATACTGGTATTCAGCTGCATCTGGTTAGACTGGAAGCCGACTCCAACATAGTTAGGAAAAGGCTAGGCAGATTAATATGAAATTTGAAAAAAAAAAATGTACACACATTCACAAACACATTTTTTTTACATTCTCGTACATTTTGATCACGTAGGTTTTGCACTTTGTAGGGAACAGCCGATTTTCTTTTACATACTTCAGGGTTAGTTCCATGGTAAAAGTTGTTCATTTTCATGAGTACTACACTTTGTTAAAGTATGTCCTGCGTTTAACCTAAGCCGACGTTCGCACGGACGTAAAAATATCGAGGCGGGATTTTATCGCGCACTGGATTTTCAACTCTCGCTTCAACCACAGTATATACAGTAGGTTATCTAAGGCCGCCCGCCGAGTTATTAGCCTACTCTTGCGTTGATACCCAGGGTTGTCACTTTTACTTTATCTAAAATATTTATCACCTATTATTTTTCTTTCATGATACCTTACTTTAATATCTAACTATCTGATGACGTAGGGTTTTGTGTAGATTCACCTAATAATGTATTACAAATTTGAACTTGAAGGTAGCGTGATGGACTATTTCCCAGGTTTCCCAGTTTTGTATACAAAAGTCGTTATATTTACAAAATGAAACCATATCTAACAAAAATAACTGTTGCATTTAGTATAATACACATCACCTTACAATAATAAACAAAAAGAACAGACCTCTTAACACATTTTTTTCATACGATAAGCGAAACAAAAACAAGTGTCAAGTGGCCGACCCGAACGCCGGCCAAAAAAATGCGATGTACACACAAGTATATAAGTCGATCGTCAGACTACCGGAACCATATTTGGATTGAACAACACATCAGACAATAGAAAAAATAATAATTTCAAAAGTAATTAATTTGCAATATTAATTATTGTGAAATTGCCCTTATTACAACTATACCTACGCGAAAAATATGTTTATCTAAACGATGTTTCGTACTCAATCCTCTATTTTATAGTAAAACTAGACTTCTTAAAATAAACTTTAGCTCTAAACATAGTATTCAGAAAAATGCGACTCGGCTACGCTCTTAATAAAGCAAATAAACTGTGAAATAAACAATACAATACCATATTTTCTAATAATATTTAAGTATAAGTAGGTACTTACATTTCTGGTTGAGTAGGAAGTATGAAGAATGATAAGTCCGGGTTTGCGAAATCATTATTGAGGCACCCGGAAACACTACAATATTTTTTTCCCCTTTTTGAAGTCATGATACTCGTAATTTACGACAAGTGTCCGCCGCCCGCGCCGGCGATAGTTGACGAACGCAAGCGGTCATGTAGCGTACGCGCGTGCTCACAGTCGCGCTGCACAGCCCGCACTGCCGCCACCTTATTCCCCCATATATTATGCTAGCGTGTGCGTGAAATCGCGTGCCGACATGGCGCGCGGCGCGCACGCACACATTAAACCGAGAGCGGCACGTTTGTATGAAGATGTTTTACTGTATATATTTACTGTGCTTCAACTGAGCGTTGAGAATAAGAACAGAGTGCATTCTAGCGCGTCGAAAAAACACACTGTTGGATTTTCAACTCTCGGCGCTAAGCAGAGCGTTGAAAATCCAGTGCGCGAAATAAAATCGCCGCGTTATTTTTACGTCCGTGCGCACGTAGACTAACACCCTGTATAAGACTAGCTGACTCGACAGGCGTTGTCCTGTGCAAATTTTATGTATTATGAATGAGACACTTAATTTTCTTAATATTTTTTTTATTCGTTTATTTTTCCGATGTTTTTATAATTATTAGGCTATTCTGGGCGGAGAAAAATCCAACAAATCAAAGATCGTAAAAATTGGTCCAGCCGTTCTTGAGTTATATATGGTGTAAATAACCCGACTTTGTTTTATATAAAGATATTTGCGCTAAAATCATACAATGTTCATCATCGAGTTTATCAAAACACCACTACCTTCGTAAACGCAACGCGTCATGTCATTGTCGGATGTCGGCTGCGAAATTTGACGTTTGTTACCTGTTCGACAATGACATTTCATTTTAGGTAAACAATCGTTGTTGAGTGAAATTAATTTGCCCGGAAATTCTTGTTTGTTCTGCATTATTCTCTTCAAAATGAATTAAAGTATAATTAATGTGGCGAACCATGGAAATCACTTTAGAGGAAAGTACTACAGAGAAGATATCACCCCTGTTGCATGAAATTGTAAAACGAATTTTATCTGAGAGCAAAAGTTATGATTCCATCCAAAAAGATTTTTTATTTGTTTTGATCATAGTATTAATGATAGAGAATGGATTTTTACTTGTTAATAGTGACATGGAGGTGATTGATCCCCTGAAATCTTTTGATATTGTACAATTATCTAAATGGAAGTTACCCTCTGGAATATATGAAACAACATTCATAATGTCTGGATTTAAAAGTATCACACTGAAACTAATCATGAGTCCACTGGGAGCGACTGTGTTAGTGAATTTAGTGGTCAATGAATTAAACTTTGATACTTATTCTATTTGTGTACCCATCAGTCGTTATGTGGTTTCACCTCAAGCTACATTAATTCCAATGATATTTCGGGACCTGAAGCATTTCTCAACAACTTTTAAAAATAAAACTGTATCTGCTATCAAAAGCACAATACTAAGTCACCATGGTTATGCTAGTGCAAGTTTAAGTGGGCTGCCAGAGGAAGTGCTTGTGAAAATTATGCTCAACCTGTCTGTGCTGGACATCCTCAATTGCTGTAAAACAAGTACAAGACTGAAAGTTATACTTGAAAATGATAGATTGTGGTATTCTTTATGTAAAAGAGATTTTGAATGTAATTTTCAATTAGATGTCAGTAATTGGAAGGAATTTTACAAGAAACTCTATGTTGCAGAGCAGGACAAGAAATTTAGAACTCGGAATCAAGGCGCTGGCAGCATGCATGACTATATGGATTATTCAGATTATGTTTCTTACATTGATAATCCACTGTGGAATGTTATAATTTGAATTGAAATTGTGATGTAATTATTTTAGCTTGTATGCACTTAAATCAATTTAATTACTTACAATAAAAGTATCAAATAAGGTTTAAAACATTGTTATTAATTTGTAAAGACCTAAGAAATGCTGGTGCAACACCCCAGACTCGATTTTGACTGATTGGCCGGAAAAGGCAGCAGACAAAGACAAATGGCAAAGTATGGGGAAGACTTTTGACCAACAGTGGCCAGTATAGTTAAAAAAAATACAACCTCAAAACTAGAAGTTTAAGCTTTAAATTAGGATTCTTTTGCTTCCATTTTACATGTACATAAAAGCTTATATATTTTGCATAGGTGACAACGAGGACAAATCAAATCTGGGTGTGCATCCTGTGGGAAAAGGTGGTCGTCATTTATCTATTCCATTTGATTCAGCAACAGCTAATGGTGACATAAGTGAGTACAAGATTTTTGTCAAACTATATCAAATTGTTCATAATGGGTTTTACACACAGATATGGCTTGTCCAGGTTATGCTGTCCAGTGTGGAATTATGTTTACTTGATAATGATCTAGGGAGCATGACTAGAAAATCTCCTGCTTATTATCCATAGTTACCCATAGTTTAACTGTGAATTGTAGCAGCTCTCCAAGTATGGTATACTAAATATTTGTGAACATACTATATTTACTGTATAGGTTTGTTTGTGGTAAGATTATTTTTAATACTTGAGAACTTTATCTAACAATGACTACATAATTTAGGAAGAAATACGAAACTTCTAATAAGAAATCCTAAATAGAACAAACATATTATTATCGTGTTTTCTTAACTGCCTGAGTTAATAATTCCTGATGGATTCAGTCCTCTAAAAACTATAAATTAATAAAATCTGAAATTTATTTATAAAATGAATAAAAAATTGCAAAAAGGGATTAATTAGGTCTTTTATTAATACATCATGAATTGGAGGAGTGGCTGAAAGGTGTTTTAAAGGAAAACCTAGCATAAAAAAAACCGGTCAACAGCGACTCGGACTCGCGCACCGAGGCGAGGGTTCCATTCTGATTTCTGAAAAAGTTTGCTATTTAGAGACATCGTTTTATTTTTGCTGTAATCTTTACATAAACTTCTATCACATAGAATAATTTCAGATTTTTCTCTATGCAAAATTCGGAGATAAGGAGGAATGGTATTTTTTTTATATTTTTCATCAAAAATTGAAAATTATGCGGCCTAAAAATTGCGCTCTTTCATATGATATATGAAATACATGCCCTAGTAGCCCCACTTCAAATTTTTGAGACAACTTTTCAGTCCGTTACAAAAAAAAAAAAAAAAAATCTTTCTTATTTGTAAAATAGTTGAGCAGACAGACAGACAGACTGAGTCGCACCATAAGGGTTCCATTTTATTACATTTTGGTACGGAACCCTAAAAATGGTGGAATGAACCAAAAAGTCATTGTAAGTGTTAAAAGTACCTACCTACTTTTAATTTTCTCAATTGCAATAAAAAAATTACATGCATACTATACTATATAATATAGTAGGCTATGGGTGCCTATGGAATTAGAAACATCTACCTTTTAATGAACGAGAGTTTTATCGATTCTGTCATCACCTAAGTAATCGAGATATAAAAAAATCACGACATTAGTACATTCATAGACATCATAATATTGGGCGTTTACTACATAGAAAGGATCACGTTAACACAGTACACGTGTTTGCATGGGGTCTGCGTGGCAGCGGGTGACGGGCGCCGGGCTTAGAGGAACAGAAAGGGTGAGGGATGCGCGTGGGAGATGCGCCGCGCAGCCTCCGTTCGCTCTCGCCGTCTATGTGGCGCCGCCATCGGTGAGTTGACGTGAGTTCTGTGAGCTGGACGCCGCGCTGAGAGTGCTACGTAGATGTAGGCCCGAGTGCCGTGTTTATTGTGCTGATGGGCTGGCGTAGGTGAACGGCCGTGGAGGGCCCACGGGCGCTACGCGACCGACCGCCGTGGCGGTGCTACGGACCCATGCTTACTCACAGTCGATCCGACAGCGATTTCCCAGTGTACACTAGAGCAGGTGAGAGTGCCCTCTCTTTCTGATCATATTATTGCCTCGGGAGATTTGTTATTTAATACTATTTGTAGTAAATATTCTTCTGTGACATGCTTTTTATAGAAGTTAGGATTAACCAACTGATCCAATGTAGCTTTCTGCAGTTTACTCCAATGGGTACTGGTATCCATTAATGCTTTATGAAATAACGGCGTCGGACTGTCCTAGAGTTATGTTCTAGGTAATCGATATCTTAAATCGCCGTTTTTCCCACTAATGCACATCTTTTTATAAAGATTTATCCATGTAATGAACGCCCTATAAGGCAGTCGTTACATAGAAATGTTTTGATTCGTTATTTTACTTACGAGAGTATGTTTTACATATAAGGGTATATTAGTATTTTATGTTTGTATTAAGCTTCACTGCTTGCATTTAACGCTACGTAGGTTTCTAGCATGAAAATATGGTTCGCTTATTTTCTAGGGCAATATACATCTATTTATAAAAAAGGGACTACACGCTTAATCTAACCGAGCCCATCATCAAAAGCGAACACTGTGTTCATTCAAGCTCGTTTTTTTTTTTTTTACATTTTTATGCAACGTCAATTCTGATAATTTTTGTGGTAGGTAGTGTAAACTTATTATGCCAATATGCTTCACGATAGCCAAACAGGAAGAAAATGAGAGATCACACTGGTGAGTGGTGTTTATTGTGAAACTGAATTTCAGGAAAGTAAGACGGGAAAACGGCGAACTGAGTTGTTACGTTTGTTATGTTACTATTGTAGCGTCTGCCCGTCTATTGTCTGTTTCATAGGTATGGCACTGGGTTTTAATTAAAACAGATAAATAGGTAATGAAAGAAATATTAATAATTTTGGGGTATCACAATTATTATCATTTTCTCTTACATTAATTTCTAATCATATTGCATATTTTGCTTCATTGTATGTATATACATACATTACATAACACTAGGTACTTACATTATGTTTTAATGAGTAAAATAAGTAACCATCATTTTTTGTTGACCTTGTAAATAAGCTGATTGCTATTTGTTGTGACGAAATCAATACGATCAAGCGCCAATAGAAAAACATTTTGATAAGTTGATGCTATCAGTTGCTATCTAATCTCAGAATTCAATGCGTAATGTCTTAGTGTTATTTTAAATTTTGTACAACTAGGATATCAAAGTTTAGTGTAAGATGTTAATATTTGGTGTGTGTATTGGCAGTGGGCAGCTGAGTGTACTGTGATCGACAGCATGACAATATGGATGTTAGAAATCAAAAGGTTAAAACGAGGCACAGGCCAGTAAACGATGAAACGAGCAGTGATTCTGAAATTATAGACGAAGTTTACTGTAAGTCACATTCCCTCCTTAATAATCTTGAGTATACGCCTAAATATTATTGTTTATAAATAAATAAGACATTTTTCCATACTTTTTGCTACCGTAAACATTTCTGAAATCAACTCTGCATTTTCTATCCCCGTATTAGATACGAGCGAACATTTTTAATGGGTTGTTTACCGGAAGCTTCGCCGCGAGAGAGCGCTGTGTGTTTGTCACTTGTCAAAGTCATTTTGAAGGCAAACCAACCAATCGGCGACAGCAAAAAACCGGCAAAAACACTTACTACCATATCGCGGCAAAGTTTTCAGCAAGGAATTCCAATGGCAGAATGGCAGCTGAATGAAAGTAACAAACACGTAGCGCCATCTACGCGGAACTAATATGACAGTTTTCTTCCCCATTATTGCATTCCATTGACATTTTCATTTCCGGTTTTGCGTTATATTGAGTGTTGGGCATAAAGCATGTGTTGATTACCCCTTTTGTTGATACTTCAGTCAACCTTATGGAGTTATTAATTACGTTCTCAATCAATGTAAATCTTGGGATTGAACCGAATCGTACCTGCCTGTCGCATCATCATCATCAGCCTACAGCAGTCCATTACTGGACATAGCTTCTCCAATTGCACGTCATGAATCTCGATTCTCGGCAACTCTGATCCAGCTGCTACCATGCAGTCACCCTGCGAATATCTTCGCTCCACCTAGCCTGAGGGCGTTCAACTTTACGTTTGCCGATTCGCGGTCTCCACTCAAGAACACGTCAACCCCAACGGTCATCGGTTCTACGGCTAATATGGCCGACCCATTGCCACTTCTGCTTGCTTATTCTGTGAGCTATGTCGACAACTTTGGTTCTGTCGCATAAACGTGTTTATTTTTGTCCTTCATGGGTGGCGTTGAATGCCACTCATGCGCTGAAGTTGAAGCCACTTGATTTCTTTTCACATATTAATGTTGTCTTATCTGTTATTGTACTAATCTGGTAAGCCAGAGTGCCTGAATCATTATCATAATTAAAATATTTAAGTAGAGCTAGTCTAAATCCTTGGATCTCATAAAAAGATTTGCTTACTTATTCATAAAACGTACAAACGACTTCTAGACATTTGCCAAGGAGAAATTGTTTAAACCATCTTTCTACCATGAAAGATTAAAAGTGAATACACAACATAACATCACACCTGTATCCTACGAAGGGTTAGGCAGAGGCGTTGTACCTGCACCAACGTTTCGCCAGATAAGTATGTTTAAGATCCTTGTAGGTAATAGATTGAAGTTTATCAGCCTAAAAAAAAAAGAAAAAAAACGAAAGAAAAAAAAGAGGAAAAAAGAAAAAAAGAAAAAAAAAAGAGAAAAAAGAGTGCATTCTGAACTTTTATCAGAATAATAAATATGACAGTTTGACATATTTTCTATACAAAAGCTGTCAAACCGCCATATTTATTCCATAAATAAAAGTTACCTATCTGACGATTGAAAAATTAGCCCTAAATCAAATTATGACATGTCACACTGTAGGGTGCTAAAATATTGATTATGTATCTTGTTATCTTACAAATCGTGTTTAACAGATGTGAGAAAATCTGTTAAATACGATAATTATGAAAGACTAGCTTATGCCAGCGGCTTCGCCCGCGTGGATGTCGGAAAACATCCCACGGGAACATAATACCGGGAATTATTTCCTTATTCCTTCTCTACACTATAAAGGGAACCTCTGTGCAAAATTTCAGCTTTCTAGGTCTAAGGGTTTGCGCTGGGCGTTGATGAGTCAATCAATTTATTTACATAGATAGATAGTATATTGGGTGAACAGTTGCCAGATTTTTTTAAATATTCGCTTATCACGCTTTCCCAAACTTGATAACCCAAAACATAAATGCATGTTGTTCAAGTTCCACGCACCGGTCTGCCACCGCCCATAACGTATTCATGGAGGAGAACCTTTCTAACAAGCCCAATACAATTTTATTATTTATTTATTTATTTAACCATTTATGTACACACAAATAAACAGACAAATAGAAAGGAACTGAAAAAATACGTACAAAGGTGTTGCTTATTTCAAAAGAAATCTCTTCCAGCATACCTGCGATAGGACAGAGTATAAAAAGAGATGTAGACAACGTGTGTAAGAGTAGAAGAGAAAATAAAATACATAAAATCCAAAACAATTAACTCGTTAAATAAAACTTATTATAAATACTTTATTTTACTATACTTTATTATTGTTCTATTAAATATAATTATTTTCAACTTACATAAACCTACGTCAAATCAGATTAATCCTATGAGGAGGCTCAAAGGATTAGTAGAAACTTTAGGGACGCTGAAAATAAAAAAGAAGTAGAAATACTTACCTACCTACCTAAAAATTTTAAAACATTCTGTCAGAAAGAAATCTGTTTGTCATAAATTACAATAATTATGTATTTAACTGCGGTTTCACGGAATTCCTATTGGTATTATGATTTGTATTTAAACGCAAATTTAAAAAGCAGTAAATATTCTTCGTCTTAGCGTGTCGATGGCAATCTATACATAATAGGTAGTGTCAGCCCAGAATTTGGCTACTAGTTTGGCACCTTCCATAGCGCCCATCAGCTCCTGTAGCGTGCAGATAGTAGGACACGCTGGACACGACATTAAGTGGCCCAGTGTTTGTGGGACAGCACCACATCTGTATATTCCAGGCCAGAGTCATCTGTGAATCTCCACCTGAGCAGGTTTTCTTTGCATCGGCCTACCTGAGTCGAGTCTATTTAAAGACTTCGAGGTAAGCCAAGGCAATTCATGTCCAGGTGGGAGAATTTCAGCAGGTGGAACGAATAGGTTGGGTAGGAAACTAGGAAAGGACTATCTCGCCACAGGTTTAGCTTTTCCTTAGACCGTTCGCCAGTGAGTGGGAGGACACATTTTAAAAAGTGTAGCGGCTTTTCAGCGTTTTTCGATGTTATCGTGCAAAAGGTATCGTGTGTCGGAAACCATCTTGGCTCTTTCATTTGAGCTTGCACCACTCTACGAACTTCTGGTGGCGCTATTCTAGATAGTGGATACGGCATTTGCACTGGTCGGTTTGAGGCAACCAGTTTTCATTAGCAGTATCCAGTAAAGTAGCATGGGCGGGGTCCCAATTCTGTTTGATTTCCCGCTAATATCCTACCAGGTGCAAACCACGTCAATATCGTGTCTTGTAGAAACCCATTTTTATATATAGGCGGTTTCGTTCGTTGTCTCATAGAGAATACTTTATTAGCAGATGTCGTGATTAGCTCAAGGAATTGACGTCGTTTCGAAGTCAGGAATTGTTAAGTGGCCATAGTGAATTAGGGCCCTGCATTCATCATTACTCCACATGGGGCACGCGAATTCACCTGCAGAAAAAATATCGGCAGCCCAGTAGTCGTTTAACGTCAGGCGAAGCACTCCACTTTGATGAGACTTGTCGTTGTAGGAAGCTGTTGCTTCTGCTTGATGTTCTTGCAGTTTTTAGAAGACCTGTCCAGAGTAACACCAAGATATTTCGTCTGTGCTCTATGGCCACCCCACCCCAAACGATGTTAAGTTTGCGGCCCGCTTCTCTTTTGCGTGAATAGAATATGCAAGACTGTGTTTTGCTCGGAATGGGTTTGACCGTTTGAGTGAGTTAGCGAGGTTAGTCATCAAGAGCGTCTGACAAGTGGACCTCAACCTCTTCAGATGGTGGCTTGGGAGGAGAGGGCAAGATCGTCTGAACAGAGGGAGCGGGACGTGTTCGGGCTGGATGGTTGGTCGTTGGTTGGTATAGATATTGAAGAGGAGCGGTGCCAAAATTATACCTTTGGGTAGGCCGTTTTCTGTGCTCTCCAACGACCCAACGACTTTTGTTCGAGAGAAGGTGGACCTGAAAACGGCGGTTGTGAAGAAGTTCTCAGAGAATACTCTGACTTCTTCACAACGAACAAAATTCTGATCGGTGATCAAGGTCCAAAACAACCGTTTGAAATTGACAGATGTATCGTAGGCAGCTGACATGTCCACGAATACAGCACCTGTGACCTTAACTGTCTCGAAACCATCTTCATGTGTTGCATGAGTTTGAGGGTCTGGTTGCAGCAAGACTGGACGGGCCTCAAACCAGCTTGCTCCGGGATTAATTTTGTGTCAATAACGCTCGTAAGATGGTTTAGCAGTCTTTAATAGCTTATATGTAGCAGTAGAGAGATTGAATGGATTGTATATAAATACAGTTATATGAGTAATAAAAAATGGCATATTTTGACCTGTTAAGTCTTGCCAGGCTAAATATTTTTAAGTCAGGCTTGCGATAAGTTTTTTGTCGTGAAAAATCAGAGCAACTGAAATCTAGACCGCTTGCGGAGCACCTATCCCTCTCCTCAGGTACTTTGGATAACATTACGGGTTAAATGTTAATAACAAGTTAGACTTGAAGTTTTTGATGAGACAGTCTTTCTTGAGTGCGCTTTAACTTGATCAGAGCAAATCTGAAACTAAAATTATTTAATAACAGAAAAGTTTTGGGCCAACAATTAATGAATAGTGTAAAATATTGTATTCAAAGATTAAAGAAAAAATTAAGTCCATTATATAATTAATCCAATTTTTAAGTTTAAAGTTAGCGTAATGGCAAATATACAACCAGTTATGTTGGATGGTCACGGGTCGACACTTCACAAGTGAAAGTGGCAAATGAAATGTTTGTAAGTACCACCAAATGTTATGTAAATTTTGAACAAGTAGACTACCATTGTTGTAGTAGGCTTTGTTTATATTTGACGACAAAAATATTGCCCAAATGGGCATGAAAAGAAAAGAAAGAAAGAGAAAAAAAAAAAAAAAAAAAGAGAAATATATATAGAGGTATTATGAAATCATAATACTTACATTGATATCTTTAGTTTAATGACAAAGCTATTTCACAAATTGTGCTTAGGTACTGAAATAATGTAAAGGGTAAAAGGTACATTGTGCTGCTAAAATTAATTAAACGTTAAAATGTTATTTTACTGAAGCCAAACCAGAGTAATGGAATTATGCGTGTGTATCACGATATTTTGCATTGCGACATGACATATTTATGTCGCGTGACTTGCGCATATCCAATAAGTAGGTACCACGAAGTATAGAAAGAAGGTGGGTACCTACTCGTATTATGTACGATGCAGACAAATACACTTTTGTTACCCCCTTTTTATCTTTCTACGTGAACTATGTCAATAGGCTGAGGCTGCTGGTCCACTGCTGGACTGGCCACGCCATTCACAAGCTGTGCCACAGAAAGTCTAGTCTACAGCTTTCTGCATCATCTTCACAACATTATAGTTAATCGTCAGTCAGAAATGGTATCTACCTGACCATATATTAACATTTTTAGGGTTCCGTACCTCAAAAGGAAAAAACTGAACCTTATAGGATCATTTCGTTGTGCGGCTTTCTGTCAGTCCGTCAAGACCCTTTTTCTCAGGAACGCGCGGAGGTATCAAGTTGAAATTAATATCAAATACGTAGGTCTACGGTCCCTTGGTTGGAGCTCTAAAAAAAATCAAGCTTCTATTCAATGCAATAAAAAATACGGCCATTTATACCTACGCAACATATTTTGATACTCGCAAGTAAATCTAAACCTATAGGGTACTTACCGTTGACCTAGAATCATGAAATTTGGTAAGAGGCAAGGTCTCACAGCACAAGTAAAGGAAAAAGTCCGAAAACCAATGTATAATTTGCTACAATGTTAAGTTTGTTTTTGGGATAAATTCATCCCAACTACGGAATCCTTCATTGTGGGTGGTCCGACACGCACTTGACCGGTTTTTTTCATGCCTAAAAGGGTAAATCAAGTTTCAAAACATTCTTCCACAATAGACTAAAGTTTCTAATTTCAGCTGATTGGATATTATATCAGTCTGTTTTGTCTGTAAGAAAACAACCTCAAAAGTATCATTGCAATGTGGAATAGATATGATGGGATGCCTTAAAGTAGCCCGGAGATACTAAAATGTACGTCTGGCGGTGGGCGCACCTTAGGCAGACAGCTTCGGTTCCACCTTGCTGTCTGGCTCATTTTTTCAAACAATATCTATGGGACCAAACCTGTAATCGCAAAAAAAAAAAAATCAGCTGTTCCCTACTACTACTATGTTCGCATAACTCGTCAAAATGTAGAGAACAGCTGATTTTGTTTTCATGTTTGGTCCCATAGTAAAAGTGTAAGTATCGGTCACTAATTATTACCAGTCACCCTCCATATATTTATATATAATAATATAATAGATAGTCATTACTACTTTTTTCAAGAGAACAAAAATATGAAGTTTCACCTCTAAGTCTAACGACAAAAATTACAATTTTATTAGCTGTATTTTTTTTAAGAAATAAAGGATTTTTGGTTATGCTATTGGTTTTCAGCTAATTCAGGACGTCGTCATTTAAAAATGTCTGCTGATAAAAGCTTTTCCAGCCTTAAAGGTTCATAGTATAGTTAAAAGATCCAGTAAACCCAGAATATTGGTGTTGTTAAGTTTTTCTTATAATTTGTGATGGGCAAAAATCTATTGATGTAGTTTTAGTTTTTAGCAAAATCGGCCCCAAAACTCTTACGTATTTTTCGTTATCTGATTTGACTATCTATCACACTAGGAAAATACACCCTGTTTTACTATCCCCGGTTGACCTGAACGATGTTTTAGGTCAACTGCTTTTTGTTTCTGTGTAGTGTGTAGTAAGCTCTACCACATCTCGACACTCGAGTCTACTCGAGTGCCAGACCGCCTTGTACTAATCATTCGAGACTTCGCCTGCTCGCAGTTTCGTTACCGTATTGAGGGTGTCCTTTGTGAGAGGGAGTGTGCCATAATACACCACGCGGGCCCAGTGCAGATGTCAATGTCTTCGAATTCTTGGTTCTAAGCACGGATATTTATGGTTCTAGGACATGCCGGTTTCCTCACGATGTTCTCCTTCACCGTTTTGAGAGCAGTGGTGATGAAATTAACTACACAAAGTAAAGTGCCTGCCTGGGTTAGAACTCACGATCTACAGCTCGTATGTCGGGGCCACCACTACTCTCACTGGGCCAGTTTGTCCGTAACCTTCCATAAATTCCTTTCAGCTTGCTTTAACCACTTTTCTTCACGCTGAACACCTTCAAAAAGGCCCGATTATGGGTTGAGTCATAATCCCACACACTGCTGCCATAGTGCCTAGGCCGTGGGTGGATTGAAGTTCACCCAGATTAAACGCTCGATCCTTAGGTCCCCACTTCTATGTTCAGTTAACAGATGCTTTTGCCACTACCATCTAAATCTCTTGATGTGACTCTAAATCGCATTCTACCTCGAAAAGGCATACCTAGCAAAATTGTATACACGCACCTTTTTCTTCACCACCTGAAAGGAAATCCATCGTCATTGACTCTTCATAGTAGGGAACTCATCAATTTACCTGCAAATAATCAAGTCAACCTTGAACTTATAACGACTCTACCATTTACGAGTAGGTATATCTCGAGGCTTGATTGTTCACATAACTATCTCCATGTAAAACTCTATGAATGAGCTTGTAAAACTGGAGTACCAAACAAAGGTATCGTATAAATCGAAGTTGTCAGTATCTGCGTACAAATGTTACAATACAAATAGAGCAAAACGTTCATAATTCCGGCGGGCCTGACCGCGCCGCCGCCGCCACGACGCGACGTACCGTAGTTCGTTGTAGGCCGGTTGTGTCTGTGTTGACGTGACTTCGCGCGGCGCGGCAGATACTCGCCCGTCGTCTCACCACGACTATAGCCCGAGAGGCGAGCTGAGTGCATTGCAACATGCAGGAGGGACAGAGGCAGGCAGCCGGGCCCCCACTCTGCCCCGCGTTACCGGCCGCCCGCACGCCAGTTTGCCGTTGAGCGTCTCTAGCGGCGCAGGCATTTCGCAATGAAAACGTCGTGATCGACGTTGTTCGCGTCGGTTTCACATCTAGTGTGCCTTTGTTTAGTGTTCATTGACAGTGTAACTGGTGTTATTACAATAGTGAAGATGCCGTCTGTACGACATGGCGACGCGTAGTTGACATGTCGCTGAGCGCGCCCGTCCAGGCGGTGCGCGGGACTAGGACCAACAGCCTCGACCAACTCGATTTTCAGGAGCGCAGGCAACTGATTGCGAGTTCTTTATCTCTTACTGATTTCTTACATGTCGGGGCAAAGGAGGTGGCAGCAGTCGCCGGTCAGTTCCCCTTCCCTTTTGTCTCTTTACGCCCAGGCACATTCCTAACAATAGCTTTGCGAAATTAAAACTAACGTACACATAACACAGTATTGTACTCTTACACACGTTTATTGTAACATAATTATAGTTTCAACAAAAAAATATCTCTTTTTCTAAGTCATACAATGTTGTGTTCACAATATTTTATATTTTGGTTGCAAGCCTCTGATGGAATGTGCCTAAACCTAAAACATAATTCCTGCCCATGTCTATGTATGTGGTCAGGGCACTCAGGGCTGATAAAGTCCCGGGTCTATCCCATCACTTCTCATGAAGTTTTGAGAAGCGGCAAGGGTCAATTATGCTTGCCTGATGTCGTCACCCCAAAGACAAACTTAGGATGATGGGCATCAACAATCCTACATTGTGTCACAAAATGTAAATACTGTACAGTCTGTTGATCACTGACTAACATAATGATATCCAAGAATTCTGAATAAAACAATAATATATTCAGCCTTAGAAGTTGACTAAAATCAGGATAATGTTATACCAAGGTGTTTTAACTCGGAACAATAAATGATATTATTATTGGCATCACGCTACCTGCAGGAGTGGTTTGGGTTAGTCACCAGTCACGAAAGCCGACAATGTCTGCCTATTTTTCATTAGCACTTGCGTGTCATCCAATATTTTTTTTAATGTAGTTAGCAGGCACACATTTTAATAAAATAGATTAATATGAAAAACAAAATATTAGATGTGTACCTTACTAAAGGCCATATTATAATACGAGTATATCACAATCTGTACTCGGTTGACCAACTCATCCAGAAAAGTAAAAAATATCCGAAATTCTACCCAAGATATTGGCAACAGCGTAGCTTCATTTTCTCGGGTTGCTAAATTGGCGATAGTGGCACCGTAAGGTGTCTTTTGACCCAAGCTGAAATATATTGCACCTGAATTATAATTTCTCTGATGCAGTGGGTATTTATTATGCTTTAATTATGATAGAATTAGATCTCGGAAATCATGCCGCAAAGCAAGTATTAAGGCCAGTCTTAAGGTTAAATTGCATTGATCTTATTTGTCGCTTATAAATCATTGTAAGAGATTTTCTGTTTCAATTTAGTTTTAAACTGACTTTTAAAATGGAGGAAGTTCTGCAATAGATGAGATTTTTTTTTCTTTGCACCGATTTCTCCAACGTTTCTGGTCCGATTTACGTCACTTATTCTTTTTTAACTGGCAGAAGCCAGCACAAAAATTTCATTAACGCTTCAGTCAGTCGTTTTCCGTTTAACCTGCTTCAAAATGGATATCGATTTTTCCTATGTCGATGACATTCTTTTTGCAACTTACCAAGTTTAGTACACGAACTCGTGATTCGCAATCGATCTTCTCGGCATCAAGTACTGAAACGCAAAAAAAGAGAAACAAAAACCAAACCAAAACCACCAACCAACGATGACGACGACGACTTCAATAAAAACATGAAAATTACGTCTCAGAAACTGTCTAGTGTAACCACGTATAGCTAGATAGGTGACCATTCGATTGATGCAACGCGAACCGATGTAACATTGTTATCAATTAGGTAATATGAAAAATAAATTCAATTGTATTCTATGGAGTAGAAGAGTCGTAGGTATAAACTACGCAATTATTATACGATTACTATGTGAAAATGCTAATTTATGCCATTTTAAACAACTTGTTTCTTCGTAGATACTTGGTTTTATACACCTCGAACACAAAAGAGGCTCAACTTGATGGGAGACTGATTTTACTCACGTTTTCTCGTAGCTTATCTACATGGTGTGTCTATTGAAAGTGAAATGCTATCTCATACAATCATTTCTTAGAACTATATGTACTAGTTCGCCACTAGCGTGACAGCAGCTAGCGTTGACAGCCTGATTGATACCAATCAATTGTAGCTAGGTGACAGCTGTATTATTGTTAGTTTATTGCGCCATAACGCCTAATGAAGTGGACAGGATAAAAAACACGTTTTCTTTCTTCTTTCCTTGTGTCTTTTCGTCTCTAAACCGTTGTTGATATTAATATACGTACGACAGGTTGAACTGCTTTATTTAATCCATCCAGATACCAGCGTTACCAAACAGCTCTACGAAAGATATGCAGTACGGAAAATTTAGATAACATGAAAACTTGATTTGATTGGTTAATTATACATCAATGGTTAATTACCATAGTTTAGCACCCTAATTGTGTAACACAGTAAAAATCAGCTTCATTTTGACAGTTCAACAACATTCATTGCGTTTTTTACGTTGTTGAGCAGACAAATTTTTGGAATATTAAGCAATGGATTAGCAATATGCTTCAAAATCATTCAGATCGTCATTGATAGTGTGTTTTGGAATTAGGGTGTTGTAGTGTATGTACAAAGTTTGATATTATTTTGGTACTTAAATGCTTTTAAATTTCCTAGCTACCAAAAGCAATAATTTACCGCAAGCATCTCATCCCAGTAGCAGGTAGACACCCCCGAAATCTCATAATAACCTTACGAGACCCTACTTCGATTTTATTTATGTTACCCAGTTTTTTGTGTACAGGTGAACAGGTAGTTCACCATTTCCATAAAAGTTTTGTGATTGTTACCGCTTAACGGTATTGTGTAAATCCATGTATGTAGCAAGTATACCACACATTATGGATATTAGTGATTATCTCTTGTATTATTCACAGCTCGATGAGGTCACATTGTGGCTCTCGCTGTATCCATATAGGCTTCGTATTTCCAAACTTAGACACTAACTTATTTTCGAAATACTAAAGTGTTACCCACACCCTATTTGCGTAACACAAATCGAATCTGAATCGGTTTCATTTTGACAGTTCAACAACATTAAGGGCCTAATTCACGATGTCCGAGTAGCCACTGCTTACCGAATAAATTAAAAAATGGAACAAATGTATGAAATTATCTGCCAAGTAAGTTAATAGGAACTTAATCGTAGGGGGCGAAACAGGCTCTTGCGTTATTTACGTTGTCGAGCAGACAAATTTTTCAAACATATGAAGCAATGGATTAGCAATTTGCTTCAAAATGATTCAGATTCCGATTGATAATATGTTACGCAATTAGGACAAATTGCATTACACAATAATACTTAATTGATTTTATAGTAAGGAGGATGAGTAACCGTTTGGGTGATATAAAATAGGTCAATTTTCATCGTCATTATGAATAATTTTGTTGCAAGTTAATGATCGTATTTTTTATTTAATTAAAGTCCATATACCTGTTTCATAAAAGTCATACAATTTTTAAACATCAATATAAATACCATTGATTCTGAACACAGTACTTCCTACTCCTACGTGACCGTTGATTGGCCAACGCTAATTGAAGTCAACGTTGACATTCATTTACTGATGAACAAACAGTAGCAATATTTTAAACCCAATTATCAGGACGAAGCGGGTACTACTTCATATTGAATTATTTGCATTCCTGGGAGGATATTGTTTTATTTTGTCAGTGACATTTCTAATCAAAAGGTCAGCGAGTATCACAGCACAGACACTCACAGATACATTGTCCTCACAGTACCCATATAACGTGGAATTGATATAAATAATAGTACAAGAATCTATAGAAATGTTGATAAGTTCGCATGCAGTGTACCTACAGGGACCTGTTCTGTTTAGTAATATCCCTTTGTTACCGCAGGTGACACTCGAGATGCATATCAACTATGGAACCTATTCGTTACGCAAAGGTTGACTCATTACAAGTATAATTGAATGATGTTTGAACACTCCCTGTCCCACGACCACGATCATAACTTTAATATAAACTTATAGTATAATGAAGTATTTGGCCTCATCATCATCTGCTTAGCCTTTTCCCAACTATGTTGGGGTCGGCTTCCAGTCTAACCGGATGCAGCTGAATACCAGTATTTTACATGGAGCGACTGCCTATCTGACCTCCACAGCCCAGTTACTGGGTAATACGATACCCCTTGGTAAGACTGGTTGACAGACTTTCGGGCTTCTGACGACCCGTAACGACTCAAAGATCCACGAATGACAGCCGGGACCAACGGCTTAACGTGCTTTCCGAGGCACGGAGAGTCGGTATGTAAAGATGGTCACCCATCCACGGACCAACCCCGGCAAGCGTAGCTTAACTTAGCCACGAGCTCCTCTTAGCTAGTTAATTTGTTTGTATTAACGATACTTGGAAGAGTTTTCATTGGTTTCTTTAAGACATTATGAAATAAACAAGTGTTTATTTAAAAAAAAAAAGTAGGACCAGAGTTCTTGTCAAGACGCATCAAACGAGCCCAATTTCGATGGGGTTGCGTCGTTTTATTACTGAGTTCCTGTGGCCACCTTCCGGCTCCATCATCAGATCAGCTCGATTGTACCGAAATATTGCATTGTCACCGATTTTACATACGTAAGTAGGTATGCCAAATTTCAGCTTAATCGAACACCGGGAAGTGGATCAAAAACTTGCAAATTTTGAATAGGACAACTGAAGATTGCAAGTTAAATGAAGTCCGTAAATAAAAGCTTGTAATAATTCACAATTACGTAGTTAGCTATAATACGTTTATTTTGGAAAATCTTTAATACTTAATGCTACTGATTAAATCATTTAAAATTCATAATATAAACGGGCTTCGGATCGAGGCGAAGGACGAAAATTTTAACGCAGCATCTGTTAATTTTTAATTAATAGTTAGTGCCAAATGACAATAATGAAAGTACCTAGTCCTGTCATGGTCCAGAGAGTGCACATAATACGTTTCTGCTTTTTTATTTGGACAGTTTTACATCTGTTATTGTAGGGACCATGTTGGCCCTTCGTATTTCAATTGCAAATGGAAAATTATAGAGTCGCAATAAAAGCTAATTTATGATGGAATTTTTCTGTATTTATTTTGCAATCATCATTTTAATCATTCTTCAAATATCAAACACGTTTTAGTACTGACTTCCGTTAGCACTAGATTGTAATGTACCTACGTTTATATAGCTTGATTGTACCTACGTTTTACAGGAGGAGCTCGTGGCTAAGGACGGGTGGTTTTACAGGTCGATCCATCAGGTTAAGCTGCGCTTGCCGGGGTTGGTCCGTGGATGGGTGACCATCTTTACATACCGAGACTCCTCCGTGCCTCGGAAAGCACGTTAAGCCGTTGGTTCCGGCTGTCTTTCGTGGATCTTTGACAGTCGTTATGGGTTGTCAGTCCTATTTTTAAATGATTTTTTATTGTTTTTAGGGTTCCGTACCTCAAAAGGAAAAAACGGAACCCTTATAGGATCACTCGTGTGTCTGTCTGTCCGTCTGTCTGTCTGTCTGTCTGTCTGTCTGTCTGTCTGTCCGTCTGTCACAGCCAATTTGCTCCGAATCTAATGGACCGATTAAGTTGAAATTTGGTACACATATGAATTTCTGTGACCCAAACACGGACGGGTAAAGTAAATAAATGAATTTTGAATTTAGAGGTCACTTTTGGGGGGGCAAATAAGAAAATAAAAAAAAAAGTTTTGCAAACTACACCATGTGGCATGTCAAATGAAAGGGCTTAAACTTACTATGAGGGTCATATATTTTTTTTATAATTTTAAAATAAATTGTTTTGAAGTTATTTAAGAAAATAGACGAAAATTGAATTGAAATTGACCTTTATCTCCGAAACTACTCAGCCTAAAATTTTGAAAAAAATACAGAAAATAGATCTTTACCTGTAGATTACAGGAAAACCTATAAGAAGTCTGTGGTCTTAAAATAACATGGTAAATCTATCAATATTGTGAGTACAAACTTACATTTACAGTTGGAATGTATGGGAGAACATGTTTTTCAATACAATGTTAAGTTTGTTCTTAAGATAAATTCATCCCAACTACGGAACCCTTCATTGTGCGTGGTCGACACGCACTTGGCCGGGTTTTTGCTGAATGTTTGAATTAAATATTTATTTATTCTATGATTGTTATGTTTATTTTTAATTAAGGAATAAATAAAGGCTATAATATAATATAATATATGGGTCGTCAGAAGCCCGAAAGTCTGACAACCAGTCTTACCAAGGGGTATCGTATTACCGAGTTACTGGGTTGTGGAGGTCAGATAGGCAGTCGCTCCATATAAAATACCTACTGGTATTCAGCTGCATCCGGTCAGACTGGAAGCCGACCCCAACATAGTTGGGAAAAGGCTAGGCAGATTGATTTTGTACCTACGTTTTACAGTCCTTAAACGTTACTAAGGTTTTCATTACCCTTTCCAAGAGCGACTCTATTTTTAATATTGCACCACATTATAAAAAGAACTTTCCTTTTCATGCTTTACTAAACTAATGCATTACTTTTTTTGTGCTGCCTTTTCACGTTCTGAATAAAAGCATTGACCGCGTGATGTACTCATTAGATCGCTTGTAGTCATTATTTCGATATGATTGTCAAAACCTGTCACAGTATCTATAATCTATCATGCATAAAGTCGAGGTCTTAGAAGGTAAGGACCTCAAATCTTGTAACAAGGTGAGAGAAGTGAGGACGCAAGGTGCGTTGGTGGGCTCTGACAATTGTTGTGGGCGAGTCACTTCGTCACGAACCGGTGACTCATGTTTGGCGAATTAAACGTTATTTCCATCACACCCATAACCCCATTTGCTTTTTCTGATTGGTCACATATATGTCGTGTTAGTGTTGATGAGATTTTTTTTATTAATTTAGTACACACTTGTCATGCAAAAATACTGTATCTAATAGCCCTTTTTAACCAACCAAAATCAATCTGCCTAGCCTTTCCCAACTATGTTGGGGTTAGCTTCCAGTCTAACCGGATGCACTGAATACCAGTATTTTACATGGAGCGACTGCCTATCTGACTTTCACAACCCAGTATCTGGGTAATCGATACCCCTTGGCAAGACAGGTTGTCAGACTTTCGGGCTTCGGACCACCCGTAACGACTGTCAAAGATCCACGAATGACAGCCGGGACCAACGGCTTAACGTGCTTTCCGAGGCACGGAGGAGTCTCGTCACCCATCCACTGACCAATCCCGACAAGCTTAGCTTAACCTGATGGATTGACCCGTGCGGCTGTTATTACTTAGCCACGAGCCCTTTAACCAACCATGTTATGTAAATTGCCAATACATTGCTGGCGCAAAATAAGTAAGCAATGACTAAAATAAAATTAATCCGTGACACAGATGTAGACTAATGCTTGATAATATCTTCTCTTTCACTGAACTGGTGATGATCTAAATGGATAGTAATTGATAGATGTGCTTCCTTTGGATATGTAACAAAAAAAACGATGTACTATGGGCCAAAGTTCCGCATGATCACCTCAAAGGTGATAATCGCATAGCACGGCTCACGACTCGATCGCTCAATGTTCGTTTGTCACTAGCTGCGCTCTCACAGGAATATTTTCTTAAGTGAGCATGCTTAAGTTTTGTCCATAGTACCTACTTCTATTTCGAATTTAATTTGACACCCTAGGCCCAGGTGTTATTTTCTGAATGTGTTTGCTTTTCAACTATAAAGTGTGTTTCATATCTCCTTTTACCCTTAATTAATTATGAAGCTCTTGAATCAAAATATTGCTTTATGTATGATCGGGCTACCAGTCTGCCACGCTCTATACACTTCGCGAAATGTAATACTTTTATTTAAAACTAGCTGTTGCCCGCGGCTTAGCTCTCGTGGATGTGTCAATATTTGGATTTTGTTCACAATTTCAAGGGTTTTATTCTTTTTACGTAGAATCCTAACTATTTTTTCTAAAATAAAAGTAGCCTGTTACTCCTTATAACATCAGCTATCTGCCAGTGAAAGTCCGGTCAAAATCAGTCCAGCCGTTTCGAAGAATAGCCGAAGCAAACAAACAGACAGACAACAATTTAAAAAATAGTTTTTGTTATAAGTACCTTATAATCTTATATACTTTCATATGCATGTAGTAAAAGCTGGAATTTTGATATTACAAACAGATACTTAAATTTTATTTATTCGTTTATGTAGACACTTTCAGAGAAAGTCGCATGCATGGTGACAAACAAAAGTATCGCCCTTGCCGCAATTATATCATAATAGAACTGCACTTTTTAGGGTTTCGTTCCCTAAGGGTACCTAACGGAACCCTATTACTAAGCCTCCGCTGTCCGTCTGTCTGACCGTCCGTCCTTCCGTCCTTCTGTCTGTCACAAGGCTGTATCTCATGAACCGTAATAGGTAGACCGTTGAAATTTTCGCAGATTGTGTATTTCTATTACGGCTACAACAAATAATAAAAATTAAATAAAGTTAAAAATTAAAGGGGTCCCCAGACAATAAACTTTTCATTAAAAAAAAAAATCTTACCCTAGCATGTGGAGTGTCATTGTCTAGAACGCATTGAGTAGAGTACAAATATATACAGGGTGTTAGGTTAAACGAGAGACATACTTTAACGGAGTGAAAATGAACAACTTTTACCATGGAACTAACCCTGAAATATGAAAAAGGAAATCAGCTGTTCTCTACAAATTGCAAAACCTACGCGATCCAAACACATCCGATTTTTTTTTCATATTTTAGGATTAGTTCCATGGTAAAAGTTGTTCGTTTTCATGAGTACTACACTCCGTTCAAGTATGTCCCTCGTTTAACCTAACACCCTGTATTATATTTTATTTTTCAAAAATGAAGAAATATGGGGCAGCAAAAGTGGTAAATTTTAAACCATTTTTTGACGAACTCTATCGCAACAATTAAACAAGTTAGGACATTGAAACTTCTGTATAATATCATGTACCTACATACCATAAATACTGTATACTAAAAACGTCGATTCATAAAGTTTGGAGGCCTGGAGACCTGTAACACAGGTATTCCTAGTACAGGCTCCAGTCTCCACAACATCAATGTATTTTTGTATACACAGATTATGTATTTTATGTGGCGGAGAAAATGAAACGTTTATTTATTTTTTTATTATTATTATAAGGTATTTTGTTTATATATGGGTGATTTCTACAACTGCAAAAAATAACCTTGTAATTCACAATATCATTATGAAATACAAAGTTATCTTTGCGATTGTTAAACATACGGAACCCTTCGTATGCGAGTCCGACTCGCACTTGGCCGGTTTTTAATCGACTCTGAGTCAATCATTATTTATATGTAATAGGCACCAAAATTGGCGTGAAATTAAGTATTATGATATAAATATAAAGTAATAATAATATTTTTATTATATAATTTTTATGGAACATAAAAATACCTTGAGTAGTATTCGTTCTTGTGCGGATTTTTATTAAACTCATCTAATAACGTCTCGCGCGTTATTTATATACCAGCAAAATACATAGATGATTCGTGTGTAAATTATTCGAATAGTGATCATATCAAAATAAACTTCTGTAATATCCGTAGTAAACAATGAACACATTTTTGGCTCCATGAGATCAATTGAAGCTTGAACTGATTTAGATGAGAGCATCTCAATCAATTTAGAACTCGCCAGCAGACGGTTTTAAACTTAATTTATTTTATGAAGTATAAATTTCCAATTAAATTGGCAAAAATCTTTGACTAACATCCAGAAGTCCAAACTCAAGGTCTGCCAACGAGCAATGGTGTGCAGTATAGGTACTTCGAAACACAATACAACGTTCCAAAACAAAGATAGTTGATGTGGCTCAAAAGGCTGCCCAACTTAAATGGGGACTGGGCAGGACATGTCTGCCGCATGCCAAACAAACTGTAGGCCCAGATAGCACAGAACTGGTACCCTGGTCACAGAGACGGGGCAGCAGCAGGCCGGCCACGTAGGAGTTGGCGGGATGAACTGGACAGATTCCGCCAAAACTGGAAGGAGGACGCGCGGCCTCGCGAACGGTGGAAGGAGTGGAGGGAGGCCTTTGCCCAGGAGTGGGACAGTGCAGGCTAACAAAAAAAAAAATGCCAATTGGATAATATTGTGCGGAACCCTAAAAAGAAAATGCTTTAAAAGAAACTGTTTTATGTAAGTAGGAATCAATAAAAAATTGAATAACTTATGTAGATACTTACATATTTTATATTATTGTTTTCTGAAAGGCAATTCAGCTTAGGATCTTTTTAAAACTTATATAATTTATCACACTTACCTACATAAAAATATTTAGTGATATGCTGTAAAATGCCAAGTACGCAGATAATTTGTTTTCTTTGTTGATAAGGTAATGGTAGCGTCGGAAATGAATTGTCTCTTATCTGGGGCCGAATTCTTCGACAAATATTTTTAGATTGCTTAGTCATAGTAGCGTCCTTTTTAGATATTTTCATCTTAAACATACAAGCAGCTTGAATTGAAAATATCTAATGGTGGAAATATTATCATATTTGTTTTTTCTGTATACAGTCACGCTCAAATAATTTACATCTTGAATCTAAAACGCCATCAGCTCGATTAGGTATGTTGTTTTTGTTGCCCTAACGTCATCATCTGCTTAGCCTTTTCCCAACTATGTTGGGGTCGGCTTCCAGTCTAACCGGATGCAGCTGAATACCAGTATTTTACATGGAGCGACTGCCTATCTGACCTCCACAACCCAGTTACTGGGTAATACGATACCCCTTGGTAAGACTGGTTGTCAGACTTTCGGGCTTCTGACGACCCGTAACGACTGTCAAAGATCCACGAATGACAGCCGGGACCAACGGCTTAACGTGCTTTCCGAGGCACGGAGGAGTCTCGGTATGTAAAGAATGGTCACCCATCCACTGACCAACCCCGGCAAGCGTAGCTTAACCTGATGGATCGACCCGTGCGGCTGTTATTACTTAGCCACGAGCTCCTCTAAGCTCCTCTCCTTTTGTTGCCCTAACGTAAAGTTAACAAATTAATATATTCCGTTACACGGGATTGCTAGTAGTGGTTACACAATGTAAGGTGCATGTTGCATTATCTCGAAGCCACATAACTGATGGACGCACTGCAGCTGAAAGACTGGTCTAATGTACCTAGGTATAGAAGAAAGCCAATAACAATGCTTTGCGATTTTCTTCTATTTCACTTTCTTGTTTAAAAATACTTTATTTATTTATTTATATTTTTAACCGACGAAAAAAAAGGAGGAGGTTCTCAATTCGACACGTATATATATATTTTTTTTTTTTTTATGTTTGATCACGCATAACTTTTTACAGAGTCGTCCGATTTGAAAAAAAATTGTTTTATTCGAGAGGGTATACATCAAAGTTGGTTTTATATAAAATTGATTAACTTTGCTTGGGTAGTTTTGAGTTAGCTTCAATAATACGTATGTTTTCCCCACTTTTATATGGATGATGATGTTCTAGTATGTTTTGCAGGTAGTGCTATTAGAATTTGTGTGGGGTAGGTATTACCACAACTAAAAAGTGAAAAATAAAAACTTTACAAAAAAATACAACCGACTTCCAAAAACACTACAAAGTGAAAAATAACTTTAATTTCGGAATTCGGTGTAATGTATGTATTTTCGTTTTTTGCCACCGACTTCCGAAATTAAAGTTATTTTTCACTTTGTAGTGTTGTTTTTGGAAGTCGGTTGTATTTTTTTGTAAAAAGTTTTTATCAATAATGTTGTGTTGTGTGTAGTCTTGAATTGGAAGCTGTTAAAAGGTATTCTATATGTATGTAGGAACATTACATACAAAGTTTCGTTTAAATTGTTGCAAGATTATACTTCCCCAAGTGATCATCTTATTCTGTACAAGTTTTTGTTCTGTATTTCTTGGAAAATTGAAGTTGAAGTTATTTCGAGTCGGCACTACAGACGCCAGCAGCATATCAATGACTTGTTCCTTTAGTTTGATATGCATACCTTGTAACCCCTGCCTTTCTCGTGATCATTCTATCCTGTTTCTTGATTATTCTCAGATGGAATTAATTGTATAAACCTCACAAAACCGCCAATGCATCATCTTTTACCTATATTTTTGTCTTCTTCGTTAGATTATGTTGTAACAATTATCAATTCCACATGAGCTGATAAATGCAACTGAAATACAATGGTACTAAATAATGATTTGTGGTCTTGGCAGGCGAGCGACGGGAAAATTTCTCTTTTGTAGGTATACTTAGTTCTCCTTGGTATTGTGTTGTGATAGGCGCGGACAGTTCATAACAATAGACTCTCGACATAATGGGGCCATTGATTGTGTGGATGTATCATGAATGTGTGAGTACTATTTGCACCGATCTTGCTGGTACCTATTTTGTATCAACACTGTCAACGTTGTTTTTCAAAGTATTTGTTTCACTTTGCTCTTGGTTTTTTGACCTCCATGCGAATATGTCTTTAACTTTTGCTTAATGCATCATTAGGAGTCACTGCGCCAAGTAGTGTCCAATACCTGTTTTCTCGTTCTCTATTCTTTCATTGTATGAAAAGAGGGTTTTGCCGGCACTGAAACAATAAGAAGCCGATATCTTTTCTTAGTTACTTGCAAGAAACTGACTGAAAATGTTTGTAACATTTACTTACCTAATACATACTTAAACAAGTTCGATGACACAATCATTAGTTATTTATTTTTAACCCACTACGTGACACGACATCCTTTTTGAGAATGGTCCTTTTGTCCGTGTGGCGAAAATTATACGCAAACTCAAATAAGGCTTGAAAGATGAGACAAGAATAACAGTATCTAGTTTGATTGACATTTAAAATGTATTGTTGCAGCAAAGAAACAAAATGGTTCTGCGGTACGCACGAACAGCCTGGGGTCGGGCGCGCGCACGCCTCCGGCTGAGCGAACGAAGTCCAAATTCTCAGCTTTTGGTAGACTTTTCAAGCCATGGAAGTGGAAACGGAAAAAGAAATCAGAAAAGTTCGAAGCTGCTTCTAGAAGTGAGTATCTTAACTATCTGTTATCTCTGTTCGGTCTGAACATAGGCACTATGAACTTTCGCGCATGTTTTCTCACTCACACTCGCCTCATGTCACCATTTGGTTCCTAAAAAATGTTACTACGAAGCCTTCTGCGCGAAGTTCGGACTTGCCAAGATAAATCGGCGGTACTGTAGCAATGGCTTTCGTTTTGACAGGTCAACAACAGTCATTGCGTTATTTAGCCGACAACTTTTTGGAACTTATGAAGCAATGGATTACCTAACCTTCAAAATCATTCAGCTTGTGATTGAAAGTTTAATTAGGGTGCTAATGAGAACGCTGGGTACGCTGACATATTTGATAACTGATTCATCAGTGACTGATTTATCAGACAACTGATGAATGAAAAGTATTTCAGAATTTGTTTGACTTGCCAGGGTAGCCCGCGAAATTCAAATTTTTTTACGTTTTTTTGCAATTTGCAGGTCATCATTAGGTTGTATGTTTTTTTGTACAAAATATGATTAGCGACTTTCGCAAGTTCACCTCTTGAATTCTCTTCTTTTGAATGACTATTACATGAAATCATGACGTTGTTTGAGGCCAATTCTAACGAGTTGTATTGATGATTCAAGTGATTGTAATAGTGATGTTTCCCGGGTAAGCAGTCCTCTCGTGATGTTAACCTAACACTGCCTAAAGAATTCTGAAGAGACCGAAACAGGTGGAAATCTGAAGGTGCAAGGTCAGGACTATACGGCGGATGCAAGCCAAACTCTCTTAATTTTTGCTGAGTGGCTAAAGATGTGTGAGGTCTAGCGTTATCATGATGAAAAACCACACCCCTTCTGTTGATTAAGTCCGGCCGCTTTCTCTCAACTTCTTGCTTTAATCTCATCAGTTGTTCTGTTTGGTGGAAATCGATGGTCCTGCCTGGTGGTAACAGCTCATAATGAATAATGCCCTTCCAATCCCACACCGCCACAAAGCATCACCTTGTTGCGAGTTAACCCGGGTTTCGCCGCAGTCTGTGAAGCCTGACCGGCCTTTGACCACGACCTTTTTCGCACGTTCTTGTCGTACGTGATCCACTTTTCATCACCAATTATCAGCTTCTTCAAAAATGGTTCGGTTTCATTACGTCGTAATAAAGAATCACAAATGAGTACACGGTTCATTAGGTTTCTCTCAGTGAGCTCGTGAGGTACCCAAATATCGAGCTTTTTTGTGTACCCAGTTTTTTTCAAATGCGCCAAACTGTTTTTATGGTCAATTCCCAGTACTTCAGCTACGTCGTAACTATTGATATGCCGATCTTGCTTCACTTTTTAAAAAATGGTATCCATTTTATCCGTAATAGGGCGACCAGAGCGACGTGCATCTTTGACATCAAAATTTCCGGATTGAAAACGCTTAAACCATATTTGTGCTACTCTCACAGACACTGCACTAGGTCCATAAACATCGCAAATTTTTTTCGCGGCTTGCGTTGCATTTTTACCTTTTTTGTACTAAAATTTTAATATGTATCGAATTTCTTCATTAGATTCACTCATCTTGACAGTACGAAAAACAAATGAAAATCACACATTTTCCTAATTTGAATTTGGAATTATGTTCTTTAAAATTTAAACTTTCAATGATACCAAAACCAGCCAGATACAAATAGTATAGCCAAAGAGATTTTATTTTAAGTTCATACATACTATAATGCGAAAAGACTTTTTCCCCAACCTAATATAACATAGAGACCTTCATGTTTTGTCAAGTCGTAAAAACCGTGCGAAGCGGGGCCGCTAGCGACCCGGCCCCGCTTCGCACGGTTTTTATATTACATTTGTTACAGTCGCGAATAGTATTTTGATCAATATTTAACCTGACACTGATCTGCAAATTTGGCGGGCTACCTCCCACTGCTGAGCAAACGCTTCCTTCCAAGCATCATTTTTCAGGGCCACCTCGATCCAGCCCTTGTGATATGCGTACAGGTCGTTTCACCACCTCTTCCTGGGTCGACATCGGTGGCGCCGACCATCCTCAGGCACCCACCGTGTGGAGGCTGTTGCCAGCGGTCGCTATGCAAGCGGCTGGCATGACCCGCCCAATCTCATTTTAGCTTGGCAGCCTTTTTGCCTGCGCTAGGATCCCTATAATACCAGCCTATTACTGTCTCACTGCAGGGCAAATGCCTCTTCTCATACAGAGAAGGCACGAGCATTGATCACCACGCTTGCGCAAGACGGGTTGGCGATTTCAGACTTATATTACTATACGTCCAGGTTTCCTCACGATGTTTTTCTTCGCCGATATCAGTAATATCCAAGAAACTCAGAAAGTACATAATGAATTTTAAAAGTCACATTGGTACTTGCCCGGATTTGAACCCACAACCTCGTCCACGAGAGACGAGGCATTTACCACTGAGCCATCACGACTGTCCAATACATTATGTTGGCCAATCAATTTGCAAAAAATTATGCCTAGCCTTTTGTCAACTCTGTTGGGTTCGGCTTCCAGTCTAACCGGATGCAGCTGAATACTAGTATTTTACGTGGAGCGACAGCTTATCTGACCTTCACAACCCAATTACTGAGTAATACGATACCCCTTGGTAAGACTGGTTGTCAGACTTTCGGGCTACTGACGACCCGTAACGACTGTCAAATTCCACGAATGACAGCCGGGACCACCGGCTTAACGTGCTTTCCGAGGCACGGGGGAGTCTCGGTATTTAAAAATGGTCACCCATCCAAGGACCAACCCCGGCAAGCGTAGCTTAACCTGATGGATCGACCTGTACGGCTGTTATTACTTAGCCACGAGCTCCTCATTATGTTGTCCAATATATTATTTAAAAATATAGTACCTACTTATTATTATAATTTTAAATATTTTGGTCTTAATTAGATTCCCTATAGATTCCTATTCTTAGTCGTGAACTTAATCACGTTATAATGTAAGTGTACTATGAAACGTGTAATACAATTTAATTTTACTGTTTGCAGCCTTAGAGAGGAAGATATCCGTCCGAGCGAATAGAGATGAGTTGGTGCAGAAAGGTATCCTCTTACCAGAAAGCCCGGTCACGCCTGTGCCCGAAGTCGGTGAGTAAACTTGACATAAAAAATCTAGCTATTGCCACCGCGGTTTTACTTTCATCCTAAGGAAACTACTAAGTGTAATCGAGTATAAAGATTAAAATATCCACCACACACAGGTAGATGATATAGGGTTATTTGTAAATCACCAAAAACCTCTACTCATCATTGTGAACAACTTTTACTATGGGACCAAACCTGACATCGCGAAAAAAAAATCAGCTGCTCCCTACATTTTAACGAGTTTGATGTAGATAAATGTAATGTTTGGTCCCATAGTAAAAGTTGTTCACAATGATGAGTACAATGACCCCTTAAGAGGTTGTTGGTGATTTACAAATAACCCTGTATGTGTGTAGTGTAGAACTGTAGACTATGTGTGTATAGGTGTGTCTAAATTTCGTCCAAATCCGTTCAGCCGTTAAGGCGAAATTGAGTAACAAACACCCAAACTAAGAAGTTCAATACAGTACATTCAAACTTTTAGGATACCTATCACACTAATAATAGGTCTTTACCTATGAAATTGCCGTTTTGTATGAAAAAATTTAAACGAATTTTTTTCATGCATTTTTTATTTGTATTAATCGAAGTAATCACCCATGCAATCAATGCATCTTTGCCAACGCAGTGGCAGTTTATTGATGCCCTTCTTAAAGAAATCAGCTGGACGGGAGGCAACAAATTCTTCAAAGGCATTTTGTACTGCCTCTCGGGTATTGAATTTTTTTCCCGCCAAGAAGTTATCCAAATTCTGGAAAAAGTAGTAGTCTGTAGGCGCAAGGTCTGGTGAGTAGGGCGGATGACGGAGAGCTTCCAACCCCAGTTCTTGCAACTTGGAGACCGTCTGCTGTGCAGTATGAGGTCGCGCGTTGTCGTGCAGGAGCAGCGGAGACGAGCGATTGACCAATGCTGGTTGGAGATGTGCCAGCTTCTCCATCATTGTGTTCAGTTCTTTACAGTACACATCTGAAGTAATGCTCACCCCGTTTGGTAAGAAGCTGTGATGAATCACACCGGCGCTAGACCACCAAACAGTGACCATCACTTTTCTAGGGGTAAGTTTTCGTTTAGGGCATTGTTTAGGTGCTGAACCAGGATCCAACCAACTTGCTGAGCGCTTGCGGTTATCAAACAGAATCCATTTTTCATCGCAGGTAACAATGCGGTTCAAAATTCCTTCATATGTGTGTTGTGTTGAGCAGTGCAAGGCACGTCTCAACGGTACTTCGCGCTGGCGATCATTGAGTTCGTGGGGCACCCATTTGTCAAGCTTTTTTACCTTGCCAATTTGACGCAAATGGACCAATATTGTTTTGACGCTAACGTCGAAAGCTGCTGCTAATTCAGCCGTAAATTGTGTATCATCAGCTTCCACAATCGCCTTTAATTCGTCATTGGTGCCGATTCTGTTGTGCACAAACTAAACTTAATTTAGGCTATTGCTAACTTTTTCTCTCTATAATGACAAGAAAGGGACAAAAGTAAATTAGAGCTGTCAAATTAGTTAGAACTAATTTTTCCATAGACATTTAGACGACACGTAAAAACATGTCGACTAAAAAACACGGTGAAGCGCAAGGCGTGAACTAGTTTGACATCTCCAACTTAGTTCATAGCTATAGCCGTCCTTTTCTCGCGATGCCTGTTAGTAAAAGATAGCGATTCTCTAATTTTAGTTTAGTGCGTTCACAAGAGAATCGGCACCATTGTCGACCAAAGTCTTCGGACGACCGCGAGGTTCATTTTTCAGGTCGAAATTTCCAGAACGGAAGCGAGCAAACCAATAACAAGTGGTGCGTTGGTTTGTAGTGTTAGCTCCGTAAACGTCGTTGATGTTGCGTGTCGCTTGTGCCGCGTTGCTGCCACGACGGTACTCATATTCCATAATTACTCGAATTTTTAACGTATCCGATGACGAAAAAGATTGAAATGCGATGAAAATGTAACATAAAAACATAAAATACCTAATATTAGGTCTTTACCTATGAAATTGCCGTTCTGCAGTACTGGCCATTTCAAATCAAAATAATTTTTGTTTGGCTAAGAATTCTAATTTCAAATTAATTTTATTTTAAAAACATGGATTTTTTTTTCCAAAAGTAGTCATTTGTTTATTGATTAGTGTTACATTTTCATCGCATTTCAATATTTTTCGTTGCTTCCGTTCTGGAAATTTCAAACTGAAAAAACTTTTTTACAAAAAAATACAACCGACTTCCAAAAACAACACTACAAAGTGAAAAATAACTTTAATTTCGGAAGTCGGTGTCTAGTTAAATGTATTTTCGTTTTTGCCACCGACATCCGAAATTAAAGTTATTTTTCACTTTGTAGTGTTGTTTTTGGAAGTCGGTTGTATTTTTTTGTAAAAAAATTTTTATTTCTCGCTTTTTAGTGGGTCTGTTTATAATTTGTATAAGTTACAATAGTCTAATGTCAATTGCTCATCACATGTTACAAAATATTGCTTTTTTTGCCTGCTTATGTTACAAAATATTGCCCGATGCTGGGTCGTTAACTGTTGAGGAGTTCTGCTGGTAAGAACCAGGAGAACTCCTCAACAACCACACACCACACGCATTGTGTTACGAGCGGAAATTGCTTAGCAACCATATTAAAGTAATCGAATCGCAACCCGTGAAATATTTATCATTAAGTAGTTCCGGTAACCATCTGTGGTCTTCATCATCAGTTCTACTACACCAAGTGGTGCTTTCCGAGAGCAAATGCACGAACTACTATAAAAAATATCCAAATCGCTATAAGTGTGCCTATAATATTTGAAGAGTTCCTTCAATTTGTCCAGGATCCCATCATCAGAACTGGATTTTGACAAAAATGGGACCATTTGGGAAGTATACCCTTTCCAACAAAAAAATATTTTTTTAAATCGGTTGGCAAGCGACGGAGTTATGCGCGAACAAACATAAAAAAAAAAAAATACAAACATCCGAATTGAGAACCTCCTCCTTTTTTAGAAGTCGGTTAAAAATGAACCTCACGGTCGTCCGAAGACTTTGGTCGACAATGACGAATTAAAGGCGATTGTGGAAGCTGATGATACACAATCTACGGCTGAATTAGCAGCAGCTTTCGACGTTAGCGTCAAAACAATATTGGTCCATTTGCTTCAAATTGGCAAGGTAAAAAAGCTTGACAAAGGGGTGCCCCACGAACTCAATGATCGCCAGCGCGAAGTACGCGTCGATACGTGTCTTGCACTGCTCAGCAGACACACAAATGAAGGAATTTTGAACCGCATTGTTACCTGCGATGAAAAATGGATTCTGTTTGATAACCGCAAGCGCTCAGCAAGTTGGTTGGATCCTGGTTCAGCACCTAAACAATGCCCTAAACGAAAACTTACCCCTAGAAAAGTGATGGTCACTGTTTGGTGGTCTAGCGCCGGTGTGATTCATCACAGCTTCTTACCAAACGGGGTGAGCATTACTTCAGATGTGTACTGTGAAGAAATGAACACAATGATGGAGAAGCTGGCACATCTCCAACCAGCATTGGTCAATCGCTCGTCTCCGCTGCTCCTGCACGACAACGCGCGACCTCATACTGCACAGCAGACGGTCTCCAAGTTGCAAGAACTGGGGTTGGAAGCTCTCCGTCATCCGCCCTACTCACCAGACCTTGCGCCTACAGACTACTACTTTTTCCAGAATTTGGATAACTTCTTGGCGGGAAAAAAATTCAATACCCGAGAGGCAGTACAAAATGCCTTTGAATAATTTGTTGCCTCCCGTCCAGCTGATTTCTTTAAGAAGGGCATCAATAAACTGCCACTGCGTTGGCAAAGATGCATTGATTGCATGGGTGATTACTTCGAATAATACTAATAAAAAATGCATGAAAAAAATTCGTTTCAATTTTTTCATACAAAACGGCAATTTCATAGGTAAAGACCTATTATTATAAAGGCGAAAGTTTGTGAGTGTGTTTGTATGTATGTTACTTCTTCACGAGCAAACGGCTGGACTGATTTGCGTGAAATTTGGTATGTAGATAGCTTTTACCCTGGATTAACACATAGGCTACTTTTTTTATCCCGGTCTACGCGGGTAAAACCGCGGGGCGCAGCTAGTATCTATAATGTGCATTATTCTGCTATGTCAGGTTCAGAACGCAGAAATTCTGCCATTAGAAAGGGCTTAAAGGACCTGGAGGTCAGATTGCTGCATTAAATATCATACCGTGAGATGGATAAGAAGACGATGATGTTATTTTGTAGAATCAGACTTGACTTGACACTAAATTCTGAAATCACAGTAAAACATGTTACTAGGACATGTTTATTTTATTTACTTTTAACATATATTTAAGAAATACTTACACTTCAAGTGCGCAAGTACTAAAAATAGTTTACAATGTTTAGGAAATAGATAAATAGGTACTATATATTTATCAATATAGTATTAGTAAGTAGAACTAACAACGTTTATCAAAATCAATATATTTTAATTGCAACGGTAACAGGATAATGCTTCTCTCATAAATTCCTTTGTAGTCGGTTTTCCTTAATGTAATTATTATTGTTCTAAGAAAACCCAGAGGCTTACGGAAAACAAAAGATTTTGTAATGATGATAATTTATAATGAATCATAGACTTTTGATTGTCGAAGAACAGATATAAAACTGATTACGAAAAATTACGTAAGTTTCAGTGAATTATGTATTTATAGCAAGTAAATGTCTATGTAAAAAATATATCCGAATCCGTGGCAACATGTTATATTTTCCTTTTTTTAAATGTAAATAGTAATTTGAACTACTATTTTGAATTGTATTATATTTTATGTGTTCATAAGTTTTTTATTTAAGTTAATTTACGTTGTTGTTTTGCTGTGAATGCTGTGTATACCTGTAATAGGCATACATACCAGTAATTTTATAATCTTATTGCTCTGTATTATTTTATCTTGTACTGCTGTTGGTGTACCTAATAAATAAATAAATAAATTTGTTTGTTGACTTGACATCTCGGATACTGAACAGAATTAAAAGGAAATTGCCTTAGAACTTGAACACGAATCGGAAAAGGAAAATCGGAAAAATACGTTATATCCGGGTATATGAAGTATTATAGCCCTAGGACAAAAGTAAAACCAGAGGTAACAACTGGTTAATAATATTATTGTTATCAAAAGACATTTGATTCGTGTTATTCATATCAATTATTTAACGCAGCAAGCAGCTGTTGCATGAAGTAACAGTAGATAATAATTATGTTTAATTAGTGTAACACTCGAAACTGGTACCGTTGAAACAACAAAAAAAAACGGACTTCATAAAAATTAACTTGTACCTACTTATTGTTGAAGTAACGAGATACTCAATTAGTACCTCGTAATTAATTGTAATGCACGTCATCACATCTCCTTTTCTTTGCGAAAAATAATTACTTATATTTTAATTTTGTTGTACTTAACTTCCGTACCGATTTGAATGATAACATAATATTAAATTACTACGCGCTTATCGTTATCGCTTATCGATCGATTTCCTTATGTTGTGCTGTATTACGAAGTTCTGATGAACATCAAACCGGTATCTACTGGGTTGAGTTGACAGCAAGCAACATTCAACATGTTACCGTTGACATTTAATTCTAAGGAGAGCCCAATCTTGGTATCATTCATGCTCTCAAGTAGACACAATACCAGTTTAATTACTACAGATGTGATTCAATTTGCTCGAAAAAAACCACAGTCAATCGTTTTCAACTTCTCAAAAACATGTTCAGGTTCAGGGTCAGGGCTAACTGCATTGAAAGAAAGATGATTTCCACAAACTTATCGAACCTAAGTTGTGCAAAACATTGCAGCATTATGCTGAGTGATGGCCTTTTTGCGTGGATGTGACGCAAATTTTCCCCTAACTTGTTCTTTTTGTGTTATTTTTTTTGCGCCATGTTTGCCGCAAATAAATGTAGTTTATTTCTTTCAAAGACATCAGTCAAGGCCATTTCGAATGTTTTTCTAAGCTAAACTACTGATATGTGTAGAAACATCAATTAACAAACAGCATGCAATTAGGTGGAGACGTGGAGATACATTTCATACATTACTGTCAAAACTAACATGTTCTTTCTTCTAGATGAACCAGTGTCTCCGCCAAGCGGCGAAGAGGCGCGGAGCGATGTCAGCGCTGCGCAGGCGGCGCAAGACCGGCTCGTGGGCATGCACGCGGCGCTACAGGCACAGCTAGCGTCGCAGCTGCAGCACCAACATCATCACCAACAAGCAGCAATGGCGGCCGCCGTCGCCGCCGCCGCTGCAGCGCACCACCATCAAAACAATAATGTCATAGGTCAGTGCTTGCTTCTATTTAGTACTAACTGATCCGACAGACGTTGTCCTGTCCAAATTTTAATAATTCATACTAAAAAGGACAATCACTTTTTCCCGAATTTGAACATTTTTCGGGAAACTTTTCCAATTTTCGTTCCGTAAGAACCTGATTATATAACTATTACGAAAATTTTAAAATGAAAATTTGCCAAATCGATTCAGCCGTTCTGAAGTGAAGCGCTTACCAACAAACAGCATTTCATTTCAAAATCTTGTTTTCTGCGGGGAGATGATAGGCAACACCAACTCCGATAACATTTATAAAGTTCTCAAACCTAGTACCACGAATAACAGAACGGACTTCGTCAAAGTATCTATTCGCTGCTATCCAGACATACTGAAAACACACATAGAAAACAATTCTTATAAACCCGTTTGTAAAAGAAAGACCAATGACGTGCAAATCTGTAGACGCCAGAACATCCACTTCAAAACTGAAGTGGATATTCCAAAATCTCTTGAAGCTTCGCCAATAGTGCTGAACGGGTTAATGGTCCTTCGAGACGTGGTGTGTCGTGATGTTCAATGTGGGTTCGAAGGTGTGAAGTAAGTATATGATTTTAGAAAGCCGATAAACGCAACACTGGGGCCGCCTTTGAAAATCTGACCGTCCGTAGATTTTTAGCGCACAATTTATTTTATTTTTTATTTTTATTTTTATTTTTATTCAGAAAGGAACTCCAACAAAGGATACACATTACATGCATTATTATACAAAGTAGGTACTTTGAAGATTTGTGCTCCTTCAGTTATAGGAGAACACATCATGCATACATCATCATTTTAAACATAGTTATGAATTGTATGAGTTTAAGTAGTTAAACACACAGTTAATGGATGCTGTGCAGCTCGAAGGTACAGTCAAACACACATCAGTGATAACAATTTGACATTGACAGCGACTTTTTTTTTTTCTTGACAATTGAGCCGGTGTCGACTAGGGTGGTTTACGTAGTGCCAGCAACTGATGTGCGGTTGACTGTATCACACAAAAATATTACCTATAGCTAGTAAATAACATCAAAATGCATGGATATTTCAAGTGACCAGTTTATAATTTCTTATGCTAGTAAACGTATAAAAGTCAGCCCCCAAAAACTTCCACCCTGCAAGGGTTCCACCAAGCATTGTAAAAGGTATAATTATTTTTAAATTAGGTAACCTTGTTTAGTTCATGAGTAATGGGATTTTCCCAAAAGCACTCTTAGGGGCAACATACATTTAACTTCGGGCGAGTCGACACTGAAAAATTAAAATTATTTAAAAATGTCGATTCGCCCGATTCGGGCCAGTAAATTCGGGCGAATCGACTAATAAGCCGAAATGGCTCACTAGAGGCGGGGGTTTGTAAATTAAACATGTAAGTATTAGTTTATTTCTTGTATTAGAAATCAATAATCAGATAAAATAGTAGTAGTCAATACACGTGAATTATTTTAGCGGTAAAGTTATATGATTTTTCTCTAATTATAAAATTAGGATGGTTTCTAAAATACGGTTTTCACAACCCTATCTTTATATCCTATTTTCACCAATCACTAATAAAGATCTATCTTTCTAAAAACAAGATAATTATCAACGCAAAGTAGGGAAAATACCAAGGATGTTATAATATGAATAGTTTATTAATTTGCTTATTCAGATGACAAATAAATTAGCATTTGTCGTCTATTTGTTAGTTACACCTGCGTAAAACCTCATTATACTCCTAAGCAAAGCTTATTAAATATTATACTACGTACTTGAGATACGAGACAAGATAAGTGTAAACAAACACATGCAAGGGCGCCTCATTGAAAAGTTTACTCTGCTCGTCAGATCGCCACGGTTTCGGAATCCTATCCTATAGGTACTATTAAATGAGCTATATTTGTATACATATGTATGTGTATATATATATTTATATATATATGTGTTTAATCACTTTCTCAAAAACGGCTCTAACGAAAGTTGCAATATAGGGGTTTACGGGGGCGAAAAATCGAAGTTTCGGGTCGTCAGAAGCCTGAAAGTCTGACAAGCAGTCTTACCAAGGGGTATCGTATTCATATTTCCCAATAACTGGGCTGCGGAGGTCAGATAGGCAGTCGCTCCATGTAAAATACTGGCATTAAGCTGCATCTGGTTAGACTGGAAGCCGAAACCAACTTACTCGTAGTTGGGAAAAGGCTAGGCAGGTGATGAGGCCTTTTGAGAAGTATATCCCCTTTTCAAACCAGTGCATAGATTCTTGTTAAACCCAGCGCCCAAAGCCTAATTCAAGTATTTCCAACCTAACCGCAATAAAAAACACAATTTAGCCGACGTTCGCACGGACGTAAAAATATCGTGGCGATTTTTTTTCGCGCGCTGGATTTTCAACGCTTTGCTTAGCGCCGAGAGTTGAAAATCCAACAGTGTGTTTTATCGACGCTCTGGGATGCATTCTGTTGTTGTTAGGTTAGATTTTCGAAGCACGGCTCAACACCGAGAGTTGAAAATCCAGTGCGCGATAAAATCCCGCCGCGATATTTTTACGTCCGTGCGAACGTCGGCTTACTGTCGGTCGCTATTATCTCTTGCATAGCACCGGTCAGTAATCATTCGTACAACATTGTCTGTATTTTCGCCTATTACACATCTGGTTAATTCGTGACGGTTGTAATTATTAATAGCTGCTCCAGATTTGAATCAATCAAATTATGTTTTCGTACACGAACTTTTACCAAAACTTGCTCCGTGCATTTCTTACTCTACTGAATAGCGTGTAGAAATTGGTCATACCTAGATCTCTTTTTTACCGACTTCAAAAAAGGAGGAGGTTAAATGTCCGGCTGTGTTTTTTTTTTATGTATGTTCACCGATTTCTCCGTCAATATTATTGTGGATCGATTTTGAAAATTCTTTTTTTATTTAAAAGGGTGGTCCCATTGTTACCAAGTCAGAATCTGATGAGGGGATCCCATGGAAATCGAGGGAAATTCTTAATTTTTATAGGATCCTTAGCGATTTTTATAGTAACTCGTGCATTTGCTCTCGGAAAGCACCTTATTTTGAAATTTAGATTTGCAAGTTATGAATTACAAGCATTTGCAAGTAATAAATATCGTTTACTGGCTAAGTTACAAGATATGCCACTTGAAGTACTGTATTCGAGGAATAATAATGATTTTAAAGCTGCAGTGGTTCTTAAGTAGCGGTGTACCTACTTAGCAATCGACAAGGAGCAGTAGTGCTATTCTGTAAATATCTCACCGTGAAAACATGAGTGAAGTGATCTTAAAGTGAGCTGTCAATACTGTCAACCCCCTAGCATCAGGTGGAATGACGGCTTACTTCACGCTCGCTTCACCTGAGTTATCACGGTGAGATGTTTACAGAATAGCACTACAGCACCCTAATTGCGTAACACACTTTCAATCACAATCTGAATGATTTTGAAGGATATTGCTAATCCATTGCTTCATGTAAGTATGTTCGAAAAATTTGTTTGCCCAACAACGTAAATAACGCAATGAATGTTGTTGAACTGTCAAAATGAAAGCCATTGCTACTGAAAGAGCTTGTCCAGATGACGCGATTTACGCGCAAGTTGACTCGCGCGTAAGAATTTGCACTGCGACCAGACGGCGCGTTTTATGCGCGCTTTTACGCGCGAGTATTCTGGGACTAATGGAGAATATTTCACAGACCACTAAATGTAGACATAGGTTTTGCGGAAAATATAATTAAAGCTTGCTTTTTCATAACTATGTCAGATAAGGAGATGGTTATAGGTATGACCATACTCTGTACAACACATCACTTAATAGATTGAACAATCGGATTCAACGCGACAACTATCGTGCGTGTACTGGACGGAACAATGGCGTCCCTCTGCTTAGTATCGCGACTCGCACGTAGAACGCGCGCCTAACGCACGAGTCGAGAGTCCGGCGATTTGCAAGCGTCTCACGCGCGAATAGCAAAACGCGCGACTGCATGTGGACGGAATGTATGAACCACACTAGTATCGCGCGATTGTCTACGCGCGACTTGAGTCGTGCGTAAAACGCGTCATCTGGACAATCTCTAAGTGTGTTACGCAACTACCCCGCAGTTCCTATCGAATGATTGACTGTACCTAATTGAAAAACAATTGAACAGATATCTATGAACACTACTAGACCATTTAATATTTTTCTATAGGCACGGTGGTACTAAGTAAAATAATTTAAATTATTTCTTAAAAACTGGATTCAACACTACGGATAAAATATCATAATATCATATTTAATCATTTAATTTTATTGTACTTGAAATTATTGAATCGGATTAAATGTAATTGGAGAATAGGTAGTGACGCGTGGCGGGAATTAACGACATCCTGACAGGACGGGCGTCGAACGTTGACCCACCACAAGCTCTGTCTAGCTGTCCTGTCACCGAGCCGCCGCAATGACGTGACGTCATTGTACATGACATTACATTATAGTATTGTCATGAAATATTAGTTTTTGAACACGTAATTTAATTAACTTTCTGTGTACTACTACTAATTTTAGTTAATTTGTTACCTATCTGTTGCCGTTATTATAACCCAATTTGATACACGCGAGAAAAAATGTTTACGGCACTTTTATTGAATTGAACTTAATTCAGTTGGCAAAAATTCGTACTCGTTTTTTTTTCTATTTCAGTTGTATAACAATTTTTTACTTTGTCTAAAGAATTTTCTGTTTATTTTGGTAAATGACTTATTCTCACATATCATTGGTACAGTACCTATATGTCAACAAGACATTGAGATTTCAAAACTATACAAATGGGTGCTCTAGTTTACAGATGGTGAAGTTACATAACTCATTATAATTTATTTATGAAATCTTCTGCTGTTCTGTCAGCGCTAAATGGGTCGGTGGGCTAAAATTGAAATACGTTTGTGTTTTGAGCACGACTAGGTGGGATAGTGTGGCGGCGATTCTGTGAGGCAGTCATCGAAGTCTAGATTGAGGAGCCGGCCGGCGTCTGGGGGTTGGGTAACTTGGGTACCGGCTGTGCGCGGGGTGCGGTGCGCCCGTGCGGCGCGCGCCTCAGTGTCGGTCCGCCCGCGCCCGCGCCCGCCCGCGCCGCCGGCCGCGACCTGCCGCAAACCGACCCTCGCGTTTGCTGCTCTAACCTCACTCGATTACCTACCCACATACATATACCACCTGTCAAATCACACGGTGAAAAGCGGCATTCTATGCTTTTTGCTGTTTTACCTACCCTTCATTGAAATCATTACAACAAGCACATGACTGTATCTCTTGAACCGAAATGACTTGAAAGCTTTTGGAGGTGCAGTGTACCGTTTGTTTTTAATTGATGAATCTGAAACAGTAAAACGCTTTTGGTTGAAGATAGACGCGAAAATATCCTGCTCAAAGAATTAAGACAAAGCAATTTGTAATCAAAGGTACTCGTAGAGACGGCGCGAAAATAACTACAAAGCTAGAATCGCAACTATTACTAAATAACAGTTGTGCTTGATGTGTCTTAAGTAAGCTAATAAATAAATAACAAAAACCATTGCTATTTGAGCAAATAATGCCTTGGCGTAGCTTAGGTTAGGTATTCCGAATCTTTTTTTTATATAACAATAACGAATGACATGATGGCACATTGAGCTGATTCCATAAATAGTTTAAAAGATAAAACGTGTTAGTTATATTGCTTCTGCTTTAGAGATATCATTTGTGACAAACAAATGTAAAATAAGTGATATCACTTCTGGCCAATACGTAATTAAACCATGGACTTTTCGATGAATGATAAACTGGTTTGACGTAAACCACGCTACATTTTGGCCGTCTCGTTCTTCGTTGGTGCAATTGTATTGATTGCATTTTTTCTGTATTGCTCGGCATATGTTTTAGTTATGGTCGGTGGATAGACCTGAGGCGGGAACTTTGCGTGCGGTATCGATCGGGTCGCGCCAGCACGCGATACAACCGCTGCACCAGCGTCGCTCGTTGCCCCGCGACGCTTGCACGATATGTTCCACTGGACACCAACAATATCAAATATTCATTTCCATCATTTCAAATTGCTATTGAGCCATAAAGTGTCATGATAGACTCAATACATTTTATATACCTTTACCTTTCCGCATTGCGCACACTTTCTTTCCTAACATCCAAATATTTTCAGTGATGCAGTTGTGATGCCAGAAAAGTGCATGTAGGTACTTAGCTTGTTGTTTTCAGGCAATTGGGAGTGTAAACTGAAAGTCGAATTGCAATAAATTAAATGTCAAATTCCTTGTTATTAAAACAATGCTCAAGAAATTTAGGAGTATTCTTTGCTCACATTTCTTTGATCGTTAAAATGCCTTGATGGGGTACGATGTAGTGAGAATGTGCGGGCCGGGGACGGTTAAGAGTGGTGGGTAATAGCTGGCGCGGTGTCACGAGCGCCCCCGCGCGGCAGGCGCGTGCCGCCGCCTCCGCCGCCGCCGCCGCCACCTCCGCCGCCTGCGCAGCGCCTCTCCATGATGGGCTTCATCATGGGTTGTGCCTGCCTGAGAGGTTCGTACTTTTGATTCGTACACGCCAATTTCCATCAGAGCGGTGAGTATAGGCACTGAAGGTAGTTCACTTGATCCTTTATTTTCCGAACAATTTGTGACTAATGCATTTTTTTTGGAATTTTTGTCAACAACTTGGCAAGTGGTTTGGAGCGGAATTAACCTAAGTGAGCCCCTTTTGAAACGCTCAGGCTGCCAGCTAGCTGGCGCCAGGTGACATTCACCAATCAGAAGTAGTTATGGCACACGGTATGCAAGCTATTGCATAGTTTTGTACCAGCTACAGGCATGTGTATTTTCGCCTTAGTAGAGTGTTTTCGCACAAGGCTTTTGGTGTAGGTAAGTAGCCGTTGACACAGAGCGTCGTGAAATAGTACCTACTTTACGATACGTGTGACTTAAGTAGTCCATTATTGCACGACGCCGTGCATTAATAGACTTACTTAAGGCGAGTAGTGCTGCCAACTAACGCCACCATTGAGGAAAAAAAAATATAAGTCTGGAGAGAGATTTTTTTCAGATGAGGTAGATTTTTTTGTATCAAAAAAATCAACACTAAACCTCCTAGGTTCGAAGCCGAAGCCGAAGAAAAAGCCGTTTTTGGCGTTAACTGCTAACGGCCCGGCCACGACATTGCGCGGCGGCGGCAGCGGTTTTCCTAATTCATTGCGTGTGATCCCAACTAGCCACAGTGCGTTGCGCGTCTCGACCGAGCAATAAACAGATAAAACGCTTGCCGCGCCGCAATTCGCGCAATGTCGTGGCCGGGCCGTTAGCAGTTAACGCCAAAAACGGCTTTTTCTCGAAAGTGCGGCGCTAGTTCGTAGCACTACTCGCCTTAAATCACGAGTATCGTATACTATTTTATAGCTCGTATGAGATAAACTCGCTGTCTTTTTAATTGATTCCGACGAAGTAACACTACTTTTGGCTCTGTCTTAACTAGAAAACTACTATGGAGACGATAAAAAATAAATAAATTTGTTTAAAGGAACAAAAAATAAGCTTTTGGCCAACTTACTGAAAAGCCTAGCAAGATCGTTAGCGTATGGGTAACCAAAACTGGACAACTGTTTAATTACCTACGTTAATAAGCAAATTGAAAGTTTCGTGTTTCTTGAAAAACTAATTTAAAATGACTGTATCGTCCACAAACTAAATATACCTATCGGTATCGTCATTATAACATGTATATAATAACTAGCTCTTGCCCGCGGCTTCGCCCGCGTGGATGTCGGAAAATATTCCAGGGGATGTTTAGAACATAGGGCCGTCCGATATAACTGCAAACTCAAATCGCTACGATACATCGTTGCCGTGAATGGAGGGTTTAAACTCAAACTCAAACTCAAAGCATTTATTTCAAATAAACCGATTACAGGCACTTTTGAATTGTCAAGGGGTCGGTCGGTTTAAAGCTCACAGTCAGCATGATTTTTTACGACATCTTCAACAATCATCGTCATATTTCAGCCAATTTACACAAAAACTTTAGTGAATTATACACTGAATCACATTGAAATACGCTGGTGAAAACCGTACGAAAATCCGTTCGATAGTTGTTGAGTTTATCGCGTTCGAACAGGCAGACAGACGCAGCGGGGGGACTTTGTTTAGTTAAAAAATTTTGTGTCACTAATAATAAATAACTTTTGTCCGAGTGTCCACTTGTTCAAAAGTTATTTGTTGTAATAATTTCGTCGTAAAAAACGTCGAATGAAATAAAGAATAAATCCCCTTAAACCCCCTAACATAAACCCCTTAGGGGATGATTTTTCAAAAACGCTGTACCACATATTTCTTTATTTCTTACCAAAAGCATAAATTTGAATTTTCATATCCCTAACTTAAGAAATGCTGGGTTTCCCATATAAATTTTCATGCCCTATATCACCCCCTGTAGGATTATTTTTTAAGACAAAAAGTATCCTATGTCCTTCCCCAGGATGTAGTCTTGCCAAATTTTATCGAAATCCGTGCAGATTTATGAATTTTAAAAACAACCCCTATTTTATCCCTTTAGGGGATGATTTTTCAAACACGCTGAACCGCATATTATTTCCTACCAAAAACATTAACATTAATTTTAAAATGTTAATGTTTTTGGTAGGAAATAATATGCGGTGAAAGGACATTTCCTCAAGATGCTATTTATAGCCTTGCCAAATTTTACCGAAATCTATGCAGTTTTGTGAAATTTAAAAACAACCCCTATTTTACCCCCTTAGGGGATGATTTTTCAAAAACGCGTAACCACATATTTCTTTATTTCCTACCAAAAGCATAAACTTGAATTTTCATATCCCTAACTTACGAAATGCTGGGTTTCCCATACAAACTCATCCCTTATATCACCCCCTGTAGGATTATTTTTGAGACAAAAAGTAGCCTATGTGCTTTCCTAAGATGCCATCTATAGCCTTGCCAAATCTATCGAAATCCGTTCAGTGGTTTAGGCGTGAAAAGGTAACACACAGGACAGACAGACCGACAGACAGAGTTACTTTCGAATTTATAATATTAGTATGGATAGTAAAAAACTATGAAATCGCTTCGTTCTGAACTCAATATAAGAGCTAAAAGATAATGTTAGTCACCTAAATAATGTTCCATTACCGCACCGTGAAGGATTTTTTTTCTTTTTTTAAACTTTCATGTCGTTCGTTCTGATGCTCAATTTAAATGTTAATTAACACTATTTAAATTCAGAAGTGGTTAACCAAAACCAATGCATTTTAAATTTTCTTTCAAGACCTCTGGTGCCAAGGGTCGTGTATGTGAAGCTTCTTTCAAATGCAGTGGTACAGAAGATAGAAACGCGTTAGTGTTCTTAGTTCTTACGACCTAAAGCGACGCTTGCAGTTGTAGCGTGTCGCGTTCGCCATTTTGTCAGTGGACTGCAAATAGTTTAGGAGTGACCAAATGGTGGACGCTACACACTACAATTGCAAGCGTCGCTTTAGGACGGCGGCTGCCGCCGACATGGACATGGACGCGTGCAAATTGTCTATGCCGTTGACGCGTGTCGCTCGTAAGAACACTAACGGCCGGACACAATAACCTATCTGTCACCAGTTTTGGCATAATGGAGATAGAAAAACCTACATATCTATGGTTTTAACGTCCCAATAATCTAATTTTATTTTTTTTTAATATCGTTTTTACAAAAGAATACAGGATTAAATTATGTACCAACCAAAAACCAATACCGTCTTATTACAAAACAAGGTTCATCTTCAAACTCAAGTTTAAACCATGGACCCCTTTTTGAATTTCGAACTTTATTCCGACACATTAAGTTGTCAGTTTTACAAAACTGACAACTTAGTACCGGACTAAATTGTCAGTTTTGTATAAAGAACTGTATTTCTATCACAGCTAGGTTCTTATTACATAAACTGGCTCGATGGTTCACCATGACAGAAGAAAAACCTCGTTTTGTAATAAGACCGCTAAGGTTTAAACTTGTGCTATCAGATTAATGATAATTGATCGAGCATTCGCGAGGATTTTCCTTTTGGTGGAAACTGACCATAAAGCTATTTTGTTAAGTATAATCTACCTCGTTGTTGGTTTACCGCTTTTGACAACATATCCTAGAAAATTTTAATTTCTCTAAGGTTGAAACTATCTGATTGTCACATAGACGAATAGACCTATCTATTCGTTTTATGTCGTCCAAGTGACATTGAACCTTAGGTCGACTTACATAATTATACCCCATTATATAAACGTTGCTTACTTATTGATGAGTGACTGTATAACCATACATTTTTGTAACGAAGTTTTTTAACGCGGCTTGCGGTTGGAGTTGACTGTAGAAACCGTCACGTAACGAAAAAGCGTTATGACCGAAATAGGTGGTCGGTTTCAAAATCTCAAGTTTGAAACTGTACATATATACAGCGAAAGGAACTTCGTTCCAACCGGCACCCTAATTGCGTAACACATTATCAATCGGAGTTGGTTTAATTTTGACAGTCCAACAACATTCATTGCGTTATTTACGTTGTCGAGCAGACAAATGTTTCGAACATAATGAAGCAATGGATTAACAGTTTGTTTCAAAATGAAACCAACTCTGATCGATAATGTATTACTCAATTAGGGTGCTGGTGTCTCAGATACCTCCTGACTTTTTTGATGTTTAAACTTATCTTCGTTTATAAATAAACTCCTTAATTACTAAAAAAAATATCATAATAATATATTCTCTTCTATATTTAACACGTATTGTATTATTTTAAACAATCATTGAGCTACTGCTACTATCCTCACTACTTACTTCATGCAACTCTAAACCGTAAACTACTTGCACTTTAATTCAGAACCTGTGTTATCTCCACGGAGCAACTACTAACTACACAGTTAATAATTTATGAGGCGTTTAACCGTTCACGATGCAGTTTTAGTTGTTACCAACATTCTGACGTCATGCCATGCGGTCGCAGATACACATGAGGTAAATATAATGCTCCTTTTGCTTGAGATGACGATGACGTTTGCTTTAGGATGTGGCGATAACCGCGAACAACGGACAAGGTTTATCGAAATAATTATATAAATTACAGAGCCCTGATACTTGCTGTTGTTTGTTATTTTGGCTGTATTTATTTATTTAGTCATGAATTTTTCAATTTCCCTTACCACTTTTTTAAAAGCACTCTACACTGGCTTTTTCAAAGATCATTGTGTCCCGACACGATATTATTTTAAAAGGAATAGTGTTTACTTGTAGAGTATTTCTCGTCCATGTCAGCGGCCTGCGGCCTGTATTGGTATTTTCCTAACCCAGGTTTTAAAATATTGTTATAAACCTTCTTACCCCATATTGCTTTTAATTCGAGCATCCTCAGTTCCTCTACCTGCTTATAACTACCAGTTTATCCTGTGTAAGTCGAGCGCAGCTCCGGCGACATTTTCCAGTGAAACGGGAGTCTGCATCAATGGACAAGTATTTTCAACTGCAACACCGAGAGTGTTGCTATCTTTTTTTCCGGTTCTCGTTTTGTAGTTTCACAATTTTTTGTAGCTTTCTTTTCATAGTTTGTGACCTTCTTAGCATTTATTTTCCTGACACTTTATTTTCACAAGTTAAAACATTTAAACAATCATTGTCGATGTATAGTCAAGGCAAAGCTTTACTGTTCTACTCTCTTATCAATTAATTAGTAAATCGACGAGCCTATTGCCTTTTACACATCGTAAGATATGGTTGATGCTGAGATTGCTTATCTTAATCACCCAACTACCACTATTCGACCTCGGAAGCCACGCTTCCTTCTACTCCATGACGCTATAAGCAGAAGACCATTATTTTCTGCGAGGCGGTACTTATGTCATCTCAGAAAAAAATATAATTTGAGAGCAGAGGTGGGCCAGTGCCGCAGTGGTATCGGCTGCGACTTACGAGTTGTACTCGTATTAGGTTCGAACCCAGGCAGGCGCTTTACGTGTGTAAATTATTTCATCACTAGTGCTCTCAAAACGGTGAAGGAAGACATCGTAAGGAAACCGGCATGTCCTAGAACATTCGAAGACATGTGACATCTACCAACCCGCACTGGGCCCGCGTGGTGGATTACTGCCCGCTCCCTCTCACCGAGAGGAGGCCTCTGTCCCAGCTGTGGGAACATTATAGGCTGATTATGCTATGTCGGAACGCAGATCTACGCGAGACACAATGGCTTTTTAATTGTTTCTGTATTGTTGTATTGTTTGTGTAGATTTGTTCTATTTTAATCTGACTTTGGAAATCTAACATGGAGAGATGTGTTGATGATTCTTAACCTATACTATTAATCAGCAATATTTGTATATATCTACATAAATAAAATGAAAAGTCCTGACTGACTGACTGACTCATCAAACCCCAAATCCAACCCGAACCCTTGGACCTAGAAAGCTGAAATTTTTCACAGAGGTTCCCTTTATAATGTGACAAGGTCTAAGGAAGGATTTCCCGGTACGTTCCCGTGGGATATTTTCCGACATCCACGCTGGCGAAGCCGCGGGCAAAAGCTAGTATATAGATATTTGTAATCACATTCTCGAAAACGACTCTAACGATTTCTGTGAAAGTTGCAATATAGGGGTTTACGGGGGCGAAAAATCGATCTAGCTAGGTCTCATTTCTGGGAAAATTTGTTTTCTCCATTTTCACTCGAGCAGAGCTCGGTCGCCCAGGTACTGCTTATAATTATGTAAATAATTTGTTATAGTCGCGAATCATGTTTTCATCAAGATACAACCGGACCCTGACCTGTAAATTTCAAAAAACACAGGAAATTTCGCAGGCTACGACTCCGGATCCACCTGTATTAGCAGTTTGAAACCATGTCAGTTACCATTACACCCATGACAGTGACACATGAGAAAATGTACACCGTACATTTAGCACAACACCGTGTTTAATCAAAAGGTTATGGGTCTAAAATGTATGCTCCCATCATCGTAAAGATAGCGAAACATAAATAAAAGGTAACAGGGGTTAAATGGAGCATAAACCTAGAAATAAAACTGCCAATAACAAGATTCATGAATGAGAGCAAACCTATGTATTTTCAGTTTTGTTTGTGTTTATAGGTAAGCTCACGATAACGTATGCATAAATACATAATAATATGTGGTGTTTGTAGTTTGCTATCACTCAGAGCAAACTGTGATACCTGTGTTAAGCTTCGGCCATACCTGAGCGACCAAAGCGACTGCAAGCGGTAGCGTCAGTCGCGCGGCGGACGCTGCCCGTGCGCCGCCGTGTTAGCTTATGGCGCCTTGCATACCTACGCGACCGCGACGCTGGAAGACCGCGTTTGTAAAACGGAAGCCCGTCGGACGCACGCGTCTTGTGGTCAGACGTGTGTCTACTCTAAACAAAGCGAGAATTTTATGAATAGTGACTATCATTTGTACCATTTATGATGTTAATAGCGCTTTACAATGTCAACCCTCAAATATTACACAATTTTCGTGATTAAAATACCTGGCTTTGCAAAAAAAAAAAGTGTTTGTAAGCTCCGACGCACAAATGACGAAAACGAAGGGTCCTTTTGTCAGGCGACATTCTATTGTTGGACAACAATTTGATGTAGACGTGCGGCTTCAGTGACTATTCACTAAAAATGAGGTTCACGGTTCGCGCTGTGCTCACGCAGGTGTGCATGTAAGTTTCACGTCGTAGACGCTCCGGGTTCGCGTCCCGCTACTTGACGCTCAGGTATGGCCGTAGCATTAGGAAAACTTATGAATATAAATAAACCATCGTAGCTTTGTGTAGTTTTAATAGTTATTTGTAGTTCCATTGTTTTAGCGAGGTGTCCTAACATTTTTAAGGGTCAGCACCCACCAAACGGAAAAATCATCGCGGATGCTCGAGCACTTTTTAAATTTCACTGAATAAGTAACTATATCAAAATTGACTTGAAATATATAAAAATCGACATGGACATCAAGCGTTTATTAAGAGTGATGCCTGCGTCGAATTTTATAATTAAAGTCAATATTGATACAGTTAATTATTCAGTGAAAATTAAAAAGTGCTCGAGCATGCGCGAGGTTTTTTCCGTTTGGTGGAAACTGACCCTTACTGGAATGATCCCTCATACAGTCGGTTTACATAACTTTATAGGAGTGTAGAGAAAGAGTCGTAACGCTACAGCTTGGGAGACGGTCCAATCGTCTCTCAAGCTGTAGCGCTGCGGCTCGACTCGTCCGTACGTACCTATGTGTGCTAATTTTGTAATAAATTATTATATATAATATTTAAAACCTTTTTAATTTTATATTTGAACCCTGTTTAAAGGTCAAAGGCGCTGGACCAATGCGTTCTGTAGGTATATACGGCTGGGCTGCTACAATTTACTCAAAGCTTCGCTCACATAGAATTAAAAATATCTACTTATTAAATATTTAACTAAGGACTTAATATTTTAAAAGGAATATGAATAAGCTTAGGGCTCAGGGAGTATTGAAATTTAACAAACAAACTTGCGGAGAATTAATAATACATAGGTAGGTAATTAACACAGAAAACAAATTCAGCTTTTATGTCGAAAAATTGTTTATAATTTTCGGAGACTTAAATTACGTAACTATCTGCATTTGGACTTCAGATGCTGGAAGAAACGATAAAAAAAACAATTTAAAGTTATTCCATGCGACGCGTTGAGTGCTCAAATCGTTTTAGTGTTTAGATATTGTAATGATCAAACTAACGTCTCATGTAAATGCGCTGTCACATAATAAATGAGGGTTACCGGCACACCGTGGCGCATTCCATGCTTGATAGATCACGACGTAGCGGGGCTGCAGCCCTTAAACCTAGGTCATTGCACTCTTTAAGCCCTAGGGTTGCTCACTTTCTTGTTATACTCTTAACGAGTGCTAGATGAATGGCGATAAATTAAAAATTCAAAACAAAGCGAAGCAGCGCGTGGGCGGGCGGACGGCAAACGCGGAGGGCGGGCGGCGATCGAAGAGCGCGCGCGGAGCCGGGGGCTGGGGGGAGCAGTAACGATCGTGCGGCCGGCCGCAGTCTTCCAGCCGCGAGCGCGCCGCGAGCATGAGCGACGTCGGCACGCTCGCCGCCATGGACGCGTTCGCGGGCGGCGCGAGGCGCAGGCCCGCGCGCCTGCCGCCGCCGCCGCCCTTCGTGCCGCCGCCGCCGCCGCAGCGCCACGACCACTACTACGTGCGCCGCAAGTCTCCTATCCCAAGACACACCGCGAACCTTACGCTGTTCTCGCGTAACAATGGTACCCCAGCACCAGACATCCGCATGCACTTGCACACGCTTGCACGCACCTACCTGTTCAGTTGTTCAGCTCGTGCCCCCGCCCGCCGGCACGTGCATTGCCAATGTCAATGTCACGCTCGCCTCGTTGCATGTACCCTAGGATCTTGTTATTACTATTGGTTCCTTTCAACCTTTGTCCTATACCGTTCAGTAGATTTTTTGTATCAATTCTATTTTCCTAGACCGTATTTAATGTGATCTTTAAACGGCGTTTTGAAGTCAACTCATAAAAGCCTTACCAAAAGTTACTATTCCCAAAACAGCTTTATATGAAAATATCATCATCTTAGCCCTTTCCCAACTATGTTGGGGTCGGCTTCCAGTCTAACCGGATGCAACTGAATACCAGTATTTTACATGGAGCTGTTGCAGACAGCTTTATCTGAACATAAATCATGTAAATATAGAAGTTCAAAGTGCCCGTACATAGTGAAACATGCTAGACTTAGATTACTTATTTATTCAGTGAGGAGTGAGAGCCATGAAGCAACAGACAAGGTTATAGTTGATTTCAGTGTCCCAACACTTTTAAGTCATCTCTTGCAAACGATTTCGTAGCTGTTAGGTGAACAGCTTACTTACTTGGAATCAAAGAATTATCTCAATTCTTTCAGTAGATATTTTAATTAAGTTTTTAACCACTATCTATCATCATATTATAATCTATCTTTTTTCGCACTTTTTTATTGGCTTACTTTTCGATATGCACTGCCAAGTAAAAGAATCTTCCTATCTTATATCGTACAACCTTCAATTACCAGCAGTGCTATATTCTTCACGGTATGTTTAAATAACATACCTAATCACACTTTAGACGTCTTGTAATACCTATTATTTTGTCTTCGCATTGCATCTCCATTGCTCAAGATTATTTCAGTCGTGGTATTCATGCTTTATGGCAATCGATCATTTTGAGGAATTTAGATTTATCCATGTTTATCGTTCCACGAAGTTATGCCTAATAGTTCGTACAATTTCGAATACGTTTTACATTCATGTTTTATATTTATTTATATTAGACGGCAATGAGGCAATTGTAATGAAATCGATACAAATTATGAAGTCAACGGACGGAAAATTCAGCTCCGAAAATATTGATTTGAAACGCGACTAGAGCCACTCGGTCGTAGGTACTGACAAGGCTTATGGAATTTGTCGAAGGATAGCGGATGTTTGTAAGAATGTAACGTGGTTAGTTAGGCGCCACCGACGGCGACGCCGATGTCGATAAATAACGGAGAAGGCGTCTTGTGGCCTTGCGTAACTATTTGCGGCAGCGGCAGCGGTGTGCTTGTGAGCGGAGCCGTCGGCGATGCAAGCTACATACACACGCCATTTTAATTGCCCCACCGTCGAATGTCAATCACCACATTCTTCTAATAATGACGTCCGTTTAATATAGATAACCTCGTCAGTCACGCTAAACTTATATTTAGCTAGCAATGTCACACTTACTTCCTATTTCACCAAGAAAATAAGCTCTCGTTGTCGTATCAAAACTAGTTGGCCTCTTGTTGGTTATAGAAATACGGAAAAGCTTTTTTTTTTATTTTTCATCTATGGTTTGTGTAGCATTTCCTATTTGGCCATAAAAGTAAAATTACCATAACTTTTATCCGTCTCTTAATGGTAGAGAAATTGCGTCAAAGGAGAGAGAAATAATTCGCAGCTTTCGGCAAAGGCAGCTTCCTGAAATGCGAGCGTCCGCTGTCGCGGTCTGCCCTTGACCTACCGGTGCCGCTGATTCTGACTGAACATTTATCGCTGCACTGCGTCTCCACTCCGATGTCGAAATCGTTAAATGTTTGTTTGACAGATCTTTTTCTCTTTATGAAACTCTACCATTTTTATTTTCCAGAGGTCGTTCTTAAATTAATATTATGTTTTGGAATAAGAATTCCCACGTTAGCATTTTATTCGAAATGCTCAACGTAAAGTCGGGAGTTTCTGAGATAGTATAAGGTTATACAATAAAAATACCTTCATACTTTGGATATTTTCTGTTCCACCTGAACATAAGCTTACGATTTCCGCTTCTTGGGCGGATAAACTCAATCACATGTGCGCGCGCTAAAAATATAAACCAAGTTGATTGGATCGAATAGGTGTTGCACCATCACCATTTGCTATTACATTTTATATTAGAATTGAGCACTACATAATGTTTCATTTCATACTCGGCATTTTTGTAGGGCACTGGTGGGTGACGAATGAGAGCATTTGAAATATCTTTAGTAGGTACCTACTATGCATGCGACTCTATTCGTCCAAAATGACTCAGATGAGATTAATTGGGCCAGCAAGTGTGACTGGCAATCGAAGCCCGAGTATCGCAGAAAATTACAACGACGCGACGTACCCAAGCTCAAAGTGCCTTCATTACATCCATAATTACCTACTATGTTCAATATCTTTACAATTCTTTGCCCAATAACAACGTATTCGTGTAAACAACCACGTGGAGTAGGAGGAAAAAATTAGACTGATATAAATATCTACAATGTTAGCGTATCTAACTACAACTATTTTGTTTAGAGATTGAGAAGGCACGTTAAGCCGTTGGTCCCGGCTGTCATTCGTGAGTCTTTGGCAGTCGTTACAGGTCGTCAGAAGGCCGAAACTCCAACCAGTACAACCAGTCTTACCAAAGGGTATCATATTACCCAGTTACTGGGTTGTGGAGGTCAGATTGGCAGTCACTCCATGTAAAATACTGGTAGTCGGCTGCATCCGGTTAGACTGGAAGCCGACCCAAACATAGTTGGGAAAAGACTAGGCAGATTGAACGCTTCACAGACTAAACTCAAGAGAATTCTATTAAAGTTTACGCTGTCTCAACTTTTTTCATTTTGCAATTAACTGTTGAAGAATTGCTGAAAGAGATATTATTTCACCCGTCACCGCCCGCCCACGTACGTCAATGTCGCAAATGCTTTCTTATTATGTTCGTTGTACAAATTCCTCTTGCGCGTACCTATCGCGTGCGACCCAGTTTGTTGATCTTGCCTAACATAATTTGTCCATATATCTCGATTTCTGTGCTAGATAATGATATCCCCTAACAATCGCATGTTTTTCTCGAAAACATAACTTTGCTTTTCTTTAGTGGTATTGCGGATTGGATAGTTTTCTTTCGGCTACTTTCCATTTTCACCAGAATCAATGCAGTGCAGGGTGTACTGTTTTTTATAAGATTAATTTAATGGAAGATTGCGTTAAAGGTCTGAGGGATTTTTAAACACGTGGGCGCGTGAAGCGTTTGAAAACACTGTAACGTGTAATAAAGTATTCGTTTAACATTATGTTTAGCGTAAACAGGCCAAATACCTCCCTGACGTGTCGATGAGTGTTTTCTGTTTTTATCGTGCTAAATGTATTTTTAACGAGTGTGGTCTCTCGTCGTTTTACGCGACATGACAAGCAAGTCGAGCATGTGGCCAGCTCGCGAGTAGCCACCTCGCGTATTCTTGACATTGTCCACTGTTGGATACAAGTTGATGTCTGTCGATCCTTTTGACTGCGTTGATTGACAACCAGCTGACGGTCTACACATTTTACAACAAGATTATGCATGCACACAGTCTGTAAGTACAGATTAAATTGGATGATTATTTACGTTCTGTTCAAGCGAGCCGAGTAACTATGGAGGACCTCAGTAGAGCTTCCGAAAGAATGAATCTTAAAATAAACTTGGATAACACAAAGGTCATGTCAAATGCCCATGGAACACCACTCTCATGAAGATCGGAGACACTACACTCGAAGTTATGGACGAGTATGTTTACCTAGGAAAAAATGTCCAGTTAGGTAGGTCCAACATCGAGAAAGAGGTCAATCGTCGAATCCAACTCGGCTGGGCAGCGTTCGGGAAGCTTCGCAATATTTTCTCGTCTCACATACCGCAGTGTCTCAAAACGAAAGTCTTTGACCAGTGCCAATGGAGAGGGTGATGCTTGGAGTTTCCCTACGTGATCGAATCATTAATTAAGAGATCTGCAGGAGAACCAAGGTAACTGACATAGTCCGAAGAATAGCCGAACTTAAATGGCAGAGCATATTACTCGCAGAACAGATGTCCGATGGGGCCGAACGGTTCTGGAGTGGTACCGCGTACCGGAAGACCTAACGTTGGATAACTTTCCACATGTTGGACCGATGACCTTGTAAAGGCCGCAGGATGCGGGAAGCACAGAACCGGTCGAAGTGGCGGTGCTCGGGGGAGGCCTATGTGCAGCAGTGGACGTCTTTCAGCTGAAATGATGATGATGACGAGTTGAATAATAAAACATTGAAAGTAGAGCAATTAAACAGATTTTGTTTTTCTGTATAGAAACGGTGGCAGCTGTTAACGAGAAAGTCTTGTGACATTACTAGGTTGTGCACATAATTTACTCTGGCTTTGACGGGGCTCTAGATCGTAGCGTATTTATTCTGAAAGATTTAATAGTGCCGAATAAATGAATAACTTTATTTGTCCCAAATCGAAATTGGGAAAATTCCAATCACGTCTGTGAGTGTTTGCTGCGATGTCATCGCTCTATCCCGTTCGTTTGATGTTGCACGTCGCCAGCATTAAGAACGTACTTAATGGCCTCCATTTGGCAGGAAAATTGTGAGCAAGACGATACATGGCATCTTTAATGAGCAGGCAAAATGTTTGTTTACAAACCTTGTATTGTGCTCAAACATATTTATTATGTTGTTTGTTGATGTCACCAGAGTTACTAGAATGATCCACTCCAAAAGAACGTCTTGCCCAGATTCTAAAACAATGTAGGCACCTAGAGAACAAATTAAGATGACTTAAAGTATTTCTCTAAAATGGTATGATTGAAAAGACGTTGTCCTACGTTTTTCCGAAAGGACTGAATCATTTTTGGTCAAAAAAGGAATTACGTGCAATACACATGCCAAGGTAGCGGTTAACATTCAGAGCTTTGGTCCGTGGGAGTGAAGGACGACGTAGGTTACATAACGCTGCAGCGAACGACGTCCTCGAAATGTCAGTGCGAACACGGGCGGCCAAGGGCGGGCGGCATCGATCCGCCCAGCCCCGGACCAACCGCGTCCCGCGCCTCTCAGCGCTAGCGCAACCTCTCGCTCCTGTAAAGCCTGTTGATTTAACTAAGCAATTATTGTATTAGGTGACTTAATTTAAGCTTTTAATAATGATAGTATTGCAACCTGTAGCATTATTTTATAGAGAGCGCTTCCGTTAAGCAATAAAATCAAATATAAATCAGCGAGTATTTTGACAACTATATGATGAAACGTTGTCCTAATGTTTAAGCTTAAAGACTTGGATTTCATGGTCATGTCCGTCTCTCAGCTTAAATAAACGAAAGAAGGTTGCGACAATCGATCAGTTAACCTTGGCCGACAGTGTAGCACTTATACAGGGTGTACCAGACAGGTGTGGTCAAAAAGGGTGTGGTAATGGCCATTAAACTGAACAACTTTCTCAATGGGACCAATATCGTAATTACGAAAAAATAATCAGCCGTCCCATACATTTGCGTCGAGTAGGAAGTATTTTATGGGACAGTTGATATTTTTTTCGCGATTATGATGTTGGTCCCATGGAGGAAGTTGTGCAGTTTGATGGTCTGTACCACACCCTTCTTTCTGGTACAGCCTGTATAGAGGTTAATAAGATTTTTTATGGTGCCATCTTGAGCTTCTTGTTGCTATAGGATGATGAATTGATGAACAATGAATTCCTAAAGTCATCTGTTGATGACATTAACTCCTTTTTATTGTTTTGGGTCAGAAATAAATTTAATTAGATATACAATAAACTTAATAACTCAGGTTTTCGTAAGGTCACATGCAGGCACTCTGTGTAGTCATTCAAATTGAACTGTAGATATTCGTCATTTAAAATATAAATAGTGTACCTAATACAACAGATTTTGGGCGTGAGAAATTCATCAATCAATCAGAAACGGTAGTACACGTTTGTTTATTAACTGTTTATAGTAACCTCTACGTTCACGGTGCGGAACCGTTACACATCATTTATACGGGATATTTTTAGGATTTTGTTTATTTAGTCATTTCGTTATTTAGTCATGTCCTAAAAATACCACCGAAAAGTACTATTTATATACCAATTACTAATTTTTCAACACATTCATAGATGGGTCATCCTTTTGATTTATTGCTACAGATTTTCTGGCGACCTGATCACGAAAATATTTTAGTTCATCTTTACTACACAAAGCGTCACAAAGTACTCATGTAATATTAGCGCAACTTATTTTCAGATTTTGGCTTTTACCTATTTAACAAAAAGACCTTTAAAAAACACAAAGCATAGAATCTGTCGAAACGTAGTTTTTGCATAGTTGATCTATGTCGCAATCGTTAACTAAGCCGCATTCGGTCACGAAAATTGCGAGGCTGGCGGTGCCTGGTGCGCTATGTTAAATGTTGCCTCACATGGGAGAGGGCCTAATAGCTCTGCTCATTGTGTATGTATAACGTAGGTACTACTAACAATGTACACATGCATGTAGGGCCAGCTAACATGCAAAAATGTTATGGTCGGTAATGCAAATGTTTCAATTGTTTTTTTATCTAAGTTCCAGTTACCTCATCTTCTTTTACTTGTGAGCTCTTGCCGGTTCAGCATTTAAAACTCCTCTCTTATCATCATCTTCCTGCCCTTGTTTAGTACCCTGTCCCGGGTTACTAAACTTAGGGTCAGCGTGACACGTTTTTTTCTTCCATTCTCCCCTGTCAACCGTCACGCTTTATTAAATGCTATTTCTTTGACCACCTCATACTTTTTACTGTTATTACCTGCGTCATCCCATTGCTGGGAAAAGGCCTCTCCCTAGACTTCCAGTGCTATCCAGGGCTAATGTGGTCCACAGGTCGTTTGTCTTGTCCAGCTCGTCCCACCATCTTGTACTTGATATCAGATAATAAAGAAAGGTTGTGATCATTTATTAAGATATACAATTATGGGCGATTCCCTGCGACCGCGTTTTCGTGCGTGATTTAACAACATAAGTTATGCATACTTTTATCTCGGGAATGATAGCGGCGGAGATGCGTCAATAACACAGTTCCATGGCGAGGCCAAGGCCGACGCCGACGCCGTCGCGCGGTGAATGGAGGCGCGTGCCACGCCGTCACTCGTTTATCGACTATTATTAGAACATAGCCATAGTGTACCTAGAAATTCTATATTGCCCATCGCCACTCACGCTCATACTCGCAACGGAATTGTTCATTTGTGCTATACAAACAATACTACCTATACAATGACGCACTACATATAGCCTAATATTACACATGTTCTGAAATGTTTATGCCTTACTTCGAACATTTGAGCTCTTGGCTTACTGTCAATTCTTGTTGCCACATTTGAATATGCTTTCATTTGTAAAATGCTAAGATCGTTGATTGTTATTGAAAGCTCAGTAATTGATGTACGGACATGGTATAAAACACTCGCTTAAATCTGGAATATTTATTTTTGTATACTGTTTTTCTTTGGAAATGGGGATATACATAATTAGATTCGAACGGTATTTCTCAGTTGGCGCCTCACAATTTCACGCTTCTTGAAACTTGAAGGTGTTTTGTTGTTCTATCTGTTGTTCATTCTAGTTTTGAGATAACATTGAACTACTTAAATACTATGCCTTACGATTTTGCATACTTGGGGTTCGTTAAAATCTAGACTAACAAGCTTGGATAAAGCAATCAACTTTAAGAATATAATTTTACTACTTCAGATTAAATCAATTAAAATTAAAATATTTATTCTCTTATTTATAGAATATTTTTCTTTCATTCCAGAACCAAAGAAGGACAAATTGGAAAATGGTGGTGAGCTAATGAGGCCCGAGCGACCCAACTCCTTGACCGGCAAGATCCCACGACGAATATGCTACCAAGGAGATGTCGGTATGTATTGTCATAAACAATTAACTAAGACTTACCATATGAATAAATACAGGTCATGGTCAAAATCGTGACAAAAGGCATCGTCTGTATGGCGCTTAAAGCCACAAACATTATTCCAAAGTGCTAGATACAGCTGATCCCCTCGACCCTGGTACTTCGACCCTTTATCGCACAAACGTGTTACAAGCCTATGGACTTTTATGGGCCAATCCATTTGGATAGGCCCATAAAAGTCCATAGGCTTGGCCTTAACACATTGCTAATTAATAACGCCTAAATGTGAGCCGTTTGGGGATTACAGGTGGGTTAGCTAATTAGTAAATGAGCACCAAATTACTTTTAATTGTGGTGTGTATCCTGTAAATAGACGTTTAGATAGAATACTCTTTAATGTCGTGTAGGTAGGGGCTTGCGGCTAAGTAATTACAGCCGCACGGGTCGATCGATCAGGTTAAGCTACACTTGCCGCGGTTGGATGGGTGACCATCTTTATATACCAAGACCCCTCCGTGCCTCGGAAAGCACGTTAAGTCGTTGGTCCCGGCTGTCATTCGAATCTTTGACAGCCCGAAAGTCTGACAACCAGTCTTATCGCTTATCGTATCGTATTGCCCTGTAACTGGGTTGTGGACGTCAGACATGCGGTCGCGCCATGTAAGATACTGGTATTCAGCTGCATCCGGTGAGACTGGAAGCCGACCCTAACATAGTTGGGAAAAGGCTAGGCAGATGACTCTTTAATGTGGTGTAATCTTACAGCAGGTCAATATTTGACAAAAAGCGAAGCGTCAAGCGATTTTGAATCATATGGACAACTATTAACTGACTTGCCCTGCACTTCCCAGGTTTTATAATAAAAAAGTGACACAATGGGTGGTCTTTCTTATCGCAAACAGCGATTTGTGCCTGTCAATCTGAGGATGGACAGAATTAGCAAACAAACCTACTTAATAAAAATCTTAAATTCATTCATTCACTGACAGCCTCCCCCCCCCCAAGGCCTAAACTGCTGGGTCTAGAAGCATGAAATTATACACAAGAGTTCCTTTTATAACGAACGTGAGCACTAAGGAAAGATTTTCTAAAGGGGTTAAATGGGGGATGAAAATTTTTATGGAAGTTCGTCATTTTTGCCGATGGGTTTGTCCAAAAACTGAAAATATATAAAACTAGCACTTCCCGCGTGGCTTCCCCCGCGTGGATGTTGTAAAGTATCCTACGGGAACAAAACTCCTTCCTTATTCCTTGTCTACATTTTAAAGGGAACCTCTGTGCAAAATTTCAGCTTTCTAGGTCCAATGGTTTGGGCTGGGCGTTGATGAGTCAGTCAGGACTTTTCTTTTTATATATTAATATGTTTAAGACTGTATTCACATAAATGTTCCAGTGGGTGGATACGGGTCGACGACCGACGGCGGCGGCCACGGCCACGGCCACGGCCACGGCGACGCGGAGGAGCAGCTGATGCTGTCCGAGCTGCCCGAGCCGCCCATCGCGCTGTCGGAAATCGGGCCCATCCCGCCGCCGCCCATGTTCAGCTCGCCCAGCCCCACGCGCCACCACCACCAGCACCAGCACCAGCACCAACATGCGCACGCGCACAGCCAACACCCCCTCGCGCAACATCCTCTCTCTGACTGTAAGTATTGATGATTTTTAGATGCTATTTACAGATTTGTTGTCTGCAAAGATTTATAATAATTACACGAGGCACAGAACCAGAACCTTTACGCAATGATTACATTTTTAACTGCAGCAGCATACTCGCGTCAGTGTTTCTGTGGTAACTAAACTGCTTACGCTACTATGGTTTTAACTTCAATATCGCTCTTCGGACAGGTCTAAGTCACTGATTTAATAACGACACTATTTATCGATAGTAAATGCATTGATATCCTTTTCATTCACCAGCCGAAGAGGAGGACGAACAGGAGGACGACGACATAGAGCCACTTAATCTCGGTGCGGACACGACCCGCGTGGAGGAGATCCCGCCGAAAGAGCCCATCTTCAACGCGGTCCCGCTGAAGTCAGCGCTCAAGAAGAGACCCGCGCCGTCGGCTTCGCCTTCCGCTACCCCGCTGGCGACGCCGCTGGCGCCTAGGCAGGACCATCACCATACTAGCTTCAAGTCAGTATACTACTGCTACTTAACCCCCAAACTACTTGTATACTTCCATATCGACACATAGCCATTGCTGCCGATTCTGTTGTGAATATAAGTTACAGGTTATTAATAAATAAACAAACTAAACTTATTAGAAACTATTGCCATATTTTTCTCTCTAGTAGATGAAAGAGACGGACATAAAATAAAAGCTGTCAATTTTAGTTGAACTCTTCCGTACAAATATAGACAGGTCAGAACTTGTCGACTAAAAGCACGCCGTAGTTCAAGGTGTGAATCTATCACCGTTTTTTTCTGACGCTGTCTGTTTGTAAGAGAAAGCAGTTCTCTAATGTTACTTTAGTTGATCAACAAGAGAATCGGCACCAGAATCCCTTGTTTAACTTTAACCGTCCATCTGCAGTTATAATACGTATTACACGTATTATTTACTCTTTGATCACGATATTGTCAAAATGATTATTATAGTTATATAGCTTTTAATACACCCGCTGTGATCCCAAATCGCTGGCCCCGCAATACCACGACATTTAATTTGAAGTTTTAGACCTTTTGTTTTGACTTCGACTTATCATTTTGACGTAATTGTGAGCGAGGAGATAGTACAGCTGCAGTTCACTGATGTTCATATAAAATGTTGGGCGTGATAGTGAAAGTTACGTTTATTTCCACCATGCGTCGGCGAGCAGGCGGCCGCCGCCTAAACCGAGGATCCGCATATGGTAACAGTCCCATACGTTATGCCAGTGTTGTTGACCACGCATCGCCACCGACCTCCCGACGGTCCGCTTCGCCTTTAGCCCATGCATCGTGCTGTGCACGCTTCCGAATCTCATCTCTATCTTATTTTAACTGTCGATATCTCTAACTGTCTACACACTAACGCCATTATAGATGCATATGATAATGACATACAATTGTGATGCTTTCAAGCCAAAATAAATATTAGTATAAATCAAACAAAAGCGCAAAGAGCCGAAATTTTAAAACAGAAATCGTGAATGAAGTCTTTGTAGCCACGACCTACATATGATGCGTGTGCTGTTGTTAAAGTTATGGCTGTTTCCTCTTGTACTCTTGCTCTAAACGTCGTTATTCTATGTTGCATGTACGTGTACTTTCATATAGTTTGACCATCATAGATTTTTGATTATTTTGAAAAATCTTTTGTTGTTTTTTAGTTTACATATATTATGAAGGACATTATATTAATCTAATTAGTATTAGTTCATTGTTTTAAAATTAAGTTTAATTTTATTGATTTTAGTAGTTGAAATGTGTCAGTTACATATTTTTCTTCGTATTGTTGTGTAATGAATGACAAGGCTTATAGCCTTACTTTGAAAGTGCATACTAGGTCTGTGACTTTTAAATAATTAATAGTCATCAATGTTTGATACTAATTTCAATAAATTTTGTGGAGCACACTCATGGTTACGGTGCTGGTTCGATCGTCAATTACAAAAAAGTGCTAATATAATAATATTTTACCCACTAAGTGACACTCACCACTTTACCACAAATCCACACTGAACCCAACTCCAAAACAGTCTTGATGATCCAGAATAACTTTAAAACCGAGAGAAAGATAAATAAAAACAAAATCATCTCAAATTTAAAAAATTTAATGCCTGTCATAGACCCCTTATTACTTTTATTTTCTGCATTCTTAGCTTACACATGCAAAAGCACATGGTAGCATAAGTATTATAAGCTGAAACCCTTCGTTCTCTAACACGTTTGTTACGTTTAGTACGCGGCCGGTGCGCGTGGGCAACGGGATGGAGAACAAAGAGAACGCGCGGCCGTGGGAAGAGTACGAGACGTCCAACGAGTCGGATCGTGTGGCGGCTAAGCTGGCGCGCAAGGAGAGCCTCAACATCAAGCTCGCGCTGCGCCCCGACCGCCAGGAGCTTATCAACAGGTATGTTACACGGCGTACCATCGCGGGCACTGGTGGTTTCAACCTTATTGCTTAGGACATAAGGGTAAAAAGTAGTCCTCCGCCATTGTCCGCGTTTGTTACAACGATCTTTTGGCACTTGAATGACGTTAATAGGAAGGCGTTGTTGTTAAATATTGTCGATCGACCAGATTAAGCTACGCTTGTCGTGGTTGGTCCGTGGATGAGTGACCATCGTTACATACCAAGAATCCTCCGTGCCTCGAAAAGCACGTTAAGCCCTTGGTCCTGGCTGTTAATCGTGGATCTTTGACAGTCGTTACGGGTGGTCAGAAGCCCGAAAGTCTGACAATCAGTCTTACCAAGGGGTATCGTATTACCCAGTAACTGAGTTGTGGAGGTCAGATACGCAGTCTCTCCATGACTGGTATTCAGCTGCATCCGCTTTAACTGGAAGCCTACCCCAATATAGTTGAGAAAAGGCTAGGCAGATAATGATGTTTTGTGAAATTAACTGGAAAATCAAGATGGCGGCGTTAGTTAGGATTTTGGCCGCGCGCCTTAAGAACCTTGTTGTGCCTATAGAGGTAACCCCCCTGGTTCCTCACACCTAAGGAACAGGGAGTAAAGTTCATTCCACCTCCATACACCAGACAGCTGTTGTGTCTGGTGGGCAACTGCCCGACGGTTGATGCCGGGATGTTGTATATGCCAGTCGCCTGGTGTACTCTGCTTGCGCGATGCAGGGTTTGTGTGACATCGTCTTTGATGCATAGTTCGCATGTGGCGTTGTAGATGCCGCCACATGCCTGTAAAGTCGAACTTTTTTCATAACTATGGGTGCCATACTAACATCAGGCTACTGTACAATATTCGCCACGGATCTTTGTGTCTGCGGATTAGAACTTCAGATACTAAACAGACTATGTATGTAACTGATTTCCTCGAGACTTCGGAGTTTCCAAGATTCTTTTTTTAAGATTATTTTGGTATTTACTCATAAAAAATTACATTATTATGTATTATGTAATTTTTTATGAGTAAATACCAAAATAATCTTAAAAAATAGCATACTTACATATTTATAAAAACCGACGATCTAGTGCTTGACCGAAAAAAAATAGTAATTTGATTTAACTTTATTAAAATAATCACGTAAAACCTGTGGGAATGCGACGTTGCTAGCCCACGAGGGATAAACGCTCTTAACAGCTATCAACTAACAGCCTTGTCCGAATTAGTCTGACCGATTGCTCGCTATCTAGTATTTGACCTTCGTAAAAAAAGCTGCGTTTCTATTGTATTGGACATTACTTCCCGCTGATGGCGTAACATGTGTGTTTTGGCACTACACTGACAATATAATGACAGATGTTAGTTGCCTAAAATAATCCCGGAACCGTCATTATAATGCACGTTAGAAGAGGCTGGTTGGAAAAGCAACTGATTAATTATGTTTTGCATAAAGCCAGCAAGTTTAAGCTAAAGAAAGAAAATAATTATAAAAGTTTTTGGTTGATCTCGGCATGTCAAGTTGCTGTGAATGTGTCCACAGTGAAAGTTGGTTGCGGAAGTCAACTTGCATAAGTGACAGGTTCATTCAAAACTTCAAGTGCGTTTGCCAAATAGTGACACTCATAACTGTTTATAAGAAATTACATAGAAATTACACAAATTCCTTTGTATGATGTCATAGTCACAACATTGTCAATGTCACTACCTACGTTCTAGCTAATGAGGTTGGCAGTATTACGTGTTCATTTATTATTTACTACGATATTTATTTATGACTATATTGTGTACCTACATCATACATTATTATTATTATCATAAAATAAATAATCACGAGGAAAACAAAACACTCGCTGCCGCTGCAAGCTGCAAATTTTATTTTTAATTTGGTAAATAATAAGGAAAAATTACTGAACCATGTCACACTATTGATTTAGCATGGATTTTTAATGTTTATTTGCACATAAAGCGCATATTGCTTTTTCATTTTTAACCGACTTCTAAAAAAGGAGGAGGTTCTCAATTCGGATGTTTCTATTTTTTTTTTTATGTTTGTTCGCGCATAACTCCGTCGCTTGCCAACCGATTTGAAAAATTATTTTTTTGTTGGAAAGGGTATACTTCCCAAATTCCCAGTCCCATTTTTGTCAAAATCCAGTTCTGATGATGGGATCCTGGAGAAATCGAAGGAACTCTTCAAATATTATAGGCACACCTATAGCGATTTGGGTATTTTTTATAGTAACTCGTGCATTTGCTCTCGGAAAGCACCACTTGGTGAAGTGGAACTGATGATGAAGACCATAGATGGCTACCGGAACTACTCAATGATAAATATTTCACGGGTTGCGATTCGATTACTTTAATATGGTTGCTAAGCAATTTCCGCTCGTCACACAATGCGTGTGGTGAGTGGTTGTTGAGGAGTTCTTCCGGTTCTTACCAGCAGAACTCCTCAACAATTAACGTCCCAGCATCGGGAAAAGCAATATTTTGTAACATGTGATGAGCAATTGACATGGACTATTGTAACTTATACAAATTATAAACAGACCCACTAAAAAGTGAAAAATAAAAACTTTTTTACAAAAAAATACAACCGACTTCCAAAAACAACAAACACTACAAAGTGAAAAATAACTTTAATTTCGGAAGTCGGTGGCAAAAACGAAAATACATTTAATCAGACACCGACTTCCGAAATTAAAGTTATTTTTCACTTTGTAGTGTTGTTTTTGGAAGTCGGTTGTATTTTTTTGTAAAAAAGTTTTTAAACTATAATTTAGAAGAGTTAGTGACGCGCCAATATGGTTCAGTGAGTATACATACGGGTATAACGTAAAATCTGTGTCCGAATTATTTAAGATATTTTATTAATACTGGCCTTACAGCTACCTATATAGAGTTGCAGTATTTTCTGAATTAACATTCGCACGGGCTGAACATCAACACATGCACGTGTAGTGTTACGCAACGCACAGTTCGGCACAGTAATAGTCCACTCCACACCGTCTGGCAACAATGCACGCCTGGGAGCGTTATTTTAGTCAGCACCGTCAAAGTCATTGTTATCACTGTTTTATTTCTTCCTGTTTCTAAGAGCTCGCTCTTGGCATTGGCATTGTTGTAATTTTGACTAATAGCTATTGAATTACCATACACTATGTTTTCCTCAACGAAGCAACCGATTTTACTATAGTAAACCAACATCGTAATATTAGCCAACTGTAAATTTCTAGAACAACCCTAATTTATTAATTAAACCTGCGAGCTAAATTACGGGTCTTGGGAATAAGCCAAGTAAATCGGATATTATGAAAACATTTTCGGGCTCACGTAAGCTTTATGTTGTCGGTCAGTTGGTACAAGGGAGTAGGTGCAGAGAATAAAATGCTGTTAGTGCTCAGAGAAAGTTAGATCAGTGCGCGCGGGTGCGATAACGATATAGTCGTTATGTATGTGTGATGTGTGCGCAGGAACATCCTGGTGGTGCAGAGTGAGCACGAGCGGCAGGAGTCGTGGGAGGCCATCGGCGCGCGCCTCATCCGCCGCCTGTCCATGCGGCCCACCGCCGAGGAGCTCGTCGAGAGGAACATACTCAAAAGTAAGCATACACTCCATACTATTACTTCTTCTTTTCAGGAGTTCCATTCGCATCTCTTTCCCGATCAATACGAGTATGTAGTGAATTGGACGCCCCATTGTTTACTTCATTTTAGCTCTGAAGGGTGCATAACTACCTATTATGCCTTGATTTTTCGACAGTTACATAAAACACTGCGTGTATAACTTTACTCTATGCTCTATTAAGGAGTAAATAATATAATTGGATACTAGCTTCTGCCCGCGACTTCGTCCGCGTGAAAAATCTTGTCCCCGCGACCCACCTCGTCGCATCGCATTGCCTGCCCGCGGTATTACTTCATTTCGCTTAGCGTTCTTTCTGACTTTTTTTGTTTTTGCTCGGCTCCTAAGGGTCCTAGCGTGATGTTAAATATTCTATAATCTTCCTTAAGAACTGGGCTATCAAATGCAAATTTATAAAACCGATTTTCAAAATTTTCATTTGCATCTTTTTTTTGTTCTTACTTTCTTTTATCATGCAGTATTGTTGAAACAATTTTTTTTGTACACAATACATGAGAAATTGAGTTTTGATTTGTTGCTAAACTTTACATAGTCTGACGAATTGAAACTTTTACATGTCAAAACCTTCTTGTTTTTGGGACTTATTTCTTGAACAAATGAGAGTTGTGTCCGACTTCTGTGTGGGGGGTTCTTTGTAATACCACATACACACTCCCCTCACACATGTTATTAAATAAAGTTACGTTACAGGCCAGTCACCCGCCGAGGAGAAGAAACAAAAAGAGGAGAAGAAGCGCTATCTGTTGCGCAAGCTCAGTTTCCGACCCACCGTCGACGAGCTCAAGGAGAAGAAGATCATCCGCTTCAGTGATTACATCGAAGTCACACAGGTAAATAATAATGCTCATAGGGAAACATCTACTTAATTAAAAATAAGAATCATTGAAAGACAAGCACAGCCCTAACCGCTGGGTCTAGAAGCATGGACAAGAGTTCCTTATACAGGGTGTCTCGTAATTAATGGCTAACCTCTTAAGGGGTCATTGTACTCATTATTATGAACAACTTTTACTATGGGGCCAAACTTGAAATCGCTAAAATAAAAAAACCTTTCGATTGTCAATTATTTTTAAGAGTAAATACCAAAATAACTGTCAAAAAATAGCATACATAAGTACTTATAAATACCAACGATCTAAGAATTTGAGAAAAAAATGGCCTTTGATTTAAATTTATTAAAATAATCACGAAAAACCTTTAAAAATGCGACGTTGCCAGCCTGCGCGCGATTACCGCTTTTAATAATTAGTAATCAATACTGTCAGACACTTCCCGTCGCCGGTTTTTCCGCCAGACGCTTTAAAGCTCGCAAAAAATTACGTAATCTTATACTTTGAGTTTTAATTTTTATATGATACTTGGGGAACTATTTCAATACTATTTGTAAGCAGCCAGACCAATCGTAGCGGTTAGCGGTGTCCCCCCAGACACAAACCATCTAATTATTACGCTCGCGTCCATACTAACAGCGGCCTTTTAATTGTGTCTGGCGGATGTTTGGCCGCTACGATTGGTCTGGCTGATGCTTACAAATAGTATTGAAATAGTTCCCCGAGTAAAAAAAAAAAGATATAAAAATTAAGACTCAAACTAAAAGTAAGATGACATAATTTTTTGAGAGCTTTAAAGCGTCTGGCGGAGAAAACCGCCGACTGGAAGTGTCTGGCAGTATTGATTATTAATTATTAACAATATTCTGTAAAACATATATAAAAATCAGCAGTCAGACTTAACGAAAACTGAGTAATATTTTTGCGTAACTTTACTACCTTAAAACTGGCCGTCGCACTTTGGGAAAATCGCGTCTGTTTCGTCTCAAAACTCCGTATCTCAGTTGTTTCAAAACTAAATGAGTTGTAATTTTGCACACATATACGAGTACTTGGATATATCAAGTTTAATGGAAATAATTTTGATTTTAAAAATTTTGTTTATTAGTTAATTTAAAAAAATAAAACTAAAAAAAATATATGCAGTCTATATGAAAAAATAACAAAATTTGTGTTTTTTTTTTGTAATTTACATAAAATGGTATATAAATAAGTAGTACCAGACGACTAAAATATGTACAAAATTCAGCAAGGTCCTACAGATTTTCGTTGACAGCAAGTAGGGCCTTGGCTTCATCGAAAACTTCTTTTGATATTGTTTCTGAGGTATTTCTCAAACTTGATATAATATTATGGATTAGAAGTGTACAATAAGGTATGGTACACGTCTTCATTGGTAGCCGCTCTTGAACACTTTCTAGAATGACGAAGTCTAAACTTTTTGTAATCCTTATTTCGGGATTCTTGCGCGTCTTCGGACAATTGTCTGATAGGTAAAATAGCATAGTACTCGAATGATTTTTTTCTCCGTGAATAAATATGTACGGAGGAAGGCATTTAATACCAATTATAAATATTTACGTACAGTTGGGCTGTACAATACTGTGTTGGGCGTATTCACCGAACTTTTTTGAATCAATAGCCATTCCAGGTGACATAGTTTGTAGTATTATGTACATTCGTTTTATAAATTCTACGTCTGCACGGCTACACCTGTAATGTCTGCAGAGCAAGAGTAATTCTGAAAAAATCTCCGAGCTGTGTTTCCGTCATTACTATTTCCAATGCCTTGTCGAGGTTTATCGACATGCAATCCCATTTCCTCCCTAAACCATCGACATGCAATCCCATTTCCTCCCTAAACCACTTTTGTACTAGTTTTTTCTTCTTGTCTTTGTTTTATTTTAATTTCAGGTGTAGTAGCTGACCAGTTTTCAAATGACAAGTTATAGGAAATGTGTAAAATCATCTCCATACAAAAAAAGGCCTAAAAAAATCCAAACGCCCAAAGTCCTAATCCAAGCATGTAGTATTGAAAGTCCGGATTGAAATGAACTGACCATATTTTGTCAAGTAAAGTGGTCAAAACTGTATCAAAACCACAAAGAACTATTAATAATACTCATCATTATAATGAACTTTTTATCAATTTGACCCTCGCAATATGTTTTGGCACCATGTCAAAATAAGAGCAAGTATGAGCAAGTTTTTTTTTTTTTTCTCGTTGCGTAAACTAATGTATAAAGATCATAATACAGCAAATATCTCGACAGCGGCAAGCAGCGGTAAAGGGTAAACATCTCGTTAAAAAAAAAGTAACCCTAAAAATATACCATCTTAAACTATATTGGTTAATTTTATTTTTTTAAACCAATATTTAAAATATTAATTATGAAACGGTATGAGGAGATTATAAGCATTCCAAAAATGTACAATACTTGTACAATAATATCAAAAACTTTCCAGTAATGTGGCATTAACGGGGGGTTATCCGAATTTTACCTGTTTTAGAATCAATTTTAAATGGTCAAATTATTGTATTAAGGTCCTGAAAAAAATATATGCCATAGATACATCCTTACTTTAGGGAAATTAACGGTTCAAAACACGATAAATTGTAATTTCCTCGATGAAAAAAAAATCCGAAACATAGTCGATTTCAAAACCATTTTCCGTTTCATTTCCTAATTACAGCATAAAATTATATGAAAATTGCATTTGTCATGAGGTAATCGTATTTTAGAGGGAATTTAGCGGTTGGATTTTTGAGTTTAATAGATTTTTTTTAAATAAACTCAAAATTAGTAAATTTGGCTAAATCCGCTCGCGGTCAGAGTCCTGCGGGACGTCATCGAGGTTGGACCTGTGTCAAAATTTTTAAAAATTCGCTCTCCCTGCTGTTGTTCAAAAAAATTCAAACAAAAGACGAACACATTAGATATGAAATTGCGACAGCTCAGAAAAAATATCTCGTAATTATATTATAGTTTTAATTCATAATATCGTTTTCGAAAATGTGATTATTTATATGTGGTATGATGACGTTTAATTGTCATCTTACGATAGTGTTAAGACACATTGCAAATTATTATCGATAAAATTATAGTCAAGCGCGAGTAGTTTATAATAGCTTTGTGAACGTAGCCATGGTTAGGCGGTAACCGTATCACTCAGTGCCCATGTTCTAAAGCAAGTTCGTCGATGACGTATCCTATTGTTGGTTTGTAACTTTTAACATATTGATACTTGCACTTTTGTTTAGGTAAATAGTCCTATGGGACGGCAATCCCACATGAGCGGGGCCGGTTATACAATATACTAAATTAATTTTGATGTCTTAGAATAGTAGATTCGATAAATTATAGCGTAGCAGTAGGTACATCCCTTGATAATAAAGTACGGCAATTGTTCCTTCATATGTAGTTGTCAATAATTACTGATCTTCATGAGCAGTGGTCAACATCAAAAACAAAAGAATATGTTTGCAGCATAAGCAAAACAGTACGACCATTTTTAGCCCATTCTAAAAATTTTTTTTTTTTATTCAGTCACTAAAGGGGTTATAGGGGATGCAAGTTAAACACACAATATACTAAAACAACAGCCACATTTTTTAAAACTTTCCTTTACAGTACGTTTGTAGTTGTGGTCTCTCTCAGCAGCCTTAATACACAGAGAGTTAGGACTGGTGACGCGGGAGCAAGCGACCGACGACGAAGCAGCTTGTCCTGAGGTCGAAACGCGCAGCCTTCAGTAGCAATTTCCCACTGCTTGCGAAGTTTTTCGTTTTTAGTGGATAAATAAACAAACGCCTGTTCGTGACGTTCCTATGCAGGAACGACACGAACAGGCGTAATACCTAATGGCATAACACGAATACACTGAGTGATTCTTACAGATTATTTCTGACGAACCTGGCTATCGCTAAAAAATATAACAGTAGATTGTACACACGGGATTTCTCATTAACTGTCAGCTAACCATTAATATTTATTTTTATTATAAATATAGATGGTATAAGAGACCTAAACTTCATGTTTTCTGTGTACGTTATGCGAACTATCAAATAACAGTAGGTGTATAACAAAATATAAAAAAAAGAATCGAAAAAAATATAACAGTTGAGAATTAAACTTTTAACCACGGGTTTGCAAAGCAGTCGTCGAACCGTTAAGCTATTTGGTTTGATGAAAGTTTACTAAAATAGCCGTTTAAAGGTTCAATTTGTAACTATCTGCTATATTCGTTTCCTACTCAGCCCAATGAAGTAATGGAATAATTCGCTTTTACATTGTGTTTTAATGTCACTTATATCGTCGTAGACAACGACCGATACCGATTATCCGCATTCTCCTGCCCTTATCCCAATTTTTTTTGGGGTCGATGCAACTTGTTTTTATCTTCCATACTTCTCTATTAGTCGTCATCTCGATAGTCATTCCCTTTCTAGCCACATCATCTTTCACACAGATCATCCATCGTTTCTTTGGTATTCCCTTACTCGTATAGGTAGTCATCTAAATTCATAATCAAAACATTCCAGACGACATTTTCTGCATTTCTCCGCATCACATGCCCATACCATGATAACCGATTTCGGCACGATATCTACCGGCGAAGACAGTGCGGGGTGAGAGTAGCGGGCATTCTTTCAATTGAGCAAACTTTTTCAAACTGCCGCCGACTTAGTAGTGTGGTTGTTTGTCGTGTCGCGATGGTCATCGATATTCACCAACATCATGGGGCTGATAATAATTGTACCTATTGTTATCGAATCGTGTTGGTATAGTTATCTGATAATGTGAAAACAAAACGACATTTTATGTAATAATCTTAGTTCACTCCACCGTAGACACCATAAAATGTAAACCTAAGGAAAAAAAATCGACCTAAGAAAAACTAATTAAGTTGATCAACTGCAGATATTTTACACTGTAGCATAGATTTTTCGCGAAATCGTCGGCAGCGCGTCGTAAATAAACACGTCGCGCTACATTTGGGGGAGGCGGAGGTAGCGTTTCAAAGGCCTACAGGCCCGAACAACCTAGCCTTAAATTGTAGTAACGTGTTGCGTCAAAATTACGTTATTGAACATGAGTTAGCTTTGATGCCTATTTAAATACATTATGATTAACAAAAAAAAAAAAAAAAAAAAAATAGCGGAATAAAAGCTTATCTATTAGACTATATTAATTTATTATTTCTATTCCATAATAATGACTTAGAAACGGTTTTGAGACGGCTTTGTATGGGGCTTTCCCATAGTGCGTCGGCCCAACCTAGAAGGGATGCGTACATTCAAAGTACATACTAACACTACTCTATCTCATACATTTTGTTAATCAGAAAATAAGTAAGGTCTGGCGGCCCTGGGATCTTGGACTAAGTCGTCCAATATTCAATTATTATGTCTTATTCCAATAATTATTAATGAGTATAATGTTTGTTCAGGCGCATGACTACGACCGTCGCGCGGACAAGCCGTGGACTCGCCTGACTCCGCGGGACAAGGCCGCCATCCGACGCGAGCTCAACGAATTTAAGAGTTCGGAGATGGCCGTACACGAGGAAAGCAAGCACCTTACCAGGTACCTATGCCCTTTTGTTAGTTATGTTCAGCATATTTTTCTACCTGGAACGAACAATTTTGCCCCCATGTAACTTTTTTTTCTTATCTTAATTTATAACATTGGAAATCAGATTTTGGTCACAAGAAGCTTTTAACAGCAGTGCACACCCAAACTAGATAGTCGGTTCGAAGGTTGTTTTCTCTAGAAATATGCTAGTGCTATGTCAACGTTGACTGGTGACGTCGGTGTCCGCAGATTCCACAGACCATGACGGCTGTGCCTTAGAGCCGGAGCGGAGCGAGCGAGCGCGCGCGGCTGAGCGCGGGGGCGCACAGTGGCGCCACTGTGGTGCGGCCCGGCACACCGCTGCTACTCACACGGAGCAACTCTTCCCGACCACCGGCCGTGGCCGCACCTGTGATTTTTAATGTTATTTATATTGACTTCTTCCGTTTTCTGGAAGATTTGTATGCAATAACTCACCAGAACGCATCGGTAAAGTGTTGAATATTCTAAAGTTGCGTTGTACCGCCGTTTGACGTTACGTTTTGTACATGCGTACCGAGAGTGCAATTTCGTTTTTTAATTTACCTACTATGTATCGTAGTTATTGCCGAGTACAATTATTGTCATTATGGTATCGTTTATTATAATTAAGTTGACGTATTCTAAGCATAACTATACATTCTTTGAATTGACCTTCGAGAAAGGTTAGTGATACTGTTTATTGTGGTGGAGATTATGCGCTTTCAAATTATGTGGATTGTATGTAACGTTTACAAGTGAATTATTTTGATATGTGAGACGTATCCAACATATTGTATTTTTTGTAAACTTGTGATTTTTCTTATATTGCTAGCTCTTAGCTCCGTAGTCGTTAAGCTAGATTTCAACTTTAAATTATTTATTTGGCGTAAAATTTATACTTTATTATGTTACGGTCACAAATTATATTTTTCTTTGTCTGTATTTTATAAGGTAGACTCCATCACAACACAATTTTCCGCCGAAAGTGGCGCTAAATGCAACCTTTTATAATAAGTACAGATCTTTTATACTTCCCCAATAAAATGTTGAATCGTTCTTAGTAAATTATACAAATTGCGGCATTTCTTAGAGTTTGTACTTTGGAGATACTACCACAGTTTTTCAATCATTTGTTTTTACATTTTTTTGTAAACTTGAAAACGTATAATTTGTGTTCTCATCACACTGACTGGGTTTTCTATTAGATTTTGTAATATTGTGTTGAGATGTGATTATAGGTGTTATATTGGTTTGAAACGTTTTGACAGAAGCGCGTGTGAGCGAGGTAGGTAATACTTTGGAATGTTTATTTGATGTTCTTAAAGTGCTTCCATAAGTTATTAAAAATTAAACATTTTCCAATTTCGAAGAAAGTCGCACGTTAACCGTTACACGTGCCGTGTTTGTTTGCTCAATCGTAGCCAACCGCACAATGGTGTACTACTGCCACTAATATACCACCTATTATCTCCCGAAGTTACATTTTAATATTAATTCTTGTAATGTTTACTTGGTATCATAAAAATAATCAAGACATAGTTTGCCACAAATATGTATGAATGGTAGTAAATATAATTTACTGAATAGGTAAATAATTCCATAATTACTTATAAATTAAACAATAGCAAAATAAACGTTAACCATCTGAACAGAGGCAATTAATTTGTGATTATTCGATAAGATTACTGGTCCAGTTATGAGATTCCTAAGTACGGGGTAGAACTCAGTGATTAAAACGCACTAATAGAACACTGTTGTTATTGAAGCAACACTGAATATTGAGCTCAATGTAAAGCGTGTTAAATAGTTAGGCTTTATTATGTCCACCGTGTGCGTGACGCGTGACGCAACCTCGACGGGAACAACTTGTTAGCATCGCGTTGCTCTAGCCTAGCTTAGTGTAAGTTACTCAAACGTTGAACGAACTAAATCACTAATTAATGATTCAATAAGCTATTATAAAGCTGTAGCTGTTAAATACATAATTATACGCCTTCTGAGATTAAACTGATTATTTGATAACGTGTCGATACGTTTTGTTTCACGTCGAGACTAGTTCCCGGTCACGACACTGCATACAGAGCAATAATACTGCTACCGGCTTGTTTGGCAAACGAGTGACATTATTTGAACTAGTGTTGAAAACTTTTTATATTACTGTATAGATTAATTCTTCTTAGTGTAACTAATAGATAGGAATCAGTTATAAATATTTTTTAAAGCGATGTATTGTTCAGTAGAGGTGCCATTTCGTGTGAAGTGTTTTCATGAGTAAGTCATCCGGTTTCTGATAGCGAGGGACGCGAGTCTGTGTAAGTGCTGGCCACGATGTTAGTGTTGGCAGTACTGAAGTCAATTTGGTAACACGAACTTTGCATCAGTCTGAAGAATGTTTTCATTACACGTGTTTTTATATAGCGATTATTCTGTTATGTTAAGTCAATGCGTAATTACAGTACATTATACAAAATTATTATAGCGAGCTGCAAAAATGTTGATAAAATGGTTAACCTTGAGACCATTCCAATAAAGAATAAAGTGGAAGCCAAAATGACGACTTATTTTTCTAAACGAATTTTGTTAGATTTGCAAATAAAACTAATAAGGTAAAATGTAGATGTTTATCGATATATAATATTACTTAATAAGACATTCAGATTTTCCAAAGATCTATGGCTCAACTAAATTCTTTTAACTAGCTTACATCTACTGTGTATGATAAGCCTTCCTCAGGCGATACACCCCACAAGTGTAATAATTGCGATATTATTTTTTATAAAATCAAATGTGATATAATTATTTTTATTTCTAGTGTTAAATATTATTACACATTTTTTACATTCACTGTTTTATTCAATCATTTCCTACGAGAAAATAATTATTAGCCAGACTTGCAACCGCAAATATCAACTTCTGTTGATTCACCATAAATCAATACCTAATTATCTTTTTTCACAATGCAAATAGCATCACAGACAGTGCAATGTTTCGTATAGGAGGCCGCGGAACGTAGGTTCTTCGTGGAATTAATAATTGGATATATCTCACAAAGTATTTTGATAACAAGCGCAGGCTAATTGTTGAAATGTTGACTAAAAATATTTTTCCATGTTTACACTTAGAGCCATACCTCATCGAGATACCATGGCGGCGCAGCCAGGTCGCGTCGCCAGCAAAATGTTGGCTGCGTAACCAAGCGGACGCCAGGTGAACCACCCACTATATAGCTGTATACATTTAGTTGGCAGCGCGACCTGTCCCGGTGAGGTATGGCTCTTACGGTGTACGTATAATGTACTAGTGTATAATATACCCTATTATATTTATGTGACGCTGAATAAACGTAGAGGCTGGTTGAAAAATGATAAAGTTTGCTAACATATTTGGTCTATTTTGCCGATCGATTAAACTATCAGTCAATCTCTGAAAAAGGCCAAGGTCACGATATAATAATTGCTCGCATCGATCGACAGAAGTAGAGCAAATTTGTAAGCTCCGTAAAATTATGAAGATCTAATGATCTACGACATAATCCATATATTGCGATAGTGGTTTTAGAGCAATTATATCGATAAACATTCTTTTAAAATTATGTCTGTATATAATTTTATTATAATGTAAATTATGGAATCTCTCATTTCCAATAATAACGTTCATAAATTTTTGTGCTATTACGATTTATAATTGCTAATCTTCAGTAATCTGTATACTGTTGCTTTTATTTTAAACATCATGTAAATTATTAATGACTTGTTGTAATGAGTATATATTGATAGCTATAAAATTACTTGTTTTATATAAAGTAAGTCTGTAAATATCATAATTATACATTAAGTTTTATACAATATTGTTTTTGTTTCTACCCCAGACCCTGGTTTAAATTCCAATATTATTTTTGTACTTCAAACGACACACAAACAATAACCACTATACTTAAAGTACATCCAACTAAAACATGGAAATACAAAAGTAGTGCGAGCCCAAGCAGAGCGAACTATTGTTTTGGGGAGTTTTAATGAAATATTAATGAAGGCTTTGACCCGCGAGGCTGTGCCGGTGTCGACTTTCGATGGTGTCGACTTTCGATGGCGCCAGCTTATGGTCGTGCGACTGGGTTGAGAGAAAGTTAACTGTAGTGCGTGCCCGTTACCGCGAGACGCCGCGCTCAGTCCGCGCCGGCCCGCCTCGCGACCGCACCTCCGAACCGCAGCGCTGCGCACGCGCCGAGCCATGTTTACCTTGCAACTGACGAGCGAGTCTGCAAAAACATAACAGAAAGTGACAGTGGTCAACAACAAAGCTTATCCAGAAAACCGTGAAAACAGTGTATGTTGTGCCTACAGCCCATGAGTCCAGTGCGAGGGGTCACAGTGTGAAAGTGCAACGGCCGGAACAAAGGATCATTGCTATGACGTTCTCTGGAAACATGAAGGAGAGTAAACCGCGACCCGTGAAAGATGCATGGGAGTCAGAGGTGAGTGTAACCCAACATGGTTTCTAATTTCTCATGCAGTATCGCAGCGGTTAATTTTATTGACACGCGTGGGATCAATGGTATTGTTATGGTACGAGTATCATAGATTTCATCTCACTTAATTATTCGTGTGACATTTATCTGTCTTTAATCACCACTTTCTCTTTATTAATAGATATCACAGATAGGTATCTTCAGGAGCTTATTGTGCAAAGCTTTCAAGTCCATTGTCTTTACAACGGCAAAATGCATTTGATATAAATAGTCTCACTTTTTAAAACAGAATGCATTCGATGATGCATGTATCCAAATTTAAATACTTGTGGGCCTTGGACGCTAAACCTGAGTTGCAAAAGCACAAAAACACTGAACTGCACAAGTGAATTCGGCACTTGTCGTTTCCTAAAATTAGAAAACCTACACTCGAAGTTCGGAGTTTCAAAAGTTTCTAACCTTAGATAGCATTCGTTTTAAAATTTTGTATTAAAAAAAAAAAAAAAAAATAAAAAAAAAAATAATAAAATAATATTTATTTGTTCAAGACTTAAACCTTTATAACTAGTATTACATTTCTTGTGGAATTAGACCAGGTACTGGCAAGGTACAAAACTTGTGTAACTGGGCTTAAACTAGGAGGATTCCTGTGCTATAAGCACCAGTTACTTTCGTCACCACCGTTTCGAGCTGCCATCACAAGTGTAGTGCAGAGCAAAACAAATATTATACTGTAAGTACAGTCAGCATCAAAAGTTGATCAACATTTGAGTTTTCTAAATCTTAATTACTGAGATAAATACTTCATTAAAATCTGAACGGATGTAAATTTTAAAGAAAATTAACTCTTATCTAATAAATGAAATGCTAAAAAGCAGGTTATCGTATATCTATTAAATGAAAATTAACTCTTATCTAATAAATGAAATGCTAAAAAGCAGGTTATCGTATAATTTTGTGTTAATTTAAATGATGTCAAAAACGTAGCAGTATCAACCGACTTCCGATGCCGACCGCACATATTACACTAATAGGAAAATTAAATTATTAAAATAAACATGCGTGAGTGTGTGTGTATGATTGCGGTGTGTAGTGGGGTGTGTGTGTGTGTGTGTGCAAGGGTATGTTTGTGTGTGTATGTAAATGAGTTTGCGCATTATGAATGGGCCTGAGTGGGTTAGAGTATTATTTTATTTTATACTTTTTAACATGTTTTCTGTATTTTCATAATTTAGAGAGAGAAGGAAGTCGTCTAAGGTAAGTTTTAGATTCTTTATCGGTAGGTTATATAATTGTGTATTTTTACTTATTTTATTATAAAGATAAGGACCCAAGTAGCACGGTTGTCTCCTATAGAAGTCTGTTTTACACGGTTTCAGGTCAAATACCAGGTCCTTCCTACGTTTGTTTCTTAGTCCTACCGGGTCATACGAAGAGCCTTTATGGGTAATAAGCAGAACCCTCCTGATATAAAGTTGTCTTACAGTTAAAACCATACAATCCTTATATAGTTGCTCTGTTGGATACTGAAAGTTTTTTTTGTGTATCACTTTTAGAACTGCTCGCTGGGCTCTTTCTAGGTTTAATATATGAGTTTTGTGCGTACTACCCCAAACAGAGATACAGTATTCCAGTACTGATTGGCATAAAGATAGATAGATTATTTTCATCAGCTTCAAGTCACACACCCTGCGCAACTTCTTAAAAACTGTTATCAACTTTCTAACCCTAGAACTTAGTATTTTTACGTGATTGTGGAAGTTTAACTGGTCGTCCACTTGAATTCCAAGATATTTTATACAGTTTGTTTTTTCAATAGGAAGACATCTGCATTCATTGATATTGCCATGACTACAGGTATGTGCTCGGACATCAACCAATTCACTAGCAGATTGTGGAGGCTTCTTTATTGAGAACATGAGGTACTTTGTTTTTTCTACGTTTAGGGTGAGTAAGTTTTGGTTAAGGTATCCTAGAACTGTTCTCAGCCCGACATTTGTAAGAGCAGCAACCTCTGACCAAGTTTTTCCATGAAAGAGGAGCGCCGTGTCGTCTGCATATGTTATTATTTGACCATTTTGTAGATTTAAATTACAGATCTCATTAATATAGATTAGAAATAAACTAGGTCCAAGCACACTGCCCTGAGGTACACCAAAATCTATATTTGCACTATCACTTATGTATTTGTCAATTTTAACTAGCTGAGCTCTGTTAGTAACGTAGTCCGTGAATAATTTAAGAGGGGTTCCTCGAATCCCTATATTCTCCATCTTCTTCACAAGCCCGGGGACAGAGACGGTGTCAAATGCTTTTGCTAGGTCTAGGAAGACTCCTATGCATTTATTTTTGCTGTCTAGTTTATCTGCAATATGATCTGTTAGTTTTATTACCGCGTCCTCTGTAGATTTCCCTGATACAAAGCCGTATTGGTTAGGAGAAATTAATTTATATTTATTTAGATAATTCATTAGTCTATTATTCATAAGTTTTTCAATTATTTTAGAAAGTATTGGAAGCACAGAAATTGGCCTGTAGTTACTGACACCGGCCCTGTCACCAGACTTGTAAATTGGATGGACTACAGAGAGTTTAAATAGTGTGGGGAATGTTCCCGAGTTAAAACTTAAGTTAACAATATGAACAAGAGCAGGGACCAGAACATCTCTAGCTAATTTAATAATCTTAACAGGTATATTGTCCCAACCTCTAGCGCAGTCTTCTTTTAGGTTTAAAATAATTTGCTCTACTTCCTGCTCATCTGTATCAAGCAAAACTAAAGAGTTACAGACTTGTGGGTCATTACTATTTGTGAGAATGTCGTTCGGAGTGCTTATTTTACTTGCTAGGGTTTCACCTACCTTGACAAAAAAGTTGTTTACAGTGTTTACAGCCTCCTCCGGGGTTTCTTCTAGTTTAAGTAAGTCTAGGTTAGGTTGACGTGTCGAATTTAAGTTTGCGATATCCTTGACTAGCTTCCAAGTTTCCCTTGGGTTTTTTGTGTGTTTACCTAATTCTGATTTTTCATGCATGTCTCTAACTTTGTTCAGAATGTCGTTGCAGAAGTTACGATATCTGAAGTAGGTAGTTTTTAAGATGTTATTATTAGGGTATTTTTTATGGTGCAGATGTAGTTTGTCCCTATGTCTTATGCATCGAAGTAGGCCTGGAGTAATCCACGGCTTAAATACCCTTCTACGATGAGGAACTTCTATGGTAGTTTTGTTCACTTTGATTGCGTTATTTATTATGTCTACAAGAAATTGAACCGCAGAATTTACGTTATTTATTGAATAAAGAGTATTACTATTTGAAAGGTTATGTCTTATTTCGTCTGTTACTTTTACATAATTTATCCTTTCTTGAGTTTTATTTAAAACTTTACGTGTAATGTGTAATTCCAATGAGAGACATGCAGGAAAGTGATCAGTGACGGATGACTTTACTATTACAATATTTGAACTACATTCGGTTTTTATGTTTATATGGTCCAAGCAGGTTGTGTCTCGGGTAGGAAGGCTATGTCCCGGCAAAAGACCGTGCGTGGCAAGCATATTGAGATACAAGTGCGAGCGTGCATCCATATTGTCAGGGTCTATATTAAGGTTTATGTCCCCAGTTAAAATTATGGTATTAAATGTCGATAACGTTTTCAAAACATTATCACAAGAGGCAAGGAAACTATCGATATTTTGAATTGAGGGAGATCTATATATCGCCATTATAGCTACTTTAGATCCGAGTATTATGACAACACAGTTCGCACCCGTAAATGGAGGTTCGTATACTTCATGCGTCAATGATGCATGTATGTAGGTAACCACACCCTCATTTTGCGTCGCACAGTCCTTAGTCGCATAGCTGACATAGCCATGGAGGGGAGGGGGTAGAATATTTTTATTTGCCCAACACTCCGTCATAATAATTATATCGAATTCCACACCGATATTTGCAAGAAAAACCTCAAACTGTGAAATATTTCTGCCTATGCTCCGTATGTTTTGCGTGATCATAGTTAAGTTATTACGTGATTTATTTATATATTGAGCAGCACTGCAGACACTCGGTAATTATCTAGTTCGGTATTTATTTGGTGTGTACACGTCATTTTAGCGCGGTTATAATAATTAAAGTCTGATTAGTTAGTGCCGTAAAATATAACACAAAGTTAAATATTATTTCTATATTACTTATATGATATAAACCTACCTTCTTAAAATTAGCTATAACTACCAAGCACCAGACATTATGGAGGCCCGATATCATGATTTTTATATAATGTATATTTAGAATTGATTGTGTATTTTGTGAATAGTATGTGGGTAATTGTGTATATGATGTGATGTTTTTTAATATGTAAGTAATGATACTTTTGGTTGCAATAATTTATGTATACTTGAGGTATGAGATGGTGTATTTGTGTGGATTGTTATGTGTATGTTTTTTACAAAAGTTATAATATTATCAAGACACAGAGTAGATAAATAGTTGTTATTACGAGTATCTATATTTAAGATATTCTTGTACAAATTGAAACAAAAACAAAGAGACTCATTCAGAGTCGAACATGTTTTACAGACCTTAATTAAATGAGGACACCATCCTGCACACAGTCATTGGACATTTTTCAGAGAAGCCAGTTGCTCAGCTGATTTTACTTGGATTTGCTTGCTACCAACTGCCTTCCTTACATAGATTTTACCATTGGTTGCCCAACAGAATTCATATTCGTTAGACTTCGCAAAGTCTCTTGCTAGAAAATGTAACCTCCTGGATTTAGGTGTCAGGTTGTCTGATACATATATTGGCTGCGGGTCATTGGTCGATCCTAGGCATTTGGTATTTAGTTGATTTTGCGTATTTAATGTATTGTATTTCCTCACGGCTGAGATAAATTTTGATTTAAGCATGGGAGATGTCATTTCAGCTATGACTTCAGCTATTGGAGTAGTCCAGTAAAAATTTGAAAACGAATGGTATCTGCTACATTGCTTGGATTGTGTACTTACAATTTAGGCAATAAGGTTGCCGTTCCGGTAAGATTAATGTGAAAAGCTACTCTCAATTTGATATAGGTACTGTGAGGGCTCGAACCTCACAGTAGGAGATTTACTGAACTACTAAATAATATGAGAGGGACTAGTTATATGGGGCTGATGCCCTCTGTGTTTTAAGCTTCAGATCAAATATAAAACACACTTCTTAACTAAATTGGTCCTACACGGAGCCCTCTTCAGATTCTATCTGTCATCCTCTGAAGAAAACGAGAAGCGTTTTCTTGATAGAAGACATTCCATATTTAAATGATTGAATGTCAGCCAGTATAATATAAACGAGGCTTGATTAAAGCATCAATCCTTTACAGTACTTAGGTAGATTAAATAAAAAATAAACATCGAAACGGATTTTGATGTGGTTTTCACCATCATTTAGATTAGAGAATTCATAATGTATTTAATTAATACACTAATATTAAACTTGCAATATAGTTCGATGTTTTGTTGAGTCGTAAAAGCCGTGCGAAGCGGGGCGGGTCGCTAGTAATATATATGGTGACTGGTAATTAGTGACGCGAAAAAAAAATCTGCTGCCCCATACATTCTTGTTCGCATAACTCGGCAAAATGTAGGGAGCAGCTGATTTTTTTTTTCGCGATTTCAGGTTTTGTCCCACAATAAAAGTTGTTTGTTATCATGAGCACAATCATGTTTTTAAGTATCGGTCACTAATGACCAGGCACCCTATATAGGTATATAAATAAAATCTTGTTTCAAACACGGTATATAAGTTGTTTGTGATGAATTAGGAACAGATTGTGCTTAAGTATATCCTATATTATTGTTATTATATTAGTAGGTACTTAATTTCGTGAATAATTGTTTACTGAATATAGGCCTAGGTATAAATACCTACCTACACCCACCACCCAGTGAATCTGCTTGTGAAAATGTGCATAATGTGTTTGTTATGGCCTGAAACTACTGCCTTAAATACAAATCTTTTAAATTCTCTTAATAGCCGGAAGCGACCGTAATAAATCACACACCACCCACAACAACACACAAACACAACACACACACAACAACACACGTAACACTAATTCCTCACCGCCGCCGTATCTCTACGCCCCACCGCTGCACCGCCGTATCTCTACGTTGACGTCGTGATGAAGCTTGCGCGCTCCTAACTCTAGGTCTATGCCGGCAGAGGTTAATTTGCCAGAACAGGTCTAGGATGAGGAGCCATGCAGACCAAGACAGATACAGAAACCCACATGGCAGAATGTGGCGAACTGTTGGGTAGTAGCGACCCCACGGACCCTGTCTCCCGGAAGAAGACTTTTCCTCACCTCTAGTTTGCCTTTATTGGCCAGCTGGAGTGAACACTTACGAGGAACAGAGGTTTCACCTCTTTCTTGCCTTTATTGGCCGACTTGAGTGGAGACTCGCAAGAGCAAACGTGTTCGGAGGAAGGAAGTATTCCAGTAAGTTGCTGGAAGTGATCTTGACTGTACCTACTTCCGAAATTGTCCTAATAGCCTTGGGATACCCCTCCACTCTTAATAAGCACCTCAGGACATGTTGCCCCCTTGTCGCTACGACACTATGTGCTAGCGTGGCGACCGTTTTCGGGAGTCTATTATTGAGTGTGCAAGTCACCCCCTGCTATTTTATACGTGAATAGTAGGTGTATAAACATTGGTCATGCAGAGGCCATAGTCGTTTCATAGTTCTAGGTAACCTAACCAGTCCACAGTCACCCAAACCCACAGTCCAATATGTTTTGTTTCCATGTTCTGCAATAGTCCTGCACCAACCGGGGGTTGTCGTTGGGTGCACTTGCATAGTGCATACAGGGATAATCGTCGGTTGGTGCCTCCTCATTATTTAAAATTGTCTAAGGGGCCTCTGCGAGTTGGCTTCGGCCCCTCGTACGCCTTCCAAAGGTCCGGGACCACAGGGTCCCAAGATATGTCAAAGACAGAAAGGGCAATGCCAAGCTTTCAAAGAAACTTCGGCTAGATCCAACAGAGATAAATGTCACATTAAAAAATAGAGCAAAAAGTATAGAATAATATGCATTAATAATATTTTAAAGAAAAGTTCACCAAAACGTTATAGAGACAAAAATAGTTTTTAGATTTTGAACAGCGGTCAACATAGATGATCGTTAAATTGGCCGATTTATGTGATATAAATGTCTAATAAATGGCTATGTAGCATGACGCTAGCTCTAGTAAAACAGTAAGTCAATAAAAATGGATGTTTAAAATTAAAACAAAAATGCGAAGTGCTTATATTTTTTATTCATCATTGACATTGTCATACTTTATTAACAAGTTATCCAAGAATGGCGCAGGCGGTTCTATATTTGACTGATATCTAGCCCATCCCAAATACCAAATGATCGTCATTATGTGTGCACAGCAACCTACGGTCCTACGTCCAACCATACAGTTACAACAGTATTGTAGAATTGCCTCTCTTCCATTTTCATTAGGATTTATTAAAACATAAACGTAATATATTTTTCTACTTACATGGCGACTTTGAATTTTGCCTCTTAATAGCCATGTATTTTCGGAGAGAGACAACTCTTCCCGTAGGTCGCTAAGATGAGCCTCTCTGCACACTTCCACTGTATAGGAACCATCAAACCGTATATGCTCCCCATAGTATGAGCGAGCTTGTTTGAGTTGATAGATACCACATGCAATTAATATTAGATCTTCATAACTCAGTCGAGGGAAATCAGTAACATTGTTGGAATCTACATTTATACTTATGAAGTGAGCTCTTCTTCTGTTATAATTATTGTTATTGACAAAATCAGCTAATGTGTTGTTTAAAAACATTTTCTGATTTATCACTTCTACAATTTGTGATGCGTCTGTTCTGTCCGTATACCGAGTGTAAAACTTATTTATTAAAGCAGCAGCTATAGAAAAATCTATCATTAGGTGAGCTGAAGCTCTATTAAAAAAATCTTGGCGGAATAACTTAAATTGTTCTTTAAAAATTCCATTAACTGCTTCTACCACCCATCGGCAAATTGTCACAGCTCGTGTTTTATTCGCTGCTAATGTCGACAACTGAGTTTCTCCCTCTCTTAAAGACAATGGCATATGGACACGATAGTTGCATGATTCCAACAATGATACAGCATCCCTAAATCCTCTATCCAGGATAAAAACGTCATTTTCGTTGAAATATTGTCTCAACGGTTGTGATTCATTAAATTCATTTTGCATAATTTCAGCATCTGATGTTGTAGCTGGATAAGGGCCTAGAATCTCTATAATGTACCCATCACAGCATACAAATAAAAATGGTTTTACTAGGTTCCTATACTTGTGCAATGAGTATGTATCTTTTTGGTATTTGTAATTAGAGCTTTTTTGACAATATATATAAGTACCATCTGCAATGACAATTGGAATTGCTTCACCATTTGTATTTGTACCCCCAAACAGACTAGTAGGTATCAGTAGATTTCTATTTGCAATTTCCTCTCTAGATATATGACTTAAGCCTAAATGATTAGGCACAAAATCTTGGTGCATAATTTCTCTTGCCTTAGACATTAGATTCTCTAAAGTACTCCGGGGCATTTTAAATAATGAAGCAATTCGCTCATTTGAGTCTCCATTTCGCAACTTCAACAATAGTGCAGCTAGTGCAGTTGATCCCCTATACATAGAAGACAATCTGGGTACTTCTGCTAACAATGATTGGAATTTCTCTTTACTTAAGCCAAACCAGTAATGTACTAAGTGGTCATCCATCATGTGAATGTTTTCAAAGTCAACTGATCGCTCTTGTTGTAATAGTGATGTAAAATCATATATGTAATCCTCTGTGAATGAATGATTCACATTTTCAATTTCATTAAGCTGGTGCCATAAATTGGTTCTCAAATGATAGTGGCAGATGCGACAATTTGGTGGTACATAGTACCTAAAATCAGCAAAAAGACTTATTCTAATAGATTGTGGTACCACAAGTCTCTCAGTGCGAGTGCACCCAGGAAAAAAACAATGAGCTTGTGTATCCGATGCTCTCCCGAATTGGGACAAAATTATAGTAGGTACACTTTGAGTACTTCCCACAGTAGTCGTGACTGATACCACTTCATCATCAGGGCGTGAACTCTCCATTTCGTTATCAGGCAATTCTTGAGAATTGGGATTCACAACGCTTGGTGCATGAGAACTTGCGGATGATGATGTTGATGGAGCAGTGTAATTTGCAGCCAAACTATGACACCTCTGCCAACAAGTGTGACAAATACGGTCTGATGATCGGAGCTAAGACAAAAAAAAACATAGTATTAATGCATTAATAAAACAGTAATAGAAACAATAACCCTGTGGGGTGCCGGGATAGAATAGTACCTCCCCATATCTGCCTGTGGATGTCGTAAGAAGCGACTAAGGGAATAAAACACCAGGGAAAGGGCAGCAGCGTTCCTTCAAAATCCAAACTTAAAACTGAGCTCGCCAACCCGCCTGCCAAGCATGACAAGTATGGCAAATCCCCCCTTGAAGAGGCCTTTGTTCAGCAGTGGACAACTATAGGCTGATATGATGGTGGTGATGAGAAATAATAATCTTCATTAATATTGAAATAAGGAACTTCACATATGCTTATGTCAGAAGTAAAATATAGGATTGAAAAATATAAGTCCTATTGTTTCTACTTACATGTCTTGGCATTATTCTTTCCTCAACAACAGATCTTATACGTAATTCTCTGTCAGTATTATTGGTTAACATGTGAGCTCTTAATCGATATAAAGATCTTCCACAGTGTACACATACATTTTCATGACCAACACGAGATAATCCAGTTGTTCCAGGTACTCCATTTAGTAACAGCCAACACTCATGACACACCACACTATTGCTTGGTATCTGAAAAGAAATAACAATTTAATATCAACTTAGTTTATAGCACCTAATATGTAAGTAAACTTAAACAATCTACATGATTGTCATGACTTTCTGTGACGTTTTTGTCTCATCTTTGAAAGGTGGTGGACATGATAGAAGACAGGGCAAGGTAGGAATCATAATGTAGGGGTTGAGTACTGATATTACGCGTGACTCTAAGATAATGTCTTGTGTGTGTAACGGCATTGTACATTCATAAAAATACTTACGTCTGGTAGAGCATTTCTTTCCTGGATTTCTGCTCGGACATTTACAGGCAGGTACTCTGTCGAGTGTCTTCTAATTCGAGTGACATTCAGGCCACAATTGATACAACGCAGCATGATGCCAAATCCGTGAGAGCAAGCCGGGTCAACAAGAATGTCAGATTCAGGTCCAAATTCCAAGCCGAGTCAATCAGTAAAACAGATTCGAGTCCAAGTTCAAAGCCGGGTCAACAATAAGCAGTTTCAGATCAAAAAGTTCGAAGCCAGGTCAGCGTAATCCACGAAAAACAACAAAAAGCAACGAACAACGAAACGCGCGAATTGAGTTGCAGAAGAAACTCAATGACGTTTGTTTAAACAAGAGTTGCCATTATCGGAAATTAATTTTAACCATAGATTCGTTTCCATCCGATTAAATCGATTGTTAAAAAAAATAACCGCAATCATGATTATTATGTAATTCTAAATTATGCATTAAGGAAAAAAGCGAAATAAAAATATTTTTGTGTAAGGAGACTTTGCACATGATAAGTAAAACATTTTTTTTTTATAACAAATAATTGCTGTATAACGATTATCGATATCCGCTTTTTTTTTATGGCAAGTTTTTTTCTGATAATGGCGTAGACGTATATTTTGAAATGCACTATTATTCGTTGACTGCCTTTCAAAATATAATTCCTAATGGTGTGCTTCTTTGAGATTGATTGATAATTGATAATTCACAGTTTATTAAAATAAAATTAATCATGATAATGAAATGTTTGTTGGTGACAAGCCGTATCTTGGCATTCTCCTTTATTCATCAAACTGTACTCGAGAGAGATTTCAATACTGCATTGTATGTTAATTAATAACTAGATTAAAGCGCCTCAGTTTAATCATATATATAATATGAGTAGGTAATCTAGTTAAAAATGTGTGTGATAGGTACGTTCATCAAAGGTACCCGCGTACCATTACCCAAATATTCCAAGAATAATCATAACGTACCTACAACAAATACAGCTTTAACTTAAATTATTAACACTAGCTAGCTACTAAAACAAATGAAATTTCGGACCAGACCCACCGCGTCGCATCGCATAGCCCGCACGAGCTATTACTTCGTTTTCGCTTAGCGCGTTATTTTTGACTATTTTTATTTTTGCCCAGCTCCTTCGTAATGTAGGTCGTAGCGTATGTTAAATAGTCTATAACATTCCTCAAGGATTGGGCTATGCTATCAAATGCAAAAAGAACTTTTCAAACCCGACTGGTAGTTCGAGAGTTCCAGAGATTAGCACGTTCAAACAAACAAACTCTTCAGCTTTATTATATTATTAATATAGATAACACATAACACGCCTGTAATATACTCACACTTCCCAGTAATAGAGGGCGAACCTATTACCACGAATTTCTTCAGACTCCGGGCTGCTACTGAGAAATAACTGGTGGACCTAATAACAATGCCCGGCGACCCCAGGGACCCACGTCCAGTAGCCGCGCTAACGACCACTAGAGCAATGATGCAGGATTAATTCTCATTGGAATACATGAGAGCAGTGGAGAGCAGTGGTGGGCCAATGGTAACGGCCGCGACTTACGAGTTGTAGTGTAGGTCGTAGGTTCGAATCATGGCAGGCGCTTTACTTTGTGTAAATTATTTCTCAAAACGGTGAAGGAAAACATCGTGAGGAAACCGGCATATCCTAGAACCAAAAATTCGAAGACATGTGACATCTACCAACCCGTACCGGCTCCTCGTGGGAATTACGGCCCACGCCCTCTCACAGAGAGGACGCCTGTGTCCCAGCAGTGGGAACATTATAGGCTGATTATGATGGAATAGGGCACGAATTCAGATTCCTGACTGGTACTTACTGAGAAATAATTGATGGACCCAATAACACTGTGCCCGGCTGGCGACCCCAGGCCTCTACGTTCAGCAGCCGCGCTTACCACAACTAGAGCAACGAGGATTGCAGTCGAGGATTAATTCTCATTGGATACATTCTTGTAAAGTGTAAATAATATCCTTAATCATCACGCTTTCGTTCAGATAGCAACATCAAATAAGCTACGCTTCAGGTTCAGGGATAACTTTTGCTCCCGCGGCATATGAAATCTGCGTTGCATGTCGTTATTTTCTGTGAATAGATCAGCTGTCGTCTTAGTATTTTCACTTCCTCCCTAGCATTATATTAAATTAATTTATTTTATCGTCGTTCACTATGATTACGTAGATCTTGTAAAACAGGACAACTTTTTATGTAGCTACTTTAATTACTTAGCAATAGAGAGCTAGATGAGTCTCAGATAAATCTAGAAAAGAACAATATATTTATACGACACAGACAAAGTGATCTTGTAGTTTTTACACAAGGAAGCTGCTCTATGAGAGCGGGTTTTCTTAATGATGAATACAGCTGTAGTGGAGTTTATAATATGCTAAAGAGTATTTACTTATTGGTGGAATGGTTGGTAGGGTCTAAGTAGACCTGTTATAAAAGTATTTACTTATTGGTATAATGGTTGGTAGGGTCTAAGTAGACCTGTTATAAAAGTATTTACTTATTGGTATAATGGTTGGTAGGTTCTAAGTAGACCTGTTATAAAAGTATTTACTTATTGGTAGAATGGTTGGTAGGGTCTAAGTAGACCTGTTATAAAAGTATTTACTTATTGGTAGAATGGTTGGTAGGTTCTAAGTAGATCTGTTATAAAAGTATTTACTTATTGGTAGAATGGTTGGTAGGGTCTAAGTAGACCTGTTATAAAAGTATTTACTTATTGGTAGAATGGTTGGTAGGGTCTAAGTAGACCTGTTATAAAAGTATTTACTTATTGGTAGAATGGTTGGTAGGTTCTAAGTAGACCTGTTATAAAAGTATTTACTTATTGGTAGAATGGTTGGTAGGGTCTAAGTAGACCTGTTATAAAAGTATTTACTTATTGGTAGAATGGTTGGTAGGTTCTAAGTAGACCTGTTATAAAAGTATTTACTTATTGGTAGAATGGTTGGTAGGGTCTAAGTAGACCTGTTATAAAAGTATTTACTTATTGGTAGAATGGTTGGTAGGGTCTAAGTAGACCTGTTATAAAAGTATTCACTTATTGGTAGAATGGTTGGTAGGGTCTAAGTAGACCTGTTATAAAAGTATTTACTTATTGGTAGAATGGTTGGTAGGGTCTAAGTAGACCTGTTATAAAAGTATTTACTTATTGGTAGAATGGTTGGTAGGTTCTAAGTAGACCTGTTATAAAAGTATTTACTTATTGGTAGAATGGTTGGTAGGGTCTAAGTAGACCTGTTATAAAAGTATTTACTTATTGGTAGAATGGTTGGTAGGGTCTAAGTAGACCTGTTATAAAAGTATTTACTTATTGGTAGAATGGTTGGTAGGGTCTAAGTAGACCTGTTATAAAAGTATTTACTTATTGGTAGAATGGTTGGTAGGGTCTAAGTAGACCTGTTATAAAAGTATTTACTTATTGGTAGAATGGTTGGTAGGGTCTAAGTAGACCTGTTATAAAAGTATTTACTTATTGGTAGAATGGTTGGTAGGGTCTAAGTAGACCTGTTATAAAAGTATTTACTTATTGGTAGAATGGTTGGTAGGTTCTAAGTAGACCTGTTATAAAAGTATTTACTTATTGGTAGAATGGTTGGTAGGGTCTAAGTAGACCTGTTATAAAAGTATTTACTTATTGGTAGAATGGTTGGTAGGTTCTAAGTAGACCTGTTATAAAAGTATTTACTTATTGGTAGAATGGTTGGTAGGGTCTAAGTAGACCTGTTATAAAAGTATTTACTTATTGGTAGAATGGTTGGTAGGGTCTAAGTAGACCTGTTATAAAAGTATTCACTTATTGGTAGAATGGTTGGTAGGGTCTAAGTAGACCTGTTATAAAAGTATTTACTTATTGGTAGAATGGTTGGTAGGGTCTAAGTAGACCTGTTATAAAAGTATTTACTTATTGGTAGAATGGTTGGTAGGTTCTAAGTAGACCTGTTATAAAAGTATTTACTTATTGGTAGAATGGTTGGTAGGGTCTAAGTAGACCTGTTATAAAAGTATTTACTTATTGGTAGAATGGTTGGTAGGGTCTAAGTAGACCTGTTATAAAAGTATTTACTTATTGGTAGAATGGTTGGTAGGGTCTAAGTAGACCTGTTATAAAAGTATTTACTTATTGGTAGAATGGTTGGTAGGTTCTAAGTAGACCTGTTATAAAAGTATTTACTTATTGGTAGAATGGTTGGTAGGGTCTAAGTAGACCTGTTATAAAAGTATTTACTTATTGGTAGAATGGTTGGTAGGTTCTAAGTAGACCTGTTATAAAAGTATTTACTTATTGGTAGAATGGTTGGTAGGGTCTAAGTAGACCTGTTATAAAAGTATTCACTTATTGGTAGAATGGTTGGTAGGGTCTAAGTAGACCTGTTATAAAAGTATTTACTTATTGGTAGAATGGTTGGTAGGTTCTAAGTAGACCTGTTATAAAAGTATTTACTTATTGGTAGAATGGTTGGTAGGGTCTAAGTAGACCTGTTATAAAAGTATTTACTTATTGGTAGAATGGTTGGTAGGTTCTAAGTAGACCTGTTATAAAAGTATTTACTTATTGGTAGAATGGTTGGTAGGTTCAAGTAGACCTGTTACCTCGCTGCTTCCGGAACCTCCTGTAACTACCACCTCAGCGTTGGCGTTAATGTGTTCCTCTATACATAGTAAGGGTGTCAAATTAGGTGATATTTCATCAGGACATTCACACAGTAAATTTCACATGGGTAATACCTATATCTCTACAGACGTGCAAAATACTTATAATCAACTTTGATGTCTTGGCAAAACGAGTTTTACAGACGAGACGGTAAGGCAACAAGCTCGACCATTCCTTAGCAGCCTTGGTAGGAAAAGTGATCGAGCGTCGACTATCCGAGATATGCCTATGTACTACAGCTAGGTACTAGCTTATAGTAACATAATTATAAAACTGTCTTAGTTTTGCTCCTATCGTAAGCGTAACATAAACTTACAGGCTAGAAAGATTCATGCTTTGAATGATCTATTAAGATTACAACCTCGAAAAACGTCAAACTATGTAGGTACCCCTTACTATTCATGTATAGTCATATTTTATGCATTCTTGGATATACACTATAGGTACTTACTCAGATAAGTACGTTGATGAATGTCTTTTCTAGATAACAATGTTTCTTGAAATTGCAATAAGCTACTAGTAAATAAACATAGGGACAACCCGAACATGTAGGTACCCCTTACCGTTTAGGTAGGTACACTACAAGGGCTCGCATAAGCATAGTGCTATAATAAAGAATAGTTTTAGTTAACTAGCTGTAATGTAAAAAGACTCCTGTTTCAAATTTTCTCTACCTGGCGCATGCGTAGTAGAGGTCCTGGGTTATACTGTCGAATGCTGCCAACCTCTTTAGAATAAACACAATAAAAAGGTATTAGAAAAAACTTTTTTACAGAAAATACAACCGACTTCCAAAAACAACACTACAAAGTGAAAAATAACTTTAATTTCGGAAGTCGGTGTCTAGTTAAATGTATTTTCGTTTTTTGCCACCGACTTCCGAAATTAAAGTTATTTTTCACTTTGTAGTGTTGTTTTTGGAAGTCGGTTGTATTTTTTGTAAAAAAGTTTTTATTTTTCACCTTTTAGTTGTGGTACCTACCCCACACAAATTCTAATACCACTACCTGCAAAACAAACTAGAACATCATCCATATAAAAGTGGGGAAAAAATACGTATTATTGAAGCTAACTCAAAAACTACCGAAGCAAACTTAATCAATTTTATATGGGACCAACTGTGATATACCTACCCTCTCGAATAAAACAAAAAAAAAAATCCAAATCGGTATAGCCATCTTCGAGTAATCGGGGAACATACATAAAAAATAAAAAAAAAAGTTCCGACGAATTGAGAACCTCCTCCTTTTTGAAATCGGTTAAAAATATATTTCAAATAATAAAAGTAACTAACCTAAGTAGATTTAGAAATCAAGAAACATTGCGAAAGTGAATCAAATAAGGAATGTCTTTCTATACTTTTAAAGTTTTTTCTGACTTTTTGGCGAATGATGTGAATTGAGTGAGAGGGAAGTGTGTCAGTGTTGATATTAACGGCGCGGACGCAGCGATGTCATCCGTGATCCGGGTCGCCGCCGGCCAGTGCTGGCTGACCGCACACGGCAGCGCAGCGGCCTGTCTACATTTTAAAAAGTAATCTATTAATTAATGTAATTCTTAAATGATGAGCCATATAATGAATTAATGAACTTTCAAAAGTTACAAAACTCTTTGATCGTTGTCTTCCATCATGAGTGGCGATTTAGGTTTGTATGTTAATTTTTTAATGAAAACACAGTCATATAATTATATATTTACAATCCACGTAGATATTGTAAGTACTTATAATAGGTTCTAGAACTGTAAGGTAGGTAGGTACGATGAATTATTATTTTCTTGGCATTAGATCACCATTTCTGAAATTCATCATTCAAATTACATCCACCTAAAAATAAATACTTGTGCTTTACCTTACGACATTCAAATACTTACAACAAAAACTAGTAATAAGCAAGGTGAACAAATTCTAAAAGTTCACGACCTTCTGCAGTTTCGTTTGTCACGAAGTTCATCTCAACATCTAGTGGATAATAGCGCTTTCAAGATTTTAAACGCAACGAAAATTCTGTCACTTTTACGAAATGCTAAATGTAAGTACATAGATATACCTACACTAGTTACTGAGTATTATTTACTGAGAACTAGGTGAGCTTTGAATAGACAGACATAGATATGCGTACCACTTGGTTTCAAACTGATCCTTATACAGGTTGCTCGCAGGTAGTATTTCAAAACGGTCCGTCAGCGGTCCGGTTACTCACGCAACCTCGCGAACATTTATGTAGACATACATAGATAGAAGAGGCTCAGATGAGTGATGCGCGGATGCCTAAATACATCATTATTTACATTACGTGCCATAGATTTGGTACCTATAATTTGTTTAGTTGGTATTTATGAAAATTGGAGTAGTCTCAGTAAAAAGTGGAGCTCGTGGCTAAGTAATAACAGCCGCAGGGGTCGATCCATCAGGTTAAGCTACGCTTGCCGGGGTTGGTCCGTGGATGGGTGACCATCTTTACATACCGAGACTCCTCCGTGCCTCGGAAAGCACGCTAAGCCGTTGGTCCCGGCTGTCATTCGTGGATCTTTGACAGTCGTTACGGGTCGTCAGAAGCCCGAAAGCCTGACAATCAGTCTTACCAACGGGTATCGCCAGCCACCCAGTTAATGGGTTGTGGAGGTCAGATAAGCAGTCGCTCCATGTAAAATAATGGTATTCAGCTGAATCCGGTTAGACTGGAAGCCGACCCCAACATAGTTGGGAAAAGGCTAGGCAGATTGGTATTTATGAAAATTCTACGAGTGAGCCAAAATATGTAAAAATACTTGGACAGGTTTGACCAGGGTTATTAGGTATAAAAAGAAGATATTTTATGGTTCGGCTACGGCTACGGCTTGTATAATTAGTCATAATCATAATATTTCCAATGTCAAAGTTCACGTAGGTAGGTACCTACCTACATAGACCTAAGTAAAAGTACCTGACTCTACCAATTTTTGTTTTCATTAAATTTTTCACCCACAAAGTATGTGAAGAGACTGTTGTGAAATCTTTTCTTTAGCAATTTAATATTTGGATTACCTACATGGTATTTCGGAGTTTCATTTCACTGGACATTTATGTAGCATGTACCTAGCGTAGACTCTACGCTACGCGTGCCCATACGCATACTCTACGCCATAATTATGACACTGAGAATCGCGTAGACATATCATAGGGGCTGGAGGCTTTGCTAAAACGCTTTGCTAACATTTACCGGTAGTTTCGATACAATCATTAACAAAATGGATGTCGACGAGGAAGCAAAGCTATGTTGTTAAAAAGTTATTACTAAAACAAGATTAGGAATTAGAACGCATATGATGGTAATCTCTGCAACTCTGCATAACCCTGCGGGGATTACAGGTGTGATATTATAAAAAAATAAAATAAAAAAAAATATTTCAGACATTTCGTCCATATGATGTTAGCATTGATGTTAGTAATACACACTACTTATAAACTATGTTAGTAAATTAGTGACAAATCTTAGACATTATTATTATGTTTATGTTACGAAATTTGAGCGATAAAAAGTTATGGGAGGACCATATCCTTCAAGTTCACCATGGAGCAGTGGGTCAAGTTTTCTCTTAAACAGAGTTAGAGAGAGAGAATCTTTACGTTCTAAAAACCAGTTCAAATCAATGGCTTTAATTAAATAAGCTTGAAATATCTGTAAAATTGATTAAATTAAATTCCATTGTAATGTAAATTGATGATTAATTAATTAATCTCTAGCGTAAACAATCACGTAACGTTTTACGTTAACCGGCCGGTATTTGCAGCTGTTGACAAAATTGTACTTATTCAACTTTCACAGCGACACGGGGCGACACCTTTCTGTTTTAATTACTGCTTTCTTTACCGGTAGTGTCAATTTATTTCGTACGTATTACTTTGTATTCACAATTTACGAATGAAGCGATAACATTAAGTTGCTGTCCGTCCAGCGAGTCTTGCCCCAGATTTACAAAACAACCGATTAGGTGGGTTAGGTTCCCGTTAATCTAACAACATTTGCCGTTTTCTGTCAACAAGATGTCACCTGTCGCCGTGGGTGATACTAGGTGATACTGATTCACGTTTAAATTAGCGTTCGGTCGTCGCAAGCGCCATTATCTGCAAATGAGCACGTACCGAACGAAAGTGAGGGCGTCCGCATTGTTAAAGTTTAGAGATCTTAATAGAAACCAGCGAAAAGGCTGCGGCGTGCGCACAGCTCGCTCGAGGCGGCTTTGTTGTTGCAGCGCCGAGCAAAAACGTGAGGCTGAGGTGGGATGTAGGTCGCGACAAGTGCACGCTGCCCACGGAGTGCACGCGCATTGTACGCAGTATTCAGGCAGGCAGGTATTCTGTGGCTAGACAACTCCTCCGGCTGCGAGGAATAAAACACAAAATAATAGAGTGGCACTTCTATCCGCTGAGTTCTTTCCTTTTTAACCGACTTCAAAAAAGGAGGTTACTCAATTCGACCGTATATATTTTTTTTTTATGTTTGTTCGCGGATAACTTCGTCGTTTATGAACCGATTTTGATGATTCTTTTTTTTTGTTGGAAAGGAGATATCCCAAGGGTGGTACCATGATAAGGAAATCAGGATCTGATGATGGCATCCCAGAGAAATCGAGGGGAACCTTAAAATTTTATTGGCACACCTATAGCGATTTGGGTATTTTTTATAGTAACTCGTGCATTTGCTCCCGGAAAGCACCATTTGGTGAAGTGGAACTAATGAGGAAGACCACATATGGCCATCGGAACTACTCAATAATACATTTTCACGGGTTGCGATTCGATTATTGCTAAGCAATTTATGCTCATTCAATACATATGTTGAAGTGGAGCTGATGGTGATTTCACAATCTGTTCCAGTTCTCCTGGTTCCTGGGAGAACTCTTCAACAATTAACGTCCTTGTATCGGGAAAAGCAATATTTTGTAAAAAGGTGATGAGCACTTGACATTGGGCTATTGTAACTTAGATAAATTACAGACTGACCCACTACAAAGTGAAAAATAAAAAACTTTTTTACAAAAAAAAAAAAAACAACCGACTTCCAAAAAAATACTACAACTAGTGAAAAATAACTTTAATTTCGGAAGTCGGTGGCAAAAACTAAAATACAGATCCAAAGACACCGACTTCCGAAATTAAAGTTATTTTTCACTTTGTAGTATTTTTTTGGAAGTCGGTTGTTTTTTTTTTTTGTAAAAAAGTTTTTTAATCCCAGAATAATTAAAAATTAGTAGTTTTAATTATGACTAGGTAATTCGGTGGACGTCATGTTGTCATGGTATGATATAGGTACACTGTGTACGACAAGAGCGTGGCCAAGTAGAGGCTTGCTACAATCATTTATTTTTCGAAGCAATGAGTGCCGAGTCCCTCTGGACTCATTGCCTATAATGCATCGTGACAAAAGAGTCCGTTCGCACAGCAGGTTTTTAGAAAAAGCACTTCTCCCGCCACCGCCACGAGAAGTTGTTTTTTTCCTTTGCTCGTAACCAAAAGAACCTTTTTTTTTTTTTTCTCGTGGGGAAATCCTCATGGATACGCTCCGTCTGGGAACATGGGAACAACGGAGGGTTATGTCGGACTTCTACCGACTAAAACCCCACTGTTCCTTCTAGCACCATGAGTCGGGGGCCCGGGAGATACTTGTACATTCACCGAACCACCGAATCCAAAAGAACCTAAAATATCGCGTGGTCAAGTTGCGAAGTAAGTATTTGAAGAAATGAAAGACCATTCATGACGAAGTAGATAAAGCGATTTATAACAACTAAAAACGTAGAAAACCGACAGCATAATCAGCCTATAATGTTCCCACTGCTGAGACACGCAGGCCTCCTCTCAGTGAGAGGGAGTGGGCTGTAACCTGTAATCCACCACGCGGAAACATGCAGAGGGGCGGGTTGGTAGATGTCACATGTTTTGAATTTTTGGTTCTAGGACATGCCATTTCCTCACGACGTTTTCCGTCACCGTTTTGAGAGTAGTAGTGATGAAATATTTTACACAAAGTCAAGTGCTTGTCTGGGTTCGAACATACGAACGACAACTCCTAAGTCGCGGTTGTTACCACTGATAACCGACAAGACCGCGGTAGCAGTACAGCCGAAAAAAAAAGGGTCGGGAGGTGTCGTGGGACACTCTCGACTTTTGACTTTCTTCTCGGTTGGAACGAAGTTCCTTTGAACTCCTACCGCAAGCCGCTTACGGAACTTCGTTCCAAAAGCAACAAACAACTTGAAAAATGAAACCATGTTTACCTATCCGATATGGCCAGGAACTATTGATGAAAAATGGTTCTGAATTTGTAATATGTCTCAAGATAATATAAGGAGACGCTTAGTGAAAGCTGATCTCAAATATCAAGAAACCGTTCTTAGACTGCAGACTCTCACAGTTTGTTTGGGCGTTGTATGTGTGTAAAAAAATACACAAGTACTTGCCGAACTTAAACGTAACATAAAATTGATATGGATGTCATCAAACCGCGACGTCGCCAAAGGTAGGTATAGTGGGAAAATGCCTCGAAGATGGCAGGCGATTACAGACAATGGAGGAGTCTGGAAAACGTATTCCCAATGCTAACCCGATGAAAAGAGTTTGGGCGTTGGATATGTGTAGAAAACATACAACAACATACAACAAACAACAACAACAACAGCAACATACGACTTGCCGAACTTAAACATAACATAAAAATTGATAAGTATTAACGTCATCATCGCCAAAAGAGTAGTGGGAAAATGCCTCAAAAATGGCAGGCGATTACAGACAATGGAGGAGTTCGGAAAGCGTATTGATAATAATGCATTGAAGCTATATAAATTCTGAACCACTATACGTACCTAATTATCATTTTCGAACAATGACGTATTATAATACATCATTGTTTTCGAGCGCATAAGTCAATTTTTTAAATAAATTTTGCCGAACTCGCTTTTGTCGAACAGAGTGTAGACATTATGTTATTTGACTTTGCTAAATGTAAAAAAAAATGGGTAGTAATAAAAGCTCCGACAAAAAATATGAGCATACTCAAAATATGAAATTTACTGCTTTATATTATGTACTAATTTTCCGACAGCTTATATGCGAATACAAATAAAGAATCGACCGAATAAAATACTGGAAATTCCAAAAAATCGATACAGCATTTTGCTGACGTAATATTTTTCCACCGGCTTAAATTGCGTTTTACCGAAAACTACAGTTAGTCATTTTCATCGTAACTCACCTATTTAGAATTAACCTTTTATTATAAACTGTGGCGCTTGTTAAACTATTGTGACATTATAAAAATACTTTTCTAAGTGATTCCATAAATACTCCTAAGAAATATTAAAATGTGCTTGTAATCAATATCATTCATTACTCTTACACTTACTTACCTGCCAATCCAATCAATTAATTAAGGTATTTGTATTCTAATGAACATGTATAAAATATAACATGTTGAGTGCGTAAATAAAAGTAACCGAGTATATTATGAACTAATTTAATACTTACAGAAAAGTAGGTAGGTATACAAAATTGTACATGGACTACTGAATCTAATTCTTATTACGTCATCATTGAAGTATAAAAGCAGGTTTAGACCGTTCAGTTGCAGAATGTACCTTTCTTACTACTTAGGCACCTTCTTCACGAAACGTCTCTTTTTTCTACATTAACTCTTTTACCGTGCTACAGGTAAAAGGCAAATAAGGGCACGGGGCTCAATTGTATTACGGTCCCGGTCGACGGAGCCCCGCTTCGCGGGGTTCCTATTTCTGTCTGTAGCGTTTAAAGGAACCAAACCGAACCTCGGAATCTAACCTAACCTAACTAAGCAGGGTTAGGATTTTCTGATCTGGTTCGGAATAAACACTAATTTGCCTTTTCACATGAACGAACGAACAAAATGATAAGTCGAATGTGAGTGCGCCTATCGCTCTGCACCCGAACGCAACCGATGTCACCGAAAGTACGCACTACGCACGAAGCGCCCGCGCGAGCCGACCGATGGGTATCCCAACTAGCAAAAACGTCGTATAATTTCAGTCTTAAAAGACTTCATGTTATAAAACGGTTATATATCGGTATTTAGTTAACTATTACGTTAAATAGACGTTCATCTTACGATGTTTCAGTCGCCTGACTGTAATGTCTTATTATAAAGTTAAGTAAACGTTTTCAGGACTAACTTATACGAAGTCGTACAATGGTGTAAGTGCATATGTTCAGTAAACGTTTTCAGGACTAACTTATACGACGTCGTGCAATGGTGTCAGTGGATATGTTGAGTAAACGTTTTCAGGACTAACTTATACGACGGATATCGATGTATTACAGCCAACCACAGATCGTTGGAAGTTAATTTCTTTTTCGGAAGCTTTATTATTTCCCCTAAAAAATATTCAAAAGTTTCACGGATCGTATCGTAATTTTTAAAGTTCTCTGCCTAACTCTTCGGGGAAACCAGTCGTAATATTATGCGTTATATTTAATTAACAGCTTAGTCCAGTGAGTAAACCCCAATAAAAGCATTTTCTTTCTTTCTGTTCTGAAATACCTATAATCACCAAGTAGGTGTACTTACCCACTTATTTTTCGACTATACCTACTTACGTACAATTGCTTGTGCCAAGTATAACATTTTACAGAAGAAGTAGGTAGGTATATAGGTAGGTACAGTCAATTACATAGGTTTTGTCAGCGTTTAAAATAAACCCCTAGGGGTGCAGGCTTACTTGCAGCTTAAAATGAAGGCCGCACGAGCGGAACAACGTGTAAAAAATGTTCAGTGTTTCATAAAAATATGTTTTATTTTTAGCCAACTTTTAGTCAGTTGTCTGCGAAACAACTCTGTCTAAGTATTGAAGTATTGTACTAAACATCGTTCTAATAAAATTTGAAAGTAAATAAACGAGAGAAACAGAAAGGAAGAAATTAATACAGGCTAGGTAAGACAGCATTTTCTCTACTTTTGGCACACGAGCTAGTAATATGAAAAAATGCAACTGCAGCTAAAAAGCTACAACACAAATACTTAAGGCGAAAGCGCCAAAGTAGTCCGCGAAATTCAAGCTTTCTTACGTTTTTTGCAATTTGCAAGTTAGCTTGTAGTCAGTTTGGTTGTATGTTGATCAAAATATCAAACGTAACAAGTATTTATTTAGATCGTTGTAATCATTAAAGTCATCAATACAACTCGTTAAGACCATCAGATTATCAATCCTATTCAATGACTATTTCATGAAATCTTGGCATTTTATCATTTATTCTGTAAATACATATTTGTTACGTATGCGAATCATACTTTAATTAACATACAAACCTACCTAATACTGACTTACAAATTACAAAAACGTAAGAAAATTTGAATTTCGCGGGCTGTTCTGGCGCTTCCCCTTTAATTACTTACCTGTTTTTATATTATTGCCTCCCATGGGAAAACATGCTTTAAACAGACAATTAGTTACATCAATGTACACAAAGGAGGTATTAAAGTGCTTGTTGTGTATTACAAAACTGCTAATAAGTAGGTAATAAACATTAGTTGATACATCAATAATTTGCCATTAGGTACCTATCAGTTATCTAAAGTTTCATCATCATACGAAGCTTTCCTCATCCGCACACAGCTAACTTGACCTTGCTTGTACCTACTGCCTGAGAAAAGGAACTGTTCGCTCGAAATGCTTCCAAATATTCTCTTTGTTCTGCACGTTTGTGTCCAAATGCCATTTGTATGTCAGGCTTGTCACGCTTTTGTGGTCGCTAAACGGCAGGCCCGCATAACTAAGTCTTACTTACCCTAAAATCTTGTGATCATTTTCAGAGAAACATAACTTGGATTTCCAAGTTATGTTTGTCTTGTCTTGCGACATCAACGTTAAACTTTCCTTCCAGTATTGTACAGTGGGCTGCATCAATAGGGTATTAAACTTTTAATACAACTGGGGTACCCAATTGATGCAGCCCACTGTACATTCAATAGTCATTCTGTCGCTAGTCGTTATGTATACCATATTTCACACTCAGTATTCAATATTCGGACTTTTCTGCAGTTGCAAAATAACAGTAATTGAATACGACAGTTTCCATGTTTTTTGCTATAGGTACGCTCATAATAGTCAGTCACAGTATTGCCTGCATTAAGGTCAAATAAAATTGTGAGGGCGATCAGGCAAGACGCAATAACTTGTAAGCAAAGTTACCTCTACAAATAAGTTACTTACTGAATGCCTATGTAACCTTAGTTAGAACCACGCCTATGATAACTTGAACTAATAACTTGAATGTTAATTGTAAATAGACGTTGTCTAAACTAACCTTTACAACAAACTTAAACACAATGGGGTTATAGTAATTGAATCCGAAATGGCATTTTAAAGTTCGAATGTTAACCTGCAGCCATATTCCGTTGACGCAACCGAACTATTTTCTCGCTGTTTGAAATCTAGAGCTCGAGTGCTCGAGACTACGGAGAAATAGTAATGCACCTTACGACATTACATGAAACAACATCGCCGGTAATCTACATTATTATTAACGCGTTACAACAGCTTCATAGTGTAACAATTAATTAAATGTAAGTATAATTAACACTTACATTATCATAAATTAAGTAATTTATCGTAGGTACCTACTCTCTGCTAGTGTTTTAAGTTTTGTATGAATAGTGAACGTATCATGCTTAGGAACCAAGGTTGTTCTCGTGTGAGTCTCACCTCATCCTTGTAAGGATTCGCAACAAATTAATCGTTATGTAGCTAATCATAAACTGACCATAGATAAAAAAAGTCGAAGATCACGATTTGGTATTTTTAGGTCTAAGCGCTTTGGAAATCATAAAAGTCATTATCTATTCCAGTTTTCAAAATTGAAATGCCGGAAGTGTTTACTAACCAAATTATTCCATGCCAACAATATCGTGCTATTTGTTATGTAGTGACCATCTTTACATACCGAGACTCCACCGCCGTTGGTTCTGGCTGACAATCGTGGATCTTTGATAGTCGTTACGGCTCGACGGAAGGCTGAAGGTCTGACAACCAGTCTTACCAAGGGTATGCATGGTATTATTACCCAGTTACTATAGGTTGTAGAAGTCATAGGCAGTCCGCCCCATTAAAATACTGGTATTCAGCTACATCCGGTTAGACTGGAAGCCGACCCCAACATAGTTGGGAAAGGGCAGGCAGATTGATTTTATGCAGTTATCTATTTAAGTGGTATTACGTGGTAGAAAAACTTAGGTAGGTAGGTATGTATGTACCTACCTACCTTACCTATCAACATTTACGGCTATAACCAAATATGTTGAATAAACATAATAATGTGCGTGTAACACACTATTTAGCCACACCATAATCACATAAAAATAATGACATGCCTATTAGGTACGAATAAATGCCATAACTGTTATTTATTGCCTACTACTTACTGTGCCTGTGATATTGTGTGACTGCGTGACTTTATTAAAAACGGTTTAATAATAGTAGCTCTTGTGTGTGAGAGTCAATTAGTCTAAAATAGAATAGATAATATACATTACGTCGTCTAGACTAGTCGCGAAAAAGGAACGTCTACGGGGGCTACGGTCTAATTAACAGAAATAAACAGCTGGACACACCCCTCCCCGAAGTTGCGCTATAATGAATAAAAAGCGGCCAAGTGCGTGTCGGGCCACACGCAGTAATAGGGTCCGTAGTTGCGGACCCTATTACTAATGCGGACTAAGAAGAGGGCTTTTTGTTTTCCCGCCCCGCCTCGGCCGATCACCATGTTTGGCAAGCAGTTCCCTTGGGAGAAGCGAGCCAAATATTTACGAGTAGGTGTGACGCTCGATAGCCACTTAACCTTTTCAGAGCACATAAAGCAGGTTCGTTCGCGGGCCTACTTTGCTCTCAGCCGTTTACACTCCGTTCTGAATGCACGCAGCAAATTGTCCCTTAAGTGCAAGTTGCGTATTTACACAGCGTGCATTCGACCTATCATGACCTATGCGGGCCCAGTCTTTGCGCACGCAAAGCCCCGCATCATCCATAGGATGCAGACCCTTCAGAACCGTTTCCTCCGAAAGGTAACGGGAGCCCCTTGGTTCGTTCGGAACGAAAACCTTCACTTAGATCTTAAAGTCCCGACCATCCGTCAGTATTTGAAACGCCTTTCCAAGCGTTTCTTTGATTCCGCCGTGAAACATCGCAACCCCTTGGTTGTCGAGTCCGCTAGCTATGTCCCCAGTAGAATCAGTAGTATCCGCCGTCCGCGACATGCCCTCACTGAACCCGATGACCCTATCACCCTCCTCCAGGAAAGTAGTAGGGAAACTAGCACCGTCCATAAACACAAACACAAATCTACATTCCGGCCACGCCGTCGAGGCTCACCGCGTTTAAGACCATCTAACGTAAATGTAAATGTAAATTCATATCCCTTGATCGGTTTAATCGAGCCAGCTGGTGGCATAGCTGAGCCTGTAGCTTTAAACTCCCCTGATAATAATAATTCCCCTAACTTGATCCAGCCTATTGCTTTGCCTTGTTTATCTATTGTCAATGACAACGACTCCCTAAGCCGAAGTCCGTACCCCACAGGGGGTGCCCTTAGTGCGCAGTCGTTTAGTTTATAAGTTTAGTTAGTTTATTATGCCCCTGGCTGGAGGCTTTTGAGCTCGCTTAAAGGCACCCACAGGAAAGTCCGGTTAAGTAGTCGAGACCTCTCATGGTCACACTACGAGATGCCATTCTAAAAAAAAAAAGGGCTTTTTGTTGTTTCATGAATATTTGACTATTACTCGTAAACTTGAAAAGCCTACTTAGCTGTGATAGTTTTCCTTTTAACTTCGTTATATTACTACCGTGAATTTTTACACCCATCCAAAACTAACCGTTTAGCTGGCAGGGGGGAGGGACACTTGACTCTAACATAAATTAGCACTTTAAAGCTTAATATTTCAGAAACGGAACCTTATATCGAAAAATTGTTTTTACAAACTCGCAATATTTTTGAAAGACCCATCCAAGAACACCCCACTCCATGGGGTAGACGAGAATAAAAGACATCCCCACTTTACGTGTACAGAAGGTACCCTAAAAAAAGTTTTTTTTCATGATTTTATTTTACCACTGTCGGCATGATGAATATGTATATCCATGCTAAATTATAATTTTCTAGTACTAAGAGTCTCTGAGCTATGGTGTGGACGGACAGACGGACATAGCGAAACTATAAGGGTTCCTTGTTGACTACGGAACCCTAAAAAGTAAGTTTTAGCTGGGCCTCTTGACCAATTTATAAAATCGGCTAAATATTTTGGAAGTGTTTGTTTGTATTATGAAAAGTTTTAAACGTAGCCAAACGTAGGCCGCAATCACTACGCAGCTACAGGATGTCGTAGCACTCGTAGCAGAATTTGGGCGGCTACGCCTAAATTATATTATTATATAGGTCAGAAAATAACTTGCAATTGCCTTGATAATATTCAATGTGATAATAATATATAATAATAATAAATAATATTAAAAATAAATAATAAATAATAGTCAATGTGATAATGATAATATTCGACTCTGATTACGTTTTTGTTTTGTATTTTCCAAGATGCATTTTTTGATAAATTTTAAGCCATACTTACGTGATAAATTATTTTAAATTTTTGTGCGTGTTATGTCATTTTTACTAGCACGGATAAAGATCTAGGAAGTCCCGTGTAGATCCCACTCATCTATTGTGTTACAACAGACACTTCGGCACTTATCACATCACGTAACGCAGTAATTATGAGATAAGTGCGACAAATCAATAAGGCTGCCGCAAACTCCGCAAAATAATGAGTCTAGTAATGTAATTATCAGAAAATGGGAAGTAATTATGTCAAGCTTGAGCAGTCATCTGTCTGTCCGTCACTATTTATGTTATGAACTTTCTTGCTGAAATACTGCGTCCGCAATAAATCTTTGACGCTGTATAACTTAATATAGCATCAAGCCTGTAAACCCCGAAGGTAAGGCAGAGTAGGTGTACCTATAGTACGAGTAACACCGACATTCTCCCAGTTATGTTTAAGTCCAATGTAATAGGAGGGGGCGAGCCTATTGCCATCAACCGGGCACAAATCCAAACTCCGGAAATTTCTGATGGAAAAACCCAATAAGACTTTTCCCGACCCAGGAACTCATCAGCTCAGCAGTAGCGCTTGCGTTGCGTCCACCAGACCAACGAGGCAGCCTTTATGTTTCCAGCAGTGTTGTACAAGATTGTTTACGTAATTTGTTTAACAAAGAATGACTTCAGTACTTACGTGCTTCGACATTATGTAGATCACAAAAGGTGATGGAGCGTATCATTCAATCTTCCTTGAAATGTATTGTAATTTACTCAAAGATATTGCTTGAAATCTCCGGTGAAGGATTGGCTCAAACCTTGCTAATTTGTTATGGTTATTTCAATGGAATTTATTTGTATTCGCTTCAGGAATGAATATAATTAATTCCGTGTGTTATGTAGATCGTCAACATAATAAGTGTCAAATTGTTCTTTTGTGCTGCTATACGCAATACGTAGGTAGTGAGAGTTTACGCAGGTAGGGTTAATTATACACATTGTGTTACTATAGTGGTCGATGTAGATAGCTTGATGTGTCGTTATATCACGCTTTCACATGATGCAGTATTTCCCGGAATTTACTGTCTCTCCGTAGTATGTAAAAATAGATGAAAAGGACCGACGCAATTGTTTACTTTTGCCCTTTTGTTTGTAATTGATTAATGTTTTTTTTTCTTCACCAGCTTGAATACGGATGGACGCGAAACGGCAATCAGCGATGTGTGCGGCACCGTGCGCCGGAGTCGACAATGTCAGTGAGCAGCGACATCAGGTTCACGCGGCGCAAGCTGAGCCGGCCCTGCCGCGGCTGCTGCGCTGCGCTCGCGTCCCTGCTCGTGTTGCTGCTGCTTGCGGCAGTGGCAGTGTACCTCGGACGTACGTATCATTATAATAATTAAGAATGTCGCAACTGGATTGTCGAATCCGCTGTTTTACAAAACCGCTCCGTTATGTAAAACAGCTGAACGATGTTCAGTTGGATTGCCATTGCGCTACGTTTAACAATACTGCACACACGTTTAGACGTAATGCAGAATGGCTTATCTGCAGCCACAATAAGCATTTGGTGTATCTTCTGTCTAACGTCGAACTGGTCGCAGTAACTAAGCTAGGGCACCCTGACCAATTGGTTTAGGTTAGGTTATAGAACTGTGAACCACCGCGCGCGAGCCGAAGAGCGAGTAAAGCGAGCGGTGCCACGGCAGTGGCCGCCGAGCTACGTCCAAGTTGGTAACTTGGCTATTTAGTATTTTTAACCGACGAAAAAAAAGATATTTTTTTATGTATGACCACGCATAACTTATTACAGACTAGTCCGATTTAAAAAAATTTTGTTTTATTCGAGAGGGTATGCCTCAAAGTTAGTCCTTTATAAAATTTATTAACATTGTTTTGGTAATTTTTGAGTTAGCGTCAATAATACGTATTTTTTCCCCACTTTTTATGTGGATGATGTTCTAATTTCTTTTTCAGGTAATGGTATTAGAATTTGTGTGGGGTAGGTACCACAATTAAGAAGTGAAAAATAAAAACTTTTTTACAAAAAAATACAACCGAATTCCAAAAACAACACTGCAAAGTGAAAAATAACTTTAATTTCGGAAGTCGGCGGCAAAAAACAAAATAAATTTAACCAGTAACCGATTTCCGAAATTAAAGTTATTTTCCACTTTATAGTTTTTAGGAAAGTAGGTTGTATTTTTTTGTAAAAAAGTTTTTTTAGGACTGACTTTCATAAAACTCTGATAACTTTTTAGTAAATTGTCCTTAAATCAGAACTAAAATCTACAATCTGATGTTTCAATTCACGCTGTTTTACATAGCCTCTAATCGTTGACCCGCTGCATTGATAAATGCATAAATTGTGTGCTATTCTGCGTGCCCGCTAAACGTCGTTCAGCTATTTGAAATTACAGTAGTGCTTTGTAAAACAGTTAGCGGTTATGTAAAACAGCGGATTCGACAATTCATCTGCGACATGAACACGATGACTGTGAGCAGTGACCAAGTGATTACGTTCCTAAGAGTGCAAGTTGAGCTGGGCATTAACTTAAACCTCGAACTCCAAGATCCTAAGTGACACCTAGAAACAGTTTTCTACCTTTCTACTTATGACATACTTACTGTACCTATATACATACTACATACTACTTACTTATATTATCTGCTAGACTATCTAATGATAAAATGACTCTAACGATCATGCAAGACATTCTCTGCGGTAAGTGCTCGCTGTTGTAATCTACGTAAATATTTATGCTTGTAAGCTGAAGTTTTTGCCAACATGATTTCTAAAGGTGCGTTTGTATTGCCTTTGCATATCAATTAAGTATAAAAACGTGGGCGATAAGATGGGGTTCCTCACGTTAATATGCACCACGCAATACAGAACACCTGCTGCAATTGTGCAGTTATAAAATTTAAAATAACTGAAATTAGCCATGGATGGATTTAAGCGAATGTTGTAGCAATTTTGTCAGACATTCCGAGTAATTTTAGGTCTACACGTTACAACCATAAATGGTAACATTACTCAACGTCTGACCTAAAGGACCGTGTTGCAAAACATCTTAGATGAAGTGGAGCCTAGAGCCAATGGTGTACTTGCCTCTACCATTCACGTTTTCGGATATTTTAGTTTAGTATAAAGTAATAAAACATGCGGAAACGAGATGTTTCATAATATTTTAAAATGGAGCGAAAATATTCATTGAGTGCAGTTATTACAATCCAATCGATATCAATCAGTAATCGATTCGCCGCAAGTAACTAGCAATGTCGTAATTCTATTTCGCTTTGCTGTCGACCAGTGTAACTATCATCTGATTTAGATACTTTTGTTAGTAAACAGTGGGTATTCATAGTTCCAGTTAGAGGTGCAAACTGAGCGACATTTGCCCGTCACCGCCCGAGCAAAGGCCAGTAAGCTGTGTGGCCTTGCGCAGCCCACCGCGGAGACAAGTGCACTCCTTATAACAGGCTGATGTTATTAACTATGCTGGCATATTAAATGTTCATTATTTTGAAGGCGAAGGGGCTTGTGGCTAAGTAATAACAGCCACACGGGTCGAACGATCGGGGTAAGCTCCCGGGTCATTCGTGGATTTTTGAAAGCCGTTACGTACGGGTCATCAGAAGCGCGAAAGTCTGACAACGTCTTACCAAGGGGTATCGTATTACCCAGTAACTAGGTTGTGGAGGTCAGATAGGCAGTCGCTCCATGTAAAATAGTGGTATTCAACTGCATCCGGTTAGACTGGAAGCTGAACCCAACAAAGTTGGGAAAAGGCAGGCAGATGATGATATCTTGAAGGCGAATATCTAATTTGCTTCTAATTAGGCTCAGTTTGCAATCGAATCGATAAATCGATTTGAAAGTTTATAGGAAAATGTTTAGGTGCAGCAACCACATCAACAAAAGCCTTAAATGGTATATTGACTGAAGTCACGAAAATAAAACTTGATCACCTCAATTAAAATCCGAGAGTGATCGATAAAGAAAAGAGATTGTGCTTCCGCGACTTTCGTGACTTGTGAATGTTACTCCAAAACTTTGTTATTTCGGTATCAATAGGTGTTATTGAATTTATATAATCATGTGTCTGTATCACGTTATCGTTAATCTTACATGGTTGTGCCTCTGATCGAATGGCCCAACCTACTTCCTTTGCCTCCGTCACGTCATGCCATGAAAGTGGTGTCGCATGTCGTGAGTCTCCATATAATAATTTTTAGGAATGACATGGGTTATAGATAATATCAGATGGGGTGGTCACACTGGTCAGAAGGTACATTCTGTGAACACAAGCGTATGGAGATCCAACCCTCTGAATATTCTCCACCTGTTATGGAGAACTTCTTCCATAAGTCTGTTGGCGGGACTCTGTTTTTGCTGAAGGTGTCTTCACTTTCATTTTTGGGTCAACTGGGTTCACTCTGTTGTTTTTTTGCCCATGAATTTCATGTAACTATTTATCGTTTGTGTTTGAAAGCCCAACTTTTCAAGCACTTACCTAATTTAAATCTTTGGCTATGTCAAATCTTTTGCGAACCGAGTATGTTAGGTACACACTCGGCTCGCAAATGATTTGACAGCCAATTTCTTCCCAGAATACCTATTCTTCACACATAGATTGCAGGTTTTTTCCAACCATGTTTACTTTTTTGTAAAGATCAGGAATTCTTGGCTGCCCATCTCTCAGTTTATTAAGTTCGAAGTTACTGCCAAATGCTCGAATGAATCACTACAGTCAACAGAAAATACTAATTGGAGAAAACTCAAGTATTTGGCACGAAAAAACGAAAACACACAAAGTGCTACCCAAATACTTGCATATAAATGGAAAGGTGAAGTGGTTAATGGTAAATCGAAGTGGTGGTGCTTGGGGGAGGCCTATGTCCAGCATTGGACGTCTTTCGGCTGAAATGATGATGATGAAATGGAAAGGTATGGTACGGTAAATTGATTCAACAAAACATTGCCAAACCTATTGCATTTGCACCTTACTTGCACCATTGAACGATCCATTATAGGGGAGTTTTTATACGTGCGTCACCTGCGCGTTTTCCGCCTTGAAAAACTGAAAAGCAGCACTAGAACTGCGTTTACAGCGCGTAGGTAGGTACCTATGCGCGCGACGACTGAACGCGTGCATAGGCCTTTAAATCCGACCACAGTTTTCTAAGTAATAATGTTGTATTTACAGACATGTACCTGTTCGGAGATCCCCTTAACCGGCAAACGTTCCGGGGCTCGTTCGTCGTTACCTCGTGGGGAGCCGACGACGGAGAGGGCGAGAAGGTCAACGACCTTGAGTCCAGATCAAACCGGACACGTGAAAATGAACTGCAGCAGGCGCTATTCAATTTATATCTAAACTCAGAATTGAAATCCTGTTTTGTTTCTGCAGACATACTAGCTTTGGACAGGTAAGACATGATTACTATTGTGTGCCGCTTATAAGTCACGCACGGCTCACTGCTTGGTTCCGGCATCAAATGATCGATGACTGAAATGATTAAGAAAAAAATTTAGGTACTTATAAACGGTTTTAGTAAGCATTTATATAAGCATTTTTAGGCTTATATAACTAAAATATTGAAATTATGTATTTAGGGAAAGAACACAGTCGAAAGGAAAGGGCCCACTTAAGTACCTACTCGTACCGGTTAGGTAATAAATACCTCTTAAAAATATAAGTAAGTACCTAAACCTACTTACTGTTGGTCGTCCGAAGTCAGCAAGTCTAGCAAGACGCCAATAATAATACTTGTCTTACAAGAGTCGTAACAAAAAGAAAACGTTATTAAAATCGAAATGGTCAGAAATAACAATGCAATTTAATGATTAAGAAACGATACATGCATCACAATTAGTTAGCTTTTAATTGCAACCTCGCTTTGTTAGAACTCAACATTGATTAATAAATAAGTTTTTATCGTGTTCTTCTCGTAGAACGAGCAAAACTTATTGAAACATTAATGAGTTCAAACCACTTAATGCCGACCTAAATAATTAATTATGTAGGGGATGGTGAGGTAATACGATCCCTGTAGGTCAAATGATCCCCCGCTGTAAATCAGAGACAACTAGTGCCATTTATCCAAATGCGCATGAAACGTGTTCCCCACACCCCTGCTAGTTGCCTCTCCGAGTGTCACGGCGGTGCGAGCGCTTGGCGTGATTTTATTAAAAAATTATCAAAAAGTGTGGCTCTGATCTAAGGTAAGCTTGTTTTTGGACTTTCATTACTTTTTACATGTTCGTGTTTATTGAAATGTTGTTTTATTTGCGGGTATGAATAGCAGTTAGCTAATATTTAAGCAATGTTCGATCACCGCACGCGGTATTTGAAGGTTATGTTTTGATCGATATCTTGGAATTTGGTGCTTGGGGCGAAATGATCCCTTTCTGTGTGTTTAAAATGATCCCTGGAATCATTTTACCCCATTATTATTTGTTGTTTTTACAGATCATGCCGAGAATTTATATACTTACGCAAAACTAATCGCCAAAATTGGCCTGAAGAACAAATGCAAAAGGCATTAGATGCCGTCAGAGATGGTATGCCTTACAAAACCGCAAGTAGAGAGTTTAAGGTCCCTGTGATGGCATTAAAAAGAAGAGCCAAAGGTATAAATAAAATAGCTGTAGGCTCCGCTAAAAAGTTAGGTAGCAGACAAACAGTGTTTAACCTAGAATAAGAACAGGAACTTGTTGATTACATTAAGGACATGGAGTCAGATATAGAACAAAAGAAAGCCCTTAAAGAAGCGAATAAAATAAAAAAAAATGGTGACCAACAAACAGAACGATAAAGGAAAAGGTGGAGGGAAAGGAAAAGGAGTCGGGAAAGGAAAAGGAGGCGGAAAGGGAAAAGGCAAAAAAAAGCGAAACAGATCAGATTCTTCTGAAGAGGAGAGTGATACCGAATGCCTCTTCTGTACTGAAAGCTACTCCAAAGATAATAAAGGCGAAGGGTGGATTAGGTGCGTTGTGTGTCTTAAATGGGGACATGAGCCTTGTGCGGGAGTAGATAGTGACGATGAAGGCGACTTTACTTGCGATATTTGCCTTTCTAGTAATCAATTTGATAGTGTGAAAAAAAATTTAAGGCTGTAGTCCTATTTCTAAGTTCCTGATAAGAAAATTATTATTTTTTAAATGAAGAGTTGATTTTTCTATTGCATTTTGACATTGCTAAAAAACCTTTGTTATGGATGAGTATTATTTGTGTTTTTTTTTTATTTAGACGAAGAGTTTATTTGTTTACCTATTGCTTGACTAGGTATGTTGTTAATTTTGCAAACCTTTTAACAGTTTGTTGCAATGTTTAATGTTTAGTTTTGTTATTGAGTAGTAGATAATTACAAAAAAAAAGATCTCTAATGAAACTAGAAGACTGCAAAAGTTTTGTGTAACTTGCTTACATACTTAAATTGTTATGAACAATACATATGATTAAAATAAACAGCTGAGTGTTTTATTTCACTGATATTTATTAACTTATGGTATAAAATGATCCCTGGGATTATTTTACCCCTACCCCAGGGATCATTTTATACATAGGTGTGTATAAAATGATCCTTTACTAACTTTAACAAAAACCTCTAATACAAAAAAAATACAAACATATAATAAAAAATAAGTATGCAGTTACAATGTTAAGTAAATTCACTACCTCCAACAATAGAAATCTTGCGATTTTGTCTTGAACTTTAGCCACAGTTAAGTTTTTCCCTTAAGGGGATCATTATACCTCACCTTCCCCTACTGTAGTAAACATTGACTGTGATGAACTGAGAGTTGTGACCTCTTTTAAATCTTTGCTTTACAAAAACACTTCAGTTAAAACCTGTTCGTGCCAACTTGAATCACGGTCAAACACAAAATCCTATCAGCCAGACTAAAAAAAAAAAAATTCCAAAGATTTTATTACCATGTAAATTAATATTATGTTAATGGCTGCTGACTAGTAATGTCTTTACCGATGGATGGAGAAAGTACACTTTCTCGAAATCTCCGAGGTCTGTAATCGAGCGTGCGCCTGCGCATGCCATGTTTTAGTAAAACGCTACAATTTCAAGTTGTGCCTTATGATGATTATGGTTATACAATCAGTTAATTTGACGAACAGACGGCTACATTATGACTTTGATAAATAATCAATAATCATTCTACCTAGTGTCTATTGAAAATTCCTAGTTATGGACTGTTCAACATGTTCAATTAGGTATTTGATTTGACCTTATTGGTTTTTGTGCCCATTTCATATTTTACCGGTAGCATTGGCGTAGAGACACAAGCTCGACAACTTGATAGGAGTTCAGTTTTTATACATTATTCATACAATAAAGTATCGCTATATACCTACTTAGCTTAGCTGTCGTGTGTATTTTTATATAAAACAACTTTTACTTTTTATGTAGGAGGTAGGTACTATAAAACGTCGTCGATCCTTATAAATAAAGTGTCATACGATATCATATCGCTACATTGCTGTGTATTTGTCACAAGAAAGTTTCTATACGTGCTTTGTTTCAGAGCTTCGTTATTAGATAGGTAGGTACTTTCTATGCGCCGCACGTTGTCTGTCCTATGTAGGTAATCCACATTGAAGGTAGTTCCAGATGTTTTATGTTCCGGCCCTTTCTTTTTGCGATGTGAATTCAAATCGAAAATTGTAATGTTACAATGGTAGCCGTGAATCTTTTCACTGCTGGAAATCCTGGTCACTTACCTAAATACCTACCCGGATTAGATCGACGGCGATAACCTAGTTGTTTTAATTTCCTTTTACAATAGGCACATACACATGGCTCCTCCAGTCATAAAAATGAATCATAAGATGTGAAGTAGGTAATTACCTAATGGTTTGATTAAGTTTTTAATTGTAAAAATGATTTCACAAACCTTACCGCAGCTTCGATACAGGCACATCCCTGAGAACTTTAAGCTGTTGAAATGTTATTCAAACATACATAGGAATTCTCATTCCCACTAAGATTTAGCTGGCGGAAGTACTAAAACAGATGCTGTGCCAATAGTTGTCCCACATTTTTATATTTTTTATTATATCTTACGTGACTTCCACTTCAGTTGCTCTTGTTAATGCTTTTCTAGCATAATTGTTATTTACTGACCGTAACTGTTACGCAAGGAATATTTAAGCGTTAACATTAACATAACAACCGTAAACAAAAACCTTGTAATGCCACAAATATGGAAAAATACCTACCTACAGGCCTACACCTTACCTTATTAAAATGCCTTTAAGTCTAGGTATACCTACTAACTATTTTAATGAGGTAACTAAATAATGATATGGACAAAATGCTATCTAGAATATCTAGATCCTCCAACCAAACACGAAATTAGAAATCTTTGAAGAGCTCGGAAACTTTGACACAAACAATTCAGAAGTTCGACAAATATGAAACGACGTGACTATTTTCTCACATAGGTACTCTCTAAAGACTCTTATTGTCTTATCTTGATTGTCTCATCAGCTCTTGAGACAGTCAACAGAAAACCATAAGAAAAGCAAAGCCAAATGGACAAACACAATAATAAATGGACATGTTAACGCGAGAGAAAACTGAAGCTAATGATGACATTATTTAAGACGCGCTTTGTCCATATTTAAGTGCCTACCTAGTAAAGCCATGTTAATGAGCACAGCATTCATTTTTACTAGATACTTAAAGGTACATAGGCTTTAATCTACATAAGATTACTCGGTGTCAATCTGGAGAAAAACGCGGGTCGCCGACCGCTGTGCTCCGCACCGGTGACTCTTTTGTCTGCCCATTAGATAACTAGGCTAACTACTAAATCAAAATATAAATTCCAGTTCTACGGAAGGTATTCGCGTCCACTTCGAGGTGTCTTTCGAGCCGATCTTCACCGCGGTGAGCACCGCAGAGGTGACAGCTGTGCTGGCGCGTGAGCTGGCCGTACCCACAGCTACTCTGAGCAAGATAACCACGTTGCCCGAGACACTACACATTGAGGTAAGCGGTTCAATTAGCACCTTATAACATCACTTTATCTTTCCGCTATTTTTGCTCGGAATTGAAAACAAATATTGACTGTCCTAGTAGCTGACCAGTAAAATTGTAGGCAACCAATTCCTCTTATTTTTGTTTTACTTTCACACGTGTTCGTATTTTCAATCATACGTAACCGTCAACTCAAACAAACTCCATTCCACGGTCTTATAAATATTATACCAAATCAAACAAAACAGGCGATGTAAATTTATGTACCTACCTAAACCTTGCTTTTTGTTCATTTTGCATTTCATTGAACATTAGGTATTAATGAGATAATAATGTGAGCATCTCAAATTCCTCATGGCGAGCTACATTTCAGCGCTAAATAGCAAGGCAAGCAACTCATTGTGAAACATCGCAGTCTTTACGGTTAGCTTATTTGCACAAATTCATATTCTCCTTTTTCTTTAGTTGCAGATAGGTAGGTAGGTATTTGGTGTTGCCAAATCCTGTTTTGGAATATTAAACAAAGTGCAATTAAATTACAAATTCTTATTCCCACATGATGCTATTGCACGGTTACGCTAGATTTAAGTTTAATTTTAGGCAAATTTGACTACATTGTTTCATGCGAATGTTAACTACCGTTTTCTTTTTTTTTTGCTCTTGAAATGCATTGCAGTGGGGCAGTCACCCCGTCGAATTAACATAACTATCTGATTCGTTTGTTTATTGTTTGCGAAGAACAATGAACTTTAATATAATATTCGTAAGATTGAAAGCCTTGATTAGGTAGGTACGCGGTAGCTGGAATTTGTGTGTTGACGACACGTGGTAGTTAACCACCGTGACCCAGCACACCTACAGTTAAAAATGTTTTCCTGGGTAAGTACCCACGGAGCTGTTTCGATGTTTATTATAGAAATGTCACCTGGCCACCGACTGACCCCGGTAAGCGCAGTGTAACCTCGCAGAACGCAGATCGATCAATCCAGCGGCAATTATTATGTTCATATTTCTTGTGGTTATGAAGCAACACTCTTTACTACAATTCTCAAAGAGTGATCTAGCTAGAAGACGAAATAATATTATTAGTAATAACGAACGACCAACCTTTTTTCAGGCATGCTTATGTAAACAAATATTTTTGCTTCTTGGGACCGCACTTAAATAATAAAATAAATGACGCTTTGGAAATATACCCGCTAAATAACAAATATGTAAAAGTAAAATCTTTAATTTTGTTAGTAAACATACATATGAAGAGACAGAAAACTTATTAAAGGTAGTTAAATAGAATAACTCTTTTATACTCACCCTCTCACACTCTTTCCCTCACTTTCACACACACACACACCGAGAGGTTTACACTCCACACACCGTTTTTGTTTATTTTGTTTTAAACTTTTAGTCTCTTTTTTCTGTGTATTGATATATCTCCCATTAGTAATATGTCTAATTATGTTAGTAATGCAATGGTCATCATAAGGAAGAGCGCTGAGTCTGAGATACAGATATTTTTATCTAGTTCAGACACAGATGCCTTCAATATAAAATTAACAAATTAACAAATTAATTAAATCTTTAAATTAATTACATTAGTTCTTTAGTTATTAGGATTATTTCTAGCATAAGTTTAATGTAAGTATGTGATGTAGCTGTGCTTTTTCAAATAAATAAAATTAAATTAAAGACCAGAGCCTTTATAAATACATTTTTCAATACACTTCCTCAAAAACTGGTTCATATCTCACTACGATTAGGTTTACAATGCAATGTATTTCACACGCGTGCGATTTTTCATTTTCCAACACGTGTGCGGGAATAAAAATTGCCACAAATAACTTAGAGCTATAACTTAGTCCAAATTGGTTCAATGCCTCTATTCACACCGTCTCGCGCCAGTTTCATTTTGGCACTTGCCGGTGCCAAGTGCCAAAATGAAACTGGCGCGAGACGGTCCTCTCTGTTCGGAGGTGAATGTTTTTTTTTTAATCTCGTCAAAGAGATATGCTTTTTTACGGCGTTAATATTTTTTGAATATTTAAGTAATGTTTATAAATAGAATATCATCAAAAATCATGATTATTACAATAAAAAAAAACGTTTATGAACAAATTAACATTTATTTGTGTTCTGAACTCAAAAATATTTGAATTTTCTATTTTCCGTATTAGGCTGTTTATCGGCTTTATACCTTTTGCTTCTCCTTCAACTTGGCGAAAGCAAAGCGCGGAAAAAAAAGAAAATTGAAATCATAGTTTCCTAATAATTCATGACAAAAATATTTTTCGTTATTTTATTTTTTCAAAAGTGTATTGAAAAAGTCGTTTGATACACGTGGACATTTGTTATTGCAGTTCTCGGCTCATAAACAACCTCGCCTACGGCTCGGGTGTTAATTCCGCCTCGAATGCACTAACAAACATTCTCCACTTATATCAAAATGTCAATTTCTTTTCTGCTAAGTCAAATAGATACTAACTTAGATTGTTATGAATAGCATCGTTAAAATAGCTATAATGAATACTTATGTATTCCATCGTAAACCACTAGTTGGTTTACGATCACCAATGTGCATGGCTTGACATTGAATAAAATGACTCTCCTCACATAAATATTAAATTAAAAATCACAAATATAGTCAAATACTTACTTATGTACATGATAATTAATATGCTAAATAAATGAATAGAATGGAAAAACATAGCTACTTACCTACTGTTTTCAACCGTCAAGGTTTTGAGAGCACAGACCAGCATTCTGAAAGGATTGTTACGTAATGAATTCATTTTATTTAACAAACTAGTCATTTTCTCTTTGTCGAGATCCATCGAACTAGTTGAGGATGGAAGGTAAGGAGGTATCGGGAAGCTAGAGTGGATGACTCACTAGGATGTCCATATTTGTAGGACAGGAATTGACGGCTAAAAGATTTTTTGACAGGGCAACATATCATCACACTAATATTATAAAGGCGAAAGTTTGTGGGTGTGTGTTTGTTACTTCTTCACGCTCAAACGCTGGACCGATTTGGATGAAATTTTGTATGTAAATAGCTTATATTCTGGATTAACACATAGGCTACTCTTTATCCCGGTCTACGCTGGTGAATCTGCGGGGCGTAGCTATTAGGTTGATATGGAGGTCTGTCATGGTTCTTGATCCAAGACTTCCTGAAACTAATGGAGGCTACATTTAGCAGTGTAAATTACTTATTACGAGCTCTATTGCTTAATTAAAACTATGTCTAAAGGTACCTACTAGCTTCAACTTTTGTTACAGGAGAGCTCAGTAATATCGTCGTTACAGCTGAAGGAAACAGAGACGACACCCATAGAGACCCCCACCACCGAAGCAGTGACCTCTGACGCGGTGGAAGAAGTCAGGGAGTGCTCCCCAGTCACATTGTCGTTGTGCTCCAGCTTGCCCTACAACAGCACTTCGTATCCTAACCTAGTGGGTCACACGTCAAAAGACGCACTGATGAGAGACCTAGTAGCTTTCAGAGAACTCCTTGATGCCGAATGTTCGCATCTTGCTCAGGTAATTTAAAGAAAATTAGGTATTCCTTCCTCTACCCTAGATTTTTACCGCCTTATAAAAACGTCATTATTGTCGGGACATAATCGAATTCCAAGGCGACGCAATAATTCGTCGCTATGGCAATACAATTCAGATTTGCTATCGCAACAGTGCATGAAATAAGACGAATGCTTGGAACTGTAACCTATTGATTACAATTGCATTAAAAAGCCTTATAAAAAATTGCTGTCTGAAACAATAATACCTACATTGCTTAATTATGAAATTTTGGAAACCTCATAGTTATAGGCCATACCGCAACCTTAAGGTCTAGCTTCGAAGAATTAGGTTTTTATATTGTTATATTGCTGCTAAATCACATGGACAAAAATTTATTGCCCATAGAGATTTCGGTGAGGTAAGTATGATACTAATTTTGTGGGAAGGTAGGTGGCACTATACTATCTTCTTTTATTCCAGGATTTCGTGTGCCAAATGCTCCAGCCACGTTGTTCAGAGAACCGTCTAGTCCGGCCGTGCCGTGCCTACTGCCGAGCCTTCCACGCGGGCTGTGGGGCGCGTCTGCCCGACCGGTTGCGCCCGCACTTTGACTGTGCACGATTCCCGGACTACTTCGGCACAGGATCCTGTGCTCCTGAACCTGGTATGCTTTAGAGTTTAATAATATAAGGTCTAAACAAAATACATGGACAAACTATTACAGAAACCACTTTCACTATGGGGCCAACCCTGAAGATTTAAAAATAAATACAATTAGGTATTGCAAAGACTGCCTCATCCAATGATGATATCATTGAGACTACCACATTTATATTTATTTAATTTCTTTTTATATTTCTTCTACAGAATGCTCTAACGGCCTGCAAAGACTAGCTCTATCTCGCCGAGAGTGCGATGGAATTCCTGACTGCGCGGGAGCAGATGACGAGCGCAGTTGCGCGCACTGTTCCACAGCTGGCGCAGGAGGTTTGCGCTGCGCATTGCACACACGCTGTTTACCCGCTCATCTGCGTTGTGACGGCACACCCGACTGTCCTGATGGTAGCGATGAAGCTGGATGCCGTAAGTTGTTCCAAAATGATTACCAAGTGTTTTGTTAACGTGTTTATTTTTTCGAACAAAATAAAATCGAAAGTTGGTTTAAAATATCAATTCTTGCGGATCAAACGCTTTTTATGAATCTGAAGGAGTACCTCAAGGTATTATCGTTGGGCCTATATTGATACCCGTTTATAACGAAAAGAAAAAAAATATGTTTGCCCCGAAATTAGAGGAGTAGGTACTACAAGGCACTATCGTTGGACATGTAAAGATACAGGCAATGTTTTTTCTATGCTTTTTTTGATAACTTCTTTCGATGCGACTAATCTTCGTATTGATTAGGAACTAAAAGTCATCTGCCTAGCCTTTTCCCAACTATGTTGGGGTCGGCCTCGTATCTAACCGGATGCAGCTGAATACCAGTATTTTACATGGAGCGACTGTCTATCTGACCTCCACAACCCAGTTACTGGGTAATACGACACCCCTTGATAAGACTGGTTGTCAGACTTACGGGCTTCTGACCACCCGTAATGACTGTCATAGATCCACGAATGACAGCCGGGCCGAGGCACGGAGGGGTGTTAATATGTAAAGATGGTCACCCATCCACAGACCAACCGCGGCAAGCGTAGCTTAACCTGATCGATCGACCCGTGCGCCTGTTATTACTTGCTCATAAGCCAAGATTAGGAACTAAAAGTATCAGAATATAATGAAACGCACGTATTTTCAATATTAGTTTGGATTGCTCGCTCCCTGTCATCCTGGCGAAGAGAGAACAGTGAGTCTACCCTGGGGGCCATTCGTAGCCGCAGTGGATACGCAGTGTGGGCGGAGAGGGGGCGGGACGGAAAGATCTGCGCGGCGCCCTACGAGCACGACAAACGCGCGCTCACTAGCGTTGCTGCTTCTCTCTGTAAAGCGCTTACCTTCAAGTAAGTATTCACCTTTATTTTCTTATGAGAAAATAGATGTAGCTTAATCCTATCGAGTCAATTATGACACCTTGCTTGGGTGGGTACGGTTAGGAACAGCTGAAGTCGGTTAACACTGCTACTTTTTGACTAAATTAACACAAAATGATTCGATAACCTGTTTTTTTTTAACTGTTAAGAGTTATTGTTCTTAAAATGTAAAGTACTTCTGTTCCAATTTGAATTAAATATTAATTATAATTAAGATTAAAAAAACTGCAACTGATAATCTACTTTTGTTGCCGACTGTACCTGCACCTAATAAACAACATTCGTAAATGATCATCAACTTATTAAGTTGATGATGACAAGAGAATTGAATTTTTTGATCGAATCCTTTCATGCGTTTCGGTCTCTTGCATTCTATCGAATTGCTGATAAAAAATCAAACAAACGACACGACGTTACCTACCATTAATGTAATGTTGCAAGTAGGTACCTACTTGTCTATAATCATACCTACAAAGCATTGTGGATAAAAGAAGGTACTTAATACACAATCACTGTATTGTTATTTCTTTACAGAGTCGTAAAGATCTATGCGTAGGTGTTCATACCTATAGGTACTGGTCGGAAGACCTTGATATACAGTTAAACATAAAACAAGAATAAATACCTACATTTAATTACTTAAGGTGTCATTTTTCAATCAGCAGATAACTTTTATTGGAATAAATATGGCGGTTTGACAGCTTTTGTATAGAAAATATGTCAAACTGTCATATTTATTCTTCAGATAAAAGTTATTCGACTAGTGGAAAATTAGCCCTTATTACCTATAATGTATTTTTTCTCCATAGTACCTACCTAGGTACCTATGTGTGGTTAATAGACAAATCACTTTTATTACAGGGCTTCATTTAGCGCAGAAGTAGTTCCAGATGCTGAAGATGTGGACCAGGACGAAAAGACTGATCAAAAGAAAGAAAAACCACAATATGTCGAAATAGTGGACCCGTTTGCCTCAGAAATATCATTCCTTAAAAGTGAATGTCCCGAACGAAAAGTGATCAGAGTCATTTGTGACCATTTAGGTGAGTTGATTTAGGTTTTTATTTCATCTAAGCTAAGATCAGCCGTTTTTCTTCCCACCATAGCCTACTTACATTATGCTTAGGTACTACCAATGTCTAACAACGTTGAGTGAAACAAAGATTTCACCTAGGTGCTTCTTAGAATACTTATGTACGTATGTAACGATCTAGAATGCGGAGTGACATCGGCTCGCGGCGGCAGTGCAGTGGCGGGCGTGGAGAGCCTGCCACGCTCGGCACGCCCGGGCGACTGGCCGTGGCACGCCGCGTTGCTGCGCACACACGTACACGCCTGCGACGCCGCGCTCATACACCCCTCCTGGCTCATCACCACTGCCTCCTGCTTCCAAGTAAGTACACCTACGTTTAGTCCCCTGATAATATGAGTGAACAACTATCTTTCTGCCACAGTTCTTGGGTAACCAGTAAGTTAAAAATCTAAACTATTTCCGCATGGTTACAGGGACAACCAAAAGCTGAATGGACTGCTAGATTTGGAACAGTGCGTATACAAAGCACGACACCTTGGCAACAGGAAAGGCGAATAGTTGGCATGGTCCGTTCTCCGGTAGAGGGAAGTATGCTCGCGCTAGTACGTCTGGAGGAACCGGTAGAGATGACGGACTTCGTGAGACCTATATGTCTACCTGAAAACGGCGCAGAACAAGCGACTCCAAATGTCTGCAACACCCTCGGGTGGACCAGAAATAAAGACCAACTGCAAAGGGTTCACGTGGTGACTAGTCCCATGCATACGTGCGAGAATGTCAGCATTGCCACTGTGAATGGAATTTGCGCCGAACCTTTGTATGACCAGGATGACTGTGACGTAAGTATCTAAAGGAATATGAATCGGAGATACTCATGTAAGCAATAAAGGCCTCTATAATAAGACCTCTTAATTTTTTGCAGGAGGAGGAATATGCAGGCAGTTCAATGATGTGCTTCAACGATAAGACAAAGCAATGGTCACTGGAAGGAGTCAGTGGTTGGCGCATTGCTTGTACAAAAATAGGATTGGGGAGACCTCGCATATACGACTCCATTAGCTCGCATGTCGATTGGATTCGTCGAACTATATCAAATTCAGCAAGATGACCTAATGTTGTACAATAATTTACATTTTAAAAGACTGCATTTGATGCTTTGGGTGTATAGTTTGTTTATACGCCATACAAAACTTACTGTACTTATAAAGAGATTGACAGAAATGTGTTTTATCTAATTTTAAGATTCAGAGTTAAAAGTTTAATATTGTTGGGTATGGGATGGACTGGATACTGTAGTCAATCTACATGATGTACTACTACATCAACTAATTTGTTATGTGATAAAAATAGTGCATCATGTTATTAACAATACTCAATAATCTGAGACCAAGATTATTATTTGTAATATTTTGTTTGTAACAAAGTGTAAGTTGTTAGTACCTACCTACCTATAATATTTTGTTTTTAAGTTAACTAAGTTGTTAATCTAATTTCTATAAAAATGACTTTTGTAAGTGCCTATTTTATTGTAGTTATAAAATTTTAAGATAATTTATTGAATATAAAGTTTATTGTTAAAATTAATGTACCTACCTATTGTAAATATTATTATAAGAGTGGAGCCAAAATTTATAGCTAGCTATAATACATTTTACAAATAATTATAATTGTTTTATTTACTTCAATGGGTTGATTTAAGTTACACATTCCTGTGTCAGAAGAAGCCAATTTTAATAATGGCCTACATAACATACCTAAATCAGTTTTGTATGAGTTTGGCATAACTTACAACCTACACATTTTTGTAGCAAGGATCTAAGAAAGACATTTCTTGCTCTATAGTTTGAACTCTGTTAAATCACAAAAGATTTAATGGCAAATGAATTACTATACATACATATTAATTTCAAAAATAATTATTACTTATAAGATTATTATGCTCCCTAGCATACATTACATTTCCCTAAATGTGGGTTATGGACATGGTAAACAAAGATTTATTTATTTTAAATAACAACTTTATTTACATAGGTACTGATCATATCCATATATCAAAGGTTCACACACTACAAATTGATTCTAACTTTTACTTAGCACACCTTCATCTTGCAATTCTTGCCTAATTTTAACTTGTACATTATCTGGTAGACTCTTGAGTTCCTTATTAATGTATACATTTAAGTCCCGTAAAGGTTTGTAGTACTGATGCACAATTTGCGATCCTGCAAACATAGACAGCATAGCTGCCGATGAAAATGCTATATATTGACCCCAAGTCACTCCGGCTGGCATCTTACGCTGCTGCGTATTTCTTTATCTTTTCTTCAACTATATCGTGAGCTTGCCTCCTCTTAAAACTGCTGTAAAAGTTGACTTCTCCAACTTTCCAGTTGATCATAGAAAACTCCAAAGCGGCTCCAAGTACGAAAAACATGGGAAGAAACCTATACATCCCAAGAGTGTTTTTTCCTGGCCATTTGTTTACTAATTTGTGAATCCAGCCTATTCTCATTGAATACGATTAAGTGAATTTTCGTAAAATCGAATGATACTGAGCGTATATAAATTACATAAGCTAGAAATAAGCACAATACGTCCAAAATAACCTCTAACTAAATGTCAAAACCAAAATGTCACTTCGTCTGTCATGTCCGGTAATGTCAGTTACGTCTGACTGATTTTTTTTTTTTTTTTAATATTTTTTTTATTCATGACCATAGATACAAGTCTTTCAGTCGCATACATAAATGGTAATATTACAATACAAAGGTAATAAGGTACGAGTTACACTTCAGTAAATAACATTAACATATTAATAAGTTTTTACATCAATAGTTTTGTTCATTATTACCAACTGGCCACCCTTTCGGGTTGCGTGGGTACATCTCAGTGATATTATGTTAACATCGTTATTTTCATACTAAACATACAAACCTAGACATTTAAATAACAACATTAATTAAATTTTTTCTATAGTATTACAAATATATTTATACAACACACTAAAATATTCCTTATTTTCTAACAAATCCTGAACGCGGCGGGGAACACTTTGTGACGGTTGACGTTCACTTTCAATGTCATTGTCATTGTCATTTAATTCACTCAATTCACTGACCAAAATCAAACGTTGAATGTTAAAACTTGAACACTGTAAGATAATATGATCCAAATCAGCATCCTCTGCTCCACAATGATGACATCGACTATTGTTAATTATGCGAATCCTATTCAGGTGAGCTGGTGTTAAGCAATGTCCCAATCTCATGCGTGCTATAATAGTTATAAATCTTCTTGTGATGTATTTGAAGTTATGATACCAAGGTTTAATCGGTAATTCATTTTGTATTTCAGCATACCATCTGCCTTTCGTTTCCAGGGTTATGTCCCAATACTCCTTCCATAAGTGTCTATTAAGTTTTTTAAAAAGGCTGTAGTAATCAGTGAATGGAACCTTGAGCAACTCCGATCGATCCTCATCATGATCTGAACGGGCCGCCGTGTCAGCTACCTCATTTCCACGAATGCCACTGTGTGAAGGTACCCATACAAATTCTACTTTAATATAGTTATCAAGTAGTTTTTGGATTATAAGTCTAATATTACAAATAATATAATTTAACTTATAAGAAATATTTACATTATGTAGAGCAGACAAAACACTTCTGGAGTCTGTAACTATCAAAATATTATGTACATTATTTACAAGACTATTTACATGCTGCAGTGCACAATAAATTGCATAGCATTCTGCAGTGAAAATGCTACACACCCTGTTTAATTTGATACATTTGGTGAAGTCTAGCTGTGGATCATAGAAAGCTGCATTTACATTATGGTCTGTTTTAGATCCATCTGTGTATATAATATAATGTTCTGGTCTATTGTCTTTAAACTGTAAAAAATCAAATTCATTGTGCACCGTGTCAAAATGGATTGCAAAGCTGTTAATAATACCATTATAAGGAATTTTGTATATAGGCCAAATATTGTTTTTAACAATATCTTGTGAATTCTTATTTACATGTCCAAATATTGTTGGCATTTCAGGTAGAGTTCCACCAACCAAGGAAGAAGCAGAAATGGCATTGGGAGGAATTGACTGTGAGATTTCAGGATGTATTGTTAGTTTCTTTAGTAAAGGATTATCATCTGATGCCATGACTTTTAATAAAAATCTCTCAGCCAACAACAACCTTCGTAATGTCAGGGGAGGTATACATGTCTCAACTTCTAAAGAATTAATAGGTGTGGAGCGCATAGCACCACAAATAAGTCTCAGTCCCATATTTTGAATTACATCCAATTTTCGTAACAAGGTGCTATTGGCATTCATGTAAGCTAAACTACTGTAATCAAAATGGCTTCTCACTATACTTTTGTACAGCATACTCATAACTTTGGGGTCAGATCCCCAAAAACTTCCTGCTAAATGTCTCAATAGATTAATACCTTTCAGTGCTTTGTTACTTATATGGTTAATATGTTCATCAAACTTTAATTTATCATCAATAATGACGCCTAGGAATTTGTGCTGCTTAACAACAGGAATTTCTACATTATTGTATGAAATTTTAATATTGCTAGGAGTATTTACATTTTTACTGATAACTAAAACTGAACTCTTTTCTGGACTAATTTCTAATTTAAGTTTACTATGGTAATATCTGTATAATTGAGACAAAGCCTTATTGATATTAGACATTGCTATATCTATGTTTTGATTTATGCTGTACAAAAGCAAGTCATCTGCAAATTGCAGGATATTTACACCTGGGACATCTACATATTTTAATATTTCAGAAGTGTATAAGTTATAAAGTAAAGGTGACAAAGTTGCCCCTTGCATTGTGCCTTTGTTGACAGTCCTAGGTCCATGCAATTTATTATTATATTTAACAAATACAGTTCTATTGTTTAAAAAAGAATAAAGCCATTTTAGAACATGACCAGGTATACCAATATCGTGAGATACTTGAATGAGTTCTTCTATATTTACATTGTCAAAAGCACCTTTTACATCTAAAAACACGCAGATTGCATTAGAGTGACTTAATTTAACCTGTTTTGCATCTGATAATAATGATACAAGGCTTTCAGAGCAACTTTTACCTTTTCTGAAGCCAAACTGTATAGGAGGAATTAAGTTTTGAGATTCAACAAAATAATCTAATCTTAACTTCAACATATTTTCAAAGAGTTTACCCAGACAAGATGATAAGGAAATAGGTCTATAAGAAGAAGCACTACCTACAGGTTTATTAGGTTTTAAAATTGGAATGACACACTGTGTTTTCCAAGACTCGGGTATTACTAATTCATTCCATAGTTTATTATAAATATTAATTAATGTTGTTTGTGCATTTAAATGTAATTTTTTTATTAACATGTAAGGTATGTCATCCAATCCCGGTGTAGTATCTTTCCTACTCTTTAAAGATGTTTTGAACTCTTCTATAGTGAAATTGTTCTTGAGAAATACATTTACATCATTTTCTGTAGCATTTTCGAACAAATACTCACACCTATTATCATCTATTTCAGTAGAATCTGCTAAGTTATCTAAAAAACTTGGAACCCACTCATCATTGATGTTTTTGTTTCGATTTGTTCCAATTTTTTTAAATTTTTTAATGTATCCCCATATCCTAGAAACTGGAGTTAACCTATTGAAGCTGCTACATAAATTTTGCCAAGAAGAAGAACTTTCTTCCTTCAGAATTATTTTCTTTTTTGCATCTAGTTTTTTATACCTTATCCAGTTTTCAATGTTGGGTTGAGAAAAATAATACTTTAATGCATCTTTTGATTTTGCGACAGCGTCACTACATTTTGTATTCCACCATGGTACTGGTTTTTTAATTGCTGTGTTTGCACCTAATTTTCGTTTTGGAATTGTTTTATTCCTTAAATCATTTAATGTTTCTATAAAATGGTTATATGCATTGCAAGGGGAATCATTTATTAAGTCCAAGTGGGAAAAACAAGTTTCTGATAGGCTATAATATTCGTCCCAATCTGCCTTGCTATAAATATATTTCTCTTGATCCACAGGAGGTGATGTGTCATACATAGATGGCTGAATGTTGATCTCAAGTAAGGTTGGAAGATGATAGCTACCCATGGGATCGTCATGAACATACCAGTTACATAAATGAGCTATTGAAGAGCTAACAAGGGCAAGATCTATCGCTGAAGCTTGTCTATTAGGATATGGAACAGTTGTTGGTGATCCATCATTCAAAATACATAAGTCAAATTCATCAATTATATTATATAAACATCTACCTCTATTATTATCACTATGGCATCCAAAGGCTATGTTATGAGCGTTAAAATCACCCATAACTATACAAGGTTTGGGTATGTTATTGATTATGTCCTTTAACTTTGCCGAGTCAAACCTGATACTTGGAGGGCTGTACACACAAAGTATTGCCATTGCTCCAAATTGTGTTTCTATAGTGATACATAAGTTTTGAATCGATTCTGAGAAGTGTGTATTAACTACTTTGTACTTTAAACGATGATTCACCAAAATGGCTACTCCATTGTGAGAATTTATGGAATTTTTGTGGATTAAATTATATGTGGGAAAGTGTGGAATTATAGAATTAGATTTGAACCAAGTCTCATTAAGAAGACAGATATCTATATTTTTTTCAATTAATAAATTTTGTAATAGGCTTCTTTTACTCTGTAAACTTTGTATATTATACTGTAAAATATTTAGATAATTATCCATGTTTAAATTAAATTTGATAAAAATATTTCTTTTATTTTCTTATGTGTGAGTGGTCCATCAGAGTCACTCTTGTTTCCTAATGCAACCAACGATTTAACAATTGCGTTAATTATAATATCATTATTTGCTACTTGTTTAATATCTAAAGTTTCATTAGTTTTAGCCTTATCAGTAACCTTGGGTAAAACAGGGAAAGATTTCTCATTAAATGTAGGGGTTGGTTTCACAACAGTGGCATACGATTGCTGCAGAAATTTTGCCTTTTTCTCTTCAATTTTTTGTTTTTTAATGGGACAGTCTCGTGAAATGGCAAGATGATTACCTGCGCAGTTGATGCATGTGATCTCTTCGACATCGCATTCTTTGTAGGAGTGACGACCAGCACAAGAAGAGCAGTTTTGCTCGCCTCTGCAAGTCTTAGCAGAGTGGTTAAATTTAAGACACTTATAACATTGCAATAGTGGTGGTATGTATGTTTTCACCTCGTATCTAAATAGTTGTATGTAGGCGTATTGCGGTAAAGATGTTGATGCAAAGGTGACAGCAACTGTATTCAGAGGCACTAATTTTCCTTCTACCTTACGCATGAATCTCTTAATTGATATTACTTCAGAGTCACACACTATATTTTTATATATATCTTCATTGGAAAGTTCTTTGGGCACAAACCTCAATACACCAATCCTTTCTGTCAGATAGGATGGTATGAATGCTTTAAATTTATTCCTCCACAGGAACTCTTCCATTTTTAGAAAATTATTGGCCGCAGTCGCTTTTCTAAATGTTACTCCTATTTTATGCGCATTTACTCTATGTACACCTAGGACTCCTTTAACATTGTCTGATATTAGGTTGGTGAGTGTGATAGGATTTTTATTCCCTACCTTCTCCTGTTCTGTCGACTCGACGTATACTATATATTCTGAACTCGTATTTTCTATAAACAATCTTTTATAGTTTGGTTTAGTAAAAATATTGTATTTATTTATAGAGTCAGAATTTCGAGTACCGGTAATTTTTCTTTTCTTCTTTTCCCCTGGCTCTGGCGGCTCCTCACCGCCACTGGTGACACTCATGGTGGTTCGAGGTCTTGTCAGAAGTTATTTATGTGGTATTTCCGTATAATTTTATATTTAATAAACTTTTTGCGAAATCAAAATTACCGCCTCGTTTGACTTCCCGCCAAAAAAGTCTCACGTCTGACTGATTGATTCAGTGCTGCCAGTAAACTCACCCTGCACAGACTATATAAACTGCAAACGCGTTATGCATTCAAGCATTCGACGCTTGGCTGCCGTTGCGAGCGGTTGTGTGCTGCCGCTCCCTCCCGCTGCCCCGGCTCGCTGAGTCATCGCTCCCCACCCGTCACTGCGCTGCGCTCTCGCGGCGCGCATCGTAGTCGCCCCGACTACGTCCGATCGTTCGACGAATTAATTATTTATTTAATTAATTCCTCGACTTACGATCACCAAAGAGTCTTTTTCAAGACTACTGTTTCTTAATAGTTATTGTCAAAACGTGTGTAGCTGCACTTTTGGCCCCTTACGGATAAAATCCACAGTTTCGTGGTCCTCGGTGGAAACCTTACGGTGCCAACGTAGCCGAGTGGGGTGTTGACCCAACACACCCGCCGAACCCCTTCCGGGGGAGGCAGACAGTTGGACGGGTCCCAGTGTTAACCGGCCTTGGGGGATCTCCTAGTCGGCACTGGTGTACTGTTTTCCTTCCACAGCTTGCACCTAGTGTCTTTAGGGTGTGTCTACACCCTTCGCGCTAGTGGTAGTTAGGGCCCCGTCGCACAATAAGACTGGCGACGGGTTCTCAGCTAGGGCTCGCCAGTAGGGTCAGGCCTCCCTGTCGTCACCGGCAGGGAGGGTTAGGCACCCCCGGGCTGTCCCACCCGGGGTGTTAGGTGTTAGGACTGGTTAGGGTTTTACGTTTCTTTTGCCATGGCAGCGATGGCAAAGTCAGCTGCGTCGGTAAAGAGGTCCGTCCTTGAGGATATCCTTAAGGACCCGGACTCCTTTATTAACGCTCTGCTTTCCGTGCCCGACTTCCGAGCCAAAATCGGAGCAAAACTAGCTGAGTCTCAGCATAGCCCCCTCCCCCCCTCTCCCCCTGCCCCCGTCTCAGACATCGCTACTTTCAGCGATGCTCTTGAGCCCACCCCGCGTCTCCCCGTAGTGGAGGAATGCCTTTCCGAAGCCGAGTCTATGGACGCGGAGGACATTCCCCCACAAATTCTATCTGATATGGAGTCGGAGCATTCTGCTCAGGACGCTCCCGCCTCCCCTTCTTCTTCTTCCGAGGATGACGGCTTTCAGCCGGTCCTAGGACAGAAGAAGAAGAGGAAGGCGAAACGCTCAGCCGCCTCCTCCTCCAAGGCAAAGAAGGGGAAGAATCTTTCTTCCCCCCCTACTTCCCCTTCTTCTCCTCCTACCCTTACCCCCCCCGTGACCTCCTCTGCCCCCCCCGTATCCAACCCGTCCTCCTCGCAGGAGGCGAAATCTGCCCCTAAAAAGTCGGCCCCCCCGCCCCCTGTTTACCTTCAGGACAAGGCGAAGTGGACCGACGTGTCGAAATGGTGCACAGATCATAAGATCGCGTACACCAACGCCCGCTCTACCCAACAGGGTATTAAAATCTCGATCCCTACATCGAATGATTTTAGGGAATTAACGAAGCTTCTCAGGGCGAGAGGTGTGTCCTTTCACACCTACTCCCTACCTGAGGAGCGTCAGACTAGGGTCGTGATCCGTAGGATCCCCAAAGAAATCCCGGTAGAGGATATTAAAGCCGACCTTCAGTCGCAAAATATCCCCGTGGACGAGGTCCACCGGATGCATCGCTCCAGAGGGAAGGATGCTTACGACATGGTCCTCGTGGTCTGTTCCCCCTTTGAGGGGTACCACCCCATTTTTAAGGTTAAGACCATCTGTGGTCTCGTGGGTTTCGAGATAGAGAAGCCCAGAAAGAATGGCACCGTTGGTCAATGCCACCGGTGCCAACTCTATGGGCATTCGCAGCGGAACTGCTATGCGAGGCCCAGGTGCGTCAAGTGCCTGGGTGATCATGGCACTTCCGATTGTTCTCGTGATCGCACGGTATCCACGGAGCCACCCAGCTGTGTGCTGTGTGGTGAGGCTGGTCACCCAGCTAATTATCGGGGCTGTCCTAAAGCCCCAAAAAGTTCATCCGGAAAGCTGAACAAGCGTGCGGACGCTCGTCAGCAGAGGGAATGCCCTTCCGGTTTTAAAATCCCCTCATCTGAGTTGCCTACGCGGCTAAGTCCCCAGAGACCTAACCCGTGGTTTTCAGGTCTCCATCAGCAGGCTTTTCCTGCGTTGGTACCCACGCAACCACCCCCGGCTCCCATGGGACTTAGCATCCCTAAACCCCCCCTTGCCCCCCCCCCCTAAACCTGCGCAGGCTCCTAAGGCAGCCGTCAATACCAAGGCTACCCCGCCTCTAGCCCCTATCACCACCCCGGTGGCCGGTCCCAGTCAGGTTGACTCGTTCAACATTATCACTGGGACCTTCCTTACCTTTTGCACCCCCCGTGCTATCCAGATGGCTAATGAGCTGACCGCCGCCACTAGCGCCGGCGATCTGCTCAGGATCCGAAATATCTATAATGCGTACCCGGAGATTACGCAAGCCCTTGTCTCCCTCTCCACTAAATCCAACCCGTAATGGATAGAGGAGTTATTGCAAGAGTTAAGCCCCGATCCCTTAAATTAGGGTTTTTTAACGCCAATGGCTTGAAAGGCCAACGCGATGAGGTCTCCGCTTTCCTCCGCGACCACGATTTAGATGTCCTCCTCGTACAGGAAACCTTTTTAAAACCCAGCCACCGTAATCCGTCAATTGCGAATTATCGCGTAATTCGCAATGATAGGACTCGGTGTCACAAGGGCGGTACCTTGATTTATTATAAGTCTACTCTATATTGCATCCCTTTGGATCCCCCCCCTCTCTCACGTTTGGAAGTGTCTGTCTGCCGCCTTGGCATGACAGGTCACCAGCCGATCACCTTGGTATCGGCTTACCTTCCCCCCATTTCCACTACAGAAAATTTTGAAATACTTAACGTTGACCTCGCGATCCTACTTGGCTTGAGTGACTCCGTAATTATTGCGGGTGATCTCAACGCCAAGCATTCCGCTTGGAATAGCAGCGCAACCAACACCAGAGGCAAACGCTTATTTGACCTTTGTTCCCTCTTAAATTTCGACGTCATTGCCCCAATGACTCCGACTCATTTCCCCGGTAACCTTGACCACCGCCCGGATGTACTTGATGTAGCGCTTCTAAAGAATGTCAATCTTCGATTGGACTCTATAGAAGCGATACATGAATTAAACTCTGACCACCGACCAGTCGTCGTTAAGCTGGTCTCCCGCCTTGGTCACTTTGACCCCACCCAACCTTTACCTACTAAAAAAGTGACGGATTGGAGGAAAGTAAGCGAGTGCCTGAAATCCTCCTCTTCCCCCCACTTAGATTCCATCCCCGATCAGTTTGACTCTATCGCTGACACGACGGCCGCGATCGACTCATTTACGGAACACGTACAATCTGTCCTGAACGATTGTTCAAGGGAAGTTCCTGTGATGGATGACCATCGCGGGAAGTTGCCGGACGATGTACGTGAGCTGTTAAATGAGAAGAACGCGGCGGTCCGTGCCTACAGCAGCTTTCCTTGTCGTGCGAACAAAGTCCACATGCGTTATTTACAGAAATCTGTAAAGACTCGTATGGAGGATCTGCGTTCCGCTAGCTGGGATAAGATGCTGAGCGATTTAGAGCCAAACCATCTTGCCTTCTGGCAGCTCCAGAAGAAACTCACGTCCCGAGGATTTACCTCTATGCCCCCTCTAGTCCGCCCCGATAACACCATCGCGTTTGACGATGTCGACAAGGCGGAATGCCTTGCTGACAGTCTCGAGGCGCAATGCACACCTAGCGCTCTACCGGTTGACCAAGCTCACCTCTCTGAGGTCGACGCGGAAGTCGAACGTAGAGCTTCCCTTCCTCCCGTTGAGGACCCTGATTGTCCCCTGCCCCCCGTCACGCCGGACGAGGTGCAGGAGATAATCAAGGGTCTAAAACCCCGCAAAGCCCCTGGTTCAGATGGACTCACCAATAGGGTGTTCCAACTGTTCCCAGCAAATTTAATTATGCTAATGACCATCATCTTCAATGGTGCCATGAGCAATAATATTTTCCCCCAAGCCTGGAAACAGGCCACCGTTATCGGTATACCTAAGCCCGGCAAGCCCAAGAGCGAGCCCACTAGTTACCGCCCCATTAGCTTGCTCAATGTTCTCGGCAAGATCTATGAGAGACTTATTTATAAGCGACTCAGGGATTATGCCGAGACAAAGGGCCTCATCCCGAACGAACAATATGGGTTCCGAACCCAGCACTCCTGTGTGCAACAGGTTCACCGTATCGTCGAACACATAAGCGCTAATTTTCAGCGCAGTTTGATGACGGGCGCGGTCTTTTTCGATATAGCGAAAGCGTTTGACAAAGTCTGGCACAACGGCTTAATTTATAAGCTGTACAAACTCGGAGTGCCTGACCGTCTCGTGCTCATCCTACGAGACTTTTTGTCGAACCGTACGTTTCGTTACCGTATTGAAGGGGCACTTTCTGCCCCCCACCCGATTCGCGCGGGGGTCCCACAGGGCTCCGTAATTTCTCCTCTTATTTTCACACTATTTACTAGCGACATCCCGAAAAGTAAAAAGGCTCAGTTGGCTCTGTTTGCAGACGATACGGCCATATACTGTTCGGGACGTGACCAAAACGTGATAGCTCGTAATCTCCAAACAGCAGTCGATACCCTCGGCTGCTGGTTCCGTCGGTGGAGAATCGAGGTCAATCCTGACAAGAGTCAAGCGGTTCTCTTTTTGAAACCGTATTTCTCACGTTCCATTCCCCGACCAATCACCATGTTTGGTAAGCCGATCCCTTGGGAGAAGCGAGCCAAATATCTGGGGGTGACTCTCGATCAACGACTCTCCTTTGCGGAGCACATTAAGCTGGTACGTTCACGGGCCGCTTTTGCCCTCGGTAGATTACATTACGTTTTAAATGCACGCAGCAAACTATCTCTTAAGTGCAAATTGCGCATTTACACTGCGTGCATTCGTCCCATCATGACGTATGCGGGTTCGGTATTTGCACACGCCAAACCCCGCTATCTGCATCGGATGCAGACATTACAGAACCGTTTCCTCCGAAGGATAACGGGCGCCCCTTGGTTCGTTCGGAACGCGGACCTCCACCTTGACCTCAGGATCCCCACGATCCATCAATTTTTGAAGCGCGGCTCGAAGCGTTTCTTTGATGCCGCCGCGAAGCATCGAAACCCGTTGGTTGTCGAGGCCGCGCGTTATACCCCCTCTCAAATTAGTAAGACTCGCCGTCCGCGTCATATTCTCACCGACCCTGATGACCCCATAACCCTCCTTCAGGAGAGTAGCAAGGCCACCAGTACGGTTTATAAACGTAGACCACCCCGGAATACATTCCGACCTCGCCGCCGAGGTCGCAATCGTAACCGCCCCCCCCCCTATCCCCTACTCGGTGAAGCTGTGCCAGCTGGGGGCACAGCTGAGCCTGTAGCACTTGTCCCCCCCGTCATGATCCAGCCTGCCCCGTCTGGCTGTCATATTATTATTAGCGACGCTCAGTCGACTAATAATTTACCTTAGTTTTAGGCCTGGCCGGGGGCTTTAAGTTCGCTTAAAGAACCCACAGGAAACGCCCGGTTGAGCAGTCTCGACCCTTAGTGGTCAACTGCGAGATGCCATTTATAAATAACTAATAAATGCATTCAAGCGATTCGACGCTTGGCTGCCGTTGCGAGCGGTTGTGTGCTGCCGCTCCCTCCCGCTGCCCCGGCTCGCTGAGTCATCGCTCCCCACCCGTCACTGCGCTGCGCTCTCGCGGCGCGCATCGTAGTCGCCCCGACTACGTCCGATCGTTCGACGAATTAATTATTTATTTAATTAATTCCTCGACTTACGATCACCAAAGAGTCTTTTTCAAGACTACTGTTTCTTAATAGTTATTGTCAAAACGTGTGTAGCTGCACTTTTGGCCCCTTACGGGTAAAATCCACAGTTTCGTGGTCCTCGGTGGAAACCTTACGGTGCCAACGTAGCCGAGTGGGGTGTTGACCCAACACACCCGCCGAACCCCTTCCGGGGGAGGCAGACAGTTGGACGGGTCCCAGTGTTAACCGGCCTTGGGGGATCTCCTAGTCGGCACTGGTGTACTGTTTTCCTTCCACAGCTTGCACCTAGTGTCTTTAGGGTGTGTCTACACCCTTCGCGCTAGTGGTAGTTAGGGCCCCGTCGCACAATAAGACTGGCGACGGGTTCTCAGCTAGGGCTCGCCAGTAGGGTCAGGCCTCCCTGTCGTCACCGGCAGGGAGGGTTAGGCACCCCCGGGCTGTCCCACCCGGGGTGTTAGGTGTTAGGACTGGTTAGGATTTTACGTTTCTTTTGCCATGGCAGCGATGGCAAAGTCAGCTGCGTCGGTAAAGAGGTCCGTCCTTGAGGATATCCTTAAGGACCCGGACTCCTTTATTAACGCTCTGCTTTCCGTGCCCGACTTCCGAGCCAAAATCGGAGCAAAACTAGCTGAGTCACAGCATAGCCCCCTCCCCCCCTCTCCCCCTGCCCCCGTCTCAGACATCGCTACTTTCAGCGATGCTCTTGAGCCCACCCCGCGTCTCCCCGTAGTGGAGGAATGCCTTTCCGAATCCGAGTCTATGGACGCGGAGGACATTCCCCCACAAATTCTATCTGATATGGAGTCGGAGCATTCTGCTCAGGACGCTCCCGCCTCCCCTTCTTCTTCTTCCGAGGATGACGGCTTTCAGCCGGTCCTAGGACAGAAGAAGAAGAGGAAGGCGAAACGCTCAGCCGCCTCCTCCTCCAAGGCAAAGAAGGGGAAGAATCTTTCTTCCCCCCCTACTTCCCCTTCTTCTCCTCCTACCCTTACCCCCCCCCATGACCTCCTCTGCCCCCCCCGTATCCAACCCGTCCTCCTCGCAGGAGGCGAAATCTGCCCCTAAAAAGTCGGCCCCCCCGCCCCCTGTTTACCTTCAGGACAAGGCGAAGTGGACCGACGTGTCGAAATGGTGCACAGATCATAAGATCGCGTACACCAACGCCCGCTCTACCCAACAGGGTATTAAAATCTCGATCCTTACATCGAATGATTTTAGGGAATTAACGAAGCTTCTCAGGGCGAGAGGTGTGTCCTTTCACACCTACTCCCTACCTGAGGAGCGTCAGACTAGGGTCGTGATCCGTAGGATCCCCAAAGAAATCCCGGTAGAGGATATTAAAGCCGACCTTCAGTCGCAAAATATCCCCGTGGACGAGGTCCACCGGATGCATCGCTCCAGAGGGAAGGATGCTTACGACATGGTCCTCGTGGTCTGTTCCCCCTTTGAGGGGTACCACCCCATTTTTAAGGTTAGGACCATCTGTGGTCTCGTGGGTTTCGAGATAGAGAAGCCCAGAAAGAATGGCACCGTTGGTCAATGCCACCGGTGCCAACTCTATGGGCATTCGCAGCGGAACTGCTATGCGAGGCCCAGGTGCGTCAAGTGCCTGGGTGATCATGGCACTTCCGATTGTTCTCGTGATCGCACGGTATCCACGGAGCCACCCAGCTGTGTGCTGTGTGGTGAGGCTGGTCACCCAGCCAATTATCGGGGCTGTCCTAAAGCCCCAAAAAGTTCATCCGGAAAGCTGAACAAGCGTGCGGACGCTCGTCAGCAGAGGGAATGCCCTTCCGGTTTTAAAATCCCCTCATCTGAGTTGCCTACGCGGCTAAGTCCCCAGAGACCTAACCCGTGGTTTTCAGGTCTCCATCAGCAGGCTTTTCCTGCGTTGGTACCCACGCAACCACCCCCGGCTCCCATGGGACTTAGCATCCCTAAACCCCCCCTTGCCCCCCCCCCTAAACCTGCGCAGGCTCCTAAGGTAGCCGTCAATACCGCCGCTAAGGCTACCCCGCCTCTAGCCCCTATCACCACCCCGGTGGCCGGTCCCAGTCAGGTTGACTCGTTCAACATTATCACTGGGACCTTCCTTACTTTTTGCACCCCCCGTGCTATCCAGATGGCTAATGAGCTGACCGCCGCCACTAGCGCCGGCGATCTGCTCAGGATCCGAAATATCTATAATGCGTACCCGGAGATTACGCAAGCCCTTGTCTCCCTCTCCACTAAATCCAACCCGTAATGGATAGAGGAGTTATTGCAAGAGTTAAGCCCCGATCCCTTAAATTAGGGTTTTTTAACGCCAATGGCCTGAAAGGCCAACGCGATGAGGTCTCCGCTTTCCTCCGCGACCACGATTTAGATGTCCTCCTCGTACAGGAAACCTTTTTAAAACCCAGCCACCGTAATCCGTCAATTGCGAATTATCGCGTAATTCGCAATGATAGGACTCGGTGTCACAAGGGCGGTACCTTGATTTATTATAAGTCTACTCTATATTGCATCCCTTTGGATCCCCCCCCTCTCTCACGTTTGGAAGTGTCTGTCTGCCGCCTTGGCATGACAGGTCACCAGCCGATCACCTTGGTATCGGCTTACCTTCCCCCCATTTCCACTACAGAAAATTTTGAAATACTTAACGTTGACCTCGCGATCCTACTTGGCTTGAGTGACTCCGTAATTATTGCGGGTGATCTCAACGCCAAGCATTCCGCTTGGAATAGCAGCGCAACCAACACCAGAGGCAAACGCTTATTTGACCTTTGTTCCCTTTTAAATTTCGACGTCATTGCCCCAATGACTCCGACTCATTTCCCCGGTAACCTTGACCACCGCCCGGATGTACTTGATGTAGCGCTTCTAAAGAATGTCAATCTTCGATTGGACTCTATAGAAGCGATACATGAATTAAACTCTGACCACCGACCAGTCGTCGTTAAGCTGGTCTCCCGCCTTGGTCACTTTGACCCCACCCAACCTTTACCTACTAAAAAAGTGACGGATTGGAGGAAAGTAAGCGAGTGCCTGAAATCCTCCTCTTCCCCCCACTTAGATTCTATCCCCGACCAGTTTGACTCTATCGCTGACACGACGGCCGCGATCGACTCATTTACGGAACACGTACAATCTGTCCTGAACGATTGTTCAAGGGAAGTTCCTGTGATGGATGACCATCGCGGGAAGTTGCCGGACGATGTACGTGAGCTGTTAAATGAGAAGAACGCGGCTGTCCGTGCCTACAGCAGTTTTCCTTGTCATGCGAACAAAGTCCACATGCGTTATTTACAGAAATCTGTAAAGACTCGTATGGAGGATCTGCGTTCCGCTAGCTGGGATAAGATGCTGAGCGATTTAGAGCCAAACCATCTTGCCTTCTGGCAGCTCCAGAAGAAACTCACGTCCCGAGGATTTACCTCTATGCCCCCTCTAGTCCGCCCCGATAACACCATCGCGTTTGACGATGTCGACAAGGCGGAATGCCTTGCTGACAGTCTCGAGGCGCAATGCACACCTAGCGCTCTACCGGTTGACCAAGCTCACCTCTCTGAGGTCGACGCGGAAGTCGAACGTAGAGCTTCCCTTCCTCCCGTTGAGGACCCTGATTGTCCCCTGCCCCCCGTCACGCCGGACGAGGTGCAGGAGATAATCAAGGGTCTAAAACCCCGCAAGGCCCCTGGTTCAGATGGACTCACCAATAGGGTGTTCCAACTGTTCCCAGCAAATTTAATTATGCTAATGACCATCATCTTCAATGGTGCCATGAGCAATAATATTTTCCCCCAAGCCTGGAAACAGGCCACCGTTATCGGTATACCTAAGCCCGGCAAGCCCAAGAGCGAGCCCACTAGTTACCGCCCCATTAGCTTGCTCAATGTTCTCGGCAAGATCTATGAGAGACTTATTTATAAGCGACTCAGGGATTATGCCGAGACCAAGGGCCTCATCCCGAACGAACAATATGGGTTCCGAACCCAGCACTCCTGTGTGCAACAGGTTCACCGTATCGTCGAACACATAAGCGCTAATTTTCAGCGCAGTTTGATGACGGGCGCGGTCTTTTTCGATATAGCGAAAGCGTTTGACAAAGTCTGGCACAACGGCTTAATTTATAAGCTGTACAAACTCGGAGTGCCTGACCGTCTCGTGCTCATCCTACGAGACTTTTTGTCGAACCGTACGTTTCGTTACCGTATTGAAGGGGCACTTTCTGCCCCCCACCCGATTCGCGCGGGGGTCCCACAGGGCTCCGTAATTTCTCCTCTTATTTTCACACTATTTACTAGCGACATCCCGAAAAGTAAAAAGGCTCAGTTGGCTCTGTTTGCAGACGATACGGCCATATACTGTTCGGGACGTGACCAAAACGTGATAGCTCGTAATCTCCAAACAGCAGTCGATACCCTCGGCTGCTGGTTCCGTCGGTGGAGAATCGAGGTCAATCCTGACAAGAGTCAAGCGATTCTCTTTTTGAAACCGTATTTCTCACGTTCCATTCCCCGACCAATCACCATGTTTGGTAAGCCGATCCCTTGGGAGAAGCGAGCCAAATATCTGGGGGTGACTCTCGATCAACGCCTCTCCTTTGCGGAACACATTAAGCTGGTACGTTCACGGGCCGCTTTTGCCCTCGGTAGATTACATTACGTTTTAAATGCACGCAGCAAACTATCTCTTAAGTGCAAATTGCGCATTTACACTGCGTGCATTCGTCCCATCATGACGTATGCGGGTTCGGTATTTGCACACGCCAAACCCCGCTATCTGCATCGGATGCAGACATTACAGAACCGTTTCCTCCGAAGGATAACGGGCGCCCCTTGGTTCGTTCGGAACGCGGACCTCCACCTTGACCTCAGGATCCCCACGATCCATCAATTTTTGAAGCGCGGCTCGAAGCGTTTCTTTGATGCCGCCGCGAAGCATCGCAACCCTTTGGTTGTCGAGGCCGCGCGTTATACCCCCTCTCAAATTAGTAAGACTCGCCGTCCGCGTCATATTCTCACCGACCCTGATGACCCCATAACCCTCCTTCAGGAGAGTAGCAAGGCCACCAGTACGGTTTATAAACGTAGACCACCCCGGAATACATTCCGACCTCGCCGCCGAGGTCGCAATCGTAACCGCCCCCCCCCCTATCCCCTACTCGGTGAAGCTGTGCCAGCTGGGGGCACAGCTGAGCCTGTAGCACTTGTCCCCCCCGTCATGATCCAGCCTGCCCCGTCTGGCTGTCATATTATTATTAGCGACGCTCAGTCGACTAATAATTTACCTTAGTTTTAGGCCTGGCCGGGGGCTTTAAGTTCGCTTAAAGAACCCACAGGAAACGCGCGGTTGAGCAGTCTCGACCCTTAGTGGTCAACTGCGAGATGCCATATATAAATAACTAAATAACTAAATGCATTCAAGCAGAGTTGGTGGCAGCGGCAGGCAAGGTGCGGTGGCGGAATGGTGGGTAGAAGTTATGTTTACCGTGTTTGCCATATTATCAGATAGTAGTGTGTGTCATGAACGAAGTCCAGCGGCAATAAGTGAAACGAATAATTATTATAATATAGTTAGCAACATTCCTATAACAACCCTCCTACCTCAGACACCTTTATCTGTTTACGATTGTGCATTTTATTAACCAGTGCCATTATTATGATGTTGAGATAATAAACAAAGATTTATGATTCCGTTGGATGACAGTCGCACCTCGTCTGCGAGACTTCTTTTGTGAAGCGGATCTACAACTGTCTCAGCTATCCACCACCGCAGCCAGGTTGCCTCTGGCCACTTGAATTATCGATCTCTCTCACAAGAGATCGATCATTCAAGCTATAAACGATAAAATTGGAATCCTCTTACCACTATGTAGACATAGGCTTCTCTCATGTTTTTCCTCTACTGAAACCAGCTGAAACTAAGGCTGAAACTGAGGATGTGGTTTTAAAAATTTTACTATAATTCAAAAATATATTTTTTTAAGTGTACACACGACTTCACATCAAGCTATAAAATTTCCAGTTTACACTGACCTCTCATTGTCAGGGATTCCTATACAATGCGAGATCAGCTTATACTGGAAATGAATAGCTTAATCTATAGCCGTGCTTACTAAAACTGTACATTTAGCCACAGTAGTAATAATTCTCAAACATTGGCTTATTAGTACATAAATATAATCTTATGAATATAAAATAACTAATATACTTATTACAGGCGCAAACTTACTGAAAGAGTGCACTGGCAGCACTAAATCAATCAATCAATCAGACGTAAATGGTTGATCGACATGACATCACATGATGACAGTGACAAGACACCGACCGCGTAATGTCATACATGACATGCACAGTTATTCGAATTTGTTTTCGAAGTTTTTGAAAGGCATTTTGAATTCAAGACAATCTCTTTTGGTTGAGATGTGTTGTTCAAACAACCAGTATAACATTATAAGTGGCTAAAGCAGTAACACAAAGTATTGCAGCCCTCTGCAAGTGAATTCAGTAAGTACCTAATACTACTCACTTCACTTGTTTGTTCCAACAAATAAACAGCAAGATTCCCATGAATCAGAAAGAAGTCGATAATAATTTTTACCACTCTGTTGTTTCTTTGAAACTTACTGAGACACTACGACTGAAACTTAATACAAAGGGATGGGGATTGCTGACAGAATACTACCTGGAGTCGGTCAAGATCAGTAACTACAAAGGAAGAGTAACATCATGTGCTACTCTAAGAATTAGTGATAAATCAGGGCAAGTAACATGTGCAGTCAAAGGTCCTCAAATTGGTCTGCTCTTTGGATTGACTACCACACAATGGACAGAAGTTGAAAATATGTGCAACTATGAAGAACAACTATTCTATAGATATTTCAAAAACGGTATCAACAAAACTTATAACACTGAGCAAAAAATCTTTTATAACTTTTGTATGACAAGCCAGAAGCACAATGTTTTGATTGCCAAATACCGAAGATGTGTGAACATGAGAAACAAGTTCAAAAGTGATGCCTTTCTTGACATTTTAGAATTAAGAAAATGTGATAATAATTTATTAGATTTGTATGTTAGTCAACTAAGAAGCAATTCTGAAATAAAACTCCTGGCAAGTTAACTAATCACGAAAGAAACAACCATGGATGATGGAATGACCACTGTTAATCTATTATATTTTTGTCCTAAAAAAATTTATGGAATCTTAAAATCATGTAAACAGCTAAATAATCTTAGTGAGCTTTATTAGGTGGTGGTGGATCAATATTCTCTAAATTTTATTTTATAAATCATGACTTACATACTTTGGTTCCCATAGATTTTTTAATGAAACAATTTGTGAAAACTTTTGCACAAAGTTGTAGAAAAAATAAAAAAATATGTAATTTATTAAACATAAAAAAATTTTTGTTCATTAGTATTATTATCATCATCATTCTCCTGCCCTTATTCCATTATAAAGTGCTCTGTGCCTTATCCCAATTTATTTGGGGTTGGCGCAACATATTTTTTGTTCTTTTCTTTTTTTTTTCTTTTTCTTCTGTTAGTCATCTCGGTACTCCCTTTGTAGCCATATCATCTTTCACACAGTCCATCCATCGTTTCTTTGGTCTTCCCCTATTCAAAACTTTCCTGACAACATTTTACTCATTCCTACACATCGCGTGCCCATACCATGACAACCAATTTCCACACAACTCCAGTCATTAGTATTATTATATAAGTAACTATTTCTATCTAGACTAGGTAGGTACTAAATTCAATAACTTACTACATACATAATTACTTAATTAATTAGTTCCAACAAAATGTAGGTACCTACTTAAGAGGCCGTACACGAAATTTTGCCGATTTACGTGATTTTACAGTTATAATACTGTATTTCTATAAGTTTTAAAGCACAACATGAAAGTTCATTTCAATTATAATCTAATGTATGAGCTACTTTTTTATTAGTTATTTAATTTTGATTAATCGACCTAAACCGGCGACTGTTTTGTGAATTAAGAGGTTTAGAATATCACATATTTACGAATCGTTTTGACTTCTAAAGGGTATGGAAAATTAAAATGTATTCTTTTGAAAGTTGTCTGCACAATGTAGGACTTTTTACCACTTTCATATAAAATTTTTGTGTAAAAAAATATTTAACTTAGCAATGACGTATAAATACATCATTGTAACTTAGTCAAATTTTAGAGAAAATTGGCAAAAATTGCTTTTGATTTCGGCTACTTAGAACTCTCGTTCATAGAATTAAAACAATATAAATAAACTTCACTTCAAAATCAATCCATTTACTGAAAAAAAAAAAAAAATTAAAACAATTGGCATTAAAAAACCTTTTAAAACAACCTTTCTCGCGCATTATAAACACGACGCAAAATTAATAAAAAAAAGTAGCTCATTCATTAGATTATAATTGAAATGATCTTTCATGTTGGGCATACATACAAAAATTAAAGGTATCATTTTGTAAAAGGGCGGAGACCTGGTGTCCTGAAATACAGGCCTAGAGCCTAGTTTAGGCACCAGTCTCCCACAATATTAAAAAAAAAAAAAAAAAAAACTTATAGAAATACAGTATTTTAACTGTAAAATTACGTCTGTAAAATCACGCAAATCAGCGAAATCGGCAAAATTTACGGCCTCATAAGGTGATCGCACAGTAGTAGCCCGCGAAATTCAAATTTTCTTCCGCTTTTTGCAATTTGCGGGTTAGTATCAGATTGTATGTTGATAAAAGTATGATTCGCGGCTTAGCTATCAAATATACATAATTTTAACCTTATGAATCATTTATAAGTACGGTCAGCAACATAAGTCGGTTAACACTGCTACTTTTGACATCATCTAAATTAACACAACATGATTCGATAAACTGCTTTTTTTCGTTTAACTGTTAAGAGTTTCGAGAACACGTTCCGACACGAAGCAAACAAATGACTACATTCAGAAAAAAACAAAAGAGAATCGATGTTTTTTTTCTTTATTAATATTACAAATATGTATCTGAGCTACGCCTGCCAGTATTTATTTTTTTTTCTTACCAAGGAGTATGTCCTTCTCACTACTTTTTGATCCCCCCTCGTAGGTAGGATAGTAGGATGTCAGTAAATAAAAAGAGACATCTTCATTTGCAGGCTCTGTTTCTGTTCCTTAGCTTTAGTCAGTCCCGGGATCTAGATTTTTTCCGGGGCGGTGCAAAAACTGCTCCCGCCCAACCTTGAACCTTGACGTTTCTTTATTAAGCCTTCTTTTTTTTTAAATATAGGTCCATGTACAGACGCCAGCACAACAAGCCACCCGAAACTGTCAAATTTTCCCAATCAACCTTGAACCTAATACTTTAGTGATAAGGATGAAAATCTATTAAAGAAATTTGACAGATTGTAGTAGCTTGATGTGCTGGCGTCAGTACATGGACATGTCGGACTTTTATTTTAATTAGGCTAGGACAGGATAGGGTTTGAAATAAGTCGCGAGATTATAGCATATTATTAGAATTAATTTTACTCTTCGAACCCTAATCCTCTAATATTAAAATAGCAATAGGTATATTATAAGTATCTATATATATTTGTAATCAAGTTTTCGAAAACTGCTCTAACGATTGCTTTTTGAGCTGCAGCCCAGGGCCCCGTGGATATAAAGGGCTCCAAGCCCCAGACAATTTGTGAGTTTGCTAACATTTATTTAATATACTACAAGAATTTTTAGAATCGAATGGACTACTACTGGATAATTGTAGGAGGCAGTCTTATGACAACGCTGCTAATATGGCGGGTCACTACAGCAATGGTGTAAGAGCTCTATAAAACAAAAAAAAAACATCTATGGTTCCTTGGAGCTCTAAAAAATCAAGCTTCTATGTCAACACAATAAAAAAATACGACCATGTAAGCGACATATTTTGATGCTCGCAAGTAAATCAAATCCCGGGTAGATACTTCCCGTTGATCTAGAATCGTAAAATTTGGCAAGAAGCAAGGTCTCACAGCACAAGTAAAACAAAAAGTTTGAAAATAGTTAATTTCTAATGTTATGTTAATATAAATATTTTTTTTAGGATTACAAATTTAAATTTGCAGTTAAAGAATAGACCGTAACGTATATCAATGTATAAGTGAACATGTTTTTCAACTACAATGTTGAGTCTATTTTTGGGATAAATTCTTTTCAACTGCGGAACCCTTCATTATGCGTGGTCTGACAGGCACTTGGCCGGTTTTTTTTCCTATACTGTGTATCTAGCACATCATTATCGAAAACAGTTTTTTGACAAAATGGCAATTAGTTGATTAATTAGACCCTCCAAGTAGTATTAGCCCAGGGCCCCACAAACTCACGGTCCGCCCCTGCACAGACGCTACAGGCGCTCATTCAGTTCGGATAATTCAACTGCGCCCGCTCGCAACCAGCTCACACCGTTTGACGACTTATAGGTAGGTATATGCCTAGGCTAATCAGGGATTTCCTCAGTGCGCCACCCGCAGAGAAGGATTATGTGCTGCTCGTCTTAATTATTGCAAAGTTGCGGTGTGCTGGGTGGTGCACTTGTCTGCCACGCTTAAATTTTAATTTTAATTTATCGCACCCTGCAGTTGGCGCCCGGGGCACGGGCCCCAGCTTGCCCCCCGTAGATCCGGGGCGGACTTTAGACCATTCGATTTCTCTCTCCACTCCACTCTGTTCTTTACTTCACCTCAAAGATCGTTCAAAAATTCGTTAGGTAGGTACTCTTCCATACGACAACAACTGCACACACCTGGTGACCTGACACCACCATACCCAAATGGGAGTTAGGTATAAAAATTATTGACTCAAGTAAATTATTTTTTTTTATGTAGATGCAGATATGGAATTAATTATGGCTGATCCTACATCTAAAACTGTCGAAAGTTATGTAGGGCACATCTAGCTGCAGTCTCTGAAAGGGTCCAAAGTGCGCACAAAGTCCGAGGAGGACTAAAACGTGGATTGGGTGGGTTATATAGTCAGCAGTCCCGTCGGTAGGCCGGTGGATGAATTTGGGAGTAGGTATTTTTGTAAGCCCTGGAGATTATCTACCGTCTGTGACTAAAAAAACTGGTCAGTACCTGATAAATATGGGTTTATATCTACTAAAGGCTGGTTTGACTAGATATATATATATACCTACCCGTCACAAAAAATATTATGGACGTTGTAGGAA